>JANFAE010000015.1:0-611267 GCA_024613145.1 Pisolithus marmoratus
TCAAACGATTACACAATGCTTCTGACAATTGCGAATGCGATCCCTCGCCAATCCAACGGAGTTGCGGACGGCAAGGACATTATCATGAACTTTTAAAATATGTACTTACTAATTTTATGTACCAATCAGAAATAATGAGAACTTGGATTTCGAAGTACAACTGTTCGTGAAGAAGTCACGTTGCAAAAGGTACCATGGCATATTACATGTCCCCTGAATATATTTTGGGAAGGGAAGAAGTCACTAGTGTCGTCTCAGCTGTACCATGGCACAAGTTCACTATTGCAAGACGTTGGAGTTTGGCGGGCGCGGTGTCAATAGTGCTGTAGTGGTGGACACTGGACACCAAGTCCGGTATGGTCGGGTCGGTGTTAGACCCGTACCCTGACAGGGTGCGGTATCGGTCTACAGACCTGCGTTGTCGCTCGTAGGTCCCTGACAGGCCCTTCGAAACTGTCCCCCGCTAACTCACCTTCCAATTGCACACCGGTAACACTGGTATGACCCCACCGTAGGCAAACTAATGTTGTCATAGTAGGTCACGGCCGACGTTGTAGAGTTGATGCAGGACCCAGGTTTGCTCATTGAAACAAGATCGCCGCAGGTGTAAAAGGTGCGTTACGTTCTTTCTGAATGTGAATACGTCTTATTCTCGTGATGTGAACGTGCGGCGTAGGGGGAGATGCCGAAGAGACTGAACCGAGTACAACGAGCCCAAAGGTGATGTCCATAGACGCCCAGCTGCCTGCAGCCTTTTTCCTCGTTGAACCGAACTCTATCGTCCACTTCATTGGAACCGTAGTTTCTAAATGAGCCTCCATCATCCAAAGAAACGCCACTTCTTCGAGTTTGGGAAGCCCCGTCCCGCATCTAATCTCCCTTTGGTACGCTAATCCATGCCTTCTGTCTATAGTGCTTATCGACAGCGAAAAATCTGCTCTAGGAACCATCTCCATCTCCCGCCGTGGATGGTACCACCTCCACAACCGAAGTGTCGGGCAGTACTTTTCGGGGTACGCTTGCCAGGATGAGGCGCTTCTACCATAAGTCGAACCACAGTCAGACAAGTTCCATCGCGCCAGAAGTAGAGGGTACAAGTCCAGGCCAGGAACTGGAGGGGCAGCAGGGAAAGCCCCGGGCAGTTCCATGTAAGGATGTATGTATGTCACCCTGCTCAACTGACGAAAGTACGCTAACCAGGGACAGAATCGAACAGCGGCCAATAGGACAGAATCAGATCCTGCCCTGAGCGTCGATGACGCCACTCGATCGTTCAACAACATGAACCCCATGACGCGTCTCCGCAAACGCACTCTCAGTATTGTCACCGATGCCAGCTCCGCATTCACTGACATCCAACACGTCACGGATACATATCTCAGACCTTTCAAAGTTTTCAAACGACGTTGTTACGACTCTTTCTAAGGTAATTATGTCCATTCTTCTTCTCGTTCAATTCAGTGTGATGCAACGCATGCTTTAGGTCCACCCCTATGCCCAGCTTGCACTGGCAATTTTGACGGCCGCCTCACAGGTGCACCCCAAGTCTTACATGCATACATTCGTCATCTTACGTGGTGGTTCGTAGTTGCTCATGACACAAGCGAATCTGGATAGGGCGGTATTTGGCCTCCTGAAAACGATCCGAACTGTCTACGAATTTCTTTCCGAAGAAGGTACCCTCAACAATATCGATAGTATGAAGGATACCCTTGCGAAGATTGCAAGGGTGATAAGCGACGCGGCACAGTTCATTAAAAACTATTCAGAGACAAAGAGCTTCTGTAAGTCCTTTTGCACCCTTCTTGGTCCGATATGGTATCGATGCCATTCGTTCTCAGGGAAAAGGACAGGAAAAAGCATCCGTTCTAATACGCAGGCCATCGTTGACGACTACGTCATGACCCTAAATGATGTAATGCAACAGTACCACTGCCGCACGTTCCGAGATATTCGGATCAATGTGCACCGCGTATTGGAAGACTTGAACCTCGAAGGCATGGCTTACGCTGGCGGCGCAGGTCTTGATACGGGCAAAACATGCCTTGAAGGCACGAGAACAAAGATTTTGCGGCACATCGTTGACTGGATCACCGAACCTCGCGTCGACCCCCCTCGTATCATGTGGCTTCAGGGCCAGGCTGGAAGAGGAAAGTCGGCTATTGCACATGCGATTGCCGCGTGGATCAAGGACGCCGGTGGACTCGGATCCTGCTTTTGCTTTGCGCGGGACAGGCTGGTCGAACACCGTGAGGAGAAGATTCTGACAACCATCGCTCGTGATTTGGCAGACCGTGACCCCACTTTCCGGCGAGCACTGGTTGAGGTCGTCTCGAAGGACTACTCCCTCAAAACTACACGAGACGTGATGCAGCAGTGGCAGCAACTCATTTTAGAACCATTGTCTAAGGTTAACGGAACAATCATTGGGAACGTGGTTGTGGTACTTGATGCATTGGACGAAAGCGGACTGGACACATCAAGAAGTCGTATCCTGTCCCTTCTCACATCGCGGGAAGCTGCCCACCTACCCACAAATTTCCGCATGCTTTTGACGTCCGGACGGTTGCCGGATATCGAGGATGCCTTTAGGGGCTGTCAGCACGTAGCAGTAATGTCTCTGGACGACGTTTCCTTGGCGTCTGTTGAACATGACATCCGTCTCTTCGTTTCTAATGAACTCCGCCACCTCAAGGAAATCATTGGACCCAAGGAGATAGATCAGATTACTCAGAAGTCGGACGGCCTGTTTGAATGGGCACGGTTGGCTTGCGAGTTCGTCAAACGGAAAAGGGCTGGACGAACTCCGAGGGAACGCTTTGATGATGTCATTGCTCTTGGGTCTGGTGAGGGTGGAATGCTTCTGGACGAAACTTATACCACAATACTGGAGAGTGCCATTCCACCGACAGACAGGATATCCCTGGCAAGGTTCCGCTCAGTGATGCAGCAGATTCTGACAACATTGGTGCCCCTACCCATGGCAACATTGCAGTCCATGCGCAAACACTTTCCCGACAAGGAGGACCATTATGACATTGTTGTCATCCTAGAGTTCATGGCACCAGTACTGGGTGGCATCAGTGACTCCTCTCCTGTTCGCCCTCTCCATGTATCTTTTTATGACTTCCTGATGGATCGGTCACGGAGCGGAGACTACTTCATCAATGCTTCTGGACCATATGACCTAGCCTTTGCTTCACTGCAGATTCTTTGTAAAGAACTGCAATTCAACATTTGCCGATTGGAAAGCTCTTACTTTAGCAACTCTGAAGTCCTTGATTTGCAAGAAAGAATCAACAAATACATTCCATCCCATCTATCCTATTCTTGCCAATTCTGGGCCAAACACCTGGGGAAAACTACCTTTAATTCAGTTTTGGCAGAGTTGGTCAGAACCATTGTGGGGAGTGAACAGATTCTCTTCTGGATGGAGATTTTGAGCATCATTGGCATGTCTGGAAGAGCTGTGAATGCCCTTGTCTGTACTTCTACATGGCTACTGGTGAGTATTGTACCCTTGGATTTAAGTCTTCTAACACTCCAACCAAAGGACCAAGTGGGGTTTGAAGATGTGTTGGGAATGGTACAAGATGAGATCAAGTTCATCCAGAACTTTGGCAGTGCAATTGCACACAGTGCCCCACATCTTTACATATCTGCATTACCATTTATTCCCTCAAACACAAGACTATCAAAAATGCTCAAACCAAAATTTTGCCACCTGGTAGGCATTCCTGTGGGACAACATAAAGAGTGGATAGTTGCCCAGCTAGCTTTGGAGGGGCATTTTAGTGATGTTAACTCAGTGGCATTCTCCCCTGATGGAAGGAAGATTATTTCAGGATCACATGACAAGACTGTAAGGGTTTGGGATGTTGAAAGAGGAGTACAAGTTGGTAGTCCTCTTCAGGGGCATTCTGACTGGGTGCAGTCAGTTGCATTCTCCCCTGATGGCAAGGGGATTGTATCAGGGTCACATGATACTACTGTCAGGTTATGGGATGTTGAGAGAGGTGTACAAATTGGTAGCCCACTTGTGGGGCATGCTGGTATAGTCTGTTCAGTTGCATTCTCCCCTGATGGCAAGAGAATTGTCTCAGCATCAGAGGACAAGACTGTGAGGATATGGGATGTGGAGAGTGGAGTACAAATTGGCAGCCCTCTCCAGGGGCATACTGACTGGGTTCAGTCAGTTGCAATCTCCCCAGATGGAAAGAGGATTGTTTCAGGGTCAAAAGATGAGACTGTGAGACTTTGGGATGCTGAGAGAGGTCTGCAGATTGGTAGCCCTATTCAAGGACACACTGGTTGGGTCCAGTCAGTTGCATTTTCCCCTGATGGCAGGAGGATTGCCTCAGGTTCAATTGACAAGATTGTGAGGGTATGGGATACTGAGAGAGGTGAACAGGTTGGTAGCTCTCTTCAGGGGCATACTAGTTCAGTCCAGTCAGTTGCATTCTCCCCTGATGGAAAGAGGATTGTCTCAGGGTCAGCTGACAAAGTTGTGAGGATGTGGGATGCTGAGAGAGGTCTGCAGATTGGCAGCCCTCTGCAGGGGCATGCTGATTGGGTACAGTCAGTTGCTTTCTGTCCTGATGGAAAGAGGATTGTCTCAGGGTCAGCTGACAAAACTGCAAGAGTGTGGGATATTGAGAGAGGTTTTCAAATTGGCAATCCTCTTCAACAGCATACTGGTTCAGTTTGATCAGTTGCATTCTCCACTGATGGCAGGAGAATTGCCTCAGGATCATGTGACAAGACTGTGAGGGTGTGGGATGCTGAGAGAGGTTTTCAAGTTGGCAGTCCTCTTCAGGGCCATACCAATTGGGTGCAGTCACTTGCATTCTCTCCTGATGGAAGGAGGATTGTTTCAGGATCACTTGACAGGACTATAAGGTTTTGGGATGTTGAAAGAGGTGTGCAGATTGGCCATCCTCTTCATGGGCATGATGATTGGGTCTGGTCAGTTGCATTCTTCCCTGATGGTAAGAGGATTGTCTCAGGTTCACTTGATAAGACTGTGAGGGTGTGGGATGTTGAAGGGGGACTTCAGATTGGCAGACCTCTGCAAGGGCATGCTGATTGGGTTCAGTCAGTTGCATTCTCCCCTGATGGCAGGAGGATTGTCTCAGGGTCACTTGACAAGATTGTGATGGTTTGAGATGCTGAGAGTGGTTTACAGATTTGCAGCCTTCTCTATGGGCATGTTCATGGGGTTCAGGCAGTTTCATTCTCCCCTGATGGAAAGAGGATTGTCTCAGGGTCATTTGACAAGACTGTAAGGATGTGGGATGCTGAGAGAGTCCTACAGATTGGTGATCCTCTCCATGGGCATGATGATTGGGTCTGGTCAGTTGCATTCTCCCCTGATGGGAAGAGGATTGTCTCTGGATCATCTGACAAAACTGTGAGGGTCTGGAATGCTGAGAGAGGTGTTCAGATTTACTGCCTTCCTCTGGGGCATGCTGGCCCAGTGGTCATGGTTTCATTCTTCCCTGACAGCAACAGGATCATCTCAGGTTCATTTGACAACACTATGAGGATATGGGACACTCAAATATGTATATGAAGATATGATTGCCAGACATCAAATGATGTCATTATCTGAGTGTAGCCCAAAGAGTATATTTGTCCCATCCCATATGGCAGATAGTGAGTATTTTCTATTATGTATTGTGACTTTACTTATTCATGTAACCTCAAGGCTTTAAAGCACACCCTATTTGCTTTTCATCAGATCCTTCACATACACTACATGACACTGAACAACTCCTTCATGGCTTCCAACCAGACAATGTTGATGACTGGCTTGAACCAGTCAAGCTCCATCCTGATGGCTGGTTTAGAGGTCCACATGGAAGATTGCTGCTTTGGTTACCACCAACTTTTTGGATGCCATTTCACTCAAGTTGTAACAGAGTTGTAATTCCAAATGCTTGTTGTACAGAGTTGGACATGGGTCACATGGTTCATGGGGACAAGTGGCATCAGTGCTTGAAGATAGTAACCTAACTTGACATTATATATTAAATACTGTACTACAATATTTTCTGTCATCTTGTAAGGTTGCATTTTCATTATTGTGTTGGGCTATCCACTTTATACATGGTGCTCTGCAGGCATTCATACAGTGGCTCAAAAAGTGTCCTGATCCATTTTGAAAAGATCTTGCAGTTGTGGGGGACACATCATGTGATACAATTTGGCTTTGTTTTTAGAACCAAATGAACAAAGGGAGGGCAAAAACTACAGACTGCAAGTGATCTGGTTACCATGAAGCCAAGATATGATTATGAAATCACAGCTGATTGGGGCACTTTTTGAGCATGTTGCCAGTCTGCATTTTGGGGATCCAGGATGCCCCATTTCATTTGTTTGGCTCTAAAAATGGCCAAATTAAATCAATGATATGATAAATGCTTTGTAATTTGTAAGCATTGAGTTTGAATCTTTAAGCCTCAGTCCATTGTCTTGCTAGCTTCTCAGGGTTATCTCAGGGGACTCTTGGGATCCTTGCATTCATTTAATCATACCACAGCTACCATTTTAATTGCTGTACTGTATTTAATGCAATGGACAATGGCACTTGTGATTATTACAAGTAGGACCAGATAGTCTCAGCAAAAAGAAATCCATGATTTGGGCCAATGCAAACAGGACTTCCCAGAGAAGCCATGTCTAGTATATATAGCATCTGATGGTCTGCCAACTTCTGACAATCTGAGGTATTCCTGCTGCATCACACAGTCATGATGAGAAAAATGACAGACCACTAAGACATGTCAGATTGGTGTGTTATTTGAAGCTGTTAATGCAGATATCTACAGCATCTGAGCAGTCTCTGGCACCTGCCTCACCCTGCTTCAGATGGCATAGATGCCTTTTTAACTTTGCTGATGTATATAGTATTTGGCTGCATGACTGAACCATAAATTATGAGAAAGTTGACTGTATAATGGACACCTCATAAACAACATTGCAATTAGTGCAAGTGCTGTAAATGGACATACTCCATGTCTTGACATTAGTCCCTTTAAACAGATTCTTAAAATGTGTGTTCTTTTGTAGCCCATGATATTATCTCTGACATATACAGTGATGAGTGACAACTGTGATCCATGATTCACAATACAGTTGCACACCACAAACAGCTATGCCTTCTCCACTGGTGGACACACCCCATGGCAAGCCATGGGGTGAGCTGGTCTTTAGTGTGCAAGAGTGAAATAGGAAATCTCTTGTCTGCACAACACATTTGAGCTTGTACCCATGGTTTTGCTATCACCCAATGATAACTCTGACTTGTCCATCCTGTGGTCCCCACCCATGTCAGAGAGATGCCCCTTCAACATGTCCATATCCCTCATATATGTGTTATGAGAGTGCATGCCTTTCTTACCCATCCATAAAGCAGACAATGTCTTATTTGTACTTTTTGAACTTATTTTGGCATGGATAGTCAAAAATGTATGGATAGTGTGCATACTTTTTCAAGTAGATCCTACATCCATCCATCCATCTTTTCTGATTATTCATACTCTTTTGACTATTTATCAGAGTGACTTTCTCAGCCATCCAGGTTTACACATCTCATGAACTAGTAACACAATGACTATTGATTTCTCAAAAGTGCAATATGTGTGACAGAGTGAGTAAATGAGTGAAGGCATTGTACTATAGAAGTATCTTGGTTGTGTGTGACTGGCTCTTGAAGGAGGACATGTGGAAATGGGAATATCTCTTCAATGGCTGAACATATCAGAGTATGGAATATATCAATAAGGAGCCTGTGATCTAGTATTACTGACATACCAACAAGCAAGAAGTATGTTCTGAAATGCATGAGATATAGGGTCTGAACCATGCTACCCTATCTAGGCAAAAAAAGCAAAGCAACTCACAGGTGATGCAGGCACATGTCTCATTTTTTTCTGGTGTCATTTGATAGGTATAGTGAGGGGAGTCACCACTCCAAAGTGTGTGAGACTTGGTGAGGATTTAGGCAGGATACATACATGCCATATACAAAGGGAGGTAAGGTGAAGAGGATAGTGTACTGATGGCCAATGGCTCAGCACAATGCTACAAAATGTGGGGGAACAACAGAGAGAGGTGTGGTGGACATGGTGAAACAGGAATTGGGGAAATACACACCTGTAATTATAAGATATTTGCAAAACAATCTCCCAGTGCCTCTCATCAGCAAAACTGCCACCCTGTGTACAGATCTGTAAACCTGTACAGACCTGTGCAGGTGTGTACAGAACAGTATACCTTCAAGCTAGTACAGCTAGTTTTGTTGAAATTCACACCACTTAATAGTTATCATGCTCAGGTGGATCAATTTTCATCTATGATAACTAATGTAGGCACTAGCTTGTTACTGTTCCCTAGACCCTAGTGGCATTAGGGCTATTACACCCATACCAGTAGTAAAGACAAAAGGGGGTAGGGGGGACAAGGGACCCAGTGATATGCCACTTAATTTCTTGTGCCTTACTCAAACCTTTTCCCACATGTGTGGACTCTTGGTTTCTTCTCTTTGCTATGCCTTGTACTTGAGACATGTCCCCAGACACTTACTCAATTATGCTTCCCTTTTCAGATGCTTACTATATGCCATTCCTTATATGGCTTCCCTTCCCTTGATTGGCTTCTTGTGATCAACATGACTTGATGCTTGTCATTTCATATTCTGTGTGTCAAGCCCCCTTTCCTTTTAAGGACTAACAATGGGGATATGCATGATGCATCTCTCTCATGACCATGTCTGCTATATCCCCCTTTCTGGACCTTCCTTCCACTTGTAGGAATATGGCTGTGTGCCCTGTACCCACTTGAGTCACCTTACTGCATTTGTAGCATGTCTTTATGTGTCTTACCAAAGACTGCCAAACACTCTTGAGTAGTATATATACCCATAGGGACATGGATGTATTCCTCAGCTTTTAGCTACCTTGCAATCAAGCTAGCTTCTCCCTCTGAAGCCTCCTTCTCAGAACTGCTTGCTTGACCAAGGGCCAGTAAAACTATCATGTGGCCAAGTTTAACCCAGGCAATACTGCAAGAGCACTGATGCCCTCTGCCTCAGCACCAACACTTGTTGCATTTGGCATATGAGGTATTCCTGTGCATAACAAAAGCTAAAAGCTCTCTCTTGCAAGAATAATACCACCTCAAGAAATTTGACACTCTGCTGAATTCTTCCTAGGTTGACAATCATCCCTAGCAAAGTCTTGAGCCTTCATTCAAGAACAGTAGCTTTGATCAACTGCCTTCTTGCTTTCCTACAAAGAACAACCTTGTGGAGGTCCTGCTGACCTTCTAGGAAATTCCCCCAAGTGCTAGGATAACTGGTGGAGTTCCCAGGGCCCTTCACTTACTCCTCAATATCCATCCAACTCTCTTGCCATGGTGTCTACCCACCAAGGCAACACTCCAGATCCTCAGAGGCCACCCTCTGCCACAGGATCAATCTCATCCTCTAAATTCTGACCCCCAGTTCCATCTAGAAAGGAACAGAAGCAGAAGGAGAAAACTCCTGGAACATCTGCTCTTCCCCTTCAATGAGAACCTTCTACCTCTCAAGCCTGCTATCATCCTTATGCTGTGGAGGCATCCCCTACTTTGCTGAAACATGACACCTTGGAGGCTGTAGCAGAAGCCATCACCCTTACAAGGAAGGCCACCAGTTCTATGCAGCAAGGTACCCCACACTTCTCAGAAGACCCTTATGGAGTGTTCTCTGCTCTTGGACTAGGAGAACCCTCAAAGACCCAACCAATCCTGCCTAAGAAGGAAGAGGAGGACTCTTCACTTGGAGGTGACTTTCTTGACATGCAAGAAATACACCCTTACCACAGGGACATTGAGATGGGAGAAGACCCATTTGAAGGAAAACAGGACATGCCAGTCACTGACCTTGTGACTTGGTACTGGGAGAAGTTCCAGTCAGTGACTGACTTCATGATCCCAACTAAACCCAAAGACCCTGGAGGCACTGGAGGAGTTCCCAAGGAGAAAGGAAAGGGAAGCAACTCTAATTCTGGTGGGGGTCCCAAGGAACTGAACCTGAATTGACCAAGAGAGTATGATGGGAATCATGCATCATATGATGCCTGGCTCACTTTGATCCAAACCTATTTGGGCATCAACTCTCATGTCTACTGAACTGCCAAGCAGAATATTGGCTTCACCCTCTCCTTCATGACAAGGGTTCTGCCCAGGCTTGGGCTGAGAATTATGCAAAACAATCCTTACTGCTGGACATGGTACACATTGTCAATGCATGGTCAGGGTTCCTTGCCAAGCTTGACCAGATGTTCAAGATTGGGGAAGTGTCTCAGATGGCCTTACTCAAACTCTTGGCCATCAGACAGGGTAGTTGAACCCTGGAAGAATATATGATGGACTTCCTCAATGCTTTGAACAAAGCAAAGCTTTCAGAGACTAGCCCCAAAGCAGGAGTCTTCTTTGGAAGAGGACTGAGACCCAAGCTGAACAAATGGATCCTGAAAACCAACACATGCCCTATTACCCCAAGGGAATGGATTGCTGCTGCTTCAGCTGCTCAAACTGCACTAGCCCAGCTTTGCCTCTTCATGGGCAAGCAAACTGAAGAAGATCAACATGTCTGGGGACAGAACATTACTAAGTTCCATTTCAACTGAGCACCTGATAGGGATCCATGCATGATGGATGTGGACTGCTGCCAATCTGGAGGACTGCCTAAGAGGTCCTGGAACCAAAAAGGCAACTCATGATTGTGGATCAGGGAAATCATGTGCTGGGGATGCAACAAAATGGGTCATCACTGATCTGAATGCCCAAAAGAGAAAGGGGCTGATCAACATGATCAATGGAGCAAGATCTGTCAACTTCTCAAAGAACTCAAGGCTGAAGAAGCCAGGACAGTGGCTGCTCAGGGACCAAGTAACAGCACCAAGGAGAACCCCAACAAGGTTCCAGATTTTTGAACCACTGACCTAATGCTGCACAGGGTTTAGGCAAAGACCTTACCATCTCTTCTTCTATGATACAATGGACTGATTTGAACAATGTAGTGGATTTTGAGCAATCACAATTGATTTCCTCCTTGTTTGGGTCCATGTATCTGGTGGATAGGGAAGACAGTGATCAAAGCAGTGATTGACAGTGGTGCAGAAGTCAATGTCATCCACCCAAACATTGTTCAGAAGTATGCCCTGAAAAGAACCAAGGTCAAACATCCCTGGACTGCAAGAAGTTTTGAAGGCCCAAGCCAGCAAAAAATTATGCATATCTGCTCCTTCACAGCTCACATCTTCCACAAATTGGTGAAGATCCATGCCTTCGAAATGGTGCTGAAAAATCAGGAAGACCTCATTCTGGGCATGCCCTTCCTGAACAAGTATAACCCAATCTTTGATTGGAGAAAAAGAAGAATGATATGATTTGGAAACCCCTGCCTCATGGAGTTGCAACTATCCTCTGACAAAGAAGACTACAATGATGAAGAATTTGTTATGCTGCAGAAAACCTCCATCTCTACTCAACTTGAGGCCACCCTTCACAAAGAAGATGTAGCCCTCCTGCCACATTACAAGAAATTTGAGAAGGTCTTCTCCAAAGAAGCTGTCCCCCTTCCCCCACATCACCTACACCTTGACCATGAAATCCACCTTGCAGATGACTTCAAACCCAAAAAGGCACCAGTATATCCCCTCTTGCATGAGGAACTTCCAGCCCTCGATGAGTTCTTGGAGGAAAACGTAAATGCTGGGAAGATCCACAAATCCAAGTCTCCCCAGGCTTCACTGGTGTTCTTTGTAGGGAAGAAGGACAGAAAGAAGCAGTTAGTACAAGACTACTGCAAGCTCAACAAGTACACCATCAAGGATTCCTACCCACTCCTGGATGTGAAATCCCTTCTTGATCAATTAGCAGAGTCAACTTATTTCACTAAGTTCAACATTCACTGGGGATTCACCAACATTAGGGTGAAGGAAGGTGATGAGTGGAAAGGAGCCTTCATTACACCTCATGGACTCTTCAAGCCAACAGTCATGTCCTTCAGGCAATGTAATTCACCTCTGACCTTCCAAAGGTATATGGAGACCACATTTGCCAACATGATGTATGCTAGGAAGCTCATCATCTTTATGGATGATGTGACTATCCATGCCAAAACCAAGGAGGAGCTTTATCAAAGGACTGAGGAGTTCCTGATGGTCACCATGAATGAAGAACTGTGACTAAAAATATCAAAGTGAACCTTCAAAACCACTGAGGTTGAGTTCTTGGGCTTTTGATCCATCAGGGACAAATCAAACCTTCCAAAATGAAGTTGGCTGCCATTAAAGAATGGAAAACCCCTGAAAATCTTCATGAACTATGCCAGTTCTTGGGGTTTTGCAACTTCTATCAGCAATTTATCCCATCCTTTTTGCAAATTGCCCTCCCTCTGCACAAGCTTTCCAAGAAAAACATCCCATACAAGTGGGATGTGGACCAGGCAGATGCTTTCAAAAGACTCAAGCATGCACTGTGCTCCCAGCCAGTTCTCCAACTGCCTGACTTCACAAAGCCATTCACACTCTTTACTGACAGGTCTGTTGTTGGGACAGGCACTGTCCTATGCCAAGAATATGAGGATGGGGAATTGCACCCTTGCACCTACCTCTCAAAGTCACTTGTTGGAGCTGAACAAAACTACCAGGTGTATGATCTGGAACTCCTAGCCATCTTGCATGCCTTTGAAGAATGGTGACACTACCTCATCTCACAGTTGCCCCCACCATGGCATATACCAATCATCAAAAACTTACTTACTATCAGTCACCACAGCAACTGAGTTGCTGGCAAACACAATGGGCCACTTTCCTTCAAGACTTTCCTATTCAGCTGGCACATAAACCAGGTAAACAAATGACTATACCCAACTCCCTCTCCCAATGCCCTGACTACTCCACCAATCCCTCCCCAAGGACCATGGTCCTTCCCAAGTCATTGTGGCTTGAGGGGGGGTGGTGAACCTCCTGTTTAAATCTCCCCAACTGACTCCTACCACAGTGCCTAAGCCAAAGGGAAGGGAAAGAAAAGGAGCAGCCCCACTTACACCTGGCCCCCAAGGAGCTCAAAAGAGCAAGCCAAATGGTTTCATTGTCTTCTCCCCTCACCCACACATCCAACCTCAACAACAAATCCTCCAACAATGTGTGGTAGTTGGACAGAGGAGTGTTTGCAATATCTGCAGATCTCTTCAACAAAATAAAGGAGACAACACCAAAAGATGAAACCCTTACAAGCAACAATGCTGTATGCAAGGAGGACAATCAAACCAAGCAACACAAAGGTCAACTCTATGTCCCTCCTCCCCTCAGACATGAGTACCTCCAGGATAATCATGACCTAGCAGCAGCTGGACACCCTGGAATGAAAGCAATGCTAGCAAAAATGAGAAATGAGGTCTGGTGGCCAGGGATGTGGAAGCAAGTGAGAGACTATGTGAAAGGATGCCTGAGCTGTCAAGCCAACAAGGTCATCACTCACCCTCTCACACCCCCAGTTATTCCCCACAACATGGTGAAAAACCCCTTCCCCTTCAAGAAAATCTCCATGGACTTTGTCACCAACCTCCCTGAGTCACAAGGATATGACTCGATTCTCACTATAGTGGATCAAGGACTAATGAAAGGAGTAGTCCTGATCCCCTGCAACAAGACATGCAACTCTGTGGGCTTAGCAGACCTTTTCCTCCAACATGTGTACCCCAGATATGGCATCTCAGATGCAGTAATATCTGACAGGGGTCCACAGTTTGCCTCAGCATTTACCACTGAACTCTACAAGGCTTTGGGCATTGAACAAAAACTCTCTATGGCATACCACCCTCAAACCAATGGTGAGAGTGAATGTGTCAACCAGGAGGTTGAGACCTACCTAAGGATGTACTGTGATGCAAGACCTGAGGATTGGGCTTGGTACCTCCCCCAGGCTGAGTTCACACACAACTCTAGGGTCCATTCCATGCATAATCAAACACCCTATTCCCTGATCTACAGATATGACCCTGTGCCCTACCCTTCCATGCCCCCTACATCTGATGTGCCCACTGTTGAGGACCACATGCAACTACTGGCAGTGAATCAGGACTCAGCAATTCTGTCACACAAGGCAGCACAAGAATTGATGAGAAGCTGCAGCAAAGGAACATACACTGCCCCAAAGGAAGGACAGCTGGTCTGGCTCAATGCAGCTGCCTTGAAAAGGGATGTTCCAAGCACCAAGCTGGCACCCTGATGCATTGGCCCCTTTGAGATTACCAAAGTAGTCTCCCCAGTGGCAGTTCAGCTGAAAACACCCAACATGTGGCAAATACACCCTGTGTTTCACATGTCATGGGTCTACCCATTTGAAGAAAATGATGAATATGGAAGGGCTGAACTGCCACCCCTCCCTGATCTGATTGATGACTTGCCTGAATGGGAAGTCAGGAACATCCTCAAACATCAAGTCATGGGCTTGAGAAGGAAGTCAAAAGGATGCATCTCCTGCACCCAGACAAGGTGCCAAACAACAAACCTACCAATACCTGGTCAAATGGACTGGATATGGGCACTCCTCCAACACATGGGAACCTGAGGAAAACCTATATAATGCCCTCAACATCCTCCATTCCTACCAGAAGTGCCATCACCTTCCTCTCAGCAATGTTCAATGAACACAACTCTGAACACCTCTCCTCCTTTGATGAATACACTGTATTTGATTCCAAAAATGAACATGTCACCTTCTTTGATGATTTTGACTTCAACACTCTGCCACCCAGCACCCTCATACTGCCCATATCACCCAACCCAATCTCCAGGGGTGTTCAGGGACACTGGGACAGGGTTACTGCCAGTGGCTCTGAACCCATTCCAAACCCCCACTCCTCATTCATGGTCCATTCAGTCACCTTCTCCAAGGCAAAGCAAAAGGCCAGAATTGCTAAAACCACCCCCTACCCCTCTGCACTACTGCAATCATGGGTGTCCCCCATCCTTGGGGCCTATCAAAGCTGCAGCACCCTTTCACTGTCTCCTGACTCCTCCCCCATCTCCCAAACCCCTGATCCAGAGATAACCCATGCCAACTCAACCCCTAACTCACCCATTGCAGTCATCACCCCAAAACTTACCCAGCAACAGACAGAAAATGAGGTCAACTCCCCCAGTGAGGCCAAGGCAAGCTTGGTACCCATGCCAGAACAGCTCCTCCATGTTCTGTGAGTGCTTGAAAACTTTGAGCACTGGGACTCACTTGGCTGGAGAGCAGGTGAATACCATGACTGCCTCTGGATGCTGTCTCAGATCTACCAAGGTTCAGAATTCATAGCTGCCTGAGTTCCCTGACTCTTCAATGTCTTGGAAGGTATCACTGGTCATGTCACCAAGAAGGTAGACCTCAACCTCTACAATGGCAACCACATCGATGACATTGCAGACATACAAAAGGCAGTAGTGAACCTCATCCCTACCATGTTTGGAGACAACCTCTGGAAATCCTTTCATGACTTTTGCCCCCATGCTGCTCAAACCATTGACCTGGCACTCACTTTCAACAGCAATAAAGGCAAGGGCCAACAACCTCCTAGAGCTCAATTTCCTCTCCTGGAAGAACAAGAAAAGACTGCTCTCTTGAGCAGATTGTGTCCACTGTCATGGACAGTTGATCAGCCAGAGAGTTGTAACTCATGAGGACTGGATGAGAGAGGAGCTGGAAATGCTGGTGATGATGGCAGTGAGGGGAAGTCAGCAAGCTCTTGACCATCTTTGCCCTCCAAAGACTCAGAAACAACCTATGGACTTCCAGATGACCTGGGAAGTGGCAGGAAGTCCACTCAAATTGAGGGAGTCAAAGTCCTCCTTGACCACACCACCTCTCTGCTTGCAGAATGATCTATTGGCACAGAGGTCAGCTACCAGGACTGGAGAAACTTCCTCCACTCCACTTACTTTAACTCCACTGTTTGAACTCTTCAACTCCCTTTTGCCCTGAATTCATGACAACCCTTCCCCCTTCCACATCTCACCTCCTCCTTCCTCATTGTCCCTTATGATGATGACCTCCCAAAGATGCTCTCAGGTCATGTGCAGTTGGACTGGAGTTCCCCCTTCTGGGGAATGCACTGCTATGACTGTCTTCATCTGGGACATCTTAACTGTTGCAGCGGCAAGGGATCAAAGTGGACTATTCCTGGAATGGTGCTCCCACAGCTCTACAAGCCAAGGCCTCACCAATGCTCTCCTACCAACCCTTCAGTTCAGTGCTGGGGCCTCCCTTAAAAACTCCCCATCCTGACAATCATGGTCAAGCTCCCAACCTAAAATCAAGCTGCCCCTGGACACTCTTACCTGTCTCTCTGGTGTTTCAACCTTGAGAGGGGGTAATGATTCACCACTTAATTTCTTGTGCCTTACCTGAACCTTTTCCCACATGTGTGGACTCTTGGTTTCTTCTCTTTGCTATGCCTTGTACTTGAGACACATCCTTGGATGCTTACTCAATTATGCTTCCCTTTTCAGATGCTTACTATATGCCATTCCTTATATGGCTTCCCTTCCCTTGATTGGCTTCTTGTGATCAACATGACTTGATGCTTGTCATTTCATATTCCACACATTGAGCCCCCTTTCCTTTTAAGGACTAACAATGGGGATATGCATGATGCATCTCTCTCACAACCATGTCTGCTATATCCCCCTTTCTGGACCTTCCTTCCACTTGTAGGAATATGGCTGTGTGCCCTGTACCCACTCAAGTCACCTTACCATGTTTGTATCATGTCTTTATGCATCTTCAATGCATCTTACCAAAGACCACCAAACACTCTTGAGTAGTATATACTGTAATCTACCACTTGGAGGCTAACAGCTCATGCAACTTCTATGTACAAGGCACATGCAGAGATATATATATTGAGCAAGAATATAAAATGCAAGGGATTGTTCCTCTACTGCTCCTTGCTGGGTGGTTGGATGTCATATGGCTGTAGGACATGATTGGACCCTCTCAGTCATGTAGAGGGTGTCTAACTGCCTTTGATCTGGCAACAATGCTGGCACTCACACACTCAGCACTGTTTCCTATACAGACATGATTGGTATGGCAGTTGAGCCATACATTAGTTTCTGTTCTTCAGGTGCCACCTCATGGATCTACACTGGTGTAGAGTATGTCCAGGAATGTTGTGTGTAGCAGGTTACCCTCCTCCATGGTATATTATCTGATGAGCATTGCAGACTGCAGTAATTACCTCTCTGTTTAGCTGGTGAATGGGGCAGTTTTTTTATATAAGACGATCTATAGTATATCCTACAGATAGACCTGGAAGTGATACCTGTGCAATATGTTACCCACTTTATTCTGCTGATTGGGAGGTATAATTAATTGCAACTCCAACATAGGGACTGCTCCAACATAGGTGTGAAGTGTTAAACTCTGATGCATGGACAAACTCCAACATGTGCATCAGACTCTGACACAAGCACAACTCCAACACAAGCACAACTCTGACACAAGCACAACCCAACATGAGCACAGCTCTGACACAAGCACAAGTGTGACACAAGCACAACTCCAACACAAGTACAACTCTGATGTGAGCACATCTTGGAGGCTGGGTACATTCATCCATTTATTTCAATGTAAGGATTAGACCATTTGTCCATTGGCCATCTTGACAATAGATCATTCTCCAATTGGACCAATCAGCCATTCTGCCAATGGCAGAATTGATGTTTGATTTGACTGATGTTTTGAGAGTGGAATATATACTATGTTCTGCACCATATTTTGACTTGGATAACACCATATGTGCTGAAGGCAGAAATTTTTAAATGTTTTTCTTGAAATCATGGTTAGAACACTTGATAAAAACAATGAAAATATTTGCATGATGATTTACCCTCTAACTATAAGAATAAACACTTTGCATGTTCCTATGAAAAAAATTACACATGACACTATTGTATTTTCTGGTGCAGAACATCAGATCAGATCATATTATCCATTGAGGATCAATGTTTTATTCAAGAACATGTCATGAAAATAGTATCTGCTTAATTCAATGGTTTTACCATGTTTAGATTGAACCATTAGATAATGCCCCCAGTGCATGGACTAGTTGAAAGATTAGTATACATGTATACAATATTTTGTTTGTACCCATCTAGCAACAAACACTACAGTTGGTGATGTGCTCTGTGACTAAGGTACACATTGTAGTGACATGCACTCTGACTAATTGACACACTCTCTTACCAATCAATGCACTCAGACACACATGCTGACTAAGCAATGTGCACTTCCTTTTATGGGGATGCACTCTCTGACTAAGTGACACACACTGCCTTTTATGGGGACATTCACTCTGACTAAGTGATGTGCACTTCCTTTTATGGGGATGTGCTCTCTGACTAAGCAACTCTCTGCAGATGTGCTCTCTGACTAAGCAACTCTCTTGCAGACATGCACTCTGACTAAGCAACTCTCTTGCAGACATGCACTCTCTCTGGCAGATGCACTCTCTCCCTAGCAGACACACACTCTGACTAAGCAACTCTCTTGCAGATGCACTCTCTGACTAAGTGATGTGCACTTCCTTTTATGGGGATGCACTCTCTGACTAAGCAACTCTCTTGCAGACATGCTCTCTCCCTGGCAGGCATGCTCTCTCCCTGGCAGACATGCACTCTCTCTGGCAGACACACTCTGGAAGGATGCCCCATCCTTCCTGGAGGAGAAAGATAGGATAGGATGGCAACCTCACACCAATACACAAAAATTGGTCATGTGCTCATTTTCCCACAGCACACCTCCACACAAAAAGAGGTCACATGACATACCCCCATGCACTACATGGCCATCCAAGATGGCCATGCAGCCACAATGCTTATTGAGGTCACATGACCATATCCCCACAATGCCCATGGCCATCCAGGATGGCCACCATGCAGCAACATGCAGAGCAAATGACATCACCATGTCACAATGTGCCAACAAATGGCTGTTCAACCTTGCACTTTAAACACATTTTCAGGTATGTCCCCCAAGGGCTATGCATCATGAGTGATGAGCATTTCTATAAGACCATAGCAAAGCTACCATATAACATCTGGACTATCCACTGAAAATTACAAATAGAGATTGTCCTCTTCAGACCCACTTTCTTCTTCCTCTTGCTTCATCTGGTCATGTAACCATTGAGGCCACTCTGCTGCAAACATTCTGAGGCCTTCAGATGTACTGCGAGCATTCTGACTTCTTGTCCATGGAGTGTCAACTTGAGTGGGTTCTGGAGGTACAAAATCTGGTTGGTACCCTACACCATGCCAAGGTGAGGTATGGAAGTCAGAAGGCATGGGAAGTCTATCTTCCCAAGGGAAAACTGCAGGGGATGTGGTCAGATTGTGCCCCAAACCAGATGGACCAGGGCTGGTAGATCGACTAGGCAATGACAGAGGTGGAGGACTACCATGGCTATGGGGAGATAATGCTCTGTGGTCCCATTCTTCTTCATCTTTGTCTTCATCTTCTTCTTCTTGTTGTTTTACTGCAGAGTGTTGGATGCGTTGGGTGACAGGTATGGACAGCCATCCATAGGAAGGTGCAATATCCTCTTCTTCCTCTTCTTCTTCCCTCATTGGCATGTAATCAATGTGATGATCAGAAGAATTGGACACATGCCCCTGTGAAGCTGCATCTTCATCTTCCTCCACCTCAGCTTCATCATCCCATGGAGCACATTGAGTATTTTGATAGGGAGACATGGGTACAACCCTCTCATCATGATCATCCTCAGACTCCATTGGGTCATCTTCATCCTCTTCAGTGTCATGTTGAGGATGGTTTGCAGCCCTCTCATCACAATCATCCTCTTCAGATTCTGCTGGGTCATTTTCATTCTCTTGAGCATCGTGTTGAGGATGGTTTGCAGCCTGATTTGTGACAGGGGCAGGATGTAAGAAGGGTGCTTGCATCCCAAAGTGGCAAGCATTTGGATTAATGGCAATTTGTGGACCAGCTGGGTGACTCCCTATAGGCAAAGCAAACCAGCCTCTGCTTTGCACAGGTCTGGTGCACCACATTTGGTCTGATCCTGTCCAAGGGATCCAGATCAGTGAATCAAATTTGGCCCAGATAGTCGCCCTAAGTCTCTTGGTGGATTGACTACCAAGTGAGGCAATGAGATCAAGCCATTGGTGGTAATAGGTGGCCTTGCCAAAATTCTGGGCACAGGTTATGGGCACAGTCAGTGGAAACATGTGACTGAAATGAAGGTTCCATTGCTCTGGAGTACAGAACTTGTACTGTGCTGCAACAAATGGCAGGCCAAATGATTGGTACAGATGCTCTGTGGCTTCCTGAGTGCACAGCCACTTAGGGATATTTGTCCAGGGCCCATCAGTGGCAGCCTTTTTATTTGGGGACTCCTCAAGCATATCATAAAAGAATTGCTCCAGGAGAAGTTTGATGCGAGTTGGAGTGTCTTCGCCATCATCTTGAGCTGCTCCAATGAGGACCTGGGCATCATGACTGCCACCACCATGTTGAGCAAAGTGATCCACATCAGGCCCATGCATTCATTTTGCAGGGTGGATATGAACATTCTCTAATAGCTGTTCATTGATTTGAGGGAGTTGTCGATCTGCTGGCCTGATGTCCCACACATGGAGGGTGGGATGTTTTGATTGATTGGTTGTTCGTTGAGTATTGGCAACAGTCCAGGGCAAATCATGGTTGGTGACACCCATGATATGCCTGACTTGATTGAGGGTCAGGCAAAATGCTGACCAGAAAGCCTCATCGGAGATTGCTTTGTGGTAGGGCAGTCGAAAGGCACCACCATTGTCTGTCACAATATCAGACACAAAATAAAGACCAGCCTCATACATGAGGGGCATGATGGCATCGTCCTCTTGAGTTTCCAAGCCATCGACATAGTCATCATAGTCAGTGGGTATGTGTTGGCAAGCTTCCTGTGCCAACCTGAGGAATCTCTCATGGGGCCATCGATACAAGCCATTGATGATCCAGATCATCACTTCCCCCAAGCCAAGAGCACAGCCTGATTTTCTGTCTCTAACATTGCTGTTGCAGAGATTCCTAATGACCATGTGCATGGCAGCAAGACAATACCACTTGAACCACCTGTGTAGTCATGCATGGAATCAGGCTTGCCCATAACCAGGTGCTGTGGAGTTGAAATGTACCACCATGATTTTGTGCGAAGGGGGACTATACAGTAGTGAAGAATATTGTGAGGGATTGTTGTGAGGACTGTGAGGGCCTTGGAGAATGCCACCCAAACTTCAAGATGTGCACAACCTTCCTGTGCCTTCCTAAACTCATCGCCATCTGCAGTACAGTCAAATATAATCTTGCTCATCTCCTCAACCTTCTTGAGCAAATCTTTGAGATTGTTGGTAGTGAGGAGGCTGTTAGGATCCAAAGGGGTAAAGAGTCCCTCATGAAGTTGATATGATGTAGTTTTCTCCATTGTGTAAGCCTGGACATAATGGACCCCATCTGTTCAGCCTTTGATTCCTGGAGCATATCTGAAGCCAGTGAGGTCCTTCAGGTGCATCATGTGGTTGACATGGAAAGTAGTTCTTTTGACTATGGCATCAATATCATCCAGATCAACAGATGGGAGGCAGTAGGCCAGGAGAGTTTCATGTGAAGTGGCACACCATGTCACAACATGGCTGTCGTGTCCAAATTCAAGAGCAACGTCAATGTACCAGTTGTTGACATCCACCTTGTCCATGTGAAGTACATCAGTGAATTTGTCAAGGGCTAGCTGTCAGTCAAGGGCATCACCTGGATCATGCACAGATGATGCCTTCCACCCTCTGAACTCATGGACAAAATATGCATCATGAAAGTAAGGTCGAAGGTCAGCTAGAGACTGCAGATATTCTTGGCCAAAAATGTCCAGAATATGTGCAGGAACATCCAAGGATCCTTCATGAATCAATCCTTTCTTATCACAGTAGAGACTGATGGTGGCAGAGTAGCTTGGTGGCCAGTGAGAGGCCATATTTTGCATGTGCTTACAGACCAGAGGACAAAGGCATTGATCATAGATGATCTCCAGATCACATGCAGGGATGGCTTGGCTCTCATACTGGCCTACCATGTGAGGGAAGAAAACATGGATGACGGAACAGTTAGCAACCTTGCCAAAGGCAAAGTTGGGTATGGTATACATGGGGGCCTTGGTTGCTCATCCCTGTGATGTGTGAAACTTGATCAGCACTGGGCCAGTAGCACTTCATGGAAGTGATTGTGAGGAAGCAAATTTACTTACATTTAGATAGGCTGTGGACTTCATGTGATTGTCAGTCTTCAAGGTCAGTTTGAAAGGTGGGACTGGGGTGAGTTGCAAGTGGGTGGAATACAGTAAGTCATCAGAGACACCAATTAGGGAGTCATAGTCCTGGGACACTTCATATTGGACATTGTCTGGGAGGGCATCACAAGCATTCAGGGTGATGTGTGCAGTGTCTCCATCTGGTGTGCAAGTGTGGCCTGCAAGGACAAATCTGTAAAATTCCTTTGCAGCAAATGCCTCCTGCCTGGGGGTGGCTGTATTCTCCTGTAAAGCTGCATAGAGATTGTCAGCTTTAATACAGAACTCATCAAAGCTGAGTTGGATAGGGTTGGCTTCTCTGTCATCAGGATAACAATGCCTGGGGTGGTCATCTAGATCAGAGAGGTTGTCATTGGAGAAGCTGTGTGTACTTGACATGCTGGAGACAATGGCTGTGAGAATGTATAGTGTGGATGGTCAAGGGGGGAAAAGAAAAGCATTACCTGGTGCAAGCCAGTATTTAACATCTGGGAGTGTGGGTGCACCAGAGTTGGAATGCTGGCAGTACTACACCATAAATGGGTTAGTAGGCTGCTAGCATGTCTAGCGAGGTGAGTTGGCCAGGGTGACATGAGTGGTAGGTCAGCAATGAGGGTAAGCGAAAGGGGAAGTGAGTAAGATGATAATTATGACATATTATGTGAGATTATGTAATGTTAATATGGCAATAATTGGATGGGGTTATTTATGTCCAACATGACTTTGCATGATCTGTGATGGACTGTTGTTTCCCTAGACACCCATGTGGTGGTGGGTGCATGAAAGTTTCTAAGGGTAGAGGCCTATCTATGAGCATACAGTGATACCAATAGATATATCACAGTATAAATTATATAAGGAGATAACAGATGTACCCCCCAGTATGTATGAACCTTGTGGTGGGAAATCAAATTTCATGTATGGCTGTCTTGGACAACCAACTGTATGGCTCATATGTGGGGGTGTCTTTGGCCTTCCACAGTGAAACTTGGCTGTCTTAGATGGCCACCAGTGGTGCATGGGCACTGGTCACGTGATGATGAACACAACACATGATGGCTGTCTTAGATGGCTGCCTACTACAGTGCATGGGGACTGGTCACATGATGACAGATGCAGCATGCGATGGCCATCTTAGATGGCCACTTGCCATTCTATCGACTTGTCTGCCAATGGGGTTGGTTGCATATATTACCCTGCTTGGCAAGATTTCTACCACACTCATAAATGCCATGGGCACATCCTATGTCGGAACACATTTCCTTTTGGGGCCATGCTAGTAACCTGTTTGTTATTAGCATAGCCTCATGAAATTCTACTGGATGATCTCCTTATATGTTTGGTGAGGACCTCCTTCGACCTCTCCTCCACCTTCTGCACTTCACCATGCAGGCTGTCTCTACAATGCCATGTGACTGAAATATATGTATGACTGGCATGACAAGAGATGGTTATGACTTTGTTGGCCACCTTCTCTACCACACACTGGAGGCATTATCCAATAATTGAGTCACAAACAGTAAAAGAACATGAAAGAAAGAGATACTATGTTTAAGAAGATTAAATATTTTTACCATGTTCTCTTTGTGTTTTGAAACATAGTATCTGCTTTTTCAATGTTTTATTTACTAAACATTGGTTTTTGCCCCCAGTGACAGGTGACAGTATGTTATGTTATATTATTGTTCCCACTGTGAGTTGCTGTAAAGGGTGACTGTGACCAGTCTATTTCATACAAGTGACCAATGCTGTAGACATTGTGAGGTACTGATCTCATCCAAGCAAGGTTTGTCACTGTCCCTGGTGGCACTTCCCAAGTACTTGGTACAGGTGGGTTGAATCCACCAACATCATGCAGCACTCAGCAACAAATTTTTTTGCAATACCACACTTCCATTACAAACACAGATCTCACCTATAACCCCAAGCTGTGACTTGGGGATCACACAGAGCTCTCTAGATATTGGCTGCTATGGACACGAGTTCAGATGGGATGTGAGTTGATACAGTCAATAGCATCATGTAATATAATTGGAGGCACTTGGGGCAACCTCGCACATCAAGCCTGACTCTGCTCGCCCTTTTTGCCACTATACATTTTGATGGGGTGCTTGCCACTGCCATCCTTGGTCTTCCCCAAATCACCTCCATGGGCACCTGCACAGAAGATGGGCTCCTTGGAGCTTTGAGTGCCCAATGGCTGGCAGCAGGGAATTGAATACATCGCAGAATGCTCCACTTCCTCCTGTGTGGGTGGGGGCAGAGTCAGAGGGGATGACTGCCAAGAGCCACTCCTGAGATTCTGCATGGCTGCAGCCTCATCTTCATCAGGATCATTCTGGCTGCCTTCCACAAGCAGCTCCTCGAGAATGGGGTCATGCACATTGGCATCATCCATTGGGATATCAGCATCAAAATCCAGGGCAGCGATGTTCATTGCAGCTGTGGCTTCAGCAAGGGATGTTACTTCAGCTGTGGTTGGAGCAGTGACACTGCCCTGCTTCTGCCTGTGCTTCTTCTTTGGCCCTGACTCAGGAGAGCTGCCCAGGGGACATTTCAACTGGGTGCCTTGACTTTCCTTATTCACCTTTGGTGTGCACTTGGAAGATTGCACAGGGGCCTCCTCCATCTCCATATCATCATCAGATGATGCAACCCACTGGGCTTTCCTTTTCCCCTTGCTTTTTGCACTCTTACCACCCCATGGTTTGCCTTGCATGGCATGAGTTTTTCTTGTGGGAACTGCATCACTGTCATTTCCATCATCATCATTGTCAGCAGTAGGATCATCATCACTGCTTGGAGTTGATGCCATGGAGAGGAGATCATCACTAGCAAACTCATGTTCGAACAGTCCTTCTGTAGTTCCATGGGTATTAGAATAGATTTCAAATGGTGATGTCGACGTTGTAGACATATGAATTTCATTCAAACACCCAACAAATGCAGAGTGAAGGTTGCCTTTGTCAAATGAGATATTGTTGAGGAACACGTCCAGTGTACCCAATGCAATTAAGCGATAAATGTGAACTTGTTTTTGCTGAGGGTAGCAAAAGATTTGACCACGCAATTGCTCATCATCAAGTGCTGACCAAGTAGTGTCCTATATGCAGCGAGGTCAAATCATTTGCTACCACTGGTGGATTCCATCTGATGAGAGAGAGGCGCACCACAATGACCATGATATTCACACAGGTGAGGTTGAGGCCAACCATCCCAACGTTGGAGATAATGAGTACATGATGACCAGTCATATGAGTTGATGTTTGAAAGTTGTTGGTTGCAGCCTGCCATTTCTTCAGGGACATGGTGCCATTGAGCTTGATGACTGTGTCGCCATATAATGCAAGAATCTAGGCAAGATCTGTCAACTTAGGTGGATGATACTAGGTGGACACAAACATCTATGATGGCTTGGTTGGATGACAGGAACGCCAAATATATTACAATCTGGTCATCTTCACCATAGTCACTGGTGTCATTGACTGCATTCAGCGCAGGGGACAGACTTTTCCCATCATCATCCATTGCTAGTGGGGCATGGCCATTACTCTGCAAATGATAGTAAACAACCTGGGCAAGGGTGTCTAACTTGATAGTTTTTTTGGTACTGCGCCATGCCTCGAGGGACACCAGCTTCTTCCAATGGCCACCATTTTTTGGGTTGAGCATTGGGTGCAGCATGGATCACCTGAATTCAATATAGAAATTCTAATCCAAGAAAATATATATGAGCATGGCTGTCACAGAAAGCAAATCATGGCTACTGGTGCAAGCCATCAAACCCCCCCTCTGATGGCTGGGAGCAAGCCCAACCTAGGTTGGCCATCTTGGATGGCCACCCATCATGGGGGCAGCTGCCTTGTCCCACATAACCATGCATGGTATGTCAGCAGATGGCCATCTTGGACAGCCAGCTCTATGCCATCGGTCACATACAGCTTGGGGGCTGTGTCATGTGGCTGTCCAAGATGGCCAAAAACACACTGTAAAAAGATGGGGAGTGACAATTGTACAATCACTAACCTTCCTCGTATCTGCACTGGCAATTGGATTCTCCTTCACCAGGTCCTTCACAAATGTTCTGAGTGCCCCCATCTCCCACTCATACATTTGGAGTTTCATGGTATGTTCTTGATATGGTCACATGCCAAAGAGCTTGTTGCCAGCATGATCAACAGAGTTGATGGTACAACAAATGATGTGCAGGGCAAAGCATTCTCTCATCTTGATCATCCAATCACGTGTGACCACTGGCAACTGCATCTCCAGAGTGTTTTGGTTCTGCACCCCGATAAACACACCATGGATGATATTCCCCTCGATTCCAGCCTCGCATAATGCCTTCAAGTCTTGCTGATTTGCCTGGTTGATTTCCTTGTTGAGCTCAAGGAACTCTTTGTAGTCATTGAAATTTGGAACCCCCATCCATTGTCCCATGATATATAGATCCTGCAACCGATAGCAATTAATGATTCTGTACTGAGTGTGAATTCTGAACTACTTGCCTGTGCCTTGGTAGTGATTGGCATGGCTGTCATTGCGATGAGGGTAGTAGCCCATTCCCTCAAGCCACAGAATGCATGGTGAATTCCATTATGCTTGCATGCAGTGTGCCTCATCCATGATAACCAATCCATATTCCCACCCATACACAGTGTGGGGCACCATGCTTTTGAATCATGCACCTGGCACTGCATGACCAGCCTTCTCCTTGACTGTTTGACTATTGAACACTGCCACTGCATCATCCTGAATGGCCTGGAATCATAGGGAATATTTACTCCAGCCAATGAAGTTGTACACCATTTTACTCACTGTTTGAGTGGCCAAGATAATGCACCAAGGCAAAGGTTGCTTGCTGGTGGCAAACAGTTCTGTCCACCAAGTCCTGCAGGAATCCAACTGGTTGACATATGGCAGCAGATCAAATGACCCAGGCATTAGGAAATGCTTGATTTTTCTCTCCCATTGTTGTTTCAGATTGAGGGGACATATGATTATGTGAGGTAAATCAGGAATATTCCTGTCCAGAGTATTCATTTTGCAACCAGCTTATAATTGAAATTAGTCATAATGACCCCACCAGGGAAATTCACTTACCAAAATCTCCGGGAAATGTGCCTTTCTCCATGTACATATGACTGTAATATGCAAGGCACATGATGGTGCCCAACACCTGAAGTGTCTTGCCTAGCCCAACCCCATCCATTAGCAACACTGGTTTTCCTTTGAATGTCTGTTCAAGCATATGATAGATCCTGACTAACTGGTGCCATCACAGTTCTAATGACTGCCTCTTAGATGTGGCAATGTTGAGCCATGCCTGGCCTTCCTGCAACCATGGATCAATTAACCCATCTGGGTCTGTCCATCGTTGAAAGAACAGAATTTTCTTGTCAGTGAATCTGAGTTTCTGCCACAGAGCATCCTCAGTGATTTTCAATAAGCTTTCAATGCCTTCAGTCCAGGCAGGGTCAATCAGCGCATCGAGATCCAACTCAATGTGCTCATCAGCAGCTGCAGCATCCATTTCCTCAATTGTGGCTAGTAGATACTGTGTGACAGCATAGATATCTTCTTCAGTGGCTAGATTGCATAGCGCATTGCAAAGGCTTTTGGGCAATTCTGAGGGTACTTGTATGCATGATGTAAAGATGAGATTGATTGAGACTCACTATCTGTATTCTCACTTCCTGGCTCTTTGCATACAACCTTCAGCATCTCGACCATGTTGGTCATGTACTGCTCCATGCAGGCATGCTGTTCTGCATCGTCATACTGGATATACAAAGTTAGTAGTTTGCATAAATCCTTCAAAAAGGCCTTAATTGCACTGGGCTTTGGCAATGCCCCCTCTGCACTGAATGCTGCGAAGAATTGTTTAAGGCCATTGAATATACACACAGGGCATTTTTATACCTTTCCATTGTTCAGTGACTGTCTTGAACAATGAGTCCATCATGTGGACATCTCGAGTGATGCCTTTCTGATATTGGTTCCATGTCATGGTGAGTATCGCACAACTAAATTTATTAACCTCGGGTTTCAAAAGTGATCCCTGACCAAGGTAGGCTTCATCGCCAAATAATTTTTGAGCAACTACACCCATAAGTTCATAGACCTGGGCGATGTCCACATAAGGCAACTAGGTGGTATTTTATTAGCACCATGCAACAATTGTTACCATACATACCTCTCAGGTATTCATGTCATGCAGAACCTGTGCTGGAGATCTGCCTGCACCAACTAATACATTGTTGATGATTTTGTTAATGCCCCATTGTGCTGACCATTTGCTAACGAAAGCTGCCCATGCAGTGCGACCTGTGCTGTCATTGTCTGTGGACCACTTTGTGATGTATGCCTCCTGTTTGGTAGACGGCAATCCCCATACTGTCATAGCAAATGTCTTTACTTGATTTGCAACTTTGGTGGTCCACTCCAGAACATAGAGGGTGGGAGAATCATTGTTGGCATTTTCAGCAACTGCCCATGGCTTGCCATGAATCTTGGTAATGGATTGCCAGGTCAGGGAACCCCATGGCATATCCTCCTTCCCAAGCAGAAGCAATGCAGCTGTTAGGGTTAGAGATGGCATATGAGTTTTCAATAATTCTTATCCTAATGACACTTGTAGGTTGATGCAAGCGATAGAGGGGGTTGGCAGAAAAGATAGGTTGGCAGGGGATACTCTGGGGCTCCAGTTCTTATACTATCTGCATAGGGTGAGCCAAATACCTAGTCACCACTCCGATCAACACATGTTCTGTACACGAGGCTCGCATAACCAATGAATATATTTAAACCAAACTCATGTGTGGCTTATCTTTACTTGAATGGTGTGAGGTGATTGATTAGCCATTTGTGACAACACTGTCAGGATCTCACTTGGTGGCCATGATGATCTTGTTAGTGATGTAGTATATGTCAATAACCATGTGGTGATCGATCACCACATTGGTGCCTACACGAGGCATGCATAACCAAATTCATATATTAGCAACATTGGCATGTTTGATGGATGATGGCATTTCCATTTTGACCAAACCTTGAAAATCTTGCTTATATAGAGAACATGAACCTCTGTAGCCTCGTAACTATGGTATCATATTAGCTTGAATACCAATTGACATGGTGTGAAAAGTGAACCTTGGCCGTCTTGGATGGCCATCCTGTAGTGGCCCTGCACCAAATCATACACTAGTGCATGCATGGGTTGGCCATCCTGGATGGCCATGCAGCATAATGCTGGTGAATCATGTGACTTACCATCATGTGTTACTTCTCACTGCTGAGAAAAACATGGATCACGTGACATTATGGGTTGCTAATGCGATTGGCCATCTAGGACAGCCATCTTGCATGCACAGGGCTACCAATCTGATGTTATTAAGTCATGCAAATTGTAACAAGTTTCAGAATGATTGAATGGTAGGTACAGGTGGTTGGTGGGCAAGTGTGTTTGTAATTGAGCCAGTAGCCAACACATGTCCCACCCATAGACAATCTCTCCCAGTGAGAATGGGACCTAGCCATAGCAAATGTACATATAGCCCTTCATATGCCATAGATGGGAATCACATCACATAGAAAATGGGTGTCTCCTTCCGAATATATGAATATTTGGTATGCCTACTGGCATAGTCATAACTATGCCTCTCTATTGCATAGATATTACATAGATCTACATAGTCATTCTTGTCTCTCCCATTCCTCCTTGCTATGCTGAGCTATGCCATGCTGTGCTCGCAAAAAGCAGCAATGCATTGAGATATGTACATATATACATGTCCATTTGTGCTCACTGCCTCCTTTGTGCTCCCCTGGCCCACCCCCTCCCACTACCCCCTCCTCCCTGCTCTCCATGTGACCCCACAACTGGGCAAAACAAGACCACGAGCCCACAGCAGGGTAAATGAAGCAACCATAGGAATGGGCAAATGAAGTGACCATGCAACTGGGAAAACCAAACACCATGAGCCCATGGCTGGGCAAAATGAAGCGACCACTAGTTGGCTAAGTGGAACACACAATAGGCCAAATGAAAGACCACGATGTGAAACAAAGGAATCTGACATGGGAAATGATAGACAGTGAGATGGTGAGCCCATGAAACAAAAGAATGTACCACTACTACATGCACTAACATTCATGGTCCCATTTGTGCACAGCCATTAAGCAATCTGTGAAGTTTTTTGTTAGTCTGAGGCCATCTGCTATGTACACTGCACTGACCTGTTCCTTGACCTCATTCTTGTACTTCTGTCTGCATAGCTTAGCTGATCACATACATGATCAATAGTAACCTCTAACCTCTACTTGCCACCTTATGACCTCAGACAGGCACCCCAATACGGATTAAATTCTCCCTTAAAGAACCACCAACTTGTTTCTTGTAACAATTGCATGCACAGCCTCCTAAGAGGAGGCTTATGCAGTTAGCTGTGAAGGTCTTAGTCACAGGACTTACCTTGCACTCATATTCAATGGGGGACACCATGGCTTCTCGCTTTTCATTGATGCTTGTGTCACAATCACTGCCATACCCAGAATGATTGCCAGTGGGATCTCAACATGAGTGAAGACATACCTGCAAGGTTTGTACCCCCTCCGATGCCAGTGGGATGGATTTGATATTTGCTGGTCATTCAATCTGGATGAGGGGGTAATGCTGCTCCCTTCTGAAACTGGAGATGGCATGTTTAATGATTGTTGTGGGAGAAACCTATTGACAGGAAGGCTGCATGGGGCATGTTGATAGCTGGCTACAGGGCCATTAGTAAGCATACATGAAGGAATCTACACTCAGGCAGAGTTGCATCACCATCCAAATCATTTAATGAGCCACTTAGCCAGAAGTGACAGCTTGAATGGACACTTGGATCACTATTACTCAGGGGAAAGCACAGAAGAATCAGAAGAGACAGAGAATAATGGGCAGAGAGAAACTTATTTGTCCCTATTTGTCAATGGATGCTGTGAATTTGCTAAGTCCAAATGCTACTGCAATATAATCTGTTGGAGAGTGCAGATCATAATTTCAATGATTGATTTCCAATGATTGTACAAGCTTGTGGTTTGGAGATGTTGACAGTGAGAAGAATTAGTGTTATTGAATATATGCCAGGCTATGGAACCATAGCTGCCTGGACATGCATACCAATACATACAAAAAATAGCAGCAACATGTATCTGACTAGGTCTTGCTAGGTCTGATTCTCACTGGGAATCACTGCCAACTGCTGGTTCTGATGTGTCAATCTAGTGACTTGATATTTTCCATTCAAACAATCATTGTCCAACTGACTAGTATCTATGGATGGTATATGGATACTTTGCAACTTCAGGCTCCAGCAATGTGATGGTCAAATCATACTGGGCTGTTTGTACTATGTGGCATGGATTTACAGCCTAAATTCAACTGGCTTGGTGTAAAGGTACATATATAATGTATCTGTGAAGTGCTGCTTACATCTAGTGTTTTCACAGCCCAGCTCAGCCTGAAAGCCAGGCCTTGGAGCCCAGCTGCAGGGCTTTCAAAATGACAGGCTGGGGCCTACAGTCATATCCACCATTACACTCATAATCTGTACAAAATATTCTAAGATATATCAAATAACTGTGACCATGGGATTGCCCTACCATTGGGTCACATGATTATGTCCCTATGCAGCAATGGCCATCCAGGATGGGCCACCTCGCACCAATACACAGTAGGTCACATGAACCAATTCCCACACACAATACTCACACACTCAGATCACATGACCACATCCCCACCTGCCAGACTGTCCATCCAGGATGGCCACCTTGCACTAATGCACACTAGGTCATGTGACAATATCCCTACACAACATATGGCTGTCCAGGATGGCCACCCCAATGAACACTCACATGACCAAATTCACACCCACTACTAATCACCATTACTTAGTGTGGTTTTGTGCAGTATGTAGTCACATATATTAATCATATGCAATAAATCTGAATGGCTGAGACCCATTAAGTCAAGAACACTTGACACAGCCACAAAGCCCTGGCTCGGGGCTTGCCCAGTCTTTGGGCACCTTAGAGGGCCCAGCGCAGGGCTCTCAAATCACCAGGCCAGCCCAAAGCCCCTAAGGCTGACCCTATGGCTGGCCTAAAGGGGGGACAGCTTTGGCCTGCTCAGGGCTTGGGGGCCACATGGAGGAAAACACTACTTACATCATCACATGTGTGTCACAGTTGGCTGGCTTGGTCAGCCAGACAAGTGCCAGAATAGTATGCCCCAATCTCTTTACATGAGCATCATGAGGCAGGTAATCATGGTTAACATCATTTTCAACTGTTGGCCTAGTATGTTGCTGAAGGAAGCAAATGAGAATATAAATAGAAGGATACCCCTCTGCCATTGATATATTTCACTACATAATCCATCTGCCTACTGTGTTGACTTGCAGGTGCACATGCAGGTGGGCAAACAATTAGGATGTGGGACTGGTGATGTTGCTACCTAATTATCAATGGTAGTCTGGGGGTCTGGTCATGCAACCAAATATTTCACACACTAGTCAACTGAACAATATTGATGTTTTGAAAATCTTTTTGGGGCATGTGTTGATATCATCCTTGACAAAATGTAGAATATGAACCCAACTGAAATAAATTACCTGATATTGCTTGGGTTACACATTGGGCAACAAACTCTCACTGACCAACTGAATGACCCACATCAGTCACATCATGATACTGCCCAGACAAAGCAGAATCTCAACCTGATCAGGCAACTGGGGATGAGTGGCTTCTCTACCAATGTCTTCTTTATTTTTCAATAGATGGTAAGAGACATAGAAAAAGACTGTAGAAGTTCATCCTCCAGGGTTGGGATGACATCATGGCTCCAGAAAGAAGTAACAAGGCTACTAGTATTTACAAGTTCTATCTAGGCTGCATCTGGGGTCCATCCTAGCAATACCCACAGAGTAAATTTCAGTTTTGACTTTTCCACAGACTTTTGAAAGCCACTGTAATAAAATGAAACCATTAGTCATAGAGTTGCATCTTGTGATGTGGTTCATTGAAATTGTTATTATTGTGTTGTCACTATGCTGCTGCAATAGCCATTGCAATAACAATAGCAGTAAGGTTGTGGGGGTCATTCCAAATATTTTGGCATGATCACCCCAACATGCTACTATATCATTGCAATAGCCTTGTGATACATGCAGTGTTCATTGCCATCTACATGCCAGTTTGATAAAATTGTACAGTCAGTGTTTTTTTTTGGGAGGTGGAGCTGATGTACAGTTTATGTCAGTTTATTACTTTCTGGCATGGCTGCAGAAATTATGAAATTTGTGCCAAGTATGTTAGGGTCAGCATATCCAACAAAAATCACTAGCACATTGAGAGGTTGTACCAACATTATTAGTTGTATAATTGGTGTCAAACATGACCTGGATACTTCTATAGATTATACACTGTATAATCCTGGTGATATGTGTAGGTGACAATAGTGTTGCCATGGCTCTGGCTAATAGCTGACTTAAGACACACCTGAACACTATGTTACCTGCATGCCCTGAAGCCAAGCCAGGTACATGATCCACAGCTCAGCTCAACTTGACTAGTCATGACTTAGCAACTTTGAGTTGACTAGCAACACAAAAACATGGGATAGTACATCAATGATGACTCAATGAGTACATGGTTAGTATACAAAGCCTGTGCAGAATGGTGGCTAGGGTATAAGATAGAGTGACAAATGTAGGGATTGCAAGAACATGCTCTGACTTCAGTGTTGTCCTCCATAACATGAACTGCAGTGACATATGTATGAACAAGCAGCTTCAATGGAAGGAATGTCTCTTGAACCACAACCACAACCACCCCCCATGGGAAAAATTCCTCTGCCCCCAAACACCAGTGCCTGTCATCAGAACTGTATCCAGTCCATCTGTCAGACATTGGAAAGTGCTTCCATTCATTCCCTAAAGGCACCTTCAAGGCCCATTATGCTCTACCTGCCCTCCCCTGCTTTGTTCTCTCCCACTTCACTGCCAACCCTTCCACATGGATCAGGACAACCAAGGATGGTCCCAACAAGGACAAATCCTTCCAGGTCCCCTCCATCCCAATTACTTGTGACAAGATGGCACCCAAGGCTGTGCAGTGGATGGTTGCTGTCTTCCACTTGTACAAAGCCCATCTTAATCCCATCACCATTGACAAAGATAGTGGAAGGGTAAATCAGGGCTGGCTAAGACTCTATCAAAACAATATGTATGCATCAGGAAAAACTGACAGTGCAATATTTGTTATTAGACTGGAAGAGTGCATCACTATTTGATATATAGTGAACTATAGCACTATTTTAACTATAGATCATGATGTCATAATGAAAGTTGTAGGGCTGGGTCACAGGATCATGGGAATATGCTTACCTCATTGATATGCCCAAAAATGGGTGAGAAATTGCAAAATACAAAAATAAATTGATGTCTCAAAGAATAAATTTCAAAGATATCATAATGAAAGTTGTAGCACCTGACAAGAGGACCATGGAGGTATGCTTACTTCATCTATCTGTGCAAAAATGGTAGAGATATAAACAAAATACAAGTGTTGTGTAGTCTCCATTTTTATTACCAAAAGTGTAGTGTGTGCTTTTTTGATTTGTTTGGTTGTGTTTGATTAGAAAAGTGTAGTGTAGTGTCCTGACAGCACAATATTTGTCACATACTGAAATAGTGTGCAATTATTGCATATGTATTGAACTATAGCAACATTATAACCATATATTGCCAGTTGCTCTAAATGTTTTCCCATGTGCAATGAATAGTTACAGATCATAAGGTTTCTTTTATTTCATTGTTTTCACTTAGGCAAGTGTAGTGTAATGTTCGCATTTTTGACTACCAATTATGGTAGTGTTATGTAGTCTACACTTTTATTACCAAAAAAGTGTAGTGTTGTGTAGTTAGTATATGGTGACTAGGAAATGTGTGGGAAATGATTGGTAATCTAAGGCTTGCACTTAGACTTGAAGTGTTGCAGTGGCCACTGGTCATGTGACTGTGAGAAGTTGAAATTTTCATCCATGCATGCACACACACTCAACTGCATCTCCTTTGCCCCATCTCCCCACTCTCCCCACTGCTGTCCCTCCACTGGATGAGGCTCTGTTCCAACAGCAAGGTAAGATGCCTGATGAGTCATCCTTCTCCCACTGACACTCCCCCACCTAGAACCAGCAACAGCCCACCCAGAACAGCAACATCTGCAATGACTGGTGGGTAACCCCCCTCCCTGGCTCTCCCTCTCTCACCCCTCCTCCCATTTAGCTCCTCTAGCACCAACCACCACCACCCCAACCTTCCTTCAAGGTAATTCCCCCCTTCCCTTCACCAGTCCAGATGCTGATGCCCATTCCCCCTCCCCCATCCATCTCATACATTGATTTATTACAAAGTAGAATTATGTGTATGTATTGTAGATATTGTGCTAAATGAATTTGTTGTCTCCTTCATAAAAAGTGTGAACTAAAAGAAGCAAAAGAAGCAAAAATGGGAATGTATGGCAAGCTTGGGATGACAACTTTGTCACTCTATTTAAGGGGAGATGGTTGGGGTGCCATAAATGCCATAGTTGTCCCTATGACATCTTTAGTGATAAATAGTGGAATATAGTGATATATAGTGATAAAGAGTGAATAATGGCACTGTCAGTTTTTCCTGATGATGTCCACCTTTGAGGTCAACTAAAGACCCATACACTGCCCAAGCAGATGCTCCCACCCACCAAGCCATCCCCTCCCACCCAACACCCTAACCCTGCCAGGGTCCCCCCTTCCACTGCAAATCCCCTCAAAAATGTGCTGGTGGAGTTGCAAAAGGAGCTTTGGGAGCTTCAGGAGAAGTTCACCAATTATATCTCATCCCATGAGGCATGCTGCATGCATGGCAGCCACTCTTCCTCTGACTCCTCACCATCTGAGGATGGGCATGATGATGATGCCCCCTCCATCCCTCCTCCCCATTCACAGCTCTATGTCATAGACCATACTGGGTCCTCAGTCCCTGACCCCAGCCCCCCTGCCTGGTTAGTCAATGTGCTATCCTCCCTGGGCATCCCTCCTATCTTCCAGGGAGACCTCATCTCCCCTGACCCCATCACCAGCAACCTGCTTCATGAGGAAGCCATCTCAGCCATCAAACTGATATTTGAAGGTGCCTCCCCCATTTACATAGGCATGCTCAGAGACAGGTCACTTGTCATAGCCACCACTGCCAGACATGGAGCAGTGGACACCACCCTCCATCTACCACATGACCCCACTATCCCAACAGCTCACCATTAAAACAGCTGCAATACCCACCCCATCACCCTCCCACCTGTTTTCTTACTGTACCATTCCCTCTGTACAACTATGAGTAGCTAACCCTTCTCCCAGTACCTGTCAGTCCTGGCTGTTTGTACATGACAGCAGCAGTTTTGTAGACAGATCATCCATGTCACAGTCAATTCCTCACTACCAGACTTTTCATGCCTGTATATTGCAACATAGGATCCTTAGGATCCTCACACAATTAAATTTAGAGTCAGAAAAAAAAAGCAGCTTCAACAGTACTATACAACAAGCATGAAGATGGTTCTATGAACTAATGGATGGCTTATGCCAGGATCAACTGTTATGACAGGGCACACAGGGGCAGCTCTGAGGGCATTGTATGAGCACCCTGACAGGATGGCAGCCTCAAGTAATAGTGACTGTATCCACTGCCCTTCTTCAAGTTTGATGACATAGAGAAATGTATACTTGGATTCTAAGTTGATGCAGAGCATAATGTCAGAGGATTTCAAACTGACACTGCAAGCATTTTACAATTTTTCTTCAGAAAACATGCTGAAGAAATTGGAGAAAGTGATACTCTTTTTTGACAGGTTTTTTCAAAGAGAAATGGTAAAAATAATATTTTCTTTTCTTTGCATGACTTGCCACAAAACATGGATTGATGGTAATACCCATCAGTGTAGAAGGTACTCAGCACTACCATCAATTCATGTTTTTTCACATCTTTTAATTTTTTCAACATATTTTGGCATGAAAAATTGTGAAATGCTTGCAGTGTGAAATGAGGGTTGTTGGTAGGTTGGTTCCATTTAATGAGCAAAGAACTTACATGCATGGGAGACACAAAGTATACTCTTCCTTTTTGAAAAAGTGGCAAGTAGCATATGCAACATTCTTGGCCTTCCAAGTTAAGCAGCCTGGACTTGATGGTCAGGGAACAACTGTGTCAGTGGTTGACATATTGACAGCAGTAGTTGTGGTGTCTGTAAATCCTTCTTGATTTTGTGCCAACTGTGATCCATCAGAACTACCATCAAAGTCAATGTAGATATCAACATTCTCTCCTTCTTCACTACCCTGGGCAGTTCCAGCACTGCCATTATGGTAGTGGTGAGGCCAATGGTGGTTATGGATAGGATGACCAGTACCAGGAGTAGGCAAGGGCACCACAGCAGCAGCTTCAAGAACTGCAGGTGTGTCTTGTGCACCAAGAGGAACTTGTTGGGTTGCTTGCTGGCAGAAACATTGTGGCATTGACTGCTAGGTTGCAAATGAGTATATTTCAAGAGAGGAGAAATGAGACTTGCAACACAGGGACTTCATGGAAGGTCTATATTTATGCACACCTGCCTCTTGCCTCATGTATTTGTGAACTGGAAAGATATTTCATTATCATAGTAAGTTTGGGCAATGACAAATATTGGTGGAGTGCACATAATCAAAAAACATAAGTGTTATGTCCATAGCAAGACTGATGGGATCAAAAGAAATGTTGCAATGTGAAGTACTGTGAACCTAAATGATTCCTGTGTAAAATAGGTGGTGATAGTACAAGAAAAGAGACCAGGGCCCTCACAAAAATCTCACAGCTTTCTGAGCATGCCCAGCTGGATGAATATAGATAGGGGAACTTCTAATGTGAGTGAGGGGAGTGGGAGAGTCAGTGGATGTGCTGGAGTCATCTCTCTCATCTTTGAACATCATGTTAGATAGTAGTGTCAAAAAATGAAATGTGTTACTTACACCACTAGTCATCTCATACTCATCAATATCAATTCTCTGATTGATGTCATTCTTCACCCATACACAATACTCAGCTGAGGTAATGTTACACCAACAGTGTTTGGTGACTATGATGGGCTTGAGAGTGAAATTTGCCCCATGGGGATGGTCACACTCATCAGAATTGATGGCAGAATGTTTAAGGCTATGAAAAGATTCTTCAGCTAACCAGTTCTGTTTAGAAAACTGGTTCCAAGCTGCCAAGCCTTCTGCAGGAGAACAGTAATTTGAAGCCTCCTGACAAGGATGATCTCTGGGTGTGCAGCAATCTCCTTCCTAACTTTGTCCTTTAACAAATCCAGGTTCTGTGAGAACACACATTCACTATAGCCAGGACTTGAAGATATCAAGAACCAGGGACTCACACAGGGGAAATCATAGACATGAGGGTGAGACTAAGATCAGGGATCCCAGAGAATCTGGTTTGTGATGACTGAATTGAGAAGTTTGTCTCAAGCATGACTTGAAGCAGCCACCTATCAAAGGGGAGACTCCACACTGCAGAGTTGAGTTTGTCCCTAAAGTCAGTCAGGGGAACTGCCACTCCACAATGATGACACTCAGTTGGGGGTCATGAATTAACCTGTCACCATAGTTTGTAAAACAACCACAAATTATGACAGTTACTGACTTTGGTTTCATTGGGAAAAGGGGTGACTCCTGTACAATATGCAAGATAGCTTTGAATTCCTGTGCAGTAACTCCATTGAATGACTATTAGGAATAAATGTCAGTGGTAAAATCCCTGACACATTAAAATGTCTTGCCATAATCTCAGCATCAGTGGCACTTGCATTGACTTCCAGTGATATGAGGTGTTTGAGGATGTCATTGAATGACTCTAGATGGGGTAAGTTTGAACCCTGACAGTGATGTTGTAGGGAGCCTATACTCCCTAAGGCTACAGAGTGCCCTTAGCAGCCTTTCTCACTCTCAGTAGTCACTTGCACATGCATTATGGCACTTCCTTGGCTAGTAACATCACTGCTAACATTGTCATGTACACTAACATCACACCTTGTGTCACATCATATGCTTGCACTAGCAACATCACTGCCACTCCTCAGTTACTGTAATGAGCCCACCCCTATCACAGGCAGTCTCCTTTTGACATGCAACTCCCTGTTTCTGTCAGTCAGTGATCCCTACCACTATGTGTCACATGCCACTTGATCTCTTCAGCATCTATGATGTGTCTACAAGTGCTGAAGCTGTTGCTCCCCAGATACTGCTGCCTTCTGCATCCCTCCTTAGTGGACAAAATTGCTGCCAGTCTCCACTATGCATTCTTGCTGCCCAGGCACATAGTTTAGACCACTTCTACTTGTCTCACCTTCATTTTATGGACTTGTCTTGTTTTATCTTCATCTGTATCACTGTTGTGCATGTGATTATGCACATGTCAATCTTTACATATGTTTTCCCTTATTGCTTTTGATGCATGACAGATCTGACAGTTTCTGACTTCTTACCTTAGAAATGTCATCTGTACCCTACAAAAGTCTGCCATACCTAGAAAAATAATCATCCACCTTTTGCCATCACTATCTGTGTTTCTGAGAGTCCCCTTGAGTCCCAAGACTCATATTACAGAGTATTTTTGAGTCCCCAGAGTCCCCCAGAGCCTATCTTCTTGTCTATTGGTTCTCCTCAAGTCTTTCTGCCCTAGAAAATCACTGCCATTTCATAACCTTGATCCCCTTGCACATCATGTCAAATCCACTGATGATGAAGAGAGCATATGAAACACATCTCTAAGAGTCACTGACAATCCTATGGACCTCAATGCCAACTGAGATGATAGGTCTCAAAGCATAGGGGCAAAGCCTACTCAGGACTGATGGGTATGGTCATACATCTATGGAGCAATACATGAAAATGAGTGATGTCCTGAATGCCAGAGATGTATCAAACATATAGCAGAAGCCACTATTGATGGAAACACATTGTTGAATGTAGCCCTGTGGTCCCCAGAGCAACTCACCTTCCAAGAATTTAATTGAGGATGGCACAAGTGCAACTGAGCTCAAATGGAGGGCCACAGGCTGAATGTCAATAGACATCAATATGCACTTCATGTGACAGCTGACCAAATATGGTCCAATGAAACTAGTCAACTGCAATCATTGCAGGACATAAACTAGTTGAGAGAAATGGTGTGAGATGCTAATGTTACTTTCCAGGAATTGGAAAACAAAATAAACAGGACAGAGAACTGTCTGAGATGACACAGTACAGAAAATAACTGTATCAGGGTTTATCCTGATGATACCATGGTGGAAACACCTCATGGTGGATATGCCAGAGTTGTACTCATAGTCCAATGCCCAATGCTGAATAAGACAAACAGTAGACTCTGTTTACTAAGCCCCACTGCTGGCCCCTTGTCTCCTCAACTCCGAGACCCCTGGCACCCCTCGTGCCCTGGCACTCCTACCTCCCCCAACTGACTCCTCACTCCAACTCTCCCCATTACATCTGCCCCCAACAATGAATGTGAGACTCTGGGCTCGCTTCCTTGCTTCACTGATCCTGGACCTCCCCATCGCTCCACCTCGCACTCTCTATCCCCCACTCATCCTCCTTTTCCTCTGACTCCTCAGCCCCCTCCTCTATCGCCTGATACCACTCTGCCAGTGCTGTGCTGTCCCTAGGTATGAACAACCTAAGTCATTGCACATGTACCATCCTGTTGATGGGGAATCCCTCCAGCATTGTAAGCTTGTACGAGTTGCCTGCTTGGCCCATGATGCGTCTGGGTGCTGACCATTTCGGCAGTAGCTTTCTTGAACTTGCGAGCATTGTTTCTTGTGCTCCGTCGTGCACCTGCACCAATTGTCCCACCTTGAACACTACTTCCCCTGTGGACGAACACATCACCCACTTGTCAAACACAGCTTTTTGTCTCACCGCATGCACCATTGCTTGCACTGCCCCATCTAGCTGTTGCTGGTCCATGTATGCCAGCTGCACATCCACCTCTTTCCTCCCTAACTCCGTCGTCACCTCTTCCACTGGTGTATGTGTCATGTTGACTACTAAGCCCAGTAATAGTTCCTTCGGTGAGAGTTGGAAGGCTGGGATTATGCACTCGTTGATTTGCCTTATTGCTTCATCAAAATGGTCTGGCCAGTTCTTTGTCATGTTGCTGCCATTGCTCCCCTCCTCTTCATTCTCTCCTAACTCCGGACTGCCCAACTGTTGCAACCATCCCAGCAGCTTGCCGTTTGCATTTTCCACCAGGCCGTTGATCCAGGGTGCATACACTGCTACCACCTGGTGCGTGGTTCTGTGTGCTTCACACCATGCTCTTACTTCTCCATTCTTGAAGTGCGAACCTCCGTCCATCATAAAGGTCTCCGGCACTTGAAACATGTTTGCTACTTCCCTTAGGCTGTCGATTGTTGTCTTCGCTGTACTGTGTACCTTGAGTTTGAATCCCCATATGTACTGCAAATATGTGTCGAGCATTAGTAGCATGCTATGATACCCTCCCTTTCCTTTTGGTAATGAAAGGTAGTCTGCCACTATAAGTTCGAATGGATGACATCTCATAATTGGGTACAATAGCACATGCAAGTGCATTGACCCGAAGTTTTTGCATTGTGCACACTGCAGCAGTGCCTGCCGTATCAACTGGTCTAGCCACAGGCTGTAAATCCTGTCCATCAGCTTCAATTTCACCAGGTCCCTACCCCAATGACCATTCGTTCTGTGCTCCTCTTCTGCCATTGTTCTTGCTTCACTTTGCATGATGCACTCCACTCTCGACTTTGCCCGAACTGACTTTGTCAAATAAACCCTCCATAGGTGCCCGTCCTCTATGTGGTACCCTTCCACTCAATGTTGAGCCCTACAGTGGTCTCTTTCATTTGTCATTGTCTTGAGGTTGTAGGTAGCTTCTATGACTTCTAGAAACAGAGGTTCGTCAATGAAATGTTGTCTTAAATTTGTGAAGTACGGGTCTGCTTCGACCACAAACAAGTCGTTTGTGATTCCCCTGGATGACTCCCAGTCTTTGTTGACTGTCCATGAACTGCCATCCTCCATCGTTCTTGGTGTGTCCATATACACTCGACTCAATGCATCTGCTGCTGCATTAGTTTTCCCCGGTCTGTACCTCATGTCTATGATCTGGTATGCCACTATACCATCTCTCCACCATGTGTGCACTAGCAACAGTTTGTCGCTGCACAGGGTGTCCCTCAACGCTATGCAGTCTGTCTCTACTTCCACTGGGAAGCCCCATATGGTGTCACTGAAGTGGTCCATACCGAACTTCAGTGTGGCAAACTCCAAGATGTACGGCTTGTACCATTCTTCTGTCATTGATGTTCGTTTAGACGCAAATCCGATTGGGTGAGTTGTCGTGACTTGCTCCCTGTTTGCCAAAGTCGTAGTGTACCTCTGGGACAGTACAGCTCCGAACCCGTCTTTGCATCCATCTGTTGTCAGTATGAATGGTGTCCCATCAAACCTGGGTGCTCACAACACTGGCTCTGACGTTAGTGCCTGTTTCAACTTCATGAATGCCCTTGTCTGCCATGGTGTCCAGTACTGTTCCAGCAACCTGTCCCTCAGATATTGCTTGTACTTCCTTTTATTTGTCCTGGTGTCCGCTCCTGGTAAGTCCAGGTTCCTTTGCAGATCTGTTAATGGCGCTGCTATGTGTGCATAGTCTTTGATGAGAGACCTGAAGTAGCCTGTGAGCCCTAGAAACCACATCAGCTCTAACAAAGACTTGGGTGTTGGCCACCTAGTGATGGCTTCCAGCTTTGCCATGTCTGGCTTTATCCCTTCCTTCCCAACCCTTGTGCCTCTGAAAACTACCTCCTCATGAACAGTTGCATTTTCTGTGGTGACAACGATATGTCTTTTTCTCTGCATCTCTGGAGGAAGACATGCACCTGGTCCAGCAGTTTGTTGAACTCGTCTCCTGCTATCCCATTGTCATCCACGAACATTTCTAGGCCTATTTGTACTGCTAAGCCTTTGAATGCCACTGCCATCATATCTGCGAAGCAAGACAGTGCCCCCAGCAAGCCCATTGGCATCTGTTGATAACACTGGTACCCTCTGCCTTCCATGTAGATACACAGGTATGGTTGGTCTTGCTCTTCCACCTCGATTGCGTAGAACCCCGATGCTAGGTCCATTACACATATGTACTGGTGTCCTGCCAGCCATTGCTGCTTTGCTCATATGTCACCCTGTGGCATTGGTGCCACCTCCATTACCTTGTTGAGGTCATGGAAGTTTTGGCACACCTGCCATTTTGACTTCCTCTCCTGGCTCACTGCCTTCGCCTTTTCCTTTAACTGCTCCACCCCTTCTCTCTGTCCCCCTTGGTTAGTGCCTTCCTCGCTCTGCTCCTCTACTATCTGCCTAATTTCCTCCATAGTGAGTGCTGGTGCTCCATGGGCCTTTTGAGCTAGTACTGTTGGGTGTACCACCTTTACTTCATCTGACCTGATGTCTCGTAGGATCCCCACCTCATTGAAGTCTTCTAGAATCAGTAAGTACCACTTTTTCTGTGCTTGGGTTAGTGGTTTCTGGCTAACTTTCAATGAAAACTTAGCATCTTTTGGGATGTTGAGTCGAAACTTCATGAATGGCACCATTTGAACCTCCTTGACTGACAGTGCAAATGTGTCTGCGAACTCAGTGACCTTATCCTGCACCTGTTTCAGCTTGTCTGGTGGCAATGGTCCATATCTGACTGCCTCTACCACTGCCCTTACTCTGGGTGGGTAGAACGGGCCCTCCTCCTCTAGCCTCATGAAGATGCCCTCTGGTCATTTCTCGTCGCCTTCTTCTCTCGCCTCGTATCCTTTCATCATGTCGTTCCCTTCCTCCAGCGCCACCTCCTCACTGATGTGCCTCACGTCCACCTCTTTCCCCTTGCTCACCTCCTCTGGCATTCCTTGCGCCGTGTCCTCAGGTGTAACCCTCGTGGGTAGCGTCTGCTTTGGCACTTCTCATCTGGCCCAATTCTGGACTTCGACATGGCATTTTCCCTTCGGCAGACGTATGATGTCCCTACCATAGTCGTGCACCACTTCTACTTGATCGAGCAGCGGTTTGCCTATAAGCATCTTCCACAACTTTCCACTTGGGAACACCTCAAATGTCGTTTGTGCATTCATGCCTCCCCATTGTAGGGTGCCTGCCCAAGTACCTGTGGATGCGACCAGTGACCCATCTGCCATTCGTAACACCTGCTTAGATGGACTCAGCTTTTCCAGTCTGCTTTTCACTCTGTAATACGCTTCTGTGTCTATCGCATTGATCATTGCCCCATTGTCGACCACAGCCAGAAACCTGACCCTTTCTCCTTGTGGTCCTTCTAGGCTTGGTACTGCTAGAAATGGGCAGCTGACCTTCGGCCTAATCCGCTGACCCATCACATCCAACACATAGATGTCAGTAACTGTATTTTCGAGACTCTGTACTTTACTTGCAAGCAACCTGCACTGTCCTTGCTCTACCTTGCGCTCCTCTTCTCTACTGCCAATCTCCACAGGGCCTGTTCCTAGTTCCGCTGTAAGTGACCCTTCCTCCTTCTTCGGCTCTTGTGCCTCTGTAGACAGACTGCTGTTTGGGGCTGTCATTGGTCTGTTGTTGTGCACAGCCCCTAGAAGTTTCCCTCTACCGTCCAGTCCCATTGCTCCCCCTGAGGATTGTCTTGTTCAAGGTTCGTTCCCTGCCATCCTTCTCTTGCTGCCACCATGTATACATTCGGTATACTTGCTTCTGGTTTGACATCGCCATGCTGCGGTACCAGCCATATGTACTGGACTGAGGTTGGAGTCATTCTGAATTGCACTGTCCTCCTTAGCATGCTTGCTACCAGCTGATGCCATCTTGTTTCATGGAGTCGCAGAGTTTCCTTGGCTGAGCACATACTTCCCACATGTGGTGGTTCTGTGACCATTCCACAGTTGAAACACTCTCCTGACCCTGCCTCTGCTGTGCCTGGCCTTAGTGGATATGGGCATTCGAGCGACAGCATGGTTTCTTCTCCGAATGCTTGGTGCCAAGCTTGAACATCTGCTTTGTACAGCCGTCTGCCCATTTCTGAGTCTGGTCAGTGTGGTAGCATTCTTGCTTTTTCTAGAATTTGCACTCTCATTAGTGCAACTCTTGGGGCCATCGCGCTCCTCATGGCCATGTTCGATGCCATGCCCATCCTGGCATACTGGCCCAAATAGCCCGGTTGGGTGACCTCCCCTTCTGCACACAGTGCTGGTCATGCTTGGTACGCTTGGGCCATGTGTTGCATCGTGAGTTGGCTGATTTGCTGGCATAGGGCTGCAACTTCGCTCCTGAGTTCCTGTTCTCCCCTTTTCATCTCTCTGCTTCATGCCAGCTTCTTCACTTTGACCTTCCTCACCACCTCTACAAACTCGTCCCAATTCTCGTACTCCTCCTCTAACTCGTTTCACAGGATTTGAGGCACTTCTTCTACCGCATACTCGATGAGTTTGCCCTCGCTGTCCCCCATGCTCAGCGCCAGTCTCATCACCTTCACTGCCCACAGGACATGGCCATAGTCTCCCCCTTCTTCATGCTCTATCCATACTCCAACCTCTTCCTCTTTCAGTGCCAGAGCCCTAATGCATTCGTGTTGCTGCACCTTCATCCACCTTGGTCTCTTAGGTGGTGGCCACCTCTTTAGGAATGCCATTTTGAGTGCTGCCAGATTCACCTTGTCGCTGAGTGGCAGATCCATGAACCACTGATCCACGTAGCTTCCCACTGCCACCTGGAGGCCAAACCGGTCCACCTTCATCTCCTCCAACCACATTGCCAGTAGGGATAGTTGAAACTCTGTGAACCAATCCACTGGCTCTTCCTTGCCAGAGTAGTCTCCTCTGAACAGCAGAACGATCTTTGCTGTTTCATTGATGTTTATGATCTGGTATGGCATCATTCACCCTGGGATTGCTTGAGTTGGCAAGTTGGTTGACTCTGACACTTGGGGTCCATGCATTGGTGTTTCTGCTTGTTCGGCTTTCCACTCTCTCTGTGCTATTGGGTCTCCAAACTGTGGGGGAAAGACTGCTGGTTGCAAATGGTACTGTTGCATGTTTTGTTTTGCATTCGAGCTTCTCCATTTCCCTTTGCCTTCTAGCCATGTTGCTGCATCGCCTGTCGGTCTGCGTGGGGTAAATAGGTTGAGCTCTTCTGTCTCCTCATCCAGTGACAACGAGACACTGCTTTCCATGGTGCCTGTTCCACTTCCCATTGCCTCTTCAGTTCTTTGTCTGCCGAGGCTGCGAATTTTTCCCACTTCCTGTAGTGTACTTGACTGTGGTCTATTTCTTTCTCCTGGGGTTCGTACTCCCCTCTCGTCACCAGATGGATACACCAGAGTTGTACTCGTAGTCCAATGCCCAATGCCAAATAAGATGAACAGTAGACTCTGTTTACTAAGCCCTGCTGCTGGCCCCTTGTCTCCTCAACTCCGAGACCCCTGGCACCCCTGGCACCCTGGCACTCCTACCTCCCCCAACTGACTCCTCACTCTGACTCTCCCCATTACAATGGTGACTTGATGATAGTGTGGGACAGCAAAGGCTAGACTGCCTTGGCCACATTATTGATGAGAAAGGTGTACATGCTGACAGAGACAAGATGTCTCAAATAAGGGGATGGAGAACTCCCAAGTCATTAAATGAGGTACAATGGTTCATTGGCCTCATAGAGTATTTGGCACAATTTATGCCAGATATATCAGTGTATACAATGCCATTAACAGGAATACAATGGAATGAACACCCATTCCAGTGGAGAGAAATCCACAATAGACACTGCAAGCATTTCACAATTTTTCTTGCCAAAATATGTTGAAAAAATGGAAAGAAGAGATACTCTTTTATTTGGGCTGTGTTCACATCAAAAATGAAAATATAATATTTTGTTTTCTTTGTCTTTTCTGTGCAAAAAATGAATTGATGATAGTGCTGATTAGCTTCTATGCTAATGGATATTACCATCAATCAATGTTTTGTGGAAAGTCATGCAAAGAAAAGAAAATAATATTTTTGCCTTTTCTCTTTGAAAACAACTGTCAAAAAAGAGTATCACTTTCTTCAATTTTTTCAGCATGTTTTCTGAAGAAAAATTGTGAAATGCTTGCAGTGAGATGCTTCCAAATGATAAAGGATCTAGCATGCAAGTATCCAGTATTGCAGCCTATCAACCCATGAAAGGAGGAGCCTATATGGCTTGTTTGTGACACATCACTCTATGGAGTAGGTGCACTATACAGACAGGGACCTGAATGGAAAACCTGCCAACCAGCAGGTTTCATGTCCAAGAAACTGAGTGACACCCAGCAGAATTATAGGACATTTGAGTGAGAAACTCTTGCAATAATTGAAGCATTACTTAAGTGGGAGGATAGTCTCCTCAGCTTCAAATTTATGATCATTACCAATCATGAGGCACTGGGATACCTCAAAACCCAGAAGAAGTTAAGTAGACAAATACAATGGCTGGACTATATGTCCCATTTTGATGCAAATATTGTCTATGCCAAGGAATTGAGAACCATGTAGCAGATTGCTTACCATGCTACTACAAGAGAGAAGGAGGAGATAGTTCCTCTGATGAAGAAGTGGACTTGGCCAATGCAGACATACATCTAGACCCAGAGGGAGATGACCTCCCTCATGACAGATGGCAGGAAGTCAGACTATCTGCCATAAGAGAGGATAATGCTCCTCAAAAAAGTAATTGATTAAAGGAAAAAGAAGAGAGCTGACATCTTGAGGCTCAAGAAATGGCCTCAGCCATGCACAGGAGTACTGAGGATGCCCCTCATGCAATTGCAGAAGAGGATCCAATGATTCTTGAATCTGCAGAGGTCTTGAGAGCCTTGCCAATCATGTATGATGATGCACCAGACTTCCTGGATGCCATACAGACAGGCTATAAGAGTGAGCCTACACTTGAAAAAATATTGGAGCAACCAAAACACCACCCTCAGTTTGAAGAGAGGGATGGTCTATTGTATGTACATGAAAAATCATGGAGGAGAGGAAGTGTTATGCCTCCCACATTCTAAATACAAGGGTGATGATATCATTGCAAAAGTAATCAACCAAGCACATAAAATGCTAGGGCATTTTGGGACCCAATGGACAGCAGATTACATCTGCAGGTGGTATTGGTGGCCAAAACTTGGCTGAGAAGTGGACAAGTTCTATCAAACATGTCTGATATGTCAAACCACAAAGACCAACAACCAATGACCAAAGGGTCTACTGCCCAGTCTGCCCATGCTGTGAAGACCCTGGGGGTCCATCACAATGGATTTTGTGGGACCTTTCCCCCAAGTAACAGATATGACTACATCTGGGTAGTACTATGCCAACTGATGTCGATGATACATCTCATCCCTGTAACTATGACAGTGCAAGCCTCAGAGCTTGCAGGAATATTCATCAAAGAAGTAGTTCATTTACACAGACTACCAGAGACTATTGTCTCAGACAGAGACATGAAATTCATGTTGACATTCTGGTGTGAAACACACAGAATGTTGGGGATGAAACTCCTCATGTCCACAGCATTCCATCCACAGACAGATGGCATCTCTGAATGAGCAATATGAAATGTAGCTCAAATGCTATGGGCATTGGTCTGACCAGATCAAAAGGACTGGACATCCAAACTACCAATGATCAAGTTTGTGATTCACTCCAGCATAAGCAGCTCAACAGGGTTCACACCCTTTGAGCTGAATTACAGGTACATTCCCACTATGATGCAATGCATCACTGAAGGAGAACCCTTGATCACACCAGGAAGAATGTTCATAAGACAGGCATTGTAGAACCTAGAAATGGCTCACCACACCATCATAGAAAGCAGAGTAATGCAGATGTACCATGCTAATAAAAAATGAAGGGAAGGAAATGACCTTCAGGTCAGAGACCTAGTATATCTCTTGATGAAGAATCTAAACATCCCAAAAGGACATGCATGAAAGCTTGTGCCAAAGTACATTGGTCTGATGAAGGTGTTGCACCATGACAGCAAGAGCGATGTATATATGCTCGACTTACCAGACCAGTTGAGGTTGAGACATATTCACCTGACATTTCATATCAGGCTCCTACGCAGATACAAACAGAATGACAATGTTCTGTTCCCAAGGCATGATGCCCAAGCATTCTACAATGTCAGCATGACTGATGAAGAAGAGTGATTAGTAGATGAAACACTCATTCACTGTTGGACAGATAACAGGACTGAATTCCTGGTTAAGTGGAACCTGGGAGACTCCACATGGGAGCCAGTGGCTCACTGTAAAGACCTTGAGGCCCTAGACAGGTACCTTGAACTTCAAGGCAAGGCATATGAACAGTATGCCAATTGCCTCAAAAGGCACTAAGTACACATAAGCATACAAGTAACCACACAGTGGTTGCAACATAGTCATAGACTACTAATGAAACAAACACAATGAATACAGCCAAAACAAGAACAAACCATTAACAAAAAATCAAAAGAAACCACCAGGTACCTAGCACAGCATTCTGCCAAGTAGAGTAATATACTTAGTATCCTGATGATCACTGTTCCATACTTCCATTTTTCACATGTCCATAATTTCCTTTTTTGTCACTAAAGTTTCATATCACTTCAACACACCTCACCTCTTCTTCCCTAATGCTCACCACATTCTAGTAGTAGCTTACAATGTCCCAGCAAGGTTACAGTCACACCCCAAGCCTAAACAGCTCTTCTTGTTCTCATTCCCATTCCTGTTCCATGGGATCTGCAATGTCTGACCATGGCAGATCACCTATGCATTATGATGCATACTCTGATGATGAGGCCCCCTGCTCATCATCTCTCCCTGGCTGGCATGGTACATGCACAGTCAGCAGTGGCCACAAATGGCCACATTCCCCCTCATGCTCTGCATCACCAGAGCATTCTTCTCATAGGAGCAAACACTCCTGTCATCACCAGTGGGAATGCCACCCCACCATGCCTTTCCTGCACCATCATGGCACATGTTTGGAGTGTGATTCCTATGCACAACATTATGGGCTAGCAATAACCCTTAACAAGGATGGCATCATGTCCTCTATGAACCACCTGGCCAACCTTGCAGCTGGCCTTATACAATGTATGTCATATAATGACTTCCATTGTCAAATGTGATCCTATGAAAGGAAACTGGATGAGGCCTGGGCAGCCAACAATGACCTCCAAGCAGAGATCAAGGATCTTTGCAAAAAAATTGGGAGAAACCCCCCACCCCTCTGTCCTTCCCCAACCCCCCATCACATCTGATGAGCAATTTGCTTGTGACTTTGAGCATGCTCAAATTGCCTCCTTTGGTGGCTTACCCCACCATGACCAACCTGGCATTGCTACTTCCTTGTCCATGTGGGATGCTCCCCCACCCAATACCTTCTCTTTAAGGGGGAGGGTGCAGGTAATACCTGCTGTATCTTCATCACAGGTCAAACAGCCTGCAGACCATAAAGGGAAGCATAAGCAACCCTCACCCCTGCAGGTAGAACCTGCCTGTCCTCCTATGGAGGACAAAATCACCCCTGGTGACCTTACACTGATGTTCCTATGACCATTGATGAGCTGATTGTCCAGGGAACTATGTTCCCTAACTTTGATGGGACTGAGTACCCATACAGAGTACTTCACTTTGGTCAAGGCAATGACAGCATCAGGTCAGTCCTCTTTATGAGGATCAATGACAACCTGTATGCCTATGGTGAGGAGAGGAGAGGAAAGGTCATCAGTAACACAAACAAAGGGGTTCCCCCTCCTGTTCTGACCCACAGGTGACCAGTGGGTCAAGCAATCTGATGGAGAGGGACATGATGGGTCCCATCACCCTTTACAACACTGCATAGGAAATCTGTAAACTGTACACAATGGCATACAACAAGCCTGAGGAATAAGGCTCCCTGTGTCTGCAAGGTGCAGGATTTAGCAATGTTCCTCAACATGTGGAAAAGATGCAGGTTGGAGATGAATGAGGTCATGGACCTCACACTGAAAACATGGAGGCCACCCATCTGGGCCTCCCAAAAGGCACATCAGAAAAGACAGGTGCTCAGAGACAAAGAGAGAGCATCTCAAGCACAGGCAAGGGAGGGTGACCCTCCAGATCTGAAACTGTCAGTAGCTGACTGACTCTACAAGGGCAGATTGTGGATGCTCTTCCCATCCTCTCTGCAGCAACTGCAGAGGAATTGAGACCCACCATGTGGCTTGCACATCATGTTGCAGCACAGCTGTCAGGGGGACCTACCCCCAATCAGTACCAGAGACCCCCAGAATTGTCTTGACTGCAAGGAGGGGCTTGCCCCTCTGGAAAAAAGGCAAGAGGGGCTGCCCCAAGCTTCCACTTGGGGCTCCATCCATTTATGCCCCTGTTGATGACTGGGTAAAATTTATCCATCGAATCAGTCTGATGATTGTGACAAGAGCTTCAAGCTCCCAAGAATGTTCCCCAGAGCCTTGGGCTCCAGCTTGTGCCCTGACAATGATGAGGCAGAGGTTAACCCTCCATCATGACAGGATGTACAAGGGTTCCTCCTCTACAAATGACTAGCACCAGTCTCTTGAAGACACCATGATCAGAATGTCTGGCTCCACAAGCTGATCAAGCTCCTTGCAGTAAAGGGTCAGTATAGGGCCCTTCTGGAGTGGGCTGAGGTAGCCCCTGCCAATGGTACCCCTGTCCCTTGGGAAGGGGAATTCACCTGTTCAGCCACTCTGGCTGACGTCACCACATACCTGGTGGCTAATGGTGTCACATATCACAATGCCAACAATGCCCTCAAGTGGGCATGGAGGGTGGGCAATGAATATGTTGCCTGAATAATTAGCAATGGAGGGGATAAGGACCCCAACACCAAGGTGATCATCAATCAGATGAGGGCCACCTTGAATGAGCTGCTCCCCATGGGTGAGCACCACTCACTACAGTGGATTGATCTCCAGGCTTGTGTGTTGGGGGTTCTCCCTGAGAATATTATGCCCTACAAGGAATGCCCCATCAAAGAGAGGGACCTATTTGCCCTTGAGGAGTTTACCAAGTTGGCAGCCCTCTATGACCTTTCCCACCAAACTAGAGGGGAAGGTAGTAACACAGGAGGGGTTGTACCAATCCCTGCTAGTACCCTCAAGGAGGGTGAGATGGAGGATGATTCGAGACCAATGTAGTCTCAAGGGTATTTCCCTCTTGGAGGTCCAACCCTCCAATACAAAAAATAGTCACATTGCACAAAGGTTCAACACCCTTGTACATAGACATAACTCCACACTTTGAGGCATAACCCTCTCCAGTGGTCTGCAAGGTTCAACATCTCACTTGTATATAGTTGTCCATTTTCCTTTTCTTCTTTTTCTTTTGTTTCTGTTTCCAAGCCATTACAGGCTCTACAGGGGGAGGGTGTTAGGGTTGCACCAATATGGTGCTTATTATCAATCACAGGCATGTGGTACTCTGGTATCACATGCCTGGCAGCTTGTCATATATATATGATGTCTCAAAAATTTACTTAGACAATCTTTTGTCTTTATGTATCATACTTTGTGAATACCAAATGGTACAGTTCATGAGAGTGATCTTAAGATGAAAGGCCCTGGACTCTCAGACCTTAACTGGTCCTGAGGGTACTGTAGCAGCTGTGCCATTTTTGTGGCACAATCCTGCTCACAATGGATTGCCCTGGTTCAGGGCTTTCCAGTGAGCCATCCTGCACCAATATTTGCTTTTTTGTGAGATAAGGTCTCTGGAGGATGATTGGATCATAACTTTGGATCTACAGTATGCTGCATCTTCATCATGCCACCATTGGACAGCCCTTCCCAATAGCTTTCCATCGCTGTATCAATCATGGCAATCGGCTTGATGGATCATCACCAATGGTGCTGACAACATGTACCCCCCCTCCTACCAACATTGCCTCATATCTCATGATTGGCTGTACACCTGTGTACAATCTTACCACTGTTTGAACGCCCTCATCGAGCACTTTCCATCGATGTATTAATCATCCTGAGCAGTAGATCATGCACAATCATCAATGACATCATGCACCTCCCCTCCTCCAATCCTTTTCCATGATTACCCCCTACATTTGTTGAATCTATGCTGATTAGGATGATCTTGGACTCGATTTGGATGCCTGGGGCATGCTCTAATCATGTAGCCCATCGCTGTGTCACACTGTCCAGTCATTCTTGCAAAATTCTGCATTTTCTGTTCCTTCCATGACTACCTCTCTTGTGGGATGTTGCCACTGCTGCACATTGCATGTGCTCTCTGTTGCTGCACAGGTATAATGCCTGACCTGTTGGTTTCAAGGTAGTAGGCCCCATGGCCATGCAAAAGTTATTTGCTGTAGAGAATAGGAATTCTCTGAGCATACAGGTATCATTCCATGCACTATGTCTCTACTCACAGCCATTCCTGCTTGAGCTTGGGGTTTCTCAGGTCTGGCCTCATGCCTTCCTGCCCATCCTCATGTTCAAAGAATCCTGTTGTAGGGAGAGTATCCTCTCCACTAAGTATTTTGTTTTATTTCATTGTTTTTTACTTACTGGTCTGTTTTCTTTCTTTTTCTTTATCTTTTTACTTTGTGTTTGGACACATTATGGCTTATGTAAGCCCATGCGAGCACTTCAAGCACTGTGTACATACCTAGAACAAATAATATGTAGATGTACCACCACAGATGAGACAGACAGAATTCCAAGCCAGAGTGCTTGGAATATTATTTCTCCATCCCTGATGTGCTATAAATGTTTTCTTCAGTCTCTATTGGATTTTTAGGGCGCATTTTTGGTCTTTTCACTGCACTCTTGACCCCAACCAGGCAACTCTAGCTCCCTGGGTCAAACTAGGACCCCCCTTCCAACAGGAGACCTCTTGGCATCTCCTCCCACACTCTTTTATCATCAATCTTTACACCATACAGGAATTTCATCACCTGCTCCACATCATGCTGACTCCCTGATTGCCTCACTGTCTCCTCCCTGAAATTCCAAAGCCAATCATACAGACTCAAGCTAAGGGTCTGGGCCTTGGTCCAGTTTGGCCAATCACAATGTGCCATGCTCCACTCCATACAGGTTCTGAGTGCCCATCACCTGTCATGTTGCTGCCACTGTAGCCACTGCACAGCCACCACCACTGCTTCCTCTGTGGTCTGCTCCCCCTCCAAGGTCCCAAGCAGCATGCACAAGAGAGGTTTTTCCATCATTCATTTATTCCAGTTTGTCAATTTTGGTACTGCTATGGTTTCCCTTCTTGTCCTTCTATGATTCATCTACACGGTCCTTACCTACTTGCATGTGCAGGGTTGTATTGACTGTATGTTTGACAGGTGTCATTTTTTTCCATTTTTTGCTCCTTCTAAAAGTTTTCCATACCTATAGTCACTTCCTGTGTACCATAAATATTCTGGCCAAGTGTGAGAATAAGACATCCACCTTCTAGAGTCATTTTCTGAGTGTCTGAGAGTCTTAGAGTCCCTTGTGCTGAGTATTTCGAGTTTCTCTCTGTGTCTCCAGCATTGCTGCCAAGTCTACCAGCTTCCCTGGTAATGGAAAAATCACATAATGAGCTCCATGTCTACAAGTCCATGCCCCATTCTAGCATTTGCATCCTATTCCTATGGAATTCCCCTTCACCAAAAATCTCTTTCACTCTTTGCACATTCCTTTCCTCACTCAGCACCCCTTGGGATGGACCAAGAAATCTCTCACTGCAAGCATTTCACAATTTTTCATCCCAAAATATGCTGAAAAAATTGAAAAAAGAGATACACTTTTATTTCAGCTGTTTTCAAAGAAAAAAGGTGAATATAATGTAATGTTTTCATTGTCTTTTCTGCCAAAAAATGGTAATGTCCATTAGGTTCTTCACTAATGGGTATTAGCATCAATCAATGTTTTTTAGTAAATCATGCAAAGAAAACAAAGTGTCATTATTGCCTTTTCTCTTTGAAAACATGTGTCAAAAAAGAGTATCTCTTTCTTCAATTTTTTCAGCATGTTTTCTCAAGAAAAATTGTGAAATGCTTGCAGTGTCTTTCCTTCAGCTCTCTCTATTTTTTTCCATACACTCTTCCCAAGAAGTAGTGTCCCACAAGTTTTTGATTTTGGCCTTGAAATGGCTCTCAGTGCTGAAGAGATCGATGATCTCATTTCACAGTTTAGGTTGCACAGTCCTCGAGGTGATTAAGGTCAGGATTTTGGCTGTTGGTGAGATGTGTGACCTCAATCTGGGATTGGTTATGAGGATAGTATGGGAAGAGTCAAAATGCAGCATAATGGAATTTTGATATCACACCATCTAGTTCAGAGAGGAGGTAGGACCCTCCCTTTGTACAATGAACAATGACCATAGGTCCTAGGTAATGTGGTTTGGTTTTCTGGTTGAGTTCCTTTTTGATTCTAGAATTCTGGACAAGGACCAGTGAGCCAGGCTCGAAATCAAAGTCTTGGATGGTATGCCTGAACCATGCAATGAAATCTTTGATGGATGTGAATCGAGATTTCAGAACAAGTTCATGTACACATGTGAGGTCCTCAGGACATTTTTGTAACTGATGAGTGCAGTTGGCAATGAGGTCTGTCATTGAGTATAACTCCACTTCATATGGTGCTAAGAATTTCACTTCTGTTATATCAAAAGGAAGCCTAGGGTGAACACTGTGAGCCATATAATAGGGAGAGAACCTGGTAGCCTTGTGGATGGTGACATGCTCTGCCCAGAAAACTGATGGCACTGCCTCTGACCATCTCAAAACCTCTCCCTCACAACCTTTTACCAGCACCTCCCTGACATCAAAATGCTGGCACTTGACTATCCTGTTTGCCTGAGAATTATATGGCCAAATGTGGATATGGTTAATGCCATAGGTTTTTGCCAACCAGGAGAGGGCTAAGACATAGGGACCTCCATTGTCAGTGACGATTTCTGTGATGGCACCCCAGTGGCACAGGATCTGTTGGAAGATAAATTTCCCAATTGACCTCCCAGTTTTGGCTCTGAGCATCACCCACTCAGGGTAACTGGTTAGGGAACAGTGGGCCTGGGTGACATAGTGGTAACCATTTGACTTTGGCATCATGAATGTGTCGACATATGCCTGTAAAACAGGGGCTCTGGGGTAGCAATGACTGGAGGAATATGGACTTGGTCTAGATGGCAAACTTAGCACTCATGACATGTTTGGATGAACCAATGCACATCCTGCTCAAGCATGGGCCACCAGAAATGGGTCAACAGACACATATGGGTGGAGAATATACCCTTGTGTCCAAGATCATCATGAGCCTGCCAAATGACCTCTAGATGCTTGTGGGGTTGGATAATGAGTTGGTGGTGGCCTTGCAGCTCCTTTCTCTACAGTTCTCCCCCTTTCACAAAATACCTTAAGGCCATGCACACCAGGCTCTCTAGTTTGGCCTCTGTCATCATTTCTGAGGTCTTCTTCATCTCCAGGAACTCCTTCACCTCCTCCAACCTCTTTTCCCTCTGCCTTGCTCATTTGGATTGTGAAATTTCCATTTCCAGAATAGCATTTGCCTTATCTGTCATGAGGAAGACACTGATATCTTGAGGCATGGTTTGAGGTGAGCTTAAAACTGATGGCAGAATCTCAGAAAGGGCTCATAGTGGTTGAGCAGGTACCTCCCTGCAGTTCTCAAGCTCAATGGCAAAGGGGCCCCACACTCATCCACCCAATCCTCATAGCCCTCTTCATCTACCCCTGGGTCTTCCTTGGCCTTTGGTCTTCTCAACAGTCCATCTGGGGCTGCATGCTTGGGTGCCAGAACATGCACCAGTTTGAAATTGAATAGTAATATTCCAGCAATCCAGCAATTGATAGTGGCATTGGGCTGTAAATCAGGGTTGTTAATCATCCCTTTAATATACCATGTGTTGACCTCAATGACTAAGTTCTGAACCCCAAATATGTAAAGCCTGATGTTGTGTAGAGCTCAAAAGAGGCTGAAAAGCTCAAGCTTAGCCTGGCTATATCGTTTTTCCCAGTCATTGAGACTTATTGAACTGAAATGGGCTGGGTAACATTTTCCATCTTCCCCTTGCTGCATGAGAATATACCTGACAGCGATGTTGGAAGTGTCAATGGCAAAAATAATGGATCTGCCAGAGGTATAGTCAATTGTATGAAGTGCAGGGGATGTGACAATAGCTTGGCAGAGGTAGTCCATAGCCTCTTGATGCTCATCATGGAATTCCTTCTTTGTGAGCTTGACAAGAGGATGGGCATACTTGGCAAAGTTTTTATTGAATATGCAGAAGTACAAGCATAGTCCTAAGAAGCTGCAAACTTCAGTAACATTAGCACAGTAAGGCCAGTCCTGGATTTTCTGGACCTTTGTTTCATCAGGGATTCTACCCTTGTATGACAATTTATGCCCTATGACTATGATCAATGGTGCTGTGATAACACACTTCTTGGTGGAGACAGTTGCCCCAGCATTTTGAAGGTGGTGGAGGACTCAGTTGATGTTCTGTAGGTGCTCCCAGATGAAATGCCATATACTGGAATTTTCAGGGATCATTTGAAAGGTGCCATCAGGATTCTCATAGCAGGTTTTGGGGCCCTTGATAGGGCAGTCATCAATGAATGGAATAGTTACTTCCAGAATTTCATCCTTCAGGATCCAGCACATGTCTCCATGGAATACTTGGACCATGTTCATATACCCCATCAGTAGTTTGGTAAGTTGAAGCATGCCTATGGGAGTCTGGAATGTAGTCAGGTCTCTGTAGTCGTCATGTATGGTGCAGTGGTCATAGCTGACCATCAGATCTAAAATCCCATAGATGGAGTGACAGGCAAATGCCTCTGCAGTAAAGTTGACAAAGGGGGGAACAGCAGAGTCCTGAATAGATACTGCATTTAGTGGTGGTAAGTCATGGATGAGTGGCAAGGATTTCCCATCTTTCTTGATGACACAGAACCACTTGGAGCAATAAGATGAAGTTGAGGGTTTGCAAACACCCACAGTGATCTTCTCCTTGAAGATGTTAATGACATCATGAAAGATGGTGGGGGGTATAGGGATATTCCGCTTGACCCATGGTTTGTGCATCAGGGTAGGTATCTTCAGAGGTGGAAACACATCCTTCATGAAAGGTGCCCCTCTCTGAGGCATCCCAAGCAAATGCCATTTTGTGGGTATGAATGAGCCAGCAGACCAAAGCCAACTCTTCTGGCCAGAGGAACCTCGCTGGGTCCAGGTCCAGCTTGTCTGAACATTCTTGAGCAAAACAGGTACCTGGTACAAAGGGTGGGGGAGAGAATGGAAGTACAGGAAGGGATGCTAGAGGGTTCTCAACCTCCTGACACTCTACCTGGAATTCCACAGGCATAGACATCAGGACCAGTCTGACCTTCTTTGCTACAGGTTTGTACTTTAAAACATGACAAACAGGGTCAAACTGGTATGTAGATCATAGAGCAGAAACTGTCAGTGGAGAAATTGTTGTACTTGTCAAAAATAAGAACTGGTCACCATGTGGAACAAAGCTGGAGTTGAAAGGCTCTGCAGATGGAGCATTTTTGCTCTTGACATTGTATAGTAACTCAGAAGAGGGAACATCCTGCAAGTCTGTGGGAACAGGTGAAGAATAATGGGGAAACACTGATGGGGAATCTGATACATAAAGGGAACATATGGAGAAAACCTCATTGTGGTCTCCTTGCAACTTCAGCAAATCCTTGACCAATACTAAAAACCCTGATCTGTCTTGTCCATCTGGCAGCATAGTTCTTTTCTTGCATAAAACTCTTCTTCATCTTTGGAATCAATGAAGCAAGGTAAGGGTTGTAGCCAGTTATGAGGATGGGTAGGAATCAGTATTTGTCATCTGGAATTTGGGTTGCATATCTTGAGAGACTGCTCACCATCAGGGAAGGAGAAGACAAAAGAATGGATGGCCCAAGAGAAGGTCAAAAGGTGTGCAGTCAATGACCTGGATTTGGAGGTGTGCCTCAATGGTACCTATATGCAGGGACACATTCTCAATGACCCTGAGCATGCTTTCCTTTGACTGGTTAGCAGCCTCGAGCATCATACACATATCAGAATGAAGGGGAGCCCCCAATGCCTCCCACAGCTCATGTTGCAAGGCAACCACCTGACACCCACTATTGAGGATGCACTTGATGTGGAGTTTGTCCATCAGTACTCCATCTACTGCCCTCAAGGGAGCTGTCACCAGCCCTACACACTTCCCTTCAGTGTCCTTTACTAGATACTGCTTGTAGATCACCCACATCAAAGATGCAGAGGTTTCTGAGGCAGCCTCTAAGCTTCCTATAGTGATTTTCTTTGTCATCATGAGTTCCTTGACTTATTTGTGAATCTCTGGACTAACAGCTAGGAGATCTTCAGCAGTGATTTCTATTTTGGCACCTGGGACCTGCCAAATGAGATGCTTGGTGGTGGCTACCTCATCAAACCCACCTTGGTAATGGAATTGTGGGGTGGGCTGGGCTTGTGCCCTCAACTTTCCTGAGTCTGCAGTTCTGACATTCCCTCTGTTCTGAAGAACATGGTTCTGACCAAGTGCAGCAGAGTGTCCCTACTGCATGATGATGAAGAACCTTGGTTGGAGGACTGGACCAAGACCAGGTTAGCTGAGGCCATGATTGATTCTCACATTGCAGGGAAATTGTCAATTTTCTCCTTAAAGTTTCAACCAGCAGCAGTCCTGGGAATGTCAGAGCCATCCTTCATAAAAACCCTACCCCTGATCAGGGTGCATTTTCCTTGCCATATATAGTCCTGGCAGAGGGTACACTCTGCCATACAGTGGCTGTCAGTACTTCCACAAAAAAATCACCTAGGATCGAACAAGCAGCAGAACTGGCCCTCCTGCAGCTGCCTTGATGCCATTGAAGGCTCTGCAGTCTGGATATACTCACACTTTAGGATAGTTGGTGGCACAGAATTCTGGGGTGGGAGCTCTGGGAAGAGTGCTGAAGAGTCTGGCTGTACAAAATTCCATCTAGAGCTGCTAAGAAGGTATGTGGCCTGTTTGTAGACCACATTGAAGGGCCAGGGATCATCAATGTCATGATCTAGGTCCCTAAGCTGCAGGTGAGTAATAAGGCCATTGTGGAATCTCAGGGGGAAGCCCTCGAGGAATTTTTCATTGACAAAGTTGTCAACAAGCTTCTTCTTTTTGTTGATAAGTGTGACAATACAGTGGAATTCTCAAACATATTTGCCAAGATCCTCAAGGGTTGACATTGACTTTTGGACCTGGTGGTGAAGAAGTGTCTCAAGATCAGCCTTAGTGTACTGCCAGCCTTTAATGTCAGTGCCTGGATAGAAACTGGTTACTTCTTCAGTGAAGGCCTCCCAGTCATCACCCATGGTGGAATCAAGAGATGACCACAGCTCTGATTTGTTACAATCAGCATAGCAGATGGTCCATTTAATTTTTGCTTTTTCTGAGGTAATGCCTGTGTCTGTGCAGACCTGATTGACATCCTCAAAATAGGCACAGATGTCTTCTGTTTTTCCCAAAAACTTAGGAGCTTTTTTAGAGGCCCTCAGTGGCATAATGCAATGGTTGGTGGCATTAGACATGGTGACTGGTACTGATGATGAGGGTGGAGGCTGGTTCTGAGTTATAGGCAGGTTTCTGAACAGCTGTGATGTGGGGGCTTGAATGGGCAGTGGAATATTACTCTGGGGGGTGATAAACAATGATGGTGGGAAAAGAAGTTGTTCAGTGGCAAGAGTTGAATCCATAGAGGATGAAGAAGATGATAAATTGGTGAGCAGTGTAGGGAATTAGCTCAAAGGGCCAGGGAAAATGGAGAAATGAGGGACTGCGAGTCTAGTTTCATCCTCAAAGGGGGATTCTTGAAACCCAGACAGCTCAAGTACTTAGTTGTTGACTGAAAACAAGAGCTAGACTTAGAACTCAACACTGAGAGAAGCCATTAAAAGCATATATGCAGCAGGAGACCACAGACTCTTGAGCTTTGCCCCAGACTTGGGCTACTTGCTCTACAATGAGTGTGCAATAGTGTAGGTTTTCATTCCCATGTGACTCTTGCACCCCAAACTCCTCACATGCTTAGTCATCACATTACCTGCCACACTCCTAAGTCCCTCCCCCACACCTCACTCCTCTCGACCCTCAAAACTTCTCTGACCACCCTTGAAACCTCTCCCTTGACCCTCAACACCTCTCCAACCTCTTCTTCTCTCAATCTCCTAGTAGGGGCCTTGCCACACCTACAGCAGCAATTAGTTTTGGTGGTCTGGCAGTGGTGTGAAGGATTCATCAAGCTCGAAAGCTCCAGGAATATCCACTGAGGATGGAGATGAAGGTTCTGAAAAGTGGGGGTGATCTGTGGGGAAAAACTCCAGGTCTAGGGGACTGAGCTCTGAAATGTCATGGGGGTTAACCATGGGTACAAAGAGGTCTGATGATGATATAGAGAGGTGGCAGAAGGGCTCTAAGAGCTCTTTGAGTTCTGTTCATTGATGAGTGGGCCATAGAGATCTCCTTTCCAGATCTGCAGACCCCTCATGGTGGGCTCCAAAACTTGTGGGCCACTACTTCCAGGGAAAAGTGTATGGAAAAAAATAGAGAGAGCTGAAGGAAAGAGATTCCTTGGTCCATCCCAAGGGGTGCTGAGTGAGGAAAGGAATGTGTGAAGAGTGAAAGAGATTTTTGGTGAAGGGGAATTCCATAGGAATAGGATGCAAATGCTAGAATGGGGCATGGACTTGTAGACATGGAGCTCAGTATGTGATTTTTCCATTACCAGGGAAGCTGGTAGACTTGGCAGCAATGCTGGAGACACAGAGAGAAACTTGAAATACTCAGCACAAGGGACTCTAAGACTCTCAGACACTCAGAAAATGACTCTAGAAGGTGGATATCTTATTCTGACACTTGGCCAGTGTAGGGAGGGAAATCTCCCTACTAGGTATTTTCTTTTATTTCACTGTTTTTACTTATAGATCTGTTCTGTCACTGCAAGCATTTCACAATGTTTCTTCAGAAAATATGCTGAAAAAATGGAGGAAAGAGATACTCTTTTATTTGGCATAATTTGTCACAAAAAAGGTGAATAAAACTTTTTCTTCTCTGTGCAGAAATATAGATTAATGGTAATGTCCATTAGCATCAATTCATGTTTTCTGAAAGAAAATAAAACATTATTTCTGCATTTTTTCTTTTGAAACATCTAGAATAAAAGAGTATCTCTTCTCTTCCTTTTTTCAGCATGTTTTCTGAAGAAACATTGTGAAATGCTTGCAGTGTGTACTTATTTCCTTATCTTTTTTTACTTAGTGTTTGGACACATTGTTGGCTTATGTAAGCCAACACCTACTTACAGTACACTGTACATACTTAAAAAAAAATAACAGCCACATCACTAGAGACAAGAAGTGGAAATAAAGACACAGAGCCTTGGGGGAATATTTCTCCAAAATCAGACACTCATTAGATGAATCTCAGCACTCTTTTGGACTCTTTTTGGGTGCATTTTCAGTCTTTTCACCACACTCTTTGACCATTCCCAAGCAACTCTAGCCTCCTGGGTCAAACTAGGACCCATCTTCAACAGGAGAGCACTAGCTGTCTCCTCCAACTGTCCTTTCTCATCAATCCTTACATCTGGAGCCCACCACAAGGGGGCTGTTTTGCTTGGTAACTCAACCTCTCACCCTACCTCCAAGCTTGTACATGTGATATCTCGAGACTCGACGCACCTACCCTCTCGCTTTTCGGGGCCCTGATTCTACTCGATGAGAGCTTTCGATCGGTGTATTTTTCATCACTATAGCTTCAGCGGTTCTGGAGATATCACTCATTTTGTGGAGAAAGGCCTTGTAGGCCAGTTTTTGGCATAACTCGGGATCTGATGTGCCAATCCTCTAGTTTCTTTGATCGTCCAGCACCCCCAGACGCCCTCTATGACGCCCTGGAGTTTGGTAGCCCTCCACCCAGTAGTTCTTTGCCAACGTGCTGCTGTTCTCCCACCCTTCAAGCTGCACATGTGTTTTCTTGTGACCTGACATGCCAAACCTCTTGCAGATTGCAGGCCTAGTAGTACTTGACAAGACCTTTCAAACAGTATCATTTTCATCACATCTGCATCAGTACTTCAGGAGATATTGCAATTTTTGTGCAAAAAGGCAATCTCAGACCATTTTCTGAATATCTCAGGATTGGGTGTGCAGTTTTTCATATTTCCTCGTCCTCCCAACTCCTCTAGGTCCCTGCTACCACCTCCCAAGTTTTTGTAGCATTGCACCCAGCAGTTCTTCTGCAGCACATTGCTGTCCTCCTCCCCTGCCACAGCCTAGCTCCCTGGCACCTTTCCTCATGCTTTTGCTCCCTCTTGAGTTGTAGGGAACCATTCCCCACTGTCTTAGAGTCAATTGAAAGCCCCTTCGAGACCTTACCAGCCACTTCGAGACCCCAGACACTTCGAGACTCCCAGATGCATTCTTGGCCCTTTGAGACATATTCGAGACATAGACACTTCATTTAGATGCACCCACTTGTTCATAACATATTCCAGATGTATACCATCATTTCTTGTGCATTTTGCAGTCGAGCCAGGCTGCATATCTGAGAGTCAAACTTCGAGTCACACATGGTGACTAAAATTCAGTTTTGGGTGGTTGAAACCACTTCATGACATATATTAAAGATCCCTACACCCTCCCTGCTTGTTTCATGTTCAAGAAATCCATCCTCCCACTTCCCCAATAGACATTCAAGGTTGCATCAAGGCAACCACCCCTTCTGTTTTACTTCTTGAGACTAACCATGGACATTCAAGGCTTGTGTCCACCCTCATAACCATTGTTGATTATCAATTATAACATGATATATATTCATTTGAGCCTCATATATACTATTTGTGATGGAAGAGGCATGCAGACCAGCTCGAGCCCCACTGGTTTTGCACCCAGAGTTCTTGGGGCAGGTGCAGGACCTGCCAAGTTACCTTGAGGATGTTGCAGAGCATGGTAAGGCCCAGGGGGCAACAGATACTTTTCACTCATCCAGTTTGCTGTTGACAGAGCACCACCCCACACTGGAAGGCTCTGGAGCTACCTCATGGCCAGTGCCCCAATCTTCAAGCAATGGGAGAGTTTCAAGGTGCTTGTAACTCTCCAGTACCCTGAGATTGAGCCAGTCAGGGATGTCCTCAAGTACTTTGAGGAGTTCTATGCTTTCCTTGAGGGGACTCATCGCAGCAAGCTAAGCTTGGTTGCAGCCCTAGGGGACTACCTTCATCATTTCCAGGTCTGGTTCTTGGCCCTGGTGAGTTGGAGTGTTGTGGAGCTGAGCCATCAAGCCCAGCTGTTCCTTTGAGGCCTCCCACCACTGGTCAAGTCTGAGGTCTCAAAGAGGCTCATGTCGAGGTACTCCCTGTTTAGGTTGGGCTACCTATGGCCCATCAAGGTTGTTGTTCATGTTATGAAGGAGGTTATTGAGGATGGGGTAGGTTGCTCTGCCCCTCATCTAGCTTTGAAGAAACCCTCATCAGCCCTTGAGTCTCTCAAGGAACCCTCTTGGTACTCACACTCACCCTTGTTCAGTCACCACTCAGATGCCCCTGTGGAGTACTCTTGGTCTCATTCTAGAAGATCCTCCCAGGGAGAGGCACACTTGAGCACAAAGCTCCCCTCTTGTTCCCCCTTCAAGGCATCCCCTTGAACTTTGAAGAACCCCCTTCCCTCCCCTGAGCTCACTTCAAGCAGCTCATCTCTTTGCTGAGTCACTTATGCAGGCTCATGGTGCACTGTGGCTCAGCCATGGCAGTGTGTCTTGGATAAGCAGGCCAGTGACTTAGCTTTGAACTCGCTTTGTAGCTCAAGAGGGGATCAGTGGTTGTATTCACACTCAGAGGTGGTTTAGAGCACTCAAAGGTTCATTCCCCTCATCTCAAAACTGCTTTGAGGACTCCTTCAAAGCTACCCTCAGATCTCAAGCCACCCCACCAAGCCTCATTCCTCCTTCAAGAGGCTGTGATTTTGACTGAGAAGCCTTCCCCTACTGCTTTTGAGTCATGTTTGAGAGTGTCAAGTGAAGTTTCACCCCTTTGAGAGTGTGTGGGTTTGAGTGTGCCCTCCCTGGTCTTTTGAGACTCGAGGCAACAAGTGCAGCCTCGAGGGTTTAGTTTCTGTTTCTTCTGCAGTTGAGAAGGACATGTTTGAGCTCAGTGTAAGGTCTGTGCTTTGTACTTAGCTGCAGCCAGGTGCCAGATACTTCAAGGTTGAGTCATATTGCCTACAGGTGTGGAAATCTCTTGTGAGGTGCTCAGGCTCACCCTCCAGGCTCATTTGGACTTCTGGGCCCTCACTCATGACCCAGGAGGAGTAGCTACTCAGGTACTATCTCCCCCTTCAAGCTCCAAGTCAGCCCCACCCCTCATCTGCTCTCGATTTGATCCCAAGACTACCCTGGAGCACCCTTTGAGTTTGAGAGCCCCTGCATCCCCCTCAAGGGCAACCCAGTCACCTTCGAGCACCTCCCAAGCCCTCGATAGGAAGTGTCATAGCTTTGAACCAGGCCCTAGTCAAATTCTGAGGCTCGTCATAGCCTCTCAAAGGCTTGTTTCCCCCCTCTCGAGCCCAGTCCTGCCCTGAGTCAAATCCCAAGGCTCATTGGAGCCTCTCAAAGGCCTGTCCAGGCTCAAGGCCAGTCTCACCTTCAAAGCTACTCCCTCAAACCCCCTCATTTCCCCTCAATGCCATTCTGGCACCCTCCCCTGTGGGTGTTGGTACCCTTTCTCACTGGTATTTTGTTTATTTTATGGTCTCTTTCATCTTTGAGTTCGCATTTTTTTGAGTTTTGACTTAGAGTTCTTGTTTCAAGGAGGATAGCCCTCATCTTCCTATACATTACAGCTCAGTATGTGATGACTGGGGACAGTCATTCTTTAAAGCCACCCTTGGATGTAGGGAGGGAAGTCTCTCTACTAGGTATTTTCTTTTATTTCACTGTTTTTACTTATAGATCTGTTCTGTACTTATTTCCTTATCTTTTTTTACTTAGTGTTTGGACACATTGTTGGCTTATGTAAGCCAACACCTACTTACAGTACACTGTACATACTTAAAAAAAAATAACAGCCACATCACTAGAGATGAGAAGCCAGAAATAAAGACACAGAGCCTTGGGAGAATGTTTCTCCAAAATCAGACACTTGTTAGATGAATCTCAGCACTCTTTTGGACTCTTTTTGGGCACATTTTCAGTCTTTTCACCACACTCTTTGACCATTCCCAAGCAACTCTAGCCTCCTGGGTCAAACTAGGACCCATCTTCCAACAGGAGAGCACTAGCTGTCTCCTCCAACTGTCCTTTCTCATCAATCCTTACACCAGAATATTTATGGTACAAAGGAAGTGACTATAGGTACAGAAAACTTTTAGAAGGAGCAATGAATGGAAAAAAATGACACCTGTCAAATGTACAGTAAGTACAACCCTGCATGTGCAAGTAGGTAAGGACCATGTATATGAATCATAGAAGGACAAGAAGGGAAACTGTAGCAGTACCAAAATTGACAAACTGGAATAAATGAACAATGGAAAAACCTCTCATGTGTATGCCACTTGGGACCTCAGAGGGGGAGCAGACCATGGAGGAAGCAGTAGCTGTGGCTGTGCAGTGGCTACAGTGGTGGTGACATGACAGGTGATGGGTGCTCAGAACCTGTATGGAGTGGAGCATGGTGCATTGTGATTGGCCAAACTGGACCAAGGCCCAGACCCTTAGCTCAAGTCTGTATGATTGGCTTCAGAATTTCAGGGAGGAGATGGTGAGGTGATCAGGGAGTCAGTGTGATGTGGAGCAGGTGATGAAATTCCTGTATGGGATTCTTTGAACATGAGGATGGGCAGGAAGGCATGAGGCAAGACCCAAGAAAACCCCAAGCTTAAGCAGGAATGGCTGTGAGTAGAGACATAGTGTGCAGAATGATACCTGTATGCTCAGAGAATTCCTCTTCTCTACATTGCTTACCCCCTATCTATCCTGGCAGTGCTGACCTCACACTGCTTGCTTGGCATCATTTGCCAACACCATTGCTACCTCCAAAAGACCTCCTATGAGTCTCTCCTTGGATTGGCCTAGTTCCTGTACAATATGCCTCCAGGACCTGCCCTATTGGCTGAGGAGGCCTTGGAGTAGGTTTACTCCTATGTGCCTTGCTAGGCACCTTGTCAGCCATGAAGAATGGGTGAGACCTTGGTGTGATTGGTTGTTGAGTCTTGATTGGTAGATGACTGCTGAGTACTCTGCTTCATATTCTGCTGTTGTTCCCTTTGTTCCCATGTTACTCACTGTCATCTTCCCTTTCCTTTACCCTTCATACTTTGGGTAGAACTTTGGCTATGCCCAGTTCTAGAGGGGGAGGATGTAAGGGCTGAAGTGAGTGGCTGAGGTGGGCTATGGCTGTGGTTGTGGTGCTTACATAAGGGATATATTCTTCACAACTGATTGTCACTATGACTGCATACCACTGCTATAGAACAGGGTCTAATGCACTTGTGATAGCACAAAGCATCTCCCTGGGGCTGGGCCCAGGTAAAAAACCCCAGAAACCTTGCACTGTGTATGCAAGGCACTGGCCTCTTGAAGGCCTGTGCAGGCTCAAAGGAGTGATTTAGCAACATTCACAACTCAGATTATATCTTTGAGGGCACTTTGAAGGTCTTTGAAGGGGTACTGAGGGAAGTTCAAAGCTTTGGAGGGTCCACAACTTGGGGAACATGGGCTGCACATGTTGTCATGAGGGAACTTGAGTGAAGGAAAATGATATATAACTGAGAATACTGGGGCAGGATGTGACTTGAGGCTGCAAAAATTCAAAAGGGGGAGTGCAGTAGTGAGACTGGGGTGGGAAATTGCAGGAACACAACTGAGGCTGAGGACATGAGACCTAAAACTCCAAGAATGAGACTGAAAGCAATGAGAAAAAGGTCACCAGGCTAAGACAGAAGCCCTTCATGGTGGGCTCCAGTTGTAGGAAATGCTAAAAGAAGAGCTGGGGATGGGTAGAGATGATCTGAAGGGGAGAACTTCCAGAGGGGCTTCTATAGCCTGGAGAAGGATACTGTCTGGGAAATGTCTGAGGCTGTCTGGGACTGTCTGAACACAGAGAAAGACCCCTCTTGACCTTCTCAACTCAAACTCAAAACTCATAACTTGATTGTTAGAGGGGTAAGTACATGCCCAGTAAGTAAAAAAAAAATGCTGACTAAGCAATAAAACCTCGCACTAAGGTAATAAACCTATAATAACTGGAAAATCAAGTTAAAATATGAGAAACACAGAATAAAAATAAAATCTCCTGGTAGGGAAAAGCTATTCCCTACACCATGCCCACCAGGCCATTTGATGGTCCAATCACACAGTAGCACTGAGGAGAACTTTACTGTCTCATTTTTTGCATTGCATCCTGTGGATATGTTTACATTGGGTAATGCTGTATAGGGCTTACATGTAGAGTACATGTCAGAGTCAGGCCTTCTCTGAGGCTGACAGGAGTACCTGAGGGTCAGGACTACCTAATTAGGTAAGTCTGATGATGGGCTGATGAAATAGGGGCTAGGCTGATGCAATAATCTGCAGGGTGATGAATCTCTGTCTTGCAGAGCAGAACAGGGCAGGGCCAAAAGGGGCTGACAGATCTCCAACTAGCAGAGCAGAGGGACAGAGGAGGGCATTGGGTTCAGCTCATGTGCTGCCCCCTTGTACAAGCTCAGCCCTCATATTTCAGAGGCAAGTGAGGTGTCAGGCTTAGAGGGAACTTGGAGGAGGTACCTTAGTCAATATTCATACTGAAGAATACAAGACTTGTACTGTACAGTATTGGGAAGTTGGAATTAACATATGGAGTTATTGAATTTTTCCAGGAGAGCAGATGTCAGAAAACCTCAGCACAAGGAGTCATGCTGACAGTGGGGAACAGAAGGAAACAAAGATACTATCTATAAACAGAAAGTCAATCATGTACTCAGAGTGGAGCACCCATCAACAGCCAATCAGCAGCAAGGCCAAAACCTAAAAATAATGCATGACCCTTCAGGACAACCTACTGTGCAGGCACCTGGGCCCTGGGGTCATATGACCCAGATGGTATTGGCCCAACAAGAGCCAAGGGAGGTCATGTGACAAGTCTGACAGTGGCTGACAGTGCAGAACATGCATGCTGGTTGGCTGAGTGACCTACAGGCTTACTAAGCATCAGACTTCATCAGGGATGTGTCAGAAGGTGTCAGAGGTTGTGTGGGAGCATGGGAATCATAAGGCCAAGGCACAGCCATGACAGTAGATATAAGTCATGTGAATCCTGTCCACAGCTATTGTTTTATCACAGTACCAGGGGGTGCTGTATAGCATTTCCCCCCCAGCCAGTCTGTAGTACTGGAGCTTGAGTTGCCCCAGCATGCCAAGGCTTTGTATCACACTGTACCTTATTGTCCTGGGTCTTCTTGTATACACACACTGCAGTATGTTGTACCCTTTCTACTTCCTCTATTATTATTGCTTCTGCAGGAAATACACAGCCCATCTGTCATATACAGTGATACCTACCCAAGCTATGGCCCACCCATGCGAGACAAGCCACCAGGCTGTCTCTCCACTGGCCCATCAGAGACAGGCAAATGTCACCTTCTGCTGACTGTCAGACATGGCCTACATAGGTACATGGGGTCTTCCATGCACATGGATTACCTAGGGGATATACCTTGGAGTATTTTGGCATGATAGCCCACTTCCAAGCTTCATTGTATAAAATTATTATAAATTGTTCTATATGTATACATGGGTTCTAGCTCAAGTTTATGGCATTGTATCCTGGGAACCATTTTTGGCATTTGTCCACAGTATTTTTCACATTGTAGATTATTTATTGTCCTTATCAACTTAATATATTTGTTGTCATTTGTTGCTGTTATCACTCAAACAAGTCAGAAGTTTTGCAAGTTGACTGATGAGTGGTGAAGCCACAGGTATTTGCTAGTATATGAATTATATGAACTATTGTTGTCAAGTTAGTGGATTTTGAACTTAGGTTAAAATTGATCATGCATGACCACTCTTCCCCCCCCCCCATTGGGGGGGCCCCTTCAGTGGTCATGCATGATCAATTTTAACCTAAGTTCAAAATCCACTAACTTCAACAGTATGAAATAGATATATGAGTCTAACCCTAAACCTACATGTCAAACCCTAACCCTAATGTTGTGTATTCACCAGACAGAGAAAAATGGCAGATATATGATGGACATGGCCCACTAGATGTAGGAGAAACAATACAGTTGGTATACACATGCATCTCTGGCACACATGTGTGGTATTCCACAGGTGACACTTAAATACTCGTTAAGTATTTGTTGGACACACATGTGCTGAAGGTGCATGTGTGTTAGTTTGACACACATGTCATGTCAATCATCACCACTACAATATACTTGCCAATGTGTTGTGGGTGCATATGCACCTGCAGCACATGTGTGTGAGTTTTCCACATGTGCCAACACACTAAACATGTGAATAAATAATACAATAAACAATAGATACACTGGAGGCATTATCCAATATTTGAGCCACAAACAGTAAAAGAACATGAAAGAAAGAGATACTATGTCTAGGAAGATTAAATATTTTTACCATGTTCTCTTTGTGTTTTGAAACATAGTATCTGCTTTTTCAATGTTTTATTTACTAAACATTGGTTTTTGCCCCCAGTGAATAGCTAATAGATAGATAACATGCACATGCACCTATAGTGCATTTGTGTATAATTTATTGGTCATGGTGTGAATAGGTATCCAATTCCCAAAATATTGTATTTTGTTAAATAGATGATTAAAAGCCTGCACATGCACCCATGGTGCATTTGTGTGTTTGTTGGTCATCATACATGAATAGGTAATCCATACCCATCCATACCCATGGATAATATGAAGTTATTTAGTTTATGTCCCTTGAAATCAATCATTTCCACATATGCACACATACTGCATGTGCATGTTTCCATCCATATTTGTCTACCATTACCTACCACTACCCATACCTAATTAGATTATCCCCCTTTAAATATTTATTCGGTCAGCAGTCAGAACTCATCACTCCTCAGTCAGTAGTTTCCTAGTAGTTGGCACTGATTGGGCCCTTGTCTTCAATCACTAGTTGCAACTTGCAAGTTCTTTGCTAGTCAAGTTTGTTTTGCCCATATCTCTGTCGATATTTTGTGATTGAACATTTGCTAATTATAACCCTGACATTGACTTGTCAAGTGCTACAACATTGATTATGAGGTGATATCCTGATCTGACAACTTTTTGTTTTCACAAAGTTGGGATTTTCTGAGTATTTTGCATTTTTCTCCATCAGTTTTCCACATATTGCTTAGGTAATCACTATTGCACCATCCTGTAACTCCTACCTGCAGACTTTATTTGGTGTCATGGCTGTGCAAGCAATATCTGGCACAGAATATGATAATAGGTATCAGCATGGGCAAATTTCCATATGCAGCAGTATTGCAGCAGGCATCCTGGATGCCTGGTTCCCACATGACATATGAAGTGACATGTGTGATCCATATACCATGCAGTGTTGCTGTGGGCATCTGAGACACCCATTGGACATATGTGATGTGTGAGAAATTTTCCTTATGGAGTGCATCATCACTGTGGGCATCCTGGACACCCAACTGATAATTGAGATGGGTCATGAGAATTTTTTTTTGTCCCAGTCTGCCAGACTACTCTTGCTAATGGTAGTGTAATATGTAACTATGTAGGGCTGATCCAGTGCTGGGGCATCCAGGATGCCCAGATGGCACTCCAGGTCACATGACCCTAAGTCACATGACCAGTGATCTGCAGCGTATGTGGCAGATTCATCATAGCAAGGGGTCCACAAGCCGAGAAGCTGGAAAAGGGTAGCCTTGTCGGAACCCAAAATTCCCACCCAAAGGGGTTGCTGACACATGCTGACACCCCCTTTCAGTGGCACAAAAACACCCACACTGCCACACTCACATACTGCAAAAGGTCGCATTGTGTCACTTCAGAAGCGGAGTTTGGAAGTTGGCTCAGCAGAGCATGAAAATGGGTTGATTGCTTGATAGGTCGACCCATCTACCCCTTGCTATGACGATTCTTCTGCATATGTGGGCATGTGGGATTCTCATACCACATGCTACAATGCTGATACACAAAATATACAATAGGGGTATGTATATATTTTGGATCACTAGTATCAAAATAGGAAATTTTGGGGATCCATATTTAGGTTTTTAAAAATGAAAAGTACCTGTGGCAAATCCAAAGGCCCCCAAACCATGGGCTTGAGTGTGCAAATACCACATATGTCTGAAATGCACATAGAGGACATCAATGACTCTACCAAATAGAACGTGGCTTTCTAATATGGAAATACATCGGAATGATGATTGATCACACAAATAAGATGAATTTCAGAAATGTGCAAACAGGTTATGGGAGGGAGAGTGCGGGACTTGGGCTATGGATAATATTGAAATGAAAACATATAATTAATACTATGACATAGCGATTCACCATGACACTAGAATCATGGGACTGGAACACACTCATGAATTGACAACATAGAATACATGAGATGGTCACACAGACATAGAAGACGAGGTAAGGGGTTATATCTCAGATGAATTCCTCAGAGTGATGCAAAGGGGGGTGTTCACAGCATGCGACCTCTTCTTTTTAAACTCCACATTGATGTCATAGCAGACAAATGGCATGGTCAGGGGAAGTGCTGAGGTAGGTGATGGCAATCTGTAAATAGGTTGAGGAGCTAATGAATCTCAGCATGTATTTCGAGTGTGGTAAATAGATTGAAACAAGGACTTACATTCAATGCAGTGGACATCGATGATAGACAAATGATTGCTATTGACAACTTCATTATTAGCAAGGGAATGAGAAAGTCTAGACACAGTGTCAGCAGGGGGTACAAGGGGACATGAGAGGGCATACACATCATGATGATTAATGAGATCATCACATTGATAAAACCAATTGACCAAAGCCCAGATGATCTGGGAGGAAAGACCATGAATTGAGAGAGAATGCAGATGCCAGGATAGGTACCATACTTTTTCAGATTTATGGTGCTGGATGTAGAAGGCCTTCAGAGTGGCAAACCAGTATGACATGAGGAGAGGGTTTCCATCTCCATCGAGCATGATGCCACCTGCTGGGTGGATGGTGACGCTGAGAGGGGGGAAATGAATCAGTGTCAGATAAGAACTAGATTTGATGATCAGGGGATGTATGTGTTTCTGATGGAGTATTTCATGACAGTTGGGCCATCATTGAACTCATCGGGGTCATACACATCTGGTTGACACAGTCAGATTGGACAACTGTGATGGATCAGTGAATGTTTCAATGCACATTTGACAGAGTCATATTTTTTCATGCGGGTCATCGAGGGGGGTGCAAACGACATGTTGGGTAGATGTGCCAGACACTGAAAGCATTTCACAATTTTTCTTGAGAAAACATGCTGAAAAAATTGAAGAAAGAGATACTCTTTTTTGACACATGTTTTCAAAGAGAAAAGGCAATAATAACACTTTGTTTTCTTTGCATGATTTACTAAAAAACATTGATTGATGCTAATACCCATTAGTGAAGAACCTAATGGGCATTACCATTAATTCATGTTTTTTTGGCAGAAAAGACAAAGAAAACATTACATTATATTCACCTATTTTCTTTGAAAACAGCTGAAATAAAAGAGTATCTCTTTTTTCAATGTTTTCAGCATATTTTTGGAAGAAAAATTGTGAAATGCTTGCAGTGAGAAACTGGTGGCAGGTGGCATTGGCATTGACAGATATCTGGCTGGTGGCAGGTGTTGTGTCAGGCATGGTGATGGATAGGACAGAAGGGATGAGGTGCAAATGAATTATTGCAAATAGAAGGAACAGGACACTGGTGACATCCATATTCAAAAACATTATTACAATGTGTGGTATATATATATATATGGATGTCTCTGTGTGCATCAGGATCAAGAAAAGCAATGATACTGGGTTTTGATAATGATGCATATCCTGCAAAACACAAGCACTATGGATTTGCACAGCATGTTGCTATATGATAGCGATCGCAATCAAACATGATTGCACAAATCAATGTGGGACAGTTTTTGCGCCCAGAGAAGAGCCAGCATGAATGGGCCAAATAATTGATGCGAAACATCCTCATGCAAATCAAGGTATGGTTGTTTATGCACATGTTGTGATACTAGAAACATTGCAAAGCAAGGTAATGGGATGTACAGCACCATGTTTGATCTACAATTTGCATAATACAATACCAATCTACCTTTAGATACCACACTCTATTTATTACTACATTTTCTGATCATAGTCATTTTGCACAAATCATGCTATTGCCATATTTGCGCATATGGATTATCAGTGGTCAGACACCATATTATCACCCTAGTTCCACTCTTGCTGTGTTTACAAAAACATATAAAATGAAATCACTGCATGTAAATGACATTTAAATGATCATGTCGATCCCACGAATATGTGTATCCATGGATTTGTGCAGAGTTAGGTGATATGTGGGAAATACATAATCGAGACTCATCACACAAATTGGGCCCCTATGGGTGTTTATGTGTGATGAATGTACATGGAGACCAGTAGATGCATGCATGACATCATGCATGACAAACAAGCTCTACGTTCCACATCCACATCAAGTGTCAGTGGTAGGTAGACATGAGACAATGGAATGCAATGGGATTGAATTTAAATCATATTGAATTGAATCGATAACAAATGACATAGAGATCCTTGAGTTGCCTGCAGGTATGACTTTGCTATGCATGACACACATGTCAGTAATCTAATCAGCGAGAGACCCTTCTCACATCACTGGACACTTGGGTAGACATGCCCAGTGCCTCTTCACCATCATCCACTTCATGATGTCCATGCTTCGATGATGATGGCTGTTGCAGCAGGGATAGTGGCAGTGCATGTGCATATACATAATGTTTCTCATTCAATATATCTGCTGCCTTAGTGCCAATGAGATATCTCATGGCATCAAAGCCACCATATCTGCCCCCTGTTTTCAATAGATGGATGACCTCAGCATGTTTCTCTCGAATCATGGAAGAGGGAAGGGGGCAGATGTTGATGTTCCATTTGGCTGATCAAAATCCACTTGGAGTTTCTACAGAGGCCAACCCTAGACAGGCAAGCAGGAATGCATTGATCCCTTTGGCTGCTGTAGAGTGGTCACCAACAATCAGCATGTCAGGTCTACACTACATAGATGAGGACACATACTGTGTTTTGCCCACCACAGCTTGAGGTCAGAGCTGTCCCAGATGTGGTGAGATATGGGAGAATCAGGTTCATACAAGGATATGATGAAACTGATCACCATCATGATGAATGGTTCAGCTGCTGTTATTCCCTTGCGATTTTTACGTGTCACCCAGTCCAAGTCACGAATGTAAGCCTCGTATTGGACCTTTCTGCTTGGATAGCTGATTTTCTCTGGAGGGAAGATGGATGGTATGAGACCTGTGCATGCCACAGCACACAAGGTTGCCAACTGATGGAGAGGCTTCGACCCATCATACTTGTTTCTCACAAAGTGATAGGCATCGGTGACATAGGGTGGTGCCTGCTCTGCAGACAAATAAGACAGCTTCCATTCAGAAGGCAAGTTCACCTTGTGCAAAATGGACTCGAATGTCAACAAGCATATGTCTAATGCAGACCAATCCCCATGAGCATCACTGGCTTGGATGTCTTCAGATGCATGGAGAGCCAATAATCCAACAGAATGGTTTTGTGAAAATGTGGTTGAGGTGATCGATGAGGTGGGGCCTTTTGCTCCAAGATTCAACCAGACATCGTGTATGGTGGCAGTCGAGGGACAGCCAATTGTATGTTGTGGATTGCCAGACCATGGAACATTGTTGACCTTGAGGCTTTCAAAGGCACAGCAGAAGGCATCCACCAGGAAGTGTTTCTCATCTTGACATTTAACACCAGCACAGCGAGCAATAGACTTCATCTCCTCGACAGTGACACAGGCTACATGGTAGAAGTTGCCCCCACTGATGAAGGGAGGCTTGCGATGCCCTGTAGCAAGTGTGATGGCTGTTAAGATTGACTCTGCCAAGAATGACACAGGTTTTTGGCCAAGAACAGATGGTGTCAACTGAAAATTCCCAGCATCTGGTACAGCAACAGCATGGAGGAGATTGGACAGGACACCTGGGGTGTATGACAGCAGTCTGGCCTCATCCATCCAATGAGACAATGCCATGTAGTGATCACGAGTTGTGTGCTTCAGAACTGGATCATTTGCATCGATCATGGGATTGAGACCCTCCATGACCTTGCTGTAGACAAGCTGTTTGACATCGTCAAAGTAAACCTTGAGTGCAATGTCAGCTATGTAACATGTGGCCCTCAGAGGAGGATCAGTCACATTCACATATGCATGGTCGGGGACATTGTCCATGGCAAGATGGACAGCAAAGTGAGCTTCATATATCTTTTGTGGAAAAATGTGAGTGTCATTCATTGGAAACAACCGAGATTGCACAAATCACAGCACCCCATGATTTGCACAGATGAACATGCTCTGGCATCCTGTCAGTGGGTCATGTGGTATCCATGACCTGACATCAATGCACAAACAGGGGACCACCATGATTTGCATGATGTGTACAAAAAGAGGTGTTGAGTCGAGCTCTTGGCATCGCTTGGATGATGTCAGAGGACAGTGCGTGGCAAGTTTGACAGGCCAACTGTTGGAATGCATGATGATCTGTCCACTCCGCAAAGAGCCATGGGCAAGGAAAGTGTTGGATAGACATGGAAACCCATCTTGAATCAGGCCAAGGGACAGCCATGCACAGTCCATAAGCTTTTTGCACAAGACTGCAGCATTGCTGGTGTGGGCATAGTTGAGCATGCGCTCGAGCATGGACACGAATTTGATCATGCAGGGATCCATGATCTTGCCAGCCTTGAGATCTTCCACATGCTTCCCCCAGATGAGGTCGATCAGTGCCATGATTGGATATGTGACACATTTGAATAATTCCAGTATGATCTGTGAGGGCTGATCGACCAAGGTCACTGGCTGGCATGTGATCACACACTCACATTGGGTTGGAATGCAACCAGTACATCCTTGATTGGGGCCAAGATGCTGGGATGGCTCCACATTTTGAGCAAAGGGCAGATGACCTGGTCATATATCATGCTAGCAATATTATGTGGGCACAGGTTAGTGCATGTTGGCTCTTGCTGATCACAGGGCGATGATGAACTTACCTGCCAGTGTGGAGGTCAGGACGCATCCTGGATATGTCCAAGATATATGTATTTTCGAATTGCAGGGTCTGAGGTTGCCTGTCACCAGATGCCTTCTGGCTAAATCTGACATGTGGCATGCCTTGTTCACAGAACTTCACCCGACACTCCCAGTGGCATTTGCCTGTTGCAGTTTTGGCAGAAGACCCTGCGAATGCGCTGGTGACCATCCCCAGTTGGACCACATGGAACTTGGCCTCAGTATGGACATGGTGGGATAATGAGTTATATATCTGAGATGAAATACCAAGAAGGGCTGGCAAATGGCAGTTAGGCATCATGGGATCGTTGTCATTGTTGTCATCATCGTCATTGACATTATGGTGAGCAGCTCTATCATCTTCATGGATGGCAGCGTTCAGTTGCATCACCCTGCATGCAAAGGTCGGCATCAGTCCAGCTGCCTTGACATTACCAAGATCTCATGTGAATGCAAGTGGGTAGACAGTGAATGGTACCTCATTTTGGACATGTCCATGTGCATCTTCAGTGCCCTGGAACAGTTCATGGACTTTCTTGAGGTCCAACAATGCTCCACAAGTCTCAAAGCCAGTAGGTTTCCACCTGGGGATGTGGAAGCCATCTGGGTTGTACACATTGATTTTGAATCCATCCTCATCAACAAGTGGCAAATCTGCAAGATTGACCTGCTCCCATGTGGGATCATCGTCAGGCTTGTCATAGATAACTGGGTTGGCCTGCCAGATGAGTGTGCGATCTATCGCACTCCATCCATTAACATTGAGATAGCTGTAGTCAGCGAGGTGCAGAGCATCAGTATCTCCATCGAACTGCATGTGAAAGGGAATAAAATGATAATGATTATACATACCTAATATGTGTGTCCAAAGAGAATGACACTTGACATATGTGAGCATACTTGCAATCATGGTCCCAGTTGTGGCGCTCGAGGTCTGCATTTCACCCTAGCAGGAGTGGTTGGTTTTGACCATACTGGAGTGTGATGCCAACCAGAGCATTCTGCATAAGAAAACCATCCACCTTCCAAGATTGTGGAGCAGCAGCAACCCATGGATGCCAATGATTTAAGAACCCCTGATGTAAGTGCTGGAGGTTGGTCAAGCAGAGGTTGATGGTGCGATTCCCTTGTCCAAAGTGTCCACTGAAAAGTAAAATCTGTAAGCCAAGACCATCGAAATTCCACAAAACGAGGGGTTGCAAAAAATGTGCAACTGGATGCAGCTGGCAACATGCACAACACCATACATGCATGGGACATGTATTGTGCAATGAAGGGGAAATGCTGATGAAAGTAGATGGGGGGGGGAAACCATGTGCAAGCCCAGATCTCAAATGGTACTCACAGGATCTTGGTTGAATCTTGTATGGTATCCCATGTCAGTGGCTCAGGATATGGATGGATGCAGTGGATGTCCTCCAATTGCATGTCAGCAAGGACATGGGCAATGAACATCACCATCATGCATGCATGCTTGGGTTCCACTGCTGGATGCTTGTGGGCAAGGACTGGGAGCTTCTCACAAGTGTTCTCAGGATCCTGTAAATCAAAAAACTTATTGGGGACCATCGCAATCCACATTTGGTCGTCCAATCATGTCCCAATATACATCATACAACCCTTTGGGTCAAATGGGAGGGAGTTGATGGCATTGTCAGGCCAGAACCAGTTTGCCATGGACAGCTGCAGCTTGACTGTCCAGTTGTGATCGATGTCGACATTTGGGAGTGCTGCATCGAGACTGTGATGAGAGCCAACATACAGAGTATAATCGAGGTAATGTGGTGTGAGGCAAGGGACCAAGTTGGGGTTGGCCATGACATTGACATGATCCTCATCATCAAGCCTCAACTGGTGCCTCTTTGAGAGTAGTGGGATCACTGACATGGCCTGTTGGTTATCATGTAGGTGGCACAGGGCTCTCAGAGAGATGTGCTTCATGTGATGGATGTTGAACAGATGGACATGTTCATCATCTGCTGGTCCTTGAGTTGGATATAGAGCAAGGTGAACATTGACCTGTGCATGGGGATCCCCTGTGGCTAGCTGATGGGGGACCTCAGCAACATCAAATGGAGCGTCATGCTTGCCTTCGTCAATGAGAGCTTCATCCTGTGGACCTGCATCATCAGCATCATCACTGGATAGGTCAGTGCATCATAAGTTTGGTTTCCACTGGAGCTTGATGAGAAGAGCACACCTGAGGTTGAAGTCAAGCACATCATCAGCAGATTGAATGTCTGACATGTCTGTCTATGTATGAGTAATGGCCTGCAAGACATAGTGGATGGGGTCAATATGTCTGCCCCTGTGACAGCATGCTAGATTACATTGGAAAAGCCTACCTGGTCAAAAAGAGTCCTGTGTGGATGGAGGATGAGTGAGAGCAAGAGAGACAGAACAGGAGGGAGGGAGCCTTGCGAACAGAACATGGCAGCAGGGAGGTCCTAGTAAGGTTAGGCTAGCCAGTTAGAACATACTACTACCAGGAACTGGCAAGCACACGAAGACTCGGAGAGACATGACACTGACGGAGATGGATCTCAAATCCATGTTGGATGAGGATTTCAAGACCAGGTGATGGCAAGATTCAGTACATGTCATAGATTATGATATACAGGCAACATTCATTCATTCATCGACACCACACACAGAGCTGATGGACATTGCACATTGCACCTCACAACCTCTCACACAGGGGGTTAGAACATGGCAATGCACGCAATGGACATGTACTAAGCATGCATGAAGGGTCACGATGTAAGCTAAGCATACAGCAGTTAATGTGAAGTGAGGATTTCAAAGATACATTATTCAAATGTTCAACTGAGCTGATCGCTGACATCCTCATCTGCCTCAGCCACATTGACCAACTTGGATGAGGAGGAGGCACCATCGAGTTTCTGTTTGAATCAGGGAGGGGCTTGACGAGAAGACTGTGATGCATCTGCATGAGACAGTAATATTTCAGATTGACATGAAAAAAATATGTGGTTAGGTGACATTACAAGAGGACAATCAGGGGTTGCCTTCATCTCCTGAAGAGAGTGACTTAGAAGCAGGGCACTTCCTGGATGGCTGGGCAGATGTCTGGCAGGAGTGCTGGGTCTCTGAGGACATGGTCCTCAGGAACATGTCATCTGGTGACAGGCAGACATATGAGCAAACAGTCTTGAAGGGGGGATAGAGGAGATACCATCTGAATTGTGGAGGGGAGGGGGGTCTGGGGGTCGTGAATATGCAGTTGCAGGAGGGGAGAGGATACTGAAATGTGGCAGGGGAGAGGCTTGGGGGGGGGGGGGTTAGATTAGCAGTGTGGAAAATATACATAACAAGACAAAAAGACTGTACATGGGATGTCAGGACGATGTGATAGTTTAGCTGTGGAGTGAGAGTGATGTAGAATTAGAATTAGAATTAGAATTAGCATGGATAGATTAAGAGAACGATCTCCATCAAATACAATGCACCATGCTGTTGACGTGGTTTATGTGTGGTCCTGCCTGAAATGCCTCAGATGAGAAAAGATCATGTAGAAATGTGCATATCACAACATGACATGATATGCACACAAATAAGTGATGCAGAAACAGCACAAATCCATGGTACACTAGATTTGCACACAAATGACTGGGGTATGTCCATGGTGGTGTGTTTGGCACAAACTGCAGGTACATCGGATTTGCATAATCGACAGATGGTCCATATACTGGACACTCACCAGGGTCAGAAGACTTGTCTGATCCACCACATTCCTTATCACCAGCCTTCTCCATGGATGTGTTGGCCACATGGTGCATGGAATTGTTACCCTTACTGCTTGCTGTTTCCATGGATGTGTCAGCATCTAAGTTGATATGCTTCGACATGTCCTGGTCAACCATAGGGTCATCTCCAGCATCTGGGTTGCCAGATGGAGCATCAGCATCAGCAAGAATCTCAAACTGATTGTCAGCAGACTGGTGGATGGTTGAAGGACCAGAGACTATGTTGAGGTCAACAACAGAGGGGTCTTCCTCTTGATGGGCTGTGACAATGGATGAATGAGGATATGCAGAGCTGGAGGTAATGTGCATACCATTGGTAGGACAGCTAACGATGGACTCTGAAGGACACTGTGTCTCTGCCTTGGACCTCTCCAGTTCATATCATGAGATTAACACAAACTTGCACTTCTGAGAATTCAACTTTGGACCAGCATCACCTGCTGTGTGATAGACAACCTCCAGCATGTCAATATTTTCCATGGGCTTCTTCATGGCTGGGTCTCTGACTTGGAGACCATGCCATTGTATATATGCATTCAGATTGAGCGCCTGATCATGATGGAGTGTGGGATGAGTATACGAGTTCAAGTATGAGATATGATCCTTGCCTTCACCAAACCCTCAAGTGCTTGCTGGACATCCAGCTCCAATGGTGGCCTGTCACAGATTGAAACCATGTTCATGGTGTCATCCCAAGCGATGTGTTGAGTCTCAACACAGTTAATGACACGTTGCAGTTGACCCCGCTGTGCCTCCCTCAGTATCACTGCAAGCATTTCACAATTTTTCATCCCAAAATATGCTGAAAAAATTGAAAAAAGAGATACTCTTTTATTTGAGCTGTTTTCAAAGAAAAAAGGTGAATATAATGTAATGTTTTCTTTGTCTTTTCTGCCAAAAAACATGAATTAATGGTAATGCCCATTAGGTTTTTCACTAGTGGGTATTAGCATCAATCAATGTTTTTTTAGTAAATCATGCAAAGAAAACAAAGTGTTATTATTGCCTTTTCTCTTTGAAAACATGTGTCAAAAAAGAGTATCTCTTTCTTCAATTTTTTCAGCATGTTTTCTCAAGAAAAATTGTGAAATGCTTGCAGTGTATTGTATAATTGTGTCTTGCGAGTTTGGCATCCAAATCAAATACCTTCATCGTGGATTGGTTGGTGGCGAGGCCATCTGGCCAGGTGTGTGAGACAGCGACCTTAGTGGGACACTTTCTCTTCTCCAACAGTGACATTTGCTGGAGCTCAGTCGAGACACAGTTGATACGATAGATGGTGGATTCATGCTTGATCTTGGAACATAAGGTGGCAGCTCCACCAGCGACATCTGCCAGTAAGGTGGGTTGGTATGCAGCAATGGCACATGCTTCAAATATGGTGATGCAGCCAAGAATGCGAAGATTACGTGTGCACGAGGGTCCAACTTGGGTGGCCCACTCCCAGGTATGCCACCTGAGGAGCTCTTGGCCACGGAACGAGTTGTGGATGGCATCAGAGGAGATCTTGGACTTGTGTGTCCACACCTGATAAGGAGTGAGGGCAGGGGGGACGGATATCTTTGGGCTGTTATTGAGTACCTTGAATGCTTGGCTTGCTTCGATGTCCAGGCTCTTCGCATGTGCTTCAGCCTCCATCTTTTCCTGCTCTCGCCTGGCAAACTGCTCCTCTCTGGACTCCACTTTCACATCACAATCATCCTCATTTGAGGAGGACTCAAAGGCCTTGCCATCATCATCGTCAGCATCATCAGCATCACTGGCATCGACATCGACATCTCTCTCCACATCAGTCTCACCCTCAATATAGTCACCATCATTGTTGTTGTTGTTGTCATCATCCTTTGTCTTTGTCTTTGCCTTAGCTTTACCCTTCCTGGGTACTGCTGGCTTGGACTTCTTCACACCACCAGTAAGTGACATTCCAAATATGTTGAGGAGCTCTGATTGGCTGATCATGTGATCTGGGATGTTCAATGACAGGATTTGCCCTTCCATGTTAAGAGCAGCAGGATATGATTCGAAGAGTACCAGGACTATCTATGATTGATTTGGGTATATGTGACATGTCTGCAGAATGTGCACATACCTTGTCCCATAGTAAGTTGCAACAGTCGATGTGATAATCGGGGTGAGCCAACATGGCCTGCCTCATATTGGCACTGGGTGAGCCAGGATTCCACTCCTTGGGATGGATCTTGGCAGTGTAGATATAAGGCGACCACCATGATGACATCTAGATGGATGCGTGAGTAGTCAACAGGGCACACATATCACGATATAGTGATATTTGCACAAATTGGTGGATTATATATTTATCATATGATGGACATAACAGACGCACCTCATATATGGTTGATTGTATGCATGCAAGATGCTTCTTCAAAATTTTGAACACAGAGCAAGACATGAAGGGGAAGCCAGCATAATCTTCATGACAAGTGTCACAAGCAAAGATGATCTTGCTCTTGATCATGCACATTTTCAATGCGTGGCTCACTTCTGAACACAGCTTGTCAAGGTCACCTCATTCCTGAAGGATCATCACCTGTTCCTGTATTTTTTGAGGGACATCCAATGCATATTGTGCAAAGATTGTTGCCCAGTCTGCAGATGACTGATTCCCTATCTCGTGAATCCCCAACATATTTGCAATACAACTTGAGAAGCATTCATCGATGGCCTCTCTGATACCATTGCTTATGGCCTTGGGGATGGGCATGGCAATGTGCAATGCATCAAAGAGTTGCTCAAGTTTTTCCTGAGCAGCCTCTGCTTTCTTCGATCGCAAATTTGATATTAGAATCTTCACCTCCTTCTCATCTACCTCGACTGAATTGAAGCACATGCACAATTTGTGCTCCAGACATCCTACCAAATATGCAAGAATCTTGTAGCATATATATGACTGGTTGCATGCATTAGTGACTGCAATGCACTGGGATGATTACTCACCCCACCATAGCTAGCCATCATCGTCATGTAGAATTCCATGAACAACATGAAGTCAGCGTGCCAATAGTGCATGCCAGCGGTGTCGAATTGGGACAACATGTCCCATACATAATCTTGCCTCAACAGTTCTCTCTGCCTGGAGGCATTGCCTTTTGATTGAGGGACCAGTTTGACCTGCTGATAATCCAACCCCTGTGCCTTCATGATTTTGAAAAGTTGAATGAGTCCTTCCATTGGGGACTCCATATATATGTGCTTTGTTTCGTTCTGGGCAATATGCAATGCCAAGGATTCATTGATCATACCTGTGTGATATCATTCATTCATCAATATTGCACTGAGCATGATACCATTGTAGACCAACAATGTCTGGTCAGACTGTTTATGTGTGCATATCTGCCCATGCTGTGATTTGTGCACACAAGTGGATCATGCCCATAACATACACACTGATGGACACACCCAACATAATTAATCCACCCATGTTGCCTGAATGCAAATAATCGGATGGCGTGATTTGTGCACATCATATAGTCTGTCTGATGGAAAATGTGGGACTTACTATCATCAAACAGGGAGATGAGCCACACTCCTTCGTATTCAACCACCCCCTCCAATGCATCCTTCTCCTTTTTGGCTCCCTCATTCCATTGTTTCAGTTTGGCTTCATCAATGTTGGTGGGGTCTTGTTTTCTGAGCACACATTCTTTCACAATATACTCATTCAACTGTGCATGCTTCTTCTCTAGCCAGATCTCGAGCACTGCCACTCGATGTTGACCTCCAGCTGCTGGGAGGATCCAATTGGTTGGCACATCATCTCTCACTTGAAGTATGGGGATGGGGCTCTTGTTAGATATTTCTGTCATGTACATACCATGCTTGATTAGGTTCTTGGGAATGATCAGGGGGATTGCATGGGCAGGATTGAATTGATCCACTGTGTTCACTTGGAATGATTCCACGAGAGACGTGATCTGAGCTTTGATGAGGAGACAAGGGTTCCATTTTCCAAACTGGAGTCTATCTCAGAATTTTAGTACATCAAACATCACATACCCTAGCATCGCCTGCTTGATCTTCTTGTTCTTCACGTTCAGCTGTTCGATGGTCTCCTCAAGTTTTGGTGCCTTGGCTGCTGTCTGGTCCATCAGGAGTGTATCCTCCACTCGCTTCTGTGATTGTCATTCCAGGTCAGCGCATAGTCTGTCGTTAGAAACTACTTCACATGCGCACCTTGCTCCCTTCACCTGCCCTCATCTTAGCCTTGGTCAACTTCCCCTTAGATGACTTATCCTTTCAGTGGCATGTCGAGTGGTGGTTGAATCTGAGATGCCTCTCAGGACTTGATCTCATTCTCATTATATGGTGCTGGGACATGTCACATATGTCACATATTTCCATGTCATGTTCAGAACATTCCAGTCACTTCTGTGGTCCTTATCAATATGAAATGTGATTATTGTTTCTGATTGGATTGTCACAGATTGCCTGATCATCCCTCTATGATATCACCATTTGCATTCATGCAATCAATTCATTTGATATATATAGTTATTGTCTGCCTGTATATCATACATTGCTCAGGGATGTCTTGGACAATCCAACATGATATGTCATTATTCTCGCAAGTCAAGTGTATCATTGATTTGCACAGATCTCACATTGTATTCAGGGGTGGTACTGGGATGATATTATCTTCATGTATGTGATTGTGATTACTGAATCAGGATGTATGACATCATATTTGATCTATGTTTCTCACATGCTAATATATAAATTATATTTAGACATCAATTATATATATATATAATATTAAATCCATCCATTGTTAGTATGTAGTCATTCTGCACAAATCATATTACCCACAACTTTGCGCAGATTCACACTAACTTAATGACTCACCATTGGCATATTATGTGTTGGTGAGATTCAAAAAATGTTAGATATATTTGAGCATTCAAGTTTGTTGATCAATATTTTATGTTAAGCATGAACATGTTCCCATCCCATTCATTGTGATACATGGGTGTTTTCACAATTTATGTGTATTATTTACTTGTGTGGATCTGACATCTTTCCGGACTGTAATACCTGCATATATATAGACATGACAGATGTCACTGATACAGATGTACAAAAACATTTTGATCTGCACTTTACAAAACATAACATCAATTTGGCTTTAGATACCTCATGATATTGATATATTCAATATATTTTACCCATAGTCATTCTGTGCATATCATGCAGTTATCATATTTGCACAAACAGACTAGCAGAGGACAGACACACTAGTTCACCTGTACATAATATATATATAGATGTGATTGCCATCATGGATAAGGGATTTATGACAACATTTTGATCTGCAGTTTACAAAATATAACATAGATCCATCTTTAGACACCACATGCTATTTATACATTCAATATATTTTCACATTTAGTCATTCTGTGCAAATCATGCAGCCATCATATTTGTGCAAATGGACCAGCAGAGGACAGATACCCTACTTTCACCCTAGTTTCACCCTAACCATGTTTACAAAAACATATAGAATGCGTCCAAGGGAGAGATGCGTCCATGGCTGTGTGGATGTGTCCAAGGGAGAGACATGTCTGTGGCTGTGTGGATGCATCCAAGGGAGAGACATGTCTGTGGCTGTGTGGATGCGTCCAAGGGAGAGACATGTCCATGGCTGTGTGGACACGTCCAAGGGAGAGACACATCCATGGCTGTGTGGACATGTCCAAGGGAGAGACGCATCTGTGGCTGTGTGGATGCATCCAAGGGAGAGATGTGTCCATGGCTGTGTGGACTGTCCAAGGGAGAGACATGTCCATGGCTGTGTGGACACATCCAAGGGAGAGACATGTCTGTGGCTGTGTGGACATGCCCAAGGGAGAGATGCATCCACATAGAGAGAGACGTGTCCAAAAGACGTGTCCGATACCAGAGGCTCTGGTGCCAAGAGGAGATTATTAGCCTTGAAAGTCTGGCTGAGAGAATAGGATGTTTGGTCTTGACTACAGACTTCATACCAGATTTTTTTAAGTGGTGACAAACAGTATTAGCAGAGAGAGGTTGGTTGATGATATTTCCAAGGGCTTTGGTGAATTGAACTGCATTTTCAGCCTTGCCAAAGGTAATAAGATGTTGAGCAGAGGAGGTAGGAAAGTGTCCAGAGGAGTCAAAGGGAGCATACACCCAATTGGCCTCAGCTTATGCACTGGTACATATCTCAACAGGCCTAACTCAAAACCTTCCCCTTCACTCCCCTTCTGAGAGCAAAATACCCCCTCCTCCACTCCCTTCAATCTAGATTCTGCAGAGGCAAACCACCACTCTTTCTTTTGTCTGTGGGTTGGATTTTTGGCTGGTTCTGCCACTGATCCACATGCTGACTCACAACAGAAGGGGAATTGAGTGTGTACTGAAATGCAAGGGCTACCAGTGAAGCAATGGGAACCCATGCAAGCTAGAGATGGTCCAGATAACAACCAAAATACTTGAAATCCATGCATATGGCATAGAGGAGAGAATTGTTTTTCAGCATATGCCCATGTTGTGGCATACTCACAATTTCACAAAACATATACAAACTGAGGAGGTCAAATTTTTGCAAGTCTTTCAGTTTCTGAACTAGCTCTAAATGGGAGGCAAGTTATGGAGCTACATGCATGACCCAAACTACATAGGACTATAGAGACCAGATAGCCAACTTGTAAGTTTGCAGATGTTATAATTAAAGCTCTGATTTACTCATTGGCTCAAATCTACATGCCCTCTAATCTGATATGTGTACAGTAGTGATACAGAGTAGATAACCAAGAAGCTCCTGGCCTAACCTACTCGGCGCCAGCGAGATATCAGGAGAGTAGTAAGATCGAACAATCTGGAAAACGTTCTAAAGTACACTGTATAGGCGCCCACAAGCAGACAACGCGTAAACAGGAGAGAAAAAAGAACAGGTAAATGAAGCGGGGGACCGTATAGAAGCATTGATTCTCTTGACAAACAACGCTGGAATAAATAGTAAGACTGCTGGGGGTACACGTACACTCACGACTAAGATCGTCTAGGTTGACCTAGATGTAACAAACGAAGGAAGCCAAAGACGGACTGGAGAGATTGCATATCTACTTGTATATTGAGACACGATCAGATGGACAAGGAAGACGTCATGATATATGGTGGCATATTATCTTGATTTGAGGGTTGCTATTTTTCTTTCTTTGGTCTTGGGGACGGGCTAGCCTTATTACTGTTTGTAACCGCCAGCGCTTTGGAGAGAGGCCATCTAGATACGCGTTTTGTATAACCTTGGAAGCGGGACGGTAAGCGAGCGTGCACTATGAAAACAATAGCAAATGCAATGGTGACGCACCGGAACAACTCTCGCACGAGCTCTCGGAAGTCGATACGCTTCTCTGCGACGAAATAGAATGTCAATATTCGCCGATCCCTGTGTTTTGTTCAATCAGCACCATCGTCGCATCGTCGACGGAACTCGTGCGCAACGAACCACTGATATTCTGCGTCTATGACTTCCATTGGTAACTTCTTCTGTCTGACTTTTGTCTGACAAAGTTGCAGTGCCTTTAATTCGTCTTGCGACTTTGCAACGAGTTGTCTGCAAAACCCAAGGGTTAGACACCTGGGATCAATAAATAGAGGCAAAGAGACCGCACTGTCTATCCTGAGGCTGGGCCTTTCCATAGATCATCTTTGGATTTATTTCCTTCTTGGAACCTTGCTGACCGCCAGGGCTCAGCGGACTGCCATCCCCATATGCGGCGCGTTCTCTCTGCTCGCGCTCAAAGGCCTCTACTTCCTTGAGCGTGATGGAATCATTGACAACGGTACCTAAATCCTTCCCCCGATCGGCCTCCACGATGACGAGATCACCCACTCGAATGTCAAGACTGAGATCGGTCAGATAGAACAGATCGGTACAACCGGCCTTGAATTCGACAATGTAGAGCGGCCAAGAAGCGGGGACAGAAGAGAGTGGAACGCCTTTGCCGAGGTCATTGAGATTCGGGACGGGTGCGTCGGACATACGACGTTGCATTTGCTGGGGGTAAAACGGACCCTGCTGAGGCTGGATCGGACGACCCGTCGTGGGCGAGAGCGGGGATGACATGGAACTCTGCGACGTGGAGCGGTTATAAGACGGGGCATCGTTGTTGCCCTGGGGAAGGTATTGAATGCCCTTTCCGGGGATGAAACGAGCAGTAAGGGATGGTTGTTGTTGTTGGTGCTGGTGCTGGTGCTGAGAGCCAAGGCCATTGTTGCCACCGGCGAGGTATTGGGCGTCTATCAGCTGCTGTTCCAGCTGACTGCGGGGGGGACTGCCACCAGCAGACAAGCCACTATCGCTTGGAGATCCGAAACGCTGGCGCGATGAAAACGAGGTACCGGTTGGGATATTGAGGTTGATGTGTTGATAGGGGGATATGCGGTCCTATGACGGAGGGCTTCTCGATAGGAGGGCATAAATGGGAAGCGAGGCTGGTTGACTCGGGGGGTGAGCGGAGGACGATGACAAAGAACCGTCCTTGGAGAGACTAAGCGAGCCCAAGTCTGCGGCGAGATCGTCGTCGGAGAACATTAAGTCCCCACGACCGAACGAGGGAGCGTGGAACACACTTGAACCTGCTGCTGCGGTTGACTCGTCCTGACACAACGCGGTTAGCAGAATTTAGGCTAGGTGTAAATGTAGTGGGAAATGTGAATCAAAAATTCCAAGTTTAATCTGACATTTGTGTGTTGAGACAATTTGAAGTTTTGTCGACAGAAAGAATGTTGGTGAAAATTTGATAATTTGGCTGTTGTGTTGTCTGCGTGCGAATGTTGTCCCAAATGTGAAGTATCGCTGCCAAAAGAATGGTCGTCGAAACTTCACATACTGGCGATCAATAGAAAACGAGTCCAGATTTGAAGTAAACTTTTATGTACAAAATGTAGTGCTAAACTTCATATACTATCCATGAAAACCCACACAATACATGAAGTTTAGTATTACCTTTGTATATAAATTTAAAGTTCAAATTTGGACTCATTTTCTATTGTTCGCCAGTATGTGAAGTTTCGACGACCATTCTTTTGGCAGCGATACTTCACATTTGGGACAACATTCGCACGCAGACAACACAACAGCCAAATTATCAAATTTTCACCAACATTCTTTCTGTCGACAAAACTTCAAATTGTCTCAACACACAAATGTCAGATTAAACTTGGAATTTTTGATTCACATTTCCCACTACATTTACACCTAGCCTAAATTCTGCTAACCGCGTTGTGTGAGTGTCGTGGCCCGGTGCGTTGAAGCCAACGACCGTGGGCCGTCGGGGCTGGACGACGCTGACGCTGTGGCGTCTGCTCGTCGTCCCACTCCCACCACCGCCGTTCTCGTCCTTGGGCGGGTTCATACCTGCCCATAGCTCGCGAAGGGCAGAGCCGTTGTCCAAGAGAATCTGGCCAACGTCTCTGACGAACGGACTCATGTTAGAGGCGTCGATAGTGTTGTGTCTGTAGCCATTGCCAGTGTTGCCGGTACCGGACGACGAGTCGAAGTGGTGGCCGCTACTGCCGAGGGGTGATCTTCCAATGGTCCTGAGCGACCCATACCAGCTAGAGCCTGGTGGTTTCATGTCCGCATAGCGAGTAGATGGAATGTTGAGCGGGTTGCTGGAAGAGTCTGATGGGGAAAAAGAGCAGAAGTTGTGAGACTGAAAGGGACATGAAATGGGGCGGGTCGTCGTTGCCAGCGACTGAAACCTGCCGCGGGTCAGATCCGCCGAGGAGGGAAACGGACGGCCGCGAGGCACTGGGGTCGATGACTGGGCGTACGGAGGACTACTGGTGGTATTGTTGTTGTCGTAGGCGTCTTCTTCGAATTCTTCGTCGTCCTCGAAGGGGCCACCCCAAGGGAATCTCGGGGATGGCACGAGCAGTAAGGGACGGCCGTGGTTGCTGTTGACAGCCAATCGATTACTGTTCCCATACTTGTTTGCTACTGACTTGTGCGCATGCTGGCCTGGCTGCCTACCCGCCTAATATGTGCTTGTGGATCACATAATATCCATGTGGGCCTCCAATCGGAATCGAAGCTCATTCGTAAATAACGTCTATCATTTCTGATCAACCCCAGTGGGCTCGCTCGAGATCGTGCTTGTAATTGCCATGTGTTGGTGTTGTGAAAACGTCGATCCCTGCATTAGTATGTGAACAATTCATAACTTGACGGTGAGAGTGAGTGACGTCCAGAGTCTTCCCATCGTTGTCCTCGACGTTCTGAGCTTGTTCTTGTGCTGTCGACATCTTCCGCGGCTCTGCAGCATCTCAATATCCGAACTTCACGTTCATCGTTGACGATGTCGGTGCAAGATCAGTCCACGACAACGGCAGCGATGGACACTCTCGACTCCGCAACCCAGGAAAAAGGACCGCTGTTAAAGGCTTCCCCATTTCACAAGCAAGCCGTTCACGGTGACAATCACATTCGCGAACACGCTTACCGGAGCATTATCCCAGTTCAACCAGGTCAGAAACTCATGATGTTTCGTCTGCTAGTTCTATTCCTTGATCAATGTCTCCAGGTATATCGGACTGACTTCCTGTAGGCAGACGGTTGTGCAAGACCGCCCCCTCACAGGCCCGTATGGAAGACCAATGGGTCATGGTGAAGACACGTTTGTCGGCATGTCTGATGCTTCGTTTCCTGCAAACATGGTCCTTGGTGCGACTCGAATACAAAACAGCCGTACCACATTTTCTCTTCGTCCTCGGGCCACCCAGAATGATGGCATGTAAATGTCTCAGTCGATGGCTCACCGGCTGACCGATGCTATCAACCCTCCATAAGCTCGTCCAGGCTTCTATTCCCCATCGGCGTTGCAGAGCAACTGTGGAAAACCGATGATTTTGGTTCTCACCTCGTACAGTGCCAGAGAAGTGCGATGATGTACCCCCCTTCACAGCACTCCTCTGTCCCTGTAACGGGGCCTGTATAGCAACAACCACAGTGAGCACAATCTCGACCACAATCTCAGCCACAAGCGCCACCTAGCTGACTGCCATTACAGACCGGACCAACCCACCCCGCGAACCTCGCAATTGTACTGTATACCGTCTTCACTTGTCTCCGCTGCGGGTTTACCTCCGGCAAACTCAACTTCAAGCATCACCCCCGCAACAACGACAATCTGCGACCACCCGTCTTGTCCACTGCGGGGACCGTCGAGAGTACAGTGCCTGTGGGCCTTGCCGCGTCGGATCCGGGTGGGTCGCAACAGTAGCCACCGTGGTTCCCCCACCTTAACTATGAGTACAGTTCCGAGATCTACTACATGCCATGCAATCCAGACCTGCTGTACGAGTAGTATCGCCGCATTGGGATTCGGCTTGGGATACATTCGTCTGCCGCACTTTAGTGGCCGGCTGTCGGGCGAGGGCTATGAGGTTATCCATCTCCTCGGCCGTTGTGGCGTCCGTTAACGATCACCCGACAGATACATCGACTACAATTTTGGGATGACCTGGCACAGGACTACTTTACCTTGAGTGCGGTGATGAATATCACGCTATGGAAAGACAACAAGAGGATAAACCGTTCTGCACATGATTTGGTCTCATCTACCACACATCCCACTAAATGGAAATTGGTTATTCCAGTTTTTGTCGTAACGACGTCAAGTCAAATGACGCTTTCCCTTGATCACGCACCCGAACGACTACTGAGCAGGATCATGCAGTGGTAGAGTGCGTTACTCATACAAGTATATCCACGGGTATACGGTAACTCTGCAAATTACTCTTACCGTTCACATATTATTATTTCCGGTTCCGGGTTGCATGCCAACCCCGCTCGCAACCGTTTCATTGTTCGCTCAAGATTCAGTATCACTAATTCGGTGCGAACGTACACGAGCAGTATCGAGTCACCCAAGGCGTCCAGTCCGAATAAATATTCTAGGCACCCATCGCACGAAGAAGGTAGGCAGTGGAAAGAGCATCGGAGACCTATCAATGATTCAGCTGTACCGGGTCAGCCTGTATATGCCTTTGGTATCCTGTAGGTGACTATGCGAAGCTTGGAGGTAAGTCGCCGACAGGCCTCGAATATCAGCAATTTCTGAGAATGCGAGGTTTTGCAGTTGGCCGGGGGCGTGAGTCGGGTGACAGAATTGATCGCGTTTGCGCGGAAAACGAGGCGGTGAGCGATGGGTGGCTACGCTCGGATTTGCTTCCTTTCCGATCATTTGTTAGGTAAAGATTGCACAGGAAATGCGAGGTCGTTATCCGCTCTTACAGGGGGGCGAAGGGTTTTTCCGGGATATGGCGCTGCTGCCTTAAAACCGTAACCAGCTGTGACACGTCTGGGACAGTATCGATACACCTAGGTCTGTCTGGCAACTCATCACAAGGTGCGCCGCCTATACCTTCGGTCAAGTTCCTCCCCCCAGTCTCTCATTCCGTCGCAAGAACCAACAGCCACGCTGTTGTCAATGGCCGCCATGTCACTGAGGAGCCAGCCTAGTAATAGTAGCCGTTCACCGACATCCGCTAGCACCGAGCCGCAGAATAGAACACGAGAAGATTCAAAACAGCGTGGCTGACAATACAGCAGAAAATTTCCCTGTCAAAGTCAACAACATTCTTGCGACTGTCGCGTCCGGGGAGAGGAAGTCATGTTGGTGCTTGGATCAATACCTACATATATACCAATTTATTACCATTACTTCTCTCGCTTGGTGACTTGTCGTTGCCGTGCATATTTCCTTTTGCTAAAACAACTTCAGCTAGTTTGGCTGTTTACACTTGCGTATACTGCCACATTACTCAGCTTATGGCTCCATCCGAGCAGATAATAACCCTCACGATGTGGTGTGTAATGTGTAAGATGTGCCACGGCCCACGGGTATCTTATCTAAAAAGTTAACGGACGTGGGTCGTGGGAGTCCCCCGAGGGTGTGAGATCCCCGATACTCGATGGGTAGTTCGCGTACCGCGCTTCGCTCGCTCCCACCGCTCCTTTCGCTTATTCCACGTGCCTTGCCTTTTTTGGATGACGCTGACCATGTGGCTTTGGTACCGAGAATGTGGACAGCCTGCAAGGCCTCTACCAGTGTCTCCTCCCTCCCTTCCTCCCTTCCTCCCTCCCTCCTTCCCCCCCCTCCCATTCCAGCCCTTTCTGGCAGAATACAGGTCAATCCAATACAGAAATATCCCCTTGATCTGTGAGTACCTCTATTGATCTGGTTCAATCACTCTGATAACAGATCTCCCCCACTGATGAGGCTGATAATAAGGCTGATAAGACTCATATTTCGCATTTTTGAGGGTTTACTGTGTCCCCTGCTGCCCCTGGTAAGCCTACAAACCTTCCACCATGCCCAGCAGTCCATTTATCCCTTCTGATTATATTTTCTGACCATCTTGACATGGTTTTTAGCCATTTTCTTTGGAATTTGAGCCACAATTTTCGCATTTTGGCCCCTTTCTTGGAAAGATCTTGGTCCAGCCTGCCTTGGTAAGTGGCCCTGACCATCACTGATCAATCTCACCCATTTGTGATTGGTGTTTTCCCATCAATTTTAGTGCATTTTAGTGCATTTGTGCCATCTTAGGGTCCATTCTTGGACATAGATCTGTCCAGAGTGTCTTGGTAAGACTACCCCCTACATATCATCTGTTGATCACACTGACATTTGACCAGGGATATAGGTAGGTCCCCTGTGTGTGTCCTTTGGGACTCTGTGTTTGTCCTTTGGTGGGACATTGGGGGTGTCCTTTGGTGGGGCATTGTGGTCCTTTGGTGGGACTTCCCTGCACAGGTCCTGGAGTGAATTCAAGTCCCCTCTACCATGTAGGTCTTCTGAAGGCAGGGGCTCACTGCTTCTGACTTTGATTTTACATACCACACAGGTCCACCCCCCCTACTTCACCACAACTGGCCCACAATGCTGCTCGCCAGCTGGAGCATGACCAGCGTATCCTTGGCTCTCCTCCATCCCATCGTCAACCACATATTGTAAGTAGTCTCCATGCCTGAAACATAATGTAGCAGGATTGATGGTATGTGTCAGACACATGCCATTGTGCAACACCCTCTCCCTCCACCCCCACTACTACAACCTCAGATGAACTTCCTTCCCCCATATCAACTGCCACCCATGGGCTATCCTGATCAACCACAAATTGTAAGTTATATCTCTGAAACATATATACATATAAGATTGATGATGTCTGCCAGACACATGCCATGCCACACCCTCTCCCTCCTCCACTCCCACAACAACATCTACCCCCATATCATCAGCAACCTCCTCAACATGTTGACTACACTGCTCGATTGTTGGAAGGGTTTAATAATGATCATCAGAGACGTCATCAGCACAGACAGAACACAAGGACCAACAATCTGCCAGCTCCTCCCCAAGCTGGTCCATCTCATGTCCCTCCTCCTCCTCAAGCTGGTCCATCTCATGCCCCTCCTCCACCAAATTACCAATCATACCAGCAGGTCACAAACCTTCAACATGAGGCAGATCAACTCAGATACCAACAAGCTCATCAAGAGTGGCAGTACCTTGAATCCATGAGAGTGCAGCAGGAGCAGCAACAAGCACAGGAGTGGCACCATCTTCAATCCATGAGAGTGCAGCAGGAGCAGAGACAGCAGCAGGAGTGGCAGCATCTGCAATCCATCAGAGAGCAACTGCAGCAGCAGCAGCAGCAGCAGCAGTGGCAACACATTGAGTTCATTAGATTGCAACAACAACAGCAGATTCAGAGGGAGGAATTGGAACGTCAACATTATTGGGAGGTACAACAACAGCTATTGGCTCAGCAGGTACAGGAGAGGGAACATCAGGAGCAGATAGAGATGGAACAAGTGAGGCAGATATCCCAAAGGTTGCTCTCTGAGGCCCTCAGTGAGCATAGCCATCATTCAGCAGAGCAATATGAGCAGGATCAACAGAGACAAGCATCTGCCAATCAGCATCCAGATGATCTCCCTCCTCCCAGTCCTTCTGACTCTTCCAGCTCTGCACCACCCTCTCCTCCCCCCCTTCCACATCCAGACCCAGCTCCCACTCCCACTCCCACTCCCACTCCCACTCCTGGTCCTAATCCTAATCCAAATCCAAATCCAGATCCAGATCCAGTCCCACCCCCAGGGCCCACTCCTGGTCCCAATCCAGAGCCAGAGCCAGAGCCTGCACCTGAGCCAGATCCAGTCCCCCTCCCACCTCCACCTCCACCCTCACCCTCACCCCCACCCCCCCCTCCACCACAGCACATGCCTCCTGGTGGGAGACCTTACTCTGAGCCAGTCCAGCCTCACAATCTGGGTCTCATGAACATTCCATGCCCAAACTGCCAGGCCCTCCATTTTCTTTCAGAGAAGCTGGCCAACTCCAGTGCCCTGAATCCACAATTTGGGGTGTGTTGTCTTAAAGGTCAGGTTGCCCTTCCTCCATTACAGCCATGGCCCCATGCCATCCAGGAGCTCTTTGATGATCCTCAAGACCATAGGGAGTTTAAGAAAAATGTCCACCAGTACAACAATGCCCTGGCATTCACTTCAGTGGGAGTAGAGGTTGATAGGGAGACTGTACAGGGAGCTGGCCTGGCATCTTTTTGTATCCATGGCACTCTCCACCATGTCATGGGAGCCCTCCTCCCACCCCAGGGTCTGCAACCTTCCTATGCCCAGTTATATATTTATGATCCAGAGGAAGCAACAAACAGGCATTTGCAGAGAAACCCAGACCTCCAGGGGGACATCATGTTGGACTTGCACAATGTACTCAGTCAACACCATCCCTATGCTCCCCTCTACCAGCAGGCCTATGAGGTCATGAGAGCCAAGCCTCCAGAGGAAAATACTGATGTTTGCATGCATCTTCACTTGCAGCAGGGTGCTGATGGTAGGAGATACAACCTCCCTACTGTGGAAGAGATTGCTGCCATTGTCCCTGGTGATGGTTCAGAGAGGGTGAGGGTGGACAGAGACATCATCTTACGATTGCAGGGTGGTGGTCTACGTCGTATCAGCAACCTCCATCCCTCCTACCTCCCACTCCACTATGTGCTTTTGTTCCCTGATGGACAGGAGGGCTGGCACCTGGACATACCTTTGCAGGCAGTTGGTGGTCGTCAAAATCGCTCCAAGAAGGTTACCCAGATCCTTTGGTATGCATATTGTCTCCACATTTGTCCTCCCCAGGTGGAGCCCCCCAATCTTTTCAAGGCTGGAAGGCTCTTTCAACAGCTGATCTGTGATGGATGGGCTTCCATCGACCAGTGCAACCTCACCTGGGTGGCCAACAATCAGACCAGGCTCAGAGCTGAGTTGTATAAGGGATTGCAGGATCGTTTGGCTCAGGATGCTGGTCAAGATTTGGGTGGGGTTGGTAGAGTCATCCTCCCTTCCACACACAAGGGTGGTCCTCGCTATATGAACCAACTGCTTCAAGACTCCCTTGCAATATGTAGAGAGTACAAAAAGCCTGATCTCTTTCTCACCATGACTGCAAATGGGAGTTGGCCTGAGATAGCTGAGAACCTCTTTCCAGGTATGTAATCATTTTCTTTCAACTGACATCCCCCTCACCATCATCACACAGGCCAGTCAACAGTGGACAGGCCTGACCTGGTAACCCGTGTTTTCCATGCCAAGCAACAGGCTCTGCTGAAGATGATCAGGGATGGATACTTTGGACAGGTGGCTGGGTTTGTTTACACCATTGAGTACCAGAAGCGTGGTCTCCCTCACATGCACCTCTTGGTCTTCTTGGAGGAGGGAGACAAGATTCATACTGTCCAGCAGGTGGATGCCTTGATTTCAGCACAGATTCCTGACCCCACCCTCCACCCCCAACTTCATGAGTGTGTCACCAAGTACATGCTCCATGGGCCCTGCTCTCCTCAGAGGTGTATAGAGAACAATGTCTGCAAGAAGTGCTTCCCAAGGCCTTTGCTGCTCAGACCATCATCAAGGAGGATGGCTATCCTGATTATGCTCGCCCTGACAATGGGAGGACTGTGCAGAAACACCAGGATGTCTTTGACAACAGGGTTGTGGTTCCTCATCCCAGGGAGCTTCTGGTCAAGTTTGGCTGCCACATCAATTTGGAGGTCTGTGGCTCTATCAAGGCAGTCAAATATATCCACAAGTACATCTACAAGGGTCCAGACAGGGCAACTGTGCAGCAGGAGGGGCATGATGAGATTCGTTCCTACCTTGATGCAAGGTATATTTCCTCCACCCAGGCATGTCACAACATCTTTGAATTCCCCATGCACATGGAGTGGCCTGCTGTCTATCGTCTTCCAGTTCATCTTCCAGGGGAACAGACTGTGGTATTTGATGCTGAGGATGACATCCAGAATGTGGTGGAGAATCCAAAGGACACTCAACTCATGGGCTGGTTTGAAGCCAACAAGGACCCTGCCATCATAGCTGCTGGTGGCCCTGACTGTCTCTACCAGGACTTCCCAAAGAAGTTTGTGTGGGATAAAAAGAGGGCTGTTTGGAAAGTGTGTCAGAGGTACAAGGCCATTGGTCGCATGTATGCAGTTTATCCTTCTGCTGGAGAAAAGTTCTACTTGCATCTGTTGCTCACTCAGGTCAAGGGTAAGTCTGCTTCCATGCCATTTCATCTCACAACTGACATCTCTCACAGGTGCAACATCCTTTGAGCACCTCAGGACTGTGGATGGCCATCTTCATGATTCCTTCAAGGATGCCTGTAGAGCTCTGGGTCTGTTGCAGGATGATAGGGAGTGGGTGTTGTGTCTGCAGGATGCTGCTCACTTCCAGACAGGATTCCAGTTGCAGTCGACTTTTCATCATCATCCTGGTGCATGGATCTCCTGTGGATCCTAATTTGCTGTGGGAGGCATCCAGGGATCATCTCTGTGATGACTTGAAAGTCCATCTCAGACATCTCCTCAACATCCCTGAGCCTACCCAAGAGCAGATCTATGACTATGGACTGCACCTGATTGCTCAAGCTCTTCGCAGGCATGGAAGGAGCCTACAGGACTACCCAGAGATGCCTATGCCACAGATGGACTGGGGTGGTCGTGAAGGGAACCAACTCATCAATGAACAGCTGGCACTGAATGAGCCAGGCCTTGCAGGACTTTGTGCAGAGGGGGGAAGCAGACTCTTAATGTGGAGCAGAGGCAACTGTACCAGGCAGTGGTAGGACAGTGTCATGGGTGGTGATGGCACCATGTTCTTCCTTCAAAGTGGTGGTGGTTGTGGAAAGACCTATCTGTCCAACCTCATAGCTGCTGCTGTCAGGGCAAGGGACAGGATTGTCCTCTGTGTGGCTTCTACTGGAATTGACCTCCCTTCTCCTCCCAGGAGGTTATACTGCTCATTCCAGGTTCAAGATTCCCATCCCCTGCCATGAGCAAAGTGTCTGCAACATGAAGAAGGATGACCTCCACCATCAGCTCATTCAGAGGACTTCCCTCATCATCTGGGATGAAGCAGCTTCTCAGCATCGTCATGTGGTGGAGTGTGTGGATAGGACTCTCAGGGACTTGATGGACAGGGATAGGCCATTTGGGGGGATCACTACACTGCCTTGGTGGAGACTTCAGGCAGACTCTACCTGTCATCCAGCATGGCAACAGGGAGCAGATTGTGCCTGCTACACTCACCCATTCCAATCTCTGGGCACAGATGAGGATCCACTATCTCAACCAGAACATGCGTCTTGGCCAGGATCCTGAATCTGATCAATGGGCTCAACATCTTCTGCAGATAGGGATCACCAATGGAGAGCTGGAGCTTGCCTCAGCACATGCATTGTGGGGATGACATGGCCTCTTTGGTGGATGCCATCTACTCTGACCTCCTTGCCCTCCAACCCAACCAACAACTTCCTGATGGCTATTTCCTGGATCGTACTATCCTCACCTGTAGGAATCTGCAGGTCCATGAGATCAACTCTACCATTCTGGAGAGAGTCCAACCTCAGGAGAAGGTCATCTATACCAGTGCAGACTCTGTCACTGACCAGGAGTATCAGTACATTCAACCAGAGGTCCTGCACACCCTGTCCCCATCTGGATTCCCCCTGCACAAACTGGAGTTGAAGATTGGTGCACCTCTCATGTTGTTGAGGAACCTGGATCCTGTCCATGGTCTGTACAATGGCACCAGGTTGAGGCTGATCAAATCCACATCCAGGATATTGGAATGTCGTGTTTTGAAGGAGGGTGGAGATGGAGAAGTGGTGCTGATCCCCAGGGTCAGCCTTGAGTCTGGGTTGGAGGATTCCCCTGTGCCATTTTGTAGAAGGCAGTTCCCTGTGCACCTGTCCTATGCCATGACCATCAACAAGTCACAAGGACAGTCAGTGAGGAATGTGGGGATTGACTTGCATTCTCCTGTGTTTTCTCATGGACAGCTTTATGTTGCACTTTCATGTTGTACCCATCCCAGGAGGATCAAAGTTCTGTTTTCAGAAGGGCAGGATGATAGCAAGACAACCAATGTAGTTTGGCCTGAGGTATTTAGACATCTTAACATTTGATTTGTAACTGTATTCAGTACAATGTGAAAGCCTGAATTTGACATGTTTGTAGACAGTAGGATGCAGCCTTTGTCAGCAACTGGGATGAAGCCTGTTTCAGCAAACTGGGATGAAGCCTGTGTCAGCAAACTGGGATGAAGCCTGTGTTGGCAAACTAGGATGAAGCATGTCCCAGCAGGCTGCGAAGCAGCCACAAGCCGAAGGCTCGTCTATAAAGTGAACGGAGAAAGGTCCATGTGAAATCTGCGAGACCACTGTGAGACTGGCGTGAGACTGCTGAGACTGCTCGGATCGCCAATTGTCGATGGCTATTTCGCATATCTCAGCAATCTCGCTCCCCTCGCTTCCCTCACTCCCTCTCGCTCCTTTCGCTTCGCTCGGCAAAGCCACATGAGTTGCCATCTTAGGATGTGAAAGCCACATGGCGCTGTCGTAAAGCCACATGCTACTTACCAGTGCGAGCCTGTGCCCCTCCCTGCCGCTGTCCCTGCCACATCCCCCTCCTTCCCTTCCCTCCCCTGCCCTTCTGTGTGGTATACGGGCTGCTCAAGCATACTTCATATTCATATATCATATACAGAGTCTATCTGCTTCGTTGGTGAGCACCTGCAGTGATGATCTGGGCCAGATGGCACACTGATAAGAGATCTCACCCACTGATAAGGCTTATACTGCCTCATACTTCGCATTTTTGGCCATATTCTGTGCTTTCTCCAGCTCCTGGTAAGCCTAATATACCTTCTACCATGCTCAGGACTGTCCTGATCTCACTTGACCACACTTTCTGGCCATCTTGACCCATTTTTTCAGGTTTTGGTCTGCATTTTTCGCATTTTTGGGCCTGTTGTGGGTGATAACTTTGTCCAGGATACCTTGGTGAGTGTCCCCCTTCTCACTGCTGATGTATTTCACCCATTTATGTTGCTTTTCACCATTTTCCCCCATCATTTCAGTGCATTTTTGGCATTTTGAGCACTGTTGGTCCACATTTTTTGCATTTTTGGGCCTGTTGTTGGAGGTACCTTTGTCCAGGGCACCTTGGTGAGTGTTCCCCTTCTCACCACTGATGTATTTCACTCATTTATGTTGCTTTCCACAATTTTTTCCCCACAATTTCTGTGCATTCTTGGCATTTTGTGCACTGTTGCTGCACATAGCTTTGCTCAGAGTGCCTTGGTGAGCCTTTCCCCACCAACCATTGATTGATTTCACTCATTCATGATGGCATTTGCTCATCCTCCCCATTTTTTGGGGTCCATCTTTTGCATCTTTGGCTTTTTGATGACTGTTCTTGCACATTGCATTGTCCAGGGTGTCTTTGTAAGTCTTTCCCTACCTATCCTTGATTCCCCTCACACATTTAACATATCTTCCCCACTATTTTATTTTATTGCAGGGTATCACAGTTTGCTGCCAGGTCTGTTACCAAGGCTATTGGTAGGTCTTGGTTTGTGTCCTTTGGTGGGACTTCTTTGCACAGGTCCTAGGGTGCTATCATCCTTTTAGTGCATTGGTCACATTCTTCTATATTTGAGCACATATCTTTCTCTACATATATCAGCTGTGTGAGTGATTAATATCTCTCTATCTCCTTGATCATGCTCACATGTGATCCAAAGTCTGTCTTTCAGTGTACCTCTCCAACCATGTAAGTCATCTGATTTCCAGGTTTCCCTGCTGTGGCATATCTGATAGTGTTATCACTGACAGGTCCTCCCCTCCTCCTTCACCACACCATGCCCATGACCAACATGACCTTGGCTCTCCTCCTTCCCATCATCAACCACAACCTCCTCCTTTCATTGTCAGTGATTGTCCATGTCTGATATATATATATATGAGTGAGATTGATCATGCATGTCAGGCCCATCCTCCTATGAACATGCCACATCCTCCCCCTCTAATGGTTCCCCCTGTTCCTCCACCACTCTTACAACCTCAAATGATGCCCTTGCCTCCCCCATACTACCCCCCACTTCCAGTGCCACCTCAAAACATTCCTCAGCATGTTGATTACACTGCTCGGTTGTTGGAAGGGTTTCATAGTGATCATCAGAGGCGTCGTCAGCAAAGGCATAACCAGAGATCCAACAACCATCCTAACCCTATTCCTGCTCCTGCCCAACCTGGGCCATCTCATGCTCCCCCCCAACCACCTTACCATACATACCAACATGTCAGAAACTTTCAACATGAGACAGATCAGGAGAGGCATCAGCATGCTCAACAGGTTCATGCTCAATATCTGAGTGCCATGCAAGTGCAACAGCAGCAACAGTGGCAACACCTTCAGTCTATCAGAGTACAACACCAGCTGCAGCAGGAACAGGAGTGGCTGCATCTTCAATCCATTAGAGTGCAGCTTTATGAACAACAAAGGATGGAGCAGCAACATCTTCAAGCCATCAGAGTGCAGCAGCAGGAACAAGAAAGGAGGGAGTGGCAGCATCTTCAATCCTTGAGAGTTCAACAGCAGCAACAGCAAGAGCTGCAATGGCAACACCTTCAATCTATCAGGGTACACCAACAACAAGAGCAGGGAGAGCAGCATCTGTTGCAGCAACAGCAATTGCAGAGGGTGGAATTAGAACATCATCATCATTGGGAAGTACAGCAACAGGCAATCCATATGCAGATAGAGGAGAGGGTGCATCAAGAGGAGATGGAAATAGAGCAAGTCAGGCAGATATCTCAAAGACTCCTCTCAGAAGCCCTCAGTGAACATAGCCATCATTCAGCAGAGCAGTATGAGCAGGATCAAGAGAGACAGGCAGCTAGAAATCATCCTGATGATATCCCTCCTTCCAACTCTTCCAGCCCTGGTCCTCCATCACCACCTCCCCCTCCCTCTCCCCCACCTCCTCCCCCCTCTCCAGGCTCCCCCTCTCCACCTCCACTCCCACCACTACATCATATACCTCCAGGTGGAAGGCCATATACTGAGCCTGTGCAGCCCCACTACCTTGGGCACATGAACATCCAATGCCCCAATTGCCATGCCCTGCATTTTCTCTCAGAGAAGCTGTCTAACTCCACTGCCCTGCACCCATGCTTTGGCATATGTTGTCTTCAAGGCCAGGTGGCCCTCCCTCCAATCCAGCAATGGCCACAAGTTCTCCAGAACCTATTTGATGACCCTCAAGACCATAGGGAGTTTAAGAAAAATGTCTGCCAGTACAATAATGCTTTGGCTTTTACTTCATTGGGAGTGGAAGTTGATAGGGAGACTGTACAAGGAGCTGGGCCTGCTTCTTTTCGTATCCATGGCACTCTACACCATGTCATGGGAGCCCTCATGCCACCTCAGGGTCTGCAACCTTCCTATGCCCAGCTCTATATCTATGACCCACAAGAGGCAACAGACAGACGTTTGCAGAGAAATCCTGACCTCCAAGGAGATATCTTGCTGGACTTGCACAACACCCTCAGGGAACACCATCCTTATGCTCCCATTTACCACCAGGCCTATGAGATCATGAGAGCCAAGCCTCCTGAGGAGCATACTGATATTTGCATGCATCTTCACTTGCAGCAGGGGGCTGATGGCAGGAGGTACAATCTCCCAACTGTGGATGAGATTGCTGCCATTGTGCCTGGTGATGGTTCTGAGAATGTGAGGGCAGATAGGGACATCATATTACATCTCCAGGGTGGTGGTCTACGTCGCATCAGCAACCTCCATCCCTCTTACCTTCCACTCCACTATGTGCTGTTGTTCCCTGATGGACAGGAAGGGTGGCACCTTGATATTCCTTTGCAGGCAGCTGGTGGTCATCAAAACCGCTCCAAGAAGGTCACTCAGATGTTGTGGTATGCATATCACTTGCACATTCGTCCTCCTTGGGTGGAGCCAACCAATCTGTTTAAGGGTGGCAGACTCTTTCAGCAGTTGATCTGTGATGGGTGGGCTTCAATTGACCAGTGCAACCTCACCTGGGTGGCCAACAATCAGACCAGACTCAGAGCTGAGTTGTACAAGGGGTTGCAGGATCATCTGGCTCAAGATGCTGACCAAGACCTGGGTGGTGTTGGTCATGTCATCCTCCCCTCTACTCATAAAGGAGGTCCTCGCTACATGAACCAGCTCCTTCAAGACTCCCTTGCCATCCACAGGGAGTACAGAAAGCCTGACCTGTTTCTGACCATGACTGCCAATGGGAGTTGGCCAGAGATAACTGAGAATCTCTTCCCAGGTATGTGATCATTCTCTTGAGGATATAATTACATATCAGCTCACCATCATCTCCTAGGCCAGTCAACAGTGGATAGGCCTGATCTGGTCACCTGTGTATTTCATGCCAAGCAACAGGCTCTGCTGAAGATGGTCAGGGATGGTTATTTTGGAGAGGTGGCTGGGTTTGTTTATACCATTGAGTATCAGAAGCGTGGTCTCCCCCACATGCATCTGTTGGTCTTCTTGGAGGAGCACCACAAGATTCATACTGTGCAGCAGGTGGATGCCATCATCTCAGCACAGATTCCTGACTCCACTCTCCACCCCCAACTTCATGAGTGTGTGTCCAAGTACATGCTCCATGGTCCATGTTCTCCTCAGAGGTGTATAGAGAACAATGCCTGCAAGAAGCGCTTCCCCAAGGCCTTTGCTCCTCAGACTGTCATCAAGGAGGATGGCTATCCTGACTATGCTCACCCTGACAATGGCAGGACTGTGCAGAAGTATCAGAACATCTTTGATAACAGTGCAGTGGTACCCCATCCAAGGGAGCTTTTGGTGAAGTTTGACTGCCACATCAACCTGGAGGTCTGTGGGTCCATCAAGGCAGTCAAGTATGTCCACAAATACATTTACAAGGGACCAGATAGGGCCACTGTGCAGCAGGAGGGGCATGATGAAATTTGTTCTTATCTGGATGCAAGATACATCTCTTCCACCCAGGCATGTCATAACATCTTTGAGTTTCCCATGCACATGGAGTGGCCAGCTGTTTATCGCCTTCCAGTTCATCTTCCTGGGGAACAGACTGTGGTATTTGATGCTGAGGATGACATCCAGAATGTGGTGGAGAATCCAAAGAATACCCAACTTATGGGCTGGTTTGAAGCCAACAGAGACCCTGTGCTCATTGCTGCTGGGGCTAATGATTGTCTCTACCAGGACTTCCCCAAGAAATTTGTGTGGGAGAAAAAGAGGGCTGTCTGGAAAGTGTGCCAGAGGTACAAGGCCATTGGTCGCATGTACTCTGTATATCCTTCAGCTGGAGAAAAGTTCTACTTGCATCTGCTGCTCACTCAGGTCAAGGGTAAGTCAGCTTCCATGTCATACCATCTCAGAACTCACACCTCTCACAGGGGCAACATCCTTTGAACACCTTAGGACTGTGGATGGTCACCTTCATGGTTCCTTCAAAGATGCCTGTAGGGCACTTGGTCTGTTGCAGGATGATAGAGAGTGGTTGTTGTGTCTGCAGGATGCTGCTCACTTCAAGATGGGATTCCAATTGCATCAGCTGTTTGTGATCATTCTGGTGCATGGTGCTCCTCTTGACCCCAACCATCTGTGGGAGGCTTCCAGGGATCACCTGTGTGATGACCTACATCATCATCTCAGACATCACCTCCACATCCCTGAGCCAACCCAAGATCAGATCTATGATTATGGCCTTCACCTGATTGCTCAAGCTCTTTGCAGGCATGGAAGAAGCCTACAGGACTACCCAGAGATGCCTGGACCTCAGATGGACTGGGGTGGTCGTGAAGGAAATCAGCTGATCAATGAACAGCTGGCACTGAATGTCCCAGAGCTACAGGACTTTGTGCAGAGGGGTCATGACACTCTCAATGTGGAGCAGAGGCATCTATATGAGGCAGTGCTGAACAGTGTCATGGGGGGACATGGGACCATGTTCTTCCTTCAGAGTGGTGGTGGTTGTGGCAAGACCTATGTGTCCAACCTGATTGCTGCTGCTGTGAGGTCAAGGGACAGGATTGTTCTCTGTGTTGCTTCTACAGGCATTGCTTCCCTTCTCCTCCCTGGTGGTTGTACAGCACATTCTCACTTCAGGATCCCTATCCCCTGTTATGAACAGAGTGTCTGCAACATCAAGAAGGATGACTTGAATCATGAACTGATTCAGAGGACCTCCCTGATCATCTGGGATGAGGCTGCCTCTCAACATTGTCATGTGGTGGAATGTGTGGATAGGACTCTGAGAGACTTGATGGACAGGGATAGGCCATTTGGAGGGATCACTACACTACTTGGAGGGGACTTCAGGCAGACCCTGCCTGTGATCCAGCATGGTTCAAGAGAGCAGATTGTACCTGCTGCACTGACCCATTCCAACCTCTGGGCCCAGATGACTGTGCATTATCTGAACCAGAACATGCGTCTTGGACAGGATCCTGAATGTGATGAGTGGGCTCATCAACTGCTGCAGATAGGCACCACTGATGGAGAACTGGAGCTGCCTCAGCACATGCACTGTGGTGATGACATGGCCTCCCTGGTGAATGCCATCTACTCTGAGCTCCTTGGCCTCCAACCAAACCAACAACTTCCTGATGGCTATTTCCTGGATCATACCATCCTCACCTGTAGGAATGCCCAGGTTCATGAGATCAACTCAACCATTCTGGAGAGAGTGCATCCTCAGGAGAAGGTGACCTATACCAGTGCAGACTCTGTCACTGACCAGGAGTATGACTACATCCAGCCAGAGGTCCTGCACACTCTGTCCCCCTCTGGATTTCCCCTACACAAACTGGAGCTGAAGAAGGGAGCACCTCTGATGTTGTTGAGGAACTTGGATCCCATGCATGGTCTGTACAATGGTACCAGACTGAGACTGATGAGATGCACACCCAGAGTATTGGAGTGTCATGTGTTGAAAGAGAATGGAGTTAGAGAAGTGGTGCTGATCCCCAGAATTGCCCTTGATTCTGGACTTGATGATTCCCCTGTGCCTTTTCATAGAAGACAGTTCCCTGTGCACCTGGCCTATGCAATAACCATCAACAAGTCACAAGGACAGTCAGTGAAGAATGTTGGGATTGACTTGCATTCTCCTGTGTTCTCTCATGGACAGCTCTATGTTGCACTCTCACGTTGTACCCATCCCAGGAGGATCAAAGTTTTGTTTAAAGAGGGTCAGGAGGATACCAAGACAACCAATGTAGTTTGGCCTGAGGTATTTAGACATTTGCACATTTGATTTGTAATTGTATTTAGCACAATATGAATTACCAATACATATACATACACCATGCCCCACCTTTAGTGGGTAGGGATGAAACCTGTCTCTTGAAGCTGGGATGCAGCATGTCCTGGCAACTAGGATGCAGCATGTCCCAGCAACTAGGATGCAGCATGTCCCGGCAGGCTGCGAAGCAGCCGCGAGCCCGAAGGGCTCGTCTTATATATTAACGGGCGTGGCCCATGGGAACCCCCCTAGGCGCGCGCCTCCCCTCGGTCCCTTGCCTTTGTGGGGTGTCGCTCCTCGGATCTGGCCACGAGAATTGCCTTTTTGACGCGTAAAAAACCATGTGGTTTTCGATCTCAGTCCGAGCCACCCAACCTTACTAATCTTTGGCATTTCAGGTAGCTATAGGGCCATGTTCGTGGGAAATAGGGAGATAGACATCTTTTGATATCGATCAAGCTGCGAGTCGTCGTGAGTACTACTCTGGCGACGGGCTTCACACTGATCTTCCACTTGCCTTGAGCAGGCTGTACCGTGAAGGATAAAGAATCATAGCATACTTCCGCATGGCTCCTGGTCGTCGTATCAAAAAGTGGTTCGAGTCGCTCTCGCCAGCAAGTGGCAGGGATTCTCATCGCATCAGCCAAGGCGATGCAAGTGATTTAGTTCCTGTTGCAACCGAAGCTATGGGTGCAGGTATGATTCTTTCTAGCCTCCGATAGATGAGCTCTTGATGTGGGGATGCAGCACCTAGCAATCTCTCTGGCGATGCAGCGAGTCCGGTTCCAGCTCAGGTCGAAGCCAACCCCCAAGGTAAGTACTGTCGCATTTAGTAATTCCATGCTGTCTGACATCGAGTCACAGCAACAACGTCTTCTGGATCCGCTTATCGCCTCGAATCTAAGATGGCGAATGAATACTTGAAGAATATTGAGCGCTTCCGGATTTTGATCATGGGTAGAGCAAATGCGGGTAAAACCACCATCTTGCAAAGGGTCTGCAACTCTACGGATGAGCCAGAGATTTTTGATGGGGAGGAAAACAAGGTATGGACCTGTAGAGTCACTGATAGCCGTCTGACGACTTTTAGATCGAGAGTGACATCATGCAGGGCACTTTGACAGTATGCTTCTATGTTTGTGGTGCCTGGAAATTCGTGTTGAAGCCGAGTGTGTCCAGCGTGGTTGTCATGATATCGAGCATGAGCTTGTGTTTCGGAGCAACCTAGGCTTCGTATTCCACGACTCCTGCGGGTTTGAAGCGGGCTCCGCACAGGAGTTTGACCAGATGAGGAACTTCGTGACTGAACGTGCTGTCACTACAAGAGTGAACGAGCGCATCCATGCTATCTGGTAAGGATTACATCGTGAGTGAATGCAGGCTAAAGCAACGGATTAATCTAGGTTTTGCATCCCCATGACCGAGTGCCACAGGACAGTAACTGCTGCGGAGCAGAAATTCTTCAATGAGTGTGATACCCGACATGGTGAATACTACTGCTTAGAGATGGTTGTCATGTATAACCGATGGCCTGCTTAGTTCCAGTGATAGTGTTGGTGACAAAGGGTGATGCCATGTATGTTGAGGCAATTCAAGAGCTTGAAGATGAAGGCTTCGAAATAGAGGAAGTGACGGAAATGGTGGCAAAGAAGGAAGGAGAATTGAGGGACAAGTGCCTTGGACATGTAAAGCATGAGCTTGATAGGTGCAAGTTTCCACCCAAGGGATATGTTTCACTTCAGAGTGGGTATTTCCTCACTTGAAGACAATAATACTAAGAGCTACTGATTGGCAGAGATGCATCAAGAGGATGCAGATTGCACTTCTTTGATGGAGTGCACAGCAAATGTGCTAAATGAAGAGGGTTTACAAAGGTTGCTTATATCAACACAGCAGTCAAGCATTGGGATATGTGTTAAGTATGCTGTGGACAAGTAAGTAAGCAACTGCATGGTGGAACAGATACTGATGTTCTAAAGGACATTGAGGCACTACATGGAGTTGGGCTGTGAGGAGAACCTTCAGGTGGATGTGAAAATCCTTGAGGGGAATCTGTTGAGCTGGTTTCCAAATTGTGAGGTGAATAACTAAATGCTACTGCAATATGGGGCCAATAATTCATATCAACAGGATGTCAGTGATTTTGTGCCAATTGGTTCTGTTGACTGGGCTCACCTGCCATCTGCATGGTGGTGTCATGACAGTATGTGGGTGATTTGATGGCATGTTCAGAGCTGGATCTGTGCTGAATGCCCTCACCTGCACACTCTTCATGGTGGTGGCATGTTGACAGTTTGTGAGTGATTTGATGGCATCTTCAGAGCTGGATCTGTGCTGAATGCCCTCACCTGCACACTCTTCATGGTGGTGGCATGTTGACAGCCAGTGAGTGATTTGATGGCATGTTCAGAGCTGGATCTGTGCTGAATGCCCTCACCTGCACACTCTTCATGGTGGTGGCATGTTGACAGCTTGTGAGTGATTTGATGGCATGTTCAGAGCTGGATCTGTGCTGAATGCCCTCACCTGCACACTCTTCATGGTGGTGGCATGTTGACAGCCAGTGAGTGATTTGATGGCATGTTCAGAGCTGGATCTGTGCTGAATGCCCTCACCTGCACACTCTTCATGGTGGTGGCATGTTGACAGCGAGTGAGTGATTTGATGGCATGTTCAGAGCTGGATCTGTGCTGAATGCCCTCACCTGCACACTCTTCATGGTGGTGGCATGTTGACAGCCAGTGAGTGATTTGATGGCATGTTCAGAGCTGGATCTGTGCTGAATGCCCTCACCTGCACACTCTTCATGGTGCTGGCATGTTGACAGCAAGTGAGTGATTTGATGGCATGTTCAGAGCTGGATCTGTGCTGAATGCCCTCACCTGCACACTCTTCATGGTGGTGGCATGTTGACAGCCAGTGAGTGATTTGATGGCATGTTCAGAGCTGGATCTGTGCTGAATGCCCTCACCTGCACACTCTTCATGGTGGTGGCATGTTGACAGTTGTGAGTGATTTGATGGCATGTTCAGAGCTGGATCTGTGCTGAATGCCCTCACCTGCACACTCTTCATGGTGGTGGCATGTTGACAGCCAGTGAGTGATTTGATGGCATGTTCAGAGCTGGATCTGTGCTGAATGCCCTCACCTGCACATGCTCTTCATGGTGGTGGCATGTTGACAGTATGTGAGTGATTTGATGGCATGTTCAGAGCTGGATCTGTGCTGAATGCCCTCACCTGCACACTCTTCATGGTGGTGGCATGTTGACAGCCTAGTGAGTGATTTGATGGCATGTTCAGAGCTGGATCTGTGCTGAATGCCCTCACCTGCACACTCTTCATGGTGGTGGCATGTTGACAGTCTGTGAGTGATTTGATGGCATGTTCAGAGCTGGATCCATGTGCTGAATGCCCTCACCTGCACACTCTTCATGGTGGTGGCATGTTGACAGCGAGTGAGTGATTTGATGGCATGTTCAGAGCTGGATCTGTGCTGAATGCCCTCACCTGCATGCTCTTCATGGTGGTGGCATGTTGACAGTATGTGAGTGATTTGATGGCATCTTCAGAGCTGGATCTGTGCTGAATGCCCTCACCTGCACACTCTTCATGGTGGTGGCATGTTGACAGGGAGTGAGTGATTTGATGGCATGTTCAGAGCTGGATCTGTGCTGAATGCCCTCACCTGCACACTCTTCATGGTGGTGGCATGTTGACAGTATGTGAGTGATTTGATGGCATGTTCAGAGCTGGATCTGTGCTGAATGCCCTCACCTGCACACTCTTCATGGTGGTGGCATGTTGACAGCTTGTGAGTGATTTGATGGCATGTTCAGAGCTGGATCTGTGCTGAATGCCCTCACCTGCACACTCTTCATGGTGGTGGCATGTTGACAGCTTGTGAGTGATTTGATGGCATGTTCAGAGCTGGATCTGTGCTGAATGCCCTCACCTGCACACTCTTCATGGTGGTGGCATGTTGACAGCCAGTGAGTGATTTGATGGCATGTTCAGAGCTGGATCTGTGCTGAATGCCCTCACCTGCACACTCTTCATGGTGGTGGCATGTTGACAGGATGTGAGTGATTTGATGGCATGTTCAGAGCTGGATCTGTGCTGAATGCCCTCACCTGCACACTCTTCATGGTGGTGGCATGTTGACAGGAAGTGAGTGATTTGATGGCATGTTCAGAGCTGGATCCATGCTGAATGCCCTCACCTGCACACTCTTCATGGTGGTGGCATGTTGACAGCTTGTGAGTGATTTGATGGCATGTTCAGAGCTGGATCTGTGCTGAATGCCCTCACCTGCACACTCTTCATGGTGGTGGCATGTTGACAGCCAGTGAGTGATTTGATGGCATGTTCAGAGCTGGATCTGTGCTGAATGCCCTCACCTGCACACTCTTCATGGTGGTGGCATGTTGACAGCCAGTGAGTGATTTGATGGCATGTTCAGAGCTGGATCTGTGCTGAATGCCCTCACCTGCATGCTCTTCATGGTGGTGGCATGTTGACAGCTTGTGAGTGATTTGATGGCATGTTCAGAGCTGGATCTGTGCTGAATGCCCTCACCTGCACACTCTTCATGGTGGTGGCATGTTGACAGTTTGTGAGTGATTTGATGGCATGTTCAGCTGGATCTGTGCTGATCTTGGTGGTATGAAAGGATGTATGTGCATTCAGGGAAGTAGTGGATATTTGCTGATTACCTTCACTTCCCTTCTCAATTGCTTTTACTCATAGGTTGTAAGTCATTCAGGTATGTAGCACTGGATGCCTGGTGATGCTGATGGCTTTCCTTTGACCCCTCATATAGCTGAATGTGAGTAAGCACATGGCATTTTGGAGTATGTTCTGATTCCCATTGTGTATTGTGTCATTGGTGCCTGTTCTGTGACAGGAGGTGGGCATCCCCACATACACCATCACTCATTGGATATATTATTCACTCATGCTGTGACCATACTGTTTTCAATGCATTCCATTGACATTTTAGCTTGTAAGTGTTGGATTGCTATCTTCATGTTCCAAGTCCAATATATTTAATCACAGGCAACCTTTGAAGTGGATGCTGACATCCCAATGCCACCCCTACCCCAAGATGTCAATTTGTTGAGGAAGTTCCAAACTGTTCAATCAACAGCTGAACATGCCATTGGTAGGGGTTTGTCATTGTCTGCACATGATTTACTTATTCTTTTAGGATGCTTACTTGTTGCTGAGTATTCTTATTTTTTAATGCAGCATGGGCAAAATGTGTGGAAGAAGGTTTTATCATTGTCTGTGGAGGAATACAAAAACTCCAATACACAGACCACTATTTCAAAAGCTGTCAAAGCAGTTTTTCATGCTTATGATGGTGATATGAATGGACTATGTGCAGCTATTGTCAAAGTTATCATGGAGAATTGCATGTGTGAGTGGATATTTTTTTCAGGGTTCCCCAAACATTTATTCTGAGATGTTTTCAGCAAAAAAACTGTTGATGGAGCCAGGAGACCAATAATGTTCATGGAGGGGCAGGTCATCAAGTTGTTGACTGTAGATATGCTGGGTTATGAGACTCTCTAGGGTCCATCAGGCCCTGGCCCTAGAGCCTTTCTGACCTTACACCTAACCCCATGTACTTCCTTATTTGGACTGGGGTTCCCTAATGGAAAGCCCCTATTGATGTATTTACTTTGTTCAGTCACTTGAGGCTGGTGCCTGGCCCACATCATGCCAACAGACCAGAGGTCATGTGACCATATCTGAGATGCCACATGGCTGTCCAAGATGGCCACCCTGCACTACATACATGCAGTCATGTGACCATATCCCTGCATGTGACATGGCTGTCTTGGACAGCCACCTTGTACTAGCACATGGGAGGTCATGTGACCATACCCCCACAGGCCATATGGCCATCTTGCACTAGCACTAACATGCAGGTGGTCATGTGACCATATTCCCATGGACCATATGGCCATCTTGGATGCCCACACCCATCACTGGCATGAGGGTCATGTGACTGCCCCTTGCAATACTTAGTAGTACTGGAATCAACTAGCAAATGATACAACTAGGCATAATTAACTAGTACTTGCCACATGGAGCAGGTGCACAGCCACAATGACATAAGAAAGGTTGTAGGGCAAGATCACATGATCATGAGAACATGTGATTCATATTGTGACTCACAAAATTGGTGGAGATATGAGTAAATGATTACTTGACTGTCAAATGACTACTGAATGCCTGGTGAGTAATACTACTGATTAGAACACTACTGATTAGATGAAGAAACTTTCCCACAATCATACAGGGGGGTATGGCCAGTCCAGGACTGCCAGAGTGCACTGAAGGATCTTGTTTTGGAAATTCTCCCATGGTCATGAGATGGAGCAGTCACAAGACGGAGTTGGTGGTAGCCACTTCCAAATATTGTTTGCACAGCCACAACATCATATAAAGTTTGTAGATAGGAGATATGGGATGGTGGGAATGTGATTACCTAAGCAATATGTGGAAAACTGACAGAGAAAAATGCAAAATACTCGGAAAATCATGAGTTTGTGAAAACAAAAAGTTGTCAGATCAAGATGACATCATAATGAAAGTGGTAGCGCTTGAGAAGGCGATGTCAGGGGTATAAGTAGCAAATGCTGAATCACAAAATTGACAGAGATATGGGCAAAACAAAGTTGATTACAGTAGATGTTCTCATAATGCATAACATTGGGGCGGGTCCCAACTTGATGCATAATTAGAAATATGCAGTGGGAGAAACATGTGGCAAGGTGTGACAACAATGGTAACTAGTCACAATGCATTCTGCCACTGCAAGCCCATGCATCCAAAGTCATCTGCTTCAATTGCATGCCCTCTTTCCCTCTCATCATGATCTGAAACTGCTGCAACTGTCAAGAGAGGTCAACTGCAGTCTCTGGCATATTGTAAGTGATGCAAACCCTCTCCATTTTCTCACATAACTGGATTGCCTCTGACATCCCCATCTCTGCCTCTTTACAGCTAGGTTCAGAGTCCTTGTCATCTGATTCAAACTCCACAACTTCCCCATGGTTGATGGCTTCCTCATATCTTACCTGTGCAATGATGGCTTCATCACCATTGAAGTTGTAGTCTGATTGCCCCACTTCCTTTTCTTCAGCCAGATTCAGCATTTCTTCCAGTGTGAGTGGTGCTCCTATGATTCATTTGTGCTGCTTGAGGTCACTAACAGCTGCCAAAAGGTCTTGTTCAACATCTGAAAGTTGTGTAGGAGTAGTGATTACTTGGGGTGTGTGTGTTAGAGTGAGTTGGCTGAGACAGCAGCCAAAAATCCTGAGAGTGAATACATCCAGTCCATCCAGAGCCTTCAGAGTGTCATCTTCTGCATCCATGATGATTTTGAGTACCAGATCCCAGTCAGTTGCAAGGTAATGATTGCCAATAGTATTGTGGAGTTGATGCTCAGCATTTGGCAGTGACAGCTCTTCAGACATAGCAAATGTGTGTACAACCATCCAAGCCTTTGCATCTGCCATTGGTGGAAGATCAGAAGTTGCTGGACTATCAGGAATGGAGCTGTGAGTGTTCATATCAACTTTGGGTTGGATTTTTGTGTGATTCCAGCAGTTTGCGATCATTGTGGCCTGCACATTATTCCATACTTCTGTCACCAACAGCATGGCCTCGAGTAGGTCAATCTTGTAGATGTCTGTCTCTCCTGTGTCATCAAGTTCGATTGCCTGGAGGCAGAAAGCCTTCCAGTAGAGTGCCTTCAGGGTATGGATGATGCCTGCATCATCTGGTTGGATGTGAGAAGTAAGATTGGGTTTGAAGTATTCAAGATCAATGTTTTGGGGCACATAGTCGATGTAATGTCCCACAAAATTGTCAAGGAGCAAGCATATGAACCTGTTCTGATGATGCATACTTGTGTCAAGTGATTGGATCCACCTGAAAGAGTAGGTTAGGATGTTTACTCATTGTGCTTATGTTTTGATCATATACTCTTCAAGAATGCCTTTTGTCATCCAAGCTGTCTTGTTGTTACAGTAATAAAGGCCATGAGATTGTGGAGTTGTTTTCTTGAAGCAATGAGGTTTCTTGTACTTTCCAATGAAGAGAATGGGTAGTTTCTCACTACCATCTGCATTACAGGCAACTCCCAGAGTGATTCAAAACTTATTCCCCTTTTTTCCACTCATCTGCTGTGTTGCAAGGCCACAGTCTGGTGGCACACTGTAGGGAGTGATCAAGACAGCTGCACTCAGTCATGAGGAGATCAACTCACAAGGCAAAGAAACCTGTCTCATGGAAATTGAACTGATCCCTTGGAGCATACTTTGCCAAGACCCTTTGAAGATGGGCTCTCTCAGTTTCCACAGCTGCCAAGTCAACAGAAGCAGCTTTGCCATGTCTACAATACTCCTTGATACTGTAGGCTTTTTTAAAATTTGGAATCCACCCATCACCTTTCAACTGCTCCTCCTCAGGGACACCTAAGTCCTTCTCAAACTTTTCCTGTTTGGCTACAAGCATTGCCCCATTAACAGATTCTTGCTTTGCTTCCATATGCTTGACCCATAAGTAGAGAGCATGCTCCACATCTGGCCATGTGACAATGCACTGCTGTTTCATTGATAATGCATTCAGATATTCATGAATGCATGCTTCAAGTTTTTGCCAGTCTCTAAGTTTACTAGACAGTGTCGACTGATCAAAAAATAAGAGTTCCTTCTGGGCAAGTCTTGAAATGTTGGACAACTGCATCTTGTGAAATCCCTGGGTGAGCATCAATGTATGTGAAGACTGTCATCCAGTCATACAAAGTAAGGATGCCATGCTTGTGTGCTTGAAGAGGTTGGGCAGAGCTCTTCGGAGAATCCCTGTTAGTGACAACTTGTGGATTGCAGGGCTTGTATGGAGCATGCTCAACATGGGGTTTCCATCGAAGCTGTGAGACACTCTGTTTCAGCATAGGAACTGAACAAGAGAAGCACTGGAGGGGCTTCTGAGAAGCAGTGCACAGCAGCAACTATGCTGATTTTTTTTTTCATTACTGCTTAGATAACAAGGGAATGTGTCCCCCAAAAGTCAATCTCATGGTGCATAATTAGGCAAAAATCCTTATGCATTATGCGATATGTGAACCCCAGGGCTGCCCAACTTGGGACCAGGCCAAACATGATGCAACATTAGAAATATGCACAGCTGAGATCATGCATTATGAGAACATCTACTCTAGCAAAGAACTAGCAAATTGCAACTAGCAATTAGCAAACCAAGCTAGAAAGGGATGACTAGCCAAGAGGAGCTGAAGACTGGGATTGAGGATAAGGGGCCAACAAGTGCCAACTACTAAGAAGCTACTGATTGAGGAGTTACAAGTTCTGACTACTGACCAAATAACATGTAGTAAGTTGTAACTAGACAGATGGTACAAATTGACAAGTTGTGCTGGCAGCAACCCCCAGCAAAAAAAAAAAAGTTGAACACCCCAAGCCAAGCAGTAGAGTAGGGAGTTTGAAGACAGACAAGTGAACCCACACTCACTGCCAGTAAAAAAATAAAAAATAAAAGAAGAGGAGCAGACACATGAGAATTGTACAGTGGTGACATAATAATCTCCTCTCGTCACCAGAGCCTCTGGTATCAGATGCACCTCTCAGATGGACGTGCTCTTTGGACATGCCCCTTACAGTGGTGGACATGCTCCTTGGACATGCCCCTTACAGTGGTGGACGCACTCTTTGGACATGCCCCTTACAGTGGTGGACGTGCTCTTCGGATGCACCCCTTACAGTGGTGGATGCACTCTTTGGACACGCCCCTTACAGTGGTGGATGCACTCATTGGACATGCCCCTTACAGTGGTGGACACACTCTTTGGATGCACCCCTTACAGTGGTGGAAGCGCTCTTTGGACGTGCCCCTTACAGTGGTGGACACACTCCTTGGACATGCCCCTTACAGTGGTGGATGTGCTCCTTGGACATGCCCCTTACAGTGGTGGACACACTCCTTGGATGCACCCCTTACAATGGTGGACACACTCCTTGGACATGCCCCTTACAGTGCTGGACATGCTCTTTGGATGTGCCCCTTACAGTGGTGGACGTGCTCTTTGGACATGCCCCTTACAGTAATGGACACACTCTTTGGATGCACCCCCCCCTCAGCACAATTCATCGATGAGTTGTGCAGACACTGTTAGACACATGAGGTGAGTAATTGAAGCCACCAAGATAGCAAGCAACTTACAATTAGTGCAAAGTTGAAGAAAAGTATTGTGATGTGTACTCAGTTGCATAACTCATCGATGAGGTGTGCAGACACTAGTGAAGAGGTAAGTAATGGAGGTACCAACACCACTGAGCAACTTACAAAGTTGGAGAACCATGTTGTTACACATACTCTGCATAACTCATTGATGAGTTATACAGGGCATATGCCATGACTAGCACCAACTAATAATGACTATGCACAACTCATCGATGAGTTATGCAAGGAGTTGTGATGGTGCAGGAAACTGGCAAAAACTAGTGAGATGCCTTTGATGTGTGTCAGTGAGACTGCTCTGCACAACTCATCAATGAGTTATGCAAGGAGTTGTGATGGTGCAGGAAACTGGCAAAAGCTGATGTGATGTCTTTGGTGTGTGTCAGTGAGATTGCTCTGCACAACTCATCAATGAGTTGTGCAAGGAGTACCAAGCAACTGGCAAGTGTGAGCACACTCCCCACACCACCCTCCCAAAGGAAAATAAGAGATGAGAAACTCCCCATAAGCAAGCCACAGATAGTGCATATACATATTGTAGCAACACAGGGAAGTGACTCTGCCTCCCTATAATGACATTTGTGTGACATCTGCAAGCTGATGTGAATGAGTTTTGCAAAAAATAGCAAGTGGTGGGCACAACTACAGCCACAGACATGTTGTTTGGAGACAACCTCACAGCCACAAGCACACTCTGGACATGCTCTTTTGACACACCCCTGCATAACTCATCAATGAATTGTGCAGACAAGAGTTGGTGATGGTGAAGAAACAATAGACATCACAATGATTGGCCACCTGGGCATGAGAAAGTAAATTACTAAATATGGAAGGTGCTTTTAAACTTACAACTGTGAGAAAAATAATAAAACCCATCTTGACTTTCAACCACCACCATCACCATCATGCCTCATAGTTGTAAGGAATGTGGCCTAGAGTTGGACAACAAAAACCTCCATGATGCACACTGGAAAAAGTGTGTGAAAACTGTCACCTTTGTTACTCATGCTGGACAGGAAGTGACTGTCACTTGTCACAACAATGGCACCTTTCTCTGCTACTGCTCCCATCACAAGTGTCCCAAGGGAGTTGGGTTTGCCACTGTAGATGCCCAGGGAAAGCACATGAAGAATCTCAAGACAACCTGGCTTGGTCCAGAGAAGAAGGCAAGTGATTTGACATGGTTATAACTTGGGGAGAAGTTGACCAGAGCTTACATAAGCAGGCTGAGGCTCAAGCAGCCCATGCATCAGCCAATCTATCTCAGGTAAGCTGGCATAACTCATCAATGAGTTATGCAGTAACCCTTCTGGTGCAGGGAGCTCACAGCTCAGCATTGCAAATTGCCACCAATGCTTCTCAGGTAAGCTAGCATAACTCATCAATGAGTTGTGCAGTAACACTTCTGTCTAGGGAGCCCACAGTTCAGCATTGCCAACCATCACCAGTGCTTCTCAGGTAAGCTAGCATAACTCATTGATGAGTTGTGCAGTAACCCTCCTGTCTAGGGAGCCCACAGCTCATCATTGCCAAATATCACCAATGCTTCTCAGGTAAGCTAGCATAACTCATCAATGAGTTGTGCAGGACACACACACTGACACTACTCAACCACAGTTGGCACCTGGTATAGAGGATGAAACCATGAAATCCCCCTCAGTCTTGTCCAACCAAGATGCTACTATGAGATCACCTCTTGTAGGATCAGAGGTATGGAAACACTCTTCTGCATAACTCATCAATGACTTATGCCACTATAAAGCCACCTGGTCAAGACCATGAATTGACCATGGCATCTCCCAATGCCCTCAGCCCCAGATCTCCCATGGTCATGGAAGGATCATCCCTCATGGTAAGTCCACTCTATGTATACCAAACCAGCAGGATACTGAGCACTTCTTTACCTAGTCATTGATGCATCCTCCCCCCTCTGCACCACAACCAGCAGCACAACTAATGGGTACCCAAGTTCATCAGGAGACAATAATGGCAGATGTCAGGACTGGACCCCATTTCATCCATCATCCTTATCTGGACAGCCTCAACTTGGTGGTCAATGCAGAGTTTGGCTGCTTGGTCTGCCAACTATGTGAAGAGGGCATTGCTGCTACCTCTGCATGAACACACTTGGTCAACAAGCATCCAGAGCTTTTATCTACATTCAGTCCAGCACACTTTGACACCATCACATCACAGCTAAAGGTGGCAACTTCCCTTCCAACCATCACAGGACCAAGAGCCATGGTACATGGCCTGGCAGTCTTTGATGCCTTTGCATGTGACTCTTGTGCATTGGTATACACCACAGAGAAGAGCATCAGGAAACACCATGCAACAGAGCATTGTCATGTACCTGTCCCACAGCATTGGCGACCTTGCAAGGCTCAGCACATGAAGTCCAGAGGGTGCAGGGATGGTGCGACAACTTTGGGAGGTCACTGGTGCTGCAAAAGAAGGTGCCAACTCAGGGAAAAAGTTATTGGTGGACAACCTGCTCAAGGAGCTGGACCAGGAGCGCAAGATGGTAGCAAGTACCCACTGATCATCGCCTGGTCAGTCCATGGCTGCTCACCACACATTGGCATGAATGGGCAAAGGTGGTTCAGAAAACCCACTGAGGAACTACAGTGCCCTGGTCTCTCCACCATGCCTATCTGTTCCTGATGAAGAACAATACAAGACACTAGCAAAGAGCATCCAACTGTACTTTGAAGAAGGCAGTGTCACTGATAGACACCACTGATGAGCTAGTACTGCAATGACTCAATTCCCCTTATCCCAACAAAGAGTAAGCATTGCATAACTCATCAATGAGTTGTGCAGACCTCACTCACCTATTAACTAGTGGAATATCCAACACACCCTTTCACAAGCACATGCATGAGAACACCTTGAAGCAGTACATCCATCCTGTCATTTGCTTCATCACCATGTTGCTGCAAGACTTGTGGATGATACCTGATGCCAACATGGTCATATTAAGACTGGACAACATGCTGCAAGAAGGCAGTACAGACCAATCCCACATAGTGCACCAAATTCACTTGATGCTACTTGTAGTTTGGACCACCCCATGGTCCAAGGACAAGCATTACATCATTCCTGATCCCACCGAATCATGTCTTGCCCTCCTCACCTTGAATCAAGATGGCTCATTCAAACATCCAAAGGAGGTCACCAAATTGATTGCCAAGTTTGAATACTGCATGCGCCTCACATTCTTGAAGGAAATCAGGGCACATGCATCTGCAGACACCAATGTGGATGAAGCAGCTGCTTGTGATGACCTCCAGCCATGGTTCAATGAAAAGAACTACTCTACCTTTGCTCATCTGCACTCCTTGCAACATCGAGCCTCTGCTATAGCCTTCAGCACCATGGCATTGCCAAGTATCTGGTAGACAGACACAGAGGCATGGTCATCCCTCAGTTTCAAGGGAAACCACATCACATTCTCAGATGTGTGCAAGATCTTTCAGGATGTAATGGTTTCCACATGGGAGAACAAGGTCCTCAAAGGCCTCAAGCTCAGGGTGGACTATGAGCACATAGTGGATGATCCCTCAAACAGGAACATGGGTTATGCCTTCTTGTTTGACTCCAGGAATGCTTGTTTCCAAGACAGAGCATGCTTGGTGAGGTCAGTGGTAGAAGGACATGGCCCCTTTGCAGGTTTCCTCTTGCACAGGGATGACAAGTTGATCTGGAACAAAGCAGCATTGTGTGCATGGTTGCAAGACTATGCTGACATGCAGAAACTGCTACTGATGTGTGCAGAGATGCTCAGTGGTGCACCCAGTCAAGGAATGGAGCTAATGGCAATGCTATATCGAAACACCCAAGCACGAGACACTCGGAACCTGATGGTGTTTGGCAAACACATCACACTCCTTGGCCAATACTCCAAGATGTCAGCTCTCACTGGCCAAGACAAGCTGATCCCACATGCTCTGGATGCACTCACCAGTGACATCCTCATCCAGGATCTGGCACTGGCATGCCCTTTTGCAGAGATTGCAGCAAGGATATGCTTTGCAGATGAGGAGGTATCTCAGCTGTACCATGACCACCTGTTTGTCAACTTCAACAGGCTGTTCACTTCCAATGACCTGTCTATGGTCATGGCCAAGTACAGCTTGCCTCGGGTGAAGTTTGCAATGACAATCAACCCATGGTGGCACATCCAGACTGCTTGGAAGCACGAATTCAAGTGTGCCATGGATGACATTGTGGAGATGGACACAGAGGATGATGTAGATGCACTGCAGGCAGGACACTCACGTGCCACAGAAAATAGAGTCTATGGGCTGAGTACACACAGTCTGGCTGGTGCAGCAGAAGACATACTGCCCCTCTTCTTACAAGCCAGCATGGGGTGGCAAGAGAACTGCCAAGTCATGCCTAGTGGAAGTGGCTTACCATACCAGAAAGCACGCGCCCACCTATTCAAACCCAAAACCTCCACCAGACCCACCAAGGAGCCCACTGCCACCATGCATAACTCATCGATGAGTTGTGCAACAGATGATGCAATGGTGGACAAGATTGCCACTTGGGTGGTTGAGTGCCTTGCGCCCATGTTGACAGATCTCATACACCATCTGTCCAAGGCAGACTCTAGCTCTGGAGGCCATTCTTCCCATCCAGACACAGCTCATGAGGCACCACCAGCTGAGGGAAAGGGAAAGGGGAAGCAGAAAGCCACACCAGGGGCTGACCTATCTGGTAAGCATTGTGACAAGCCATCATCACACCTCATCACTCATCCAGTGACCCCACACATCAGAAGGTGGCACAACTCATTGATGAGTTATGCCAGAATCAGGGAGCAAAGATATGGTGTTCTCCATGCCATCCACACCAGGAGATGATGCAGCAGGTAAGAATTGCAATAGGCCATCATCCCATATCATCCCTAATCCACTTCCCATACACCAGAAGACAGCACAACTCATTGATGAGTTATGCCATCACCACCAAGTCCATCTGCCCTTGCCTTACAAAAGATGCAGGCACTGCTTCAAAAAGAAAATGTCTCATGGCTCTCACCACAGCAAAGGGATGCCATGACAGCAATCCTGGCACAAGAAAGGGACATGGTGGTCATTTTGCCCACTGGTGGTGGCCAATCCATGCTAGCAATTGTCCCTAGCTTGTTGGAAGTCAACATGGTCACCATCCTCATCCTGCCACTCAATTCCTTGATCATGGACTATCAGAGATGTCTCACCAAGATGGGGGTGCCCTACCAAGTTTATGCACCTGATAGGCAGCTCAACCTGCAGGACAATCTGGTCATTGTGTCTGCAGACAAGTCACAAATGCCATGCTGGTGCTCAGCACTGGCAGATCTTGCTCATTGCAAAGCCATTGCACACATCATTGTGGATGAGGCACACATTCCTCTCATTGCCAAAGGCTATCGCAAGTCCTTGGAGCACTTCTACAATGTGCGCTCAGAGTCAGTGCCATTGGTGCTGCTGACTGCCACTCTCCCACCTCCTTTTATACCTCCACTCACCCAAATGTATTGCCTGCTCTCCAACCATACCATTTGTAGACAACAGACCAACCAGCCAGAGCTCACCTACATACTGGAGAAGATGTCAAGTGAATCAGATCTCAGGACATGTGGCATACAGATAGTACAGGAGCAGGCCAGATCATGGCAGAGTCAAGATTGTGGTCTGGTGTTTGTACCTGCAGTAGGCATGTGCATGGAGCTGGCACAAGATGCTGGCTGGCATCACTTTGTTGGCAACAGGGAGGCTATGACCACCACAGAACAACAAGCCCAATACCAGGCATGGATAGAGGGTCATTGCAGCAACATCATGGTAGCAACTTCAGCCTTTAGCACTGGCAATGACTACCCACATGTATGCCTCATGTTGCATCTGGACAAGCCCTTTGACATGCTGGACTATGTTCAAGGCCAAGGCAGAGCAGGCCGGGATGGGATGCCAGCAATCTGTCACACACTGGTGCCCACCAAGCCATGGAAGGAAAGCAGGAAGCAGGACAACACAGAACATCACAATGAGCAAGCTATTCTTGACCACCTCTATCTCTATGGGTCAAAGCGCTGCCTCTGATATGGGATAACATTGTTCATGGATGGTGTAGGAGTGGGGTGTCATGATCAAGCCCTGAACAAGCCATGCAGTGTCTGCCAGGTCAGCCCAGATCATCACCCTCAAGACATTTGCATGGCTGCCATGCCATGCAGCAGAGTGGATGCAGACAGTTCCAGCAGCAATTTCAAGGCAGCCCTACCCCATGCACCCACATCCTTTACTGAAGCTGCACAGCAGGTGAAGGAACTGAGGGCACAGCAGGAGGCAGGGGCCTTGGGTTGATAGAGCATTTTAGGGTGGACTTTGGGTGGGTTAAACCCTAACCCTAAAAGTTACAAATTTGGCCATGGTGGTTGGTTGGTTGGCTTATATATGATTGGCCTCTCCCATGTCTGCTTGTCTTGTCCATGGGTCCACTGGCTGTGTATGGGGCCTGCAGGCCTGCCTGTCTTCCCTCTGAGTGTGTTGTTGTTGTTGAGAGTGTTTATGCATGTGTATTGGGGTCTGCCTGTCTTCTCTGTGGGTGTGGCTGTGCATGAGGGCTGCTTGTCTTGTCCATGGGTGTGGCAGTCAATGGGGTCTGCCTGTCTTGTCCATGGGTGTGGCTGTAATTGGGGTCTGCCTGTCTTGTCCATGGGTTGGCTGTAATTGGGGTCTGCTTGTCTTGTCCATGGGTGTGGCTGTGACTGGGGTCTGCTTGTCTTGTCCATGGGTGTGGCAGTCAATGGGGTCTGCTTGTCTTGTCTGTGGGTGTGGCTGTGATTGGGGTCTGCTTGTCTTGTCTGTGGGTGTGGCAGTCAATGGGGTCTGCCTGTCTTGTCCATGGGTGTGGCAGTCAATGGGTTCTGCTTGTCTTGTCTGTGGGTGTGGCTGTGATTGGGGTCTGCTTGTCTTGTCCATGGGTGTGGCAGTCAATGGGGTCTGCCTGTCTTGTCCATGGGTGTGGCTGTGATTGGGGTCTGCTTGTCTTGTCCATGGGTGTGGCTGTAGTTGGGGTCTGCTTGTCTTGTCTGTGGGTGTGGCAGTCAATGGGGTCTGCTTGTCTTGTCTGTGGGTGTGGCAGTCAATGGGGTCTGCTTGTCTTGTCTGTGGGTGTGGCTGTGATTGGGGTCTGCTTGTCTTGTCTGTGGGTGTGGCTGTGATTGGGGTCTGCTTGTCTTGTCTGTGGGTGTGGCAGTCAATGGGGTCTGCTTGTCTTGTCTGTGGGTGTGGCAGTCAATGGGGTCTGCTTGTCTTGTCTGTGGGTGTGGCAGTCAATGGGGTCTGCTTGTCTTGTCTGTGGGTGTGGCAGTCAATGGGTTCTGCTTGTCTTGTCCATGGGTGTGGCTGTAATTGGGGTCTGCTTGTCTTGTCTGTGGGTGTGGCAGTCAATGGGATCTGCCTGTCTTCTCTGTGGATGTGGCTGTGCATGAGGGCTGCTTATCTTGTCTGTGGGTGCAGCTGTGAATGGGGTGCCCTTGCCTTGTCCATGGGTGTGGCTATGCATGAGGGCTGCTTATCTTGTCTGTAGGTGTGGCAAATGGGGTGCCCTTGCCTTGTCCATGGGTGTGGCAGTCAATGAGGTCTACCTATCTTGTCTGTGGATGTGGCTCTGATTGGGGTCTGCCTGTCTTGTCTGTGGGTGAGGCAGTCAATGGGGCCTGCCTATCTTGTCTGTGGGTGTGGCTGTGAATGGGGTCTGCCTGTCTTGTCTGTGGGTGTGGCTGTGCATGGGTTCTGCTTGTCTTCTCCAAGGGTCTGGCTGTGCATGAGCACTGCCACTCTTGTCCATGGGTGTTTGCTTCCACCACATGAATAGTGCCTCACATCCATTGTTGTCCAGGGATAAATAGTTACTTCAGGGGGTGCTGAATTCAATCATTGCAAAATAATGTGGTGCAGTGATCTCCCTCAGTAACTGGCTCACCTGAGTTGGTGCCAAAGTGGAGACTTTGGGAAGGAGGGTTATGATTTTCCCAAGAAGTTCATTTGGAAGTTTCCAGATGACACAACTATTCCCTGGGGGGGAGTAATTTGTGAGATTAGCCAGGGAAGCAGTGCAAGAAATCTTGGGAGGAGGGCCAAGCACCAAATCCTAATGTTCATCTTGAGAGGGCCAACTGCTGAATCCTGATCTTTGCAAATTTTGTATCTGAGTGACTTGTTAGTATCAAGTGCTGGGGGATGACCCACTACCCCAAAAGTGCATCAGGAAAAACTGACAGTGCCATTTTTCACTCTTTATCACTATATATTGCTATATTCCACTATTTATCACTAAAGATGCCATAGGGACAACTATAGGATCTATGGCACCTCAACCATCCCCCCTTAAATATAGTGACATATAGACACAAATAGACACATATAGTGAAAAAGGAGGATAAATAGCCAAATAGAGCCACAATGTTGTCATCCCAAGCTTGCCATACTTTGCCATTTTTCCTTTTTTTTGGTTCATTCACACTTTTTATGAAGGAGACAACAAATTCATTTAGCACAGTATCTACAATACATACACATAATTCTACTAGGTAATAAATCAATGTACAGTGAGTGAAAAAACCCTTGCAATGTTTGGCTGTTTTGGACTAATTCCAGTGTAGCACCATGAGGCAAGGGAATCCTGCTTAGCTTTGGTGAGGTAGTTGGTAGCATGGACTCTTGGATACAAAATGGTCCCAGGGTCATGTGATTTGGTCCAGTGGTCATTGAGATATGTCAATTATAAAACAGCTACATCATTGCAAGGGTTTTTCCACTTTTGAAAAGTGGGGGGTATTTGGGGGATATCAGTACTTGGTATAGACTCCTTTTGCTTTAAGCACTGCCTCAACCCTCCTAGGCATGCTTTCAATCAACTTCTGACACTCCTCAGCTGGTATATTGTTCCACTCCACCTGAGTCCTCTCCCACAACTCCAGTATTCCCTTGGGGGGGTGTTCATACTCTGCAAGCCTCCTCTTGAGGTAACCCCAGGCATGTTCTATGGGGTTAAGGTCAGGGGACTGTGCAGGCCATACCATGGTCCTAAAATCCTGCTCCTCTAGCCATTCCTTGACCTGTTTGCAGGTGTGCTTGGGGTCATTGTCCTGCTGGAAGATGATGCCAGGAGGATGGAGACCATAATACTCAAGGGAATCTTGAAGTTCATCCTTCAAAATTTGAAGGTATAGGTCCCCATCCATCCTACCATCAATCTTGGTGGCATATCCAACACCCTCCCAAGTCACACAGCCCCACATCATCAGAGAACCTCCTCCAAACTTCAGTGTCCCCTCTACTAGCCTATCATTCAGTTTCTCCCCTGGCTTTTTCCACCCATTTCTGCCCATCTGACCCCAGGCAATTTATTTTGGTCTCATCAGACCATACCACCCTCTTCCAGTCCTCCAAAGTCCAATCTTTGTGAGCATAGGCAAAGTCTAACCTTGCCTTGCAATGCTTGGCAGAGAGGATAGGTCATTTTTACTTTACCACAGCCTTCATACCAGTCTTTCTCAGGTGGTGACAGACAGTATTTGGATGCAGGGGTTGGTTGATAATGTTGGAGAGAGTTTTGGTCACCTGCACAGCATTTTCTGCCTTCTGAGTTGAGATAAGGTGAATAGCATGTTGGACATTGGCAGGGGAGAGCTTGGTTGGATGATGTAGGGAGAGTATCCTCTCCACTAGGTATTTTGTTTTATTTCATTGTTTTTACTTACTGGTTTGTTTTCTTTCTTTTTCTTTATCTTTCTACTTCATGTTTGGACACATTGTGGCTTACATAAGCCCATGCAAGTACTTTGAGCACCTGTACATACTTAGAAATAATAATAGACATCCCACCATAGATGAAAAAGCCAGAATTATAGATGCAGAGACTGGGACTCTTGTTTCTCTGTCCCTGATGTGCTATATGTGTTTTCTTGAGTCTCTCTTGGATCTTAGGGCATGTTTTTGGGTCTTTTTCTCTACTCTTTGACCCCTCTACCAGGCAACTCTAGCCTCCTGGGTTGAACTGAGACCCCTTCCAACTGGAGTCTACTCTAGACTCCTCCCACACTGCTTTATCATCCATCTTTACAATTACCTCCAGTGGACTTTTGGAGGTTGGAACCCTCCTTGGAATGAAGCCTAGAGATGGTAGAAAGATGTACACAAGTACTAGAGGCAATAGAGGAAGCAGAGAGGCCAGAATCAAGCATAGCCAGGATAGTACTCTTTTGGGTAGCAGAGAGAGATCTCATGGTGGTAGAGGTTGGGAATAAAGAAGTGTGTGAACTTATTCAAACTCAGACATAATGTTTATATGTGTACCTTTGTTTGTAGGACCAAACAACCACAATTATCCCTTCATTTGACTCAGATTCTACTGCCTGGCCAAAAGTGAATAAACCCTTGCAATGATGTAGCTGTTTTATAATTGACATATCTCAATGACCACTGGACAAAATCACCTGACCCTGGGACCATTTTGTTGCCAGGAGTCCATACTACCAACTATCTCACCAAAGCTAAGCAGGATTCCCATGCCTCATGGTGCTACACTGGAATTAGTCCAAAACAGCCAAACATTGCAAGGGCTTTTTCACTCACTGTATGTACCCTCCCAATCTACATACATATACTCCAAGAAGGGTATGCCTGTGTGCTTGTAGGTGATACTTATAATATTCAGCTACATATTGTGTGAGATGGTACCATGCAATTGACACTTGCACTGACCTGCATTCTCCAATGCTCCTTGGAGGCTTTGCCATTCTGCAGCAAACCATTCCTGCAGAGCAGATCATTCTCTGGACAGTCTCCTTTCTTCTTCATTACAGTGATCAACTTCCAACATCAGCCTGATGCCCTTATGCACATCTGCATCAGCATGCCAGCATGGAATTTCAGAAGAACCCTCCCCAGCCCCACCATCCTGCCAAATATCACTGTCAACATCCAGTTGAAAAATGCACTTGGTGGGTATTGGAAGAGGAGGAATAGCACCAGATGGTGCTTTCTGGAGTCATATCATTCCCAATAGTTCATCACAGAGGGTGTTATAAGATGTGAGATTGCAGGCTCTCTTCTTTTTATGGAAGATTCCACATGTGACTGTAGATGATTGTCTACCACACATGTTAATTGGTAATAGCAACCAGAAGACCACCCTTTACTCACCATTGGCAGAGTGCCTGGATGACCCTGCTATGTGCTCCAATTCAAACTTGTGCTGCCAAAGGCATTCCCTAATTCAAACCTTCAATGCCTGTGCATTAGTTTGTGTTTGGAGCCACTTATTGTTCCTCAGAAGATAGAGGTCAGTTTGTGCTGAGACTCACAGTGCACTTTTTTTCTGGTGGAGAGCCTGAGTTGCTTTGGAAAGTAAACCTTTTGCTGCAGTGTGCTGTAACTCAAAGTCCATGATGTCATTGACATGATCATTGACAAGATCCATTTCTAGCTGATCCACATGTCTCTGGTAGTCCTGAACAGACTTTTCCAGGGAAAGTATGTGTGCCAATAATTTAGCACCATTGGACTTTGCCTGCCCTATGTTATATGGTCAAAAATATGGTAATGAGCATGAAGGAAGAGACTAATGGGGTAGAGGTTGAGTCTGTGAGAGCACCTGTGCAGCCCACTCCTCTCACAGAGTCTGCATGTCAATGTGTGTTGCATGGAGGGACTCCAATACTGGCATTTTCTTGCTTTTGCAGAGGGTCCATTTCTTGTTCAACCACTAGCCAAGGGCAGCAAAAGCTTTCTTGTCAAAGTGACATATCTGATTGTCAAGAACAAATAGCCTCTGGTGATACTAAGCAGGAATTAGCACTTGATTAATATTACAGGAAGAAAAATGCTTACACCAGACACTCACAGAATAGGGATGAGCATCTTCAGAGAACTCCATAACTGCTCACACCCCTCACCATCTGACAAGCCAAAGCCTACACATTTACATGGGTGATATACTATCTGGCATGGCCACTGATGGACATAAGCATGGAAAACAGAGATACCAAACTTCAACCTGGAGAGTATTCCTTCATCAAGTAGCTTCCACTTGTGGCAGCTACACTCCAGTTGACATCCAATGTCATATACAGTGAGCTCAAAAACCCTTTCCATGTTTACCCTAATTGCAGTGCATGAGGTGTACTGCCAGACACCGTGGGAATGTCGCTTAGCTTTGGTGGAGTCATAAATAGTACTTACTCCTGGCTACAAAATGGCCCCTATATCATGTGATTTGGTTCACTGGCTGGCAAGATATAAGCAATATAAAACAGCAACCACATGGAAAGGGTTTTTGAGCTTTTGAATTGGTGAGTAGAATCATAGTATATTTGCCAATGTTTGTTAGTACAAACAAAGGTACATATGTAAACATGGTGTCTGAGTTCAAAAAAGTTCACACAGTTCATTATTCCCCATTACCATCATGGTCAGATCCATCTCCCTTACTCAACAAAACACCATCCTCTCCTTGCTTGATGCTGGACTTTCTGTGAAGCCATTGCCAAGCAAACTGGTGTCAGCCCTTCCACCATATCCAAACTTTGTTCCAAAGAGCATCCTACTCTTCTGAAGGCCATTGGAGGTCATCCCACTAAGCTCTCTCCTACCAATATCTGCCATGCCCAACATCTCATCACTTCTGGGAAGGCTGAAAATGCTGTCCAAGTGACCAAAACTCTTTCCAACATTACCAATCAACCTCTCTCTGTCAGCACAGTTCATTTTCACCTGAAGAAAGCTGGTATGAAGGCTGTAGTCAAGACCAAACACCCTATTCTTTCTGCTAGACATCACAAGGCTCATTTGGATTTTGCTGTTGCTCATAAAGACTGGACTGTAGAGGACTGGAAAAAGGTTGTATGGTCTGATGAGACCAAAATCAACTGTCTGGGGTCAGATGAATGCAAATGGGCATGGAAAAGGGCAGGTGAGGGGCTTAGTGATAGGCTGGTTGAAGGAACCCTCAAGTTTGGAGGAGGTTCCCTTATGATGTGGGGCTGTATGACTTGGCAGGGAGTTGGCTTTGCTACCAAGATTGATGGTAGGATGGATGGGGACCTTTACCTTCAAATTTTGAGGGATGAGCTCCAACAAACCCTGGAGTATTATGGTCTCAATCCTCCTGACATCATCTTTCAGCAGGACAATGACCCCAAGCACACTTGCAGAATGGTCAGGAATTGGCTGGAAGAGCAAGAATTCCAGACCATGGTGTGGCATGCACAGTCTCCAGACCTAAACCCCATTGAGCATCTCTGGAGTTGTCTCAAGAGGAGGCTTGCACAACATGAAAACCCCCCTAGTGGAATTCATGAATTGTGGGAGAGAGTTCAGGTGGAATGGCAAGGGATACCAGTTGAAGAGTGTCAGAAGTTGATTGAGAGTATGCCTAGAAGGGTTCAGGCAGTGTTGAAAGCAAAAGGAGGTTATACCAAGTACTAGAATACCCACCTATTCAAAAGCTCAAAAACCCTTTCCATGTGGTTGCTGTTTTATATTGCTTATATCTTGCCAGCCAGTGAACCAAATCATGTGATATAGGGGCCATTTTGTAGCCAGGAGTAAGTACTATTTATGACTCCACCAACGCTAAGCAAGATTCCCACAGTGTCTGGCAGTACACCTCATGCACTGCAATTAGGGTAAACATGGAAAGGGTTTTTGAGCTCACTGTAAGAGACCAACAGTGGTGGTAGTAGGCAGATGATCAAAGAGATATTTCAATAGCACCAGGGCATAGTGCTGCTCTTCTCCTGCTGATGTCATATTGACTAGCCAGAGAACATGATCATGGTGACAAAGCAAGGTCATGAGACCTGTGTCTGCAAAAAAGGAGGTGCTTGCTTTCTTCCACCTTTCATTTGCTGCATGGAAGGACTCCCCACATCCATCCAATGCAGACACAGGCACCTTCATCCCATCTTCAACACTGTCCCCTTGCAGTTGATGTAGGGAATTATGATGACTCATTGGAAGGGATCACTGTTTGTCAATGAACATTTCCATAGCCTTCACCTCTGATTCAGGAATGAATACAGTGTTGGTAGAATTGGGAGGTTCATGGGTAGCAGAGTTGCAAGGATTGTTTGTCTGCTTTTGGGTGAAACATGCATCCAAGCAAACAATGCAGTCAAGACTTCAATTATAACAGGTCAGAGTCAGTCTGTAACAATAAGTTTGCATGTGGCTTACTCATCCTGGTCAGTATTAGCCTTCTGTGGCACACCTCCCCAAAACATAGTGGACAACAAGTACATAAGTAGTCACTTGGTTGAACCCTAGCTTCTTATTGCATGGAAGCTTGTGTGGAGTGAATTAGGCCATTAATATGGTCCTCTGTGTATGTTGTTAACACAGTATACCAATGGTATGCATTGCTGAACCATTGTTAAAGGTTATCCTGATTGGATGGTCAGCACCTCTTACACTGCTTGGGATGAACACATAGGTGTGTATAAACCACTACTACATCTCTGTACCTGGAGTAGGGAAAAAAGTGTCTAGGAAAATATAGAAGGGGGATGTATGGTGCAGGAGTGCACACATAGGTGACAAATAATATGGTAAAATCATGAGTGCAACATACCTTTGACTGCAGCTGGTACCCTCAGGCATCAAGAAAACTTTCAAGTGCATCACACCAGGCAGTTGTGTTAGGTGTCAATCATACAAAGAGTGTCCTCATAAACTCCAACACATGAAGATCCACTGCAAGAGTGGGAGCAACAGGGGAGCATGCAAACAGACCACATTTCATGAGGTATATAGGAGCTGGAGTGCATGCACAGTAGCTTATCTCAATCTCCTCCAAACCTAGTATGTATTAGCATGACATGCATGAACACAATAGTAGGGTCACAAACAATCAAAGAAGAGACAACAAATGGTAAGTGAATGTACTACACAAGTGAGACATTGACTTGGATGGTGAACTGGTGGGTCTACCACCACCTGAAGGCTTTCTGTTGGCTTGAGGTACTGTAGATAGGGCCTGAGAAGTGCAGGAAGGATATCTCATGACCACCACTGCCATTGGATTTCTTGCTTCCACAAGCCACTTGTACCTGAAGGGGGGTCCACATCATCATTGAATTGAAACTTGTTCACAAGATCAAAATCATCAGAGTCAAGACTCAGAGGGTGGCAATGTTGATATGGTGTAGCACTTGGATCTTGAGCAAGACACTGGTGACCTGGAAGGATGAAGACAGGTGGGGGTGCAGGGAGGTAGAGGCCCTTTGTATGAGGGGGGTGGTGTTGATGAGCTAATGGAGGTGGAACAAATAATGGCTGAGGGCCCTAGCCAGGTGTGGGTATGTGCAATTTCTTGCAGATAGATAAGACATACTGGAAGGCCAGGTTCCACCTGAATGACCAGTGATGATGGAAGAACACCCAAGACCACGGTTGGCAGTTGACTAGTCACAGCAGAGGCCAAATCATTATGACCCTGCAGAGACAATGAGCTGACTTGGCATCCACTTCACAGATAAGATCAAAATATCAAAGGGCTAGGAACATGAAGTGATGCTTGATTATCAGATGAGGGAGCATTCACAACTATAGCTGGTAGCTGACTCATGGAAGCCAATATGGCAGAGGGAGCCTGCAGTGAAGACAAGTAAGCTGGCTTGAAAAATGTTCATTGGACAAAATCCACATTACTGAAGGGTGAGGACAGCCAGCTGATGTGGGATCATCAAAAGAGGTTGAGGGAGGAATTGAGGCTGTGCTGGGCAGCCAAGCAGTTGAAGGAGATACAACAGAAGGATGCTGCAGGAAGATAGGTCAATACAAATGCAAGGAAGAAGGAAGTGTACAGTGAGAAAAACTTACAAGATTAGAACTATCTGATGCATGGTGCATGGAAGTTGGAGCATCACATTGCCTTCAAGGCTTTGGGTGCCAAACTGCCATTCAGTAGCTGAGCACCAGGACACAAAGTCAACAGTGTATATGTTGTAGGACTCAAAGTCACCACTAAGGATCTGAGACACAAAGTCACCAGACAGGTCAGTGCAACAGAGGGAATGGCTACACAGCTGAAATGAAAATTTGATGTCAGAGTAACCAATGACACACAGACAAGGACATGATAAGCAGTGATGTGGGATGATGGAGTTGCTAGCCAAATGAAGTTCTGCTGTCAAAGAAGGGTGACTATATCTGCAGAGTTCTGAATCATTAAGGTTGAGGTTCATCAGCCAAACATGTATATTTAAATCATATTTGTGCTAAGACATGGCAATAGCACCAGGCAAAACTGCATAAAGCAAAACAATATAGACAAATTGGGTTATGTGGGGGAGGGAGGGTTGTCATCCAAGGAAATCAAATGCTGTTTGGACATAAAAATGACATGTCAGAGAATAAACATTGTCCACCTCAGTATCATCCCAACCTTTCAACTTGACAGGCAATTGCAAATGGGCAGGTGCTCCAGGCCACTCAGACAACAACTGACAAAACCTGTTGATATGTATATGGCAGTGACATCAGTGCATCAGTAGCACACAAGCCTAACTCATGCAGGTGGCAAGGTAAAGACTCTGACCACATCACAAGGCCAGATTCACCAGGGAAGACACTATGGAGGAGAGTCCCACCTTCACAACATTGTGGATTGTCATGGAAGGCTTTGGTAGTTGGAAGTTAGCTAAATCCTATGGGCCTGGAACTAGCTGCAAGGCCAACCATAGCATGGAATGCAAGGGGGTACCATTGGGGCTGCTGTGTCAAGACTGGTTCTCAATGGTCTCTGAGAAGTCTGAGGTCAGGGATAGACAGAGGGGCAAAGTCCGGAGGGTCGGAGTAGCATACAACCTGTACACTTGGAACTTGCAGAGTTCCAGAGGTTGGAGCAGAGCGAGATCGATGAGTATCTTATTTGATATTTGAACTGAGGTGCTACAATGTATGTACATGGGGTTTTATACTAGAGGGAATGTTCTGAGGCAATGTCTGGGTAACAAAACTCCGGAGTGCAGTGCAGAATGTTGACAATGTTCCTACAGGCTGTACTGGAGTATCGGTCAGTCTGAAAGTCCAAAAGTTAGACTACAAGTACCAAAACAGTTAGGCATATGGTGGTGGGAAGAAACTATTCTAAATATGGAATGGAATGGAGTAACAGATCAAAACTATAAACAGAAATGGAGCAGAGTTCCTCAACAGACCCCCAAGAGCCTGGACTGAGCCAGAAGCACTCAGACTTAGGCCCGGACCATGTGCACGTGTCATGGATGTGACAGTATCCCCCTCTTAGGGCCAAGCCCTCGAGGTGTTGGAGTGTCTATGTGTGTGTGTTGATTTTTGAAGTCCACATTGTCGGAGCCTGAAAAATTTTCATAGCGCTAAGACTCAACAGAGTTCTTACACATCTCAACCTCTGTTTTCCCAATCATCATGTCTTCCTTGTCTATGATTGCTCCCAACGCTAAACCGGCAGACATGCAGTGGACCACTCTGCCCACGGAGGAGTTGGAAGACAAACCCAGGGATAGTGCAGCCATCAAGATGGCCAAGTTTGACGAGCATCAGCGGCGGCAACAAGCTGCACTGCAAGAGGCACTAGAGGCTGAGGAAGAGGAACAGAAGGCCCAGGAAGCAGCAGCCGATCAGGCCTGGAAGGCAAGGGAACTTGCAGAGGCAAAGGCAGCCGAGGCAAAGAAAGCCTGAGAGTTAGAGGCCGAGCAGAAGAGGCTGGAGAACGAGACATGGAAGGTGCAGGGGGATGGGTCGTTGGTGAGTGGTGATACCATCACTCACAATCCTGTATTAACAAGTCCAGAAATGCCTGTAGCAGACTGCAGCTGGGAGCAGCATGGCAGGCGACAAGCCAAAGGCTTGTTTGGCATCAGCAAAGAGTGCATTCCCAGGACAGGTCGAAGCAAGTCCTGCCTTCGGTGTCAGAAAAGTAAGGCCAAATGTGACCTGACTGTCTGAGCAGCAGAATCTGAGAAGCATACAGCAGCGGTGACGTCCCCTCGAGGTGGAGAGCAGAGAAAACATCAGAAGAGGGTCACGCAGTCCAGGGATGCTGGAGATGGTGATGACAAGGCTATGGATGAGATGCTGGATGTGGAGATCGTCCAGAAGCCATGGACCCTATGCCTGGTGCCCCCCCGACAAGACTCCATAGCAGAAGTGTTGGATAGGCGTCTTGGGGAGATCATACAGGCGATTGACAAGAACATGTCAGCTGTGAAGTCCATGTCCAAGGACATTAAGGACCTAACCAGAGTCCTAGATGAGTTGTTTGAGGTGCTGAAAGCCACTACCACCACTCTGATCAACCGTGCCACAAATGAGGATGACATCTAATGCTGTGCCTTCTCCCCTTTTTTTTTTTTTGGTTTTACATAGGACCTTCATATATCCTACTTGCATTGTGATTATTTCTCCCCCCCCCCTGTCCGAATATAAATTTCCTTTTCTCCAAAGTTCTGAGTGATGGAGTCCATACTTGGAGAGTTTGAAAATTTAGAGGTGATGTATGATGGAGTTTAACAGACCAGGTTTGTCTGGATATGCTTTGTGAAAGTCCGAGACTAGGTCAGGGGCGTTTCCTAATTTGGTAGCTATGAGCCAGGATGTTTCTTCATCTGTACCTTCATAGCCAGCCCACTTGGTGGGGTACTGCAATGGACAACATCTTCAGTGATCCAGTTTGGAGTCTAGGATCCTTTCTATCTCAAACTCTGGTTCTCCATTGACTTCAATGGGTGGAGGTAGAGGTTGGGTATGGTTAGGGATAACGTTCGGAGTTGCGGGTTCTAGTTGAGAGATGTGGAACACGGGGTGCACAGACTTCATAGAGTCGGGTAGTTGGATAGTGAAGGATAGCGGTCCAACATGAGCGATGATGGGATATGGACCGAGGTTTTTTTCCGAGAGTTTCTTTGAAGGCCTGGTCAACCTGAAATACTTGGCTTTGACATACACTAAATCTCCGATCTGAAAGTCCAGAGCTGGGGCTCGTTTGGCATCAGCCAGACCTTGGTATCTCTTTTGGGCCTCTGCCATTTCCTCTCGGAGGTACACGTGTAGGGACTCTAAGTCCACTGCATAGTTTCTAGCCCAAGAAGATGTTAGATCTCGTTCTGGATAAACGGTGACATTTGGATGATATCCCTTATTGGCGAAGAATGGCAAAACTCCAGTAGTGGCACTCGGAGCATTGTTGTAAGCAAACTCTGCAAGTGGTAGTAACTTGGACCAATTGTCCTGTTGATAGTTGCAATAGACCTGTAGGTACTGCTCCAGGGTTTGGTTGGTGCATTCGGTTTGGCCGTCGCCTTCAGGATGGTATCCAGAAGTGAAGTGAAGCTTCATGTCAAGAGCTTTGCCAAGTGATCAGAAGAAGTGGGAGACAAACTCTGTACCTTGGTCAGAGGTTACATGGGAAGGGACTCTGTTTGGAAAACACATGGAGTAGGAAGAGCTGGGCGAGTTGTGGAGAGGTGATGGTGTCATTGGTGGGGATGAAGATTGCTTGTTTCGAGAGATGATCTACTACAACCAATATGGCAGTGTGAGACCCTGAGTTTGGGAGCTGTTTGATGAAATCCATAGAGATGGAGTTCCAAGGTCTCTCCAGTATTGGTAATTGCTTCAACATGCCATATGGTTTGTGTCTCGGAGTTTTGGCACATGCACAGGCGGTGCAGGATTTGACATAGTCTTTGACGAAAGTTCGGATGCTTGGTCATGTATACTCACAACGGACGAGCTCAAGTGTATGATTTTGTCTGAAGTGGCCTGCAAGGGGATGATCGTGTTTATGATGGAGTACACAGAGGCAAAGGTCATCGACATCCAGTACATAGATACGACCATCTAGACATAGTAATCCAGTATTGTCCAGTTTCCAACAGGGGTTTGATGAATCAGAGAGGTGGATTTGGCTGAGGGGGTCTGAGGGTAGGGTGGACTTTATATTGGCATGGAGTTGTTCAACATCCATGATCATGCTAGCACATAAGACCAGGGTTTCCAAGTAGGTAGCCCATAGGGAGTTTGACAGTTGTTCATTGGTGAAAACAGGATGGAGATTCTGAGGGTTAGCTCAGGCATAGTCCCTATCCCCCTCTTTGGGGTAGACATCCCATCGTCTAGTCAAGGTGTCAGGCTTTGCTCCAAGCTTACCGGGATGGAAGCGGATAATCATGTTGAATCAGGAAAGGTACTCGGACCAGTGTGCTTGATGCCTGGTGAGAACCTTAGAGGTCGAGAAGTATTCAAGATTTTTGTGGTCAGTAACAATGTCTATAGGGTGTGCTGGCCCCTCGAGGTAATGACACCAAGTCCAGAAGGCTTCGTAGATTGCTAGTAACTCCTTATCATGTGTATCGTAGTTCAACTCCAGAGTGGTTAAAGTCCGAGAATAAAAAGCCATGGGACATATTTCATTGTCCAGGCATGTGATGGACAAAATGCCGGCAATAGCATAGTCCGAGGCATTGGTCTCAACCATTATTGGAAGTCCAGGTTGGAAGTGGGTGAGAATAGGAGCAGACAAAAAGGCTTCTTTTAGCTGGTTAAAGGACCAGCGACACTCCTCGGAGAAACTCCAGGGTGTGTTCTTTCTGGTAAGATGTGTCAAGGGCACCACAATATCGGAGTAGTTATAAATGAATCGACAGTAGAAATTGGTGAAGCTGAGGAAAGATTGAATATCTTTTACTTTATGGGGTTCGGGCCAGTCACGGATGGCCTTAACCTTATCCTCAGACATTGTCAGACCATTGGGAGATAGGAAGAATCTGAGATACTCTACGGACTCTGAATGGAACTCACATTTCTCCAGTTTGGCATACAAGCTGTGTTGCTGGAGTCTGCGAAGTGCCTTGTGAACATGTTTCTTGTGATTTTCAATATTATCAGAGTAAATGAGGATGTGGTCTAGGTAGACAATGATGCAAACATCTAAGAGGTCCACAAAGATGGAGTTGACAAAGCGTTGAAACACTGCTGGGGCATTGGTAAGTCCAAACAGCATTATGAGCCATTCATAAGATCTGTAGCAAGTCCAGAAGGCCATTTTCTACTCATCTCCATCAGCAATGCGCACGAGATGATAGGCATGTCAGAGATCAATCTTAGTGTATACCTTAGCTCGACTAGGTGAATCGAGTAAGTCCGAGATGAGAGGAAGCGGGTAGCGATCCTTTGTCGTGATCTTGTTGAGACCCCTGAAGTCAACACACAGGCGAAGAGACCCATCCTTCTTTTTGACAAAAAGGACTGGGGCAGCATATGGAGAGGATGTTGGGCAGATAAAGCCTGTAGCGAGGTTTTCATCAATGAAAGTCCAAAGAGCAGTAAGCTCAACTGGGGAGAGGGAGTAGAGGGTTCCCAGCAGTGGAGTAGTTCCTTCCTCTAATTTGATTTTGAGATTGAACTCTCGGTGGGCCACAAGCATGGAAGCTTTTGCTTTACTAAACATGTCAGCAAAGTTGTGATAGTCCGAGGGTACCAATGATAAGTCCAGTGCATCCTGCATGGTGGCAGCCCAGAGTTTGGCATTATCTTGGGGTCGAACTTGGAGGGAGAACTGGAGTGAGCCATCTAACTTACAAGCGTGCAGGAAAGCTGCAGTGTTGATCAGAGAGATGTTGGGTGCTTGGAGGCCAAGCGGAGAAGAGGTGTCAACCATGGGTGGAGAGGTGGAGTTTGGAGAACCGTGGAGGGTATCTCTGGAGTCTCCTGGAGATAGTTCCGAGGCAGAGGGTGATGTCAGTGCTGGCAAATGAGATGCAAGGTTCTGGAATTTAATACTGCCCAATACCCAATCAATCAACAGATTGTAGTGGGTGAGCCAGTTATGTCTGAGAACAATCTTACACTCTGAATCCAGCAGAGTTACATAGAAGGTCATATCAGTGACATCTCCAGATGGGAAATGGATGGAAAGGTTAGCAGCCTTATTGATGGATGTCATTGTCACACCATTGAACAAACGGAGGACAAGAGATGGAATGGAATATGTGGAAAGGTGGTGCATACTGGCAAAAATGGAATCTACAAAGCAGTGGGTTGAACCTGAGTCTATTAAGGCTGAAATTTCCAGAATATCATAAGAGTCGAGAGTCACAGAAGGCTTCAATGAAATTGGATTTGAAAGAGCAGATGCATTGAGGCGTGCCTCCACAGGTGCATAGCTGGTATCAATGCAACTCCCAGGCTGTGCAGAGTTCTGAGAGCTGCTCTCTATTTTTTTGCCTCAGCGGAGGCAGTTGGTTTGGGTTCTGACTCAGTTGCTGTGGCTGCACAGGCTTTGGCTGTGTGGGAGGTGGACCTGGGGCACTCCTTGGCTTTATGTCTGGTGTTTCCACAGAATATGCAAAGGTTCTGCTCGAAGCATCTCTTCCATTCTGCTGGAGTTAGCTTTCCATCTTTTCCAAGCTTGTTGGCGAGAGTGGAGGTTTGTCCGGAGTTCATCTGATTGTTAGCAGGTTTTGGAGTGGAGCTGGATGTGGCTGGGATACTCATCGTGGAGGACTGGGTTCCATTACCAGACTTCTGCTTATCCCCTTTGTTACTGGGGTTAGACTTGCTACCAGTACTGGTTCCGGAGTTTCCTCCCAAAGACTTGGTCTGACGAGCGACCTTGTCCTTATGTTCCCAGTAGCATGCATCGATTTCCTGTGCTAATGTACACAAGCCATTCAGCATGGTTGGTTTTCTGACCCTACTGAGTTCATCTTTAATGCAGTCTGGAAGTCCAAAGTAGAATAGATGACACAAGGCACCATCTCCATAGCCTCAGATCTGAGAGGCTAAACGGTTAAAGTCAACCACATAGCGGTTGATGCAATGGTTCTCCTTCATACGAAGATGATCGAGTTGGTGCTCAGCATCGGCGATGGGGTCATGTGGTCTGAAGGTGGTCTGAAGTTCTGCCATGAAGTCCAGCCAACTGTCCATCCACAAGGGACGGTCTGCTGGATCTCCAGTGTTAAGAAGGTCCAGTTCAAACCACTCAAGGGCCATGCCCTTCAGGTATGACTGGGTGAATGTAACCTTATTTCTATCTTGGCAGGAAGGCCTTTGGGCGATCCTGGAAACATAACTCACACTGGACCAAGAAGGTCCAGAGCTTCTTCGGATCTGTTCCATCGAAAGTGTCCAGTTCTGGGACTTTGGCCCTAGAAGAGGACGGCTCTCCTGAGCTGCAGGTGGAGCGCGAGAGATGATCAACTGCAGCGGCTAGATTGTGCAAAACTGCCAGTTGGGGCTCCAGTTCATCTGGAGCATCTACAAATGGATTATCGTCTTCATCTTTGTCACCATCATCATCATCTGGGTTATCATCCCTGGGATTGTCACCTCCTGGGCCATCACCACCAGGCTCGTATCCTCTGGCAAACTCCGGAGTATGATGAGGCACTGATGCTGATCATCTGCTGGATGGACCAGCTCTTTGGGTAGGCATAGGGGTTGGATCCCCTCTAGCAGAGAAGCTACAGAATTGGCTAACAGATGGTGGAGCATGCCTTTTACTGGCCAATGCGATCTGAGCATTTGATCAGTGAATATCGGTGACAGCTGCTCGCTCTGTGGCTTCTGCCGCCACCGAATGAGCATGAAGTCGAGTAGTCATAGTCATTGGGGGTGTGGGTGGGTGAACTCATGCAAGCATGAGTTCAAATATACTGTCAAGACCAGTTCTCAATGGTCTCTGAGAAGTCCGAGGTCAGGGATAGATGGAGGGGCAAAGTCTGGAGGGTCGGAGTAGCATACAACCTGTACACTTAGAACTTGCAGAGTTCCAGAGGTCAGAGCAGAGTGAGATCAATGAGTATCTTATTTGATATTTGAACTGAGGTGCTACAATGTATGTACATGGGGTTTTATACTAGAGGGAACGTTCTGAGGCAATGTCTGGGTAACAAAGCTCTGGAGTGCAGTGCAGAATGTTGACAACATTCCTACAGGCTGTACTGGAGTATCGGTCAGTCCAAAAGTCCAAAAGTTAGACTACAAGTACCAAAACAGTTAGGCATATGGTGGTGGGAAGAAACTATTCTAAATATGGAATGGAACGGAGTAACGGATCAAAACTATAAATGGAAATGGAGTGGAGTTCCACAATGGACCCCCAAGAGCCTGGACTGAGCCAGAAGCACTCGGACTTAGGCCCAGACCATGTGCACATGTCACAGATGTGACATGCTGGGGGACAACATGCAATGCATGCACCTATGTGCCAGCTAGTCAGTTCACCCCCAAACAGAGCCACCTTGGTAGTCAAAGCTAACCATCCTCATCAATCATTTTGTGCTTGGTGTCTGGATGGGGTGTGGGGTACTCTGGGGGACAACATATTCTACTTTTCCATTTTTCCAACCTGTCCTAACATTTTCCAGATAGACAATATTTTGTCTCAATGGTACTGAGTCTCTTTCCATCATGAGTTTGCTTCTCTGCTGCACTACCATGCTTTCTAATCTCATACAGATGTTCCTTTCCTTTTATCAATCATGATGTCCCATTTTATCTGCTCCACCTCATTATAATTGGTGGTGTGTGCTGATATCTTATGTGTTGTTTGATCTCTATATACTTTACATGATAGATATCTATAATGCCATGGCTTTGTTTGGCTCAATGAACCGATGTTCAGTATTGCTATCTATCTCAAACAGGTAAGTCCTCTACTCTGCTGTTGGCACAGTGTGACTCTGACTCGTCCTCATTGTGGATCGTGAGATGTGTACATGAGTCCATCTGTGTCCATATGCTACTAGGCTGACTAAGCCTTCCTGACCTTGCCTGACTCTGACTCCCCCTACTCCATGTGCCCCCATCAAAAAATGACAATGTCTGCATCATCTGCACACCCCCCTAAGCTCCCCAATGGTGTGGCTCGCTCAGCAGTCCCTCTGGTACACTCTCTTCTTTGCCATTTGCTCCCTTATCTTCCTCTTCATCTTGTTCTCTTAGCCCCCTCTCATGCTCTTGTTGGTCTTTGTGTAGCTGTGTCCCTTCCCTTGGTACAAATGTACATAGGTGTTGGGCACTGAACTTGCCAGTGACTGGGTCGCCTGTCAATGTTTCTAGTCTGTAGGAGTTCCTTAGTCATGCTGTTATTCTATATGGTTGTGACCACTTAGGCAGAATTTTTTGTTCCATTTTGAACATATAGTCAAGGTTGCTTTGGTATATCTGCACGAGTTGTCCCCTAGAGAAAATGGTTTCAGCCTGATGTCTTTTTAACACACAATGATCAAACACTGTTTTTCTTTTAATGGCATGCTTGACAGCTTCGTTGTATCTGTCAAGTCGTTGTTGGGTTGCATACGCCATATGGACTGCTGCATCTGATAAGGTTAGTGTCATTGTGCTATGATCTAGCTCCATGCATTTGGTGTCAACTACCAGTCCAAGCAACAGTTCCTTTGGTGTATGCTTTAAGGGATGGTAAGATGTGGTTGTTTAGCACATGGATGGTGTCATCAAGGTGGTCTGGCCATGTTCACAGGAGTTTGTCCCAGTCCTCCTTCAATGTGTTGTCCTCCCCAACATCTGGGGTGCAGAGTTGTTTGAGCATGTGTAGTAGCAGTTTGTTAGTGCCTTCCACTAAGCCATTGATCCAGGGTGAATATGCCACTACTACATGATGATTACAGGACCACTTAGTGTAATAATCTTTAACCATGTTGTTGTTAAAGTGTCATCCCCCGTCCATCATGAATGTTTCAGCCAGTGTGAAGTTGTTGAATATTATTGTGAGGCTGTCAACCATGGTTTTCACTGTCCCAGCTGTCTTGAACTTTGTTACCCACAAGTGTTGTGAGAACATGTCCAGAAACAGTCCCAGCATATGATAGCTGCCCTTGCCAGCTGGCATTGACAGATAGTCACCCACCAGTAGTTCAAATGGGTGTTGTCTTGTCACTGGTTCTAACAGGGCATTTATTTTTGGGGCTCCGAAGTTCTTGCACTTTGCACATTCCTGTATCACTTCCATGATAGAAATACCTAGTTTTGGGGAGTAAAACTTGTCAGTGATTGCTATCTTGAGTGCATCTCTTCCCCAATGGCCTCCTGATTCATGCAGGTGCTTTGCTTCCCTTTTTGCTTCCTCTTGCATGATGCACTCTGTCTTGTGTCTTGGTCTGATGCTCATACCTCCATGTATTCTCCACAGTTTACCCTGATCGATTAGGTACTGTGATGCTCTGTGCCTTGCTCTGCTATGGTCCTGTATGGGAGTGTTAGTGTCTGTATTGAATCTGGCATCAATCACCTCTAAGAATAGCAGTTCCTGTTTGAAGCACACCCTTAGGTTTTGGTCATCCTTGGGCAGTTTGTCGAGGGTGAACATGTCATTTATTAGACTGAAGTCACCTCTGGGTTGGGGTTGACCATCCATTGGCTGTCATTGTCAGCTTCACATTTGGTGTTATCCCGTTGATGACTTAGTCCATCTGCTACAATGTTCAGCCTTCCTGGTACATGTCACACTGCTATGATATTGTGCACCATGATCCCATCTCTCCATCTAGCATGCACTGTGGATATATGGTCATTTGACAAGACATCCTTTAGTGCTTTGCAGTCTGTCTCAATTTCTACCAGGAATCCCCAAATGATGTTGGAAAAATGGTCTAGCCCAAATTTCAGTGCTGCAAACTCAAGTAGAAATGGTTTATAGTTTCACTCAGCTGTTGATGTTCACTTCGATGTGAAGGCTATTGGTACCATTTTACTAACAGTTTTGCCACTTGGGGTTCTTGTCTTGATTTGCTGTGTTAGTACTGTGCTGAAGCCTTCTTGACATCCATCAGTAGTCACTACAAATGGTGTGCCATCGTACTGTGGTGCATGTAATGTGGGCTGGCTGGTTAACACAACCTTCAGTTTCATGAACACCTCTGTGTGTTTATGTTCCCATTTCCCTGACAACTTATGGTTAGTCATTGCTCTACAAAATGTGGGTTTTGAGATGGGCTTAGGTATTTCCACATCTTTGATGAGATCTCAAAGTGGTCCTTCCATTTTGTGTAACCCTTGATGAGGTCTCTGAAGTGCCCTGTGAGTCCTAAGAATGACAGCAGGTTGAGCGCTGTGTTGGGTTTTTTCCAGTTAACGACTGCTGATAGTTTCGCTATGTCCAGTTGGACTCCTTGTGGGCCTACTGTGGCTCCTGTGAATGTTGTTTCTGACATGAAGAGCCTACATTTGATTGGTGATAGTGATAGATTATATTTCTGGCAGCATAGGAAGACTCACCTTAGTTTTGCTATCATTCCTCTGAATGTGTTATCCCCACACCCTCCATCATCGACAAAGAGTTCCATTATGTTGCTGGCAAGTATGTCATGTAGACATTGGATTTCCATCATGGAGAAGATTGTTGGTGTGCCAGTCCAGCCCATCGCCATTCTCTTGTACCAAAAGTAGCCCCTACCTTCTATGAAGAACATGAAGTACAGTCACCATTTCTCTGGTATTTCGATAGTGTAGAAGCCTGATGTGAAGTCAAACACTGATACATACTTGTGTCTGCTTAGCCATTGTTGCTTGGCTCTTATGTCCCCTTGGAACATTGGCAGTACCTGTGTGACTTTGTTCAGCTCCACAAAGTTTTGTGTTACCCACCATTTTGGTGCCTCTCCAGGTATCCATACTATCTCTTCCTCTAGTTTGAATGTGCCAGGTTGATCTTGGAATGGGGTGGTATGTCTGCTTCCATGCATTGCCTGTTTAGCTCCCATTGCAGATCTTCGATTGACATGCCCCTGTTAACATCATGTGCCTTTTGGGTGAGTACCATTGGTGCGATGTGTTTGATGTGTGGTATGTCTGCATGTTCAATTAGGTCTGCATCGAGCATTTGATAAACCCATTTATTCATGGATTGTCTTTGCAGAGGGTTCATTGGTCTTTGGCATACTGTGGTGTGGAGGGTCACATCATCCTTGATATTCAGTTTGACTTTTGCTCCTGGTATTGGCAGAACTTCACTGAGTACATGCAAATATGTCTGCAAACTCTGTTAGTAACCTGTTGACCTCTTCCCTCTCACCTGCTGTCAGATCATCACTGATCTTAATGTTCTGTAAGATGTACTCGACTCACTTTGGTGCAAATGGATTGGTTTGCCTAGTGAAGATATTGCTGGTTTCACTTGTTTGCTGGGCATCCATTTTGCTTGTTTCATACACCACATTGCCCTTTGCTTTGCTTTTGGTGGGCAGGCTGGCAAGTATGAATTGGTTCTGCAGTGTTGCTATCATACTGCTGTCCATAATTGTCACTTCATCTGTGGCATAGTTGTGGATTGCCTTGAATGCCTTGAGTAATGGCTTTCTGAAGAGAAAAGACCATCCACCTGCACTGTCAAAGACCTCGAAGGTTCCAGTGATTTTGGCCCCTTTGATGTTGATTGTGCCTGTCCACATTGCTTCTGATGGAACGACTACCCCATTTGCCATATGTAGTGCTTGTTTTGATGGTTGCCATCCCCTTAGGGTATTTTCGACTTTGTTGAACATGGACAGTGCCATCATGATGGTCATGGCTCCATTGTCAAATAGCGCATGTAGTTGTATGTTTGCACCACCACTGTTCTTTACTGTGATTGGGTGTATGAATGGGACAGATTTGCTTGTTGTGTTCGGTGTAGTGTTGAATTTCTTGTGCTGGAGAATACAGATTGATGATGTCTGTTTTGATGCATTGTACATGCAAGTCATGTGATGCTACCATAGATACTTTGAGCTCTGGGGTCATTGTGCTGTCCTTTACAGTGACCCTGCCTTGTTTCCCTGATCATCTAGTGCTATGAGTCTGATCTGATACAGTGAGCAACAAAAATGTTGCAATGTTTGCAACATTTTGATTATGTGTAAGATAGCTTGGAAATGGTTGTGGCTGTGCTAATGCCATAGGGAGGACAATTGTAGCCTGTGGTCCCAGCTTTCTATTGGTAGTCTTTCCAAGCTCAGGAGTGAAGTGGCTGTGATGGTATGGGCCAATTACTAAGGCCTATGCATTGCAACATTTTTGTAGCTGACATCATGGTGGATGCAATCTACAGTGTGGAGTATGTATTCATGGCAGGAATGCCAGCTATTGCTTACATAATATATCACATGATAAATCCAATGATTTGTCAGCATGCAAACAAAGCCAAACATTGAACTTGCATCATTTATCCTCTATCCTGTACCACAACTCCAAAAACTGCCTATCTGGCTCATCAGGGTTACTCTCTCAGGGAAATGTCAGCAAAATGCAGTCCTCACAGCACTACCATGAGTAGGATGTATGGCCAGCACCATTTGTTCCTTAAAAAACTCACCCCTGTGCTGTTTCCCCCACTAATGCCTGAGGGGTCCTGATGCTAATCTATACAGGGAAAGCTGAAAATTCCATGGAGGTCAGTCTGGCACTTCAGGACATGAAGAGTGAACTAATATGCTCCCAACTAATGTATTTCTACCAAAGAGAAGCCAGCACCAAGGTTGGGTTTCCCAGTATAGATTAGCATCAGGACCCCTCAGGCATTAGTGGGGGAAACAGCACAGGGGTGAGTTTTTTAAGGAACAAATGGTGCTGGCCATACATCCTACTCATGGTAGTGCTGTGAGGACTGCATTTTGCTGACATTTCCCTGAGAGAGTAACCCTGATGAGCCAGATAGGCAGTTTTTGGAGTTGTGGTACAGGATAGAGGATAAATGATGCAAGTTCAATGTTTGGCTTTGTTTGCATGCTGACAAATCATTGGATTTATCATGTGATATATTATGTAAGCAATAGCTGGCATTCCTGCCATGAATACATACTCCACACTGTAGATTGCATCCACCATGATGTCAGCTACAAAAATGTTGCAATGCATAGGCCTTAGTAATTGGCCCATACCATCACAGCCACTTCACTCCTGAGCTTGGAAAGACTACCAATAGAAAGCTGGGACCACAGGCTACAATTGTCCTCCCTATGGCATTAGCACAGCCACAACCATTTCCAAGCTATCTTACACACAATCAAAATGTTGCAAACATTGCAATGTTTTTGTTACTCACTGTATGCAGTGCTCTTATTGAATGGTCCTAAGGTTCTGTTGCATAGTGCCCTCCAAGCTGTTTCATTGTGGCTCAGCCTGGCAGGGTCTCCTTCAGGGATGGGACAGTTTTTACTCCCATGTCCATGTGAACCACATCTGAAGCATTCCCCCAAGCATATTGTTGCTGTTCCTGGCCTGAGGGGGTGTGGCATGTGCTCTGTAATTCATGCCATCTCCCTGTGTCTCACCATCCCATGCTGTGAGTTGTGCTGCATATTTCTTTTGACCCTCTTCATTGGCTTGTTGGTGTGGGAACTGCTCCAATGCTTTTCACAGCATTTCTTTGGTTTCCTCTGTAGGCAGTGCATATGGTGAGCTGTGTCATGGGACTTGCTGTAGGGAGAACCTTGTGGTTGCTGATGTTATTGGGGGCATGGCACATGGGGCAGTACAGGATACAGCTACTTGCCCCACTGTGAGGTGTTGCAGCTGTGCTGTTAGGTCTGCCATTGTTGCCTGTTTCACCACTTCCATCCTCTGGAGTAGCCTCTGATCCCTCACTTCCTCACTTCTCTTCCTCTCTTCTATGTCCTCTTTCTCCTGCTTCAGCTTTGTTGTGCTTATGTCCTTTACTGCTTTCATGAATGCTGCCCAGTCCATGTATTCATTGTCCAACTGTTTCTGCATGGCCTTTGGCAGTTGTTTCTTCACTTGCCAGATTAGCATCAATCCCTTCTCAATTCCAGCCAACATTGCTAGCTCCCACACTTCCTCTGCCCACTTCATGTGTGCCCATACCTTTTGTCATCCTACAGTTTTGATCATTCCTACATCATCCTCAGCCACTTTATGTCCCAGTAGTTCCACTTGATACTCCTCTGACATTTGTGTCATGCTTGGGATGGGAGGCCATCTCACATTGAACACCATCACAAAGTCATTCCATGCAGTCAGCTGCATTCCTGTTAAGTTCTGGTACCACTTCTCCATGGGTGATCCCATTCCCAAGTAGTTTGACAACATGGTTATTTTTTGTGCATCAGTTGGCTGTGGGTTTGAGAACAGTATGCTTCTGTTGAATGCCTTCAGGAAGTCACTAGCATTTTCTGATGATGATCACTTGCCATAGAACAGTAGAACTGACTCTGCCATCCCTCTTGGGCATGTATATGCTGCTGTGGTTGGTTGGATCTGCAGGGGGGTCAGTACTTTGGGTATCATTGGTGCCAGGGGTGGTACTGGCAGGGGGTTGGTGGCTGCTGGTATTGTGAGTGCTCATCCCCTGTGATTACTTAGTAGTACCAATATTGGTGGGGTGGGTAGTGTTGCTGCTGGGTATGGTCTGTGGTAATCATCTGCTTCTGAGCTTGGAGACCTGTCTCTAGTGGGTGGGAGACCTCCTGTGGATGCAAACTCTTGGGGGGAAGCAGGTGACTGTGGCTCAGATGGGAAGATGAATTCATTGTCTGTAGGCATAGTGCCCAGTGGGGATGGTGCTGTCAGGGGGGTGACTGGGTTTATGGGCAGAAAGCGGCCCCACACATCACATTGGGGGAGTCTGTGAGACAGTTTGTTAATGACAGAAGTTAACTTGTTCTATGTAGCTTGTTTTTGTTCCAGTGACACATGTAGTACATGTGGAGAAGGCATGTTTACTGTCAGTTTGGTAGCACTGTTGTGCAGTGATACAGTGGTATGGTGGTATGGTTGATGGACTGAATCTGCTCTCATCACCACAATGGCACAGTGTGACTCTGACTCATCCTCATTGTGGATCATGAGATGTGTACATGAGTCCATCTGTGTCTGTATGCTACTAGGCTGACTAAGCCTTCCTGACCTTGCCTGACTCTGACTCCCCCTACTCCACTGTGCTACCTTCCTGTCTGATCTCAACCAGATATTCCTTCACTTTTTATCAGGCATTACAACCCATTTATCCACTCCACCTCATATCATCATCTATGGTGTGTGTGTGTATATCTTATTGTGTGTTGCTTGATCTCTGTATACTCTACATGATAGAAATCTGCAATGGGCTTTACTTGTTGGGTCAATGAACCAGCATTCAATGCTGCTATCCCAAACAAGTAAATCCTCTGCTCTACCATCCTTTCCAAACTCATACTGATATTCCTTCACCTTTTATCAGTCATCAAATTCCATTTTATCCACTCTGCCTCATCATAATGTGTAGCATGTGCTTATATCTTCTTACTTGTGTCATTTGGATCTATATAAGATATTTACAATGTGCTTTGCTCAATCAGGTTAGCAAACTGCAGGTGGAAGGTCCAATCAGAAGAAGCATTTGATCATCATTCCCTCCCTGCCCCAGTGAGTATTCAATGGTGTTCTTTGTGCATGTTGTTTTTCTTCTTTTCTTTTTATATATACATAGCCTTCTGTATTCTATACTGGTGAGTCATCTGACTGCATTCCCTGTTAACTCTTTTCTGAATATTACTTTTCCTAAGCATGACATGTATGCCCTACCAGTTAACTTTACTGTCATTAAATTTGTTCCATTGACCCTGTCTTACTAGATATCTTCCCTTAGTGGCCATAAGGTTTTATCCCACAAGCTAGGAACAAGTAACAGTATCAATGTGTACTACCTTTTTTTAGATGGTTTACTTTCTTTGTTCCCCTGCACAACCTGTCATACCCATATTTTGGTAAGTCTTTCAGCAGAGTCCTCTCTTACTTTTCATCTTCATTTATTAAATATTTTCCTTAGAATCAAAAGTACACTCCAGCCACTGACTGACTGCTGTACCTTCTAACCATATGTGAATCGATTTTTTTGCTCTTGTATTCTTGATCATGACATCTTTCCCTGTCCCCAAACACTGGTAATTAAACCTTGTGCAGTCGACTCAATCTAACTCAGCACTTCTATTCAATTGCTGTCAGGTTTTTGTATGTGAGGTACTTAGAAGACTGTGGCAGAGCCAATGCAAATTAGGCATGTAACCCTGTTGGCTGAAAACATAAATAGGCCACTAATGAAATATCACCCTCTTATCCCCTTCCACTCTCTTGTCCCTTTCCACTCCATTCTTTTGTTGAACTACCTACCATTATCCTTCATTTCCAGTAGGCACCTGGTGCATAAACATGTTGGCCAAAATCATGACAGACCACTAACCAGTGTTTATCATCTTCCCCTTACTACTCCAGTTATTCATTGAACCGCCCACCACCACCCATTGTTTCAAGCCAGTGGAAACTGTGTGCATAAATGTGTTGGTCAAAAGCATGAGTAGGCCACTGATTTTCATCCTGTGTAACCCTTCTAGTACTTGTTCATTTTTTTGCTTCCATTCTTGCTTGAATTTGTATTGGCAAGGAACTGGGTAACTGCATGTTCCCAAAGAAATGCTTCCTTGTGTGACTGTGCATCTGCTGTGAAGTTAGTATGACCCTGCAAACATCCCCCTCCAACCCCCCTGTGAAGATTGGCCTGCCCATTGGGGCTAGGAGGTTGAGCAGAATCCAGGCTGCTGTGTCATCATCAACCAAAGTCCAACCCAGCTGTAGTGCAAAAGCCTGCCATCATATGATCAAACCTGGTACATCCTCCTATACATCTAGTATCCCTTGTATTTACTGAGCTTTCTCCCACAGCAGCAACTGGAAGCCATGATACCACTCCTGAGGTTAGAACTACATTAGGCTATTTTTTTCTGGCTTGCTGACCCTTGTGTCAGAACAATGAAGCTAGTTCAGTAGCTCAATGTTCAACTCTCAAGCTTCAACCACAGTGATCCTCCCAAGGTTTAACCTGCAAAGAACATGAAGAAGAGTACCTCAATTCCTTTTGCACTAGCATAGTGATGCTTAAGGATGGTACAAAATTGGATTGCCATACAGCTCTCGAGCAGCTGCATAGGGGCACTATCACTCTGCAGGATATAGACAATGAGGATGGTCATGAACAGTGTAAGTGTCCCCTCTATTCAGCCATATTTCCTTTCAATGTCTCTCCTAGCTGGTTCCATTGACACCCCTTTGGATGCTCACACCCATGATGAATCTCAAAATGTCTCCAATGATGATTGTGAACCATGTAAGTTTGTATCCCATGCTGCCATATGTCTTCTCAAGGTCACTGCTGGCAGCCTTTCCTAATCTCTCCTTGGAGAATGTGTCCAATGGCCAGTCTATGCAGTGTGCAGAGGATGAGCAGGTGGTGGAAGATGTCATGCAGAGTGACCATGCAAGTGATGCTGAGGATGAGCATGTAGGTAAATTGTTTCATTCAACTAAGTTCAGTCACTTCTCTGACTCATCTACTCACCTGAATAGGCAGTGATACTGATGAACACAGCAATAGCGATTGGTCTGCTACTGAGAGGGGTAAACTTAAATGTGAGCAAACTGCCAGAGAAATTCTTGCTGGCAATTACAAGATTGATACTCACCCATCCCCTCCCCTTGAATTTCCTACATCTTCTGAGGATACTATGGATGCTGAAGATACTGATAAATATAGGAAGTCCAGGGGAAAATCTATTCACATTCTGGCTAATGCCAGTGAAGGCTCTGATGTGGCCCCAGAGGATGGGCTTGGTACAGAGAGTAACCTGCAGGCTCACAGGTGTGGTAGACTGCCTTTAGCAGCTGTGAAGAAGGCTCAGGAACTTGGCATGTGCACACTCAGGAGGCCCAAGCCATTGCAGATGAATATGGCAAAACATTGGAATCCATCATGGCTGCAGCTGGGCTGACAATGAAGGCAACATGGGCTGAGTCTGTCTGGAACATGCACCAGGCTTGGTATGCAGGTGCCAACCCTAAAACATCTGATGGTAAGCACCCTCATGCTTTTAAAGAGTTTTTCTAGATCCTGACTGAGTCATAGAGAATTTGAAGGATTATTACTGTCACCAAATGAAACACTATGAGGATCACAAGGACAAAGAACAATTTCCTGGCCTGTGGGCAGAAATTCACAAGTTCTGGAGTGAGAGTGTCAGTGGTAAGAAGGATATGAGTTCCAAGGCAATGGTTGGCCAGTTGATGACCTGTAGAGACTCCTTCACACAAGCTGTATGTGATGCCCCCTTTGTCATTCATTTCTTACAGATATCTTGATGCAGGTGCAAACCTGGTGCAATGTGGAGAATTTCCATGTATTTGGATGTGTCATTTATATTGGAAATGATGAAGCTGCATGCCAAGCTCAAGGTATTTTTGCTGGTTCTTCACTCTGCATGCAACTTGCAAGTGAGAGGCAGATGGATGTTACAAGACTTTTGGATTATCTCACTACTATTATCAAGTAAGTATGATTACCATGGGTGGGGTATGTGCTGACAACTGGTTTCCTCTAGATATAAACACCTTGACTCCACTGCTACTGTTCCCCTCCCTGCTTTTGCCATGCTACCAGGCACATCATATGACCATACTCTCTTATTAAAACCCCAGGAATCAAGACATGATAGAAGTCAGCATGTCTTACCCATGATAATTTTGTACAAACTCCATAAGTCTATTCCATTTTCTCCAGTTGGTTTGTCACCTGAAACTGTTGCAGAGGAAGTTGAGATCACACATGGGCAGAAGAATGTTCCATGGCGAACATTACTGGATTTACCTTTTGCCCACAAGTATATAATATTTGACTGGCCAAGTGGTGTTCCTGCTGTTAGTCGAAACTTCAACATTAAGTGCCTCAATGCCAATGAGCTTGGTGCTCTTACTGTTCCATTCCTGAAAGAACAGATGGGTAATGATTACCACATGGAGGCTACAGCTGAGGACAAAGATGACCATACTAATTATGTTGTCCCAGTACCTGCAGTGTCCTTTTCTCTCAAGCCATGGACTGCTGGTGAGTGGTGTTGATGTTGCATGACTAGTTAGCTAACATAAAATATCCAGACCAGCATGCATTGGTGCACATGATGGATCTGAAAGCCTTTGATATCCCACTGGTGATGAGTACCTTTAATCAACCCCTGTGACTTCTTTCTGACTCACAGGCCTTCCTCAAAATGATCCCTAGAGGTATGCACCATGAGGATGCAGAGGAGGATAGGCAATCTGCTGCAACTCCCACCCCTTCCTCACATCTGGCTGAGTCCTCACAAGAGCCACCAGCATGAGGGCATGCACTGTTAAAGGTTCACCATTCTCATTGCCCCACTCCTGCATTGCATAATTCTCCTCTTCCTCCCTCTTCCCCACCCAATGACTCACAGCAGTCCTCTCCACACAATGTGCATTGTGCCTCTTTTGTGCCACACCATGCACAATGTCATACCTCCTGCAGCCATTCCCAGCCCCACACTCCTGCCACCACCTTCACCATCAGTCACAGAAGTGTCATCAGGAATATCAGGAGGATGGAAGTGAGAATGATGCCCAGCTGCCAGAGAAAAGGACCCACCACAGGTATGACATTGCCATGGCTATTCTATGTTGCAACTAACACACTGCAGTGTTGTGGAGTATGTCTATCACACCCCACCTCATAAGAGGCATCACCATTATTCATCTGACAATGAAGATAACCATTCCCACATGTGCAATATCCATTACTGAGGTATGTCACATACACTGCTATCTTGCATCATTGCTGAGTGTATCCATGGGCAGTGTTTGTTGACAAATACCCTGCTGGCATCTTATCCCCTTTATTCCTCCAATAATCTCTACTCTGTATACATCTTACTGATGTAACTTGTACACCCTCCTTCACAGCTCTTCAGCCTGTAAGACATATGATACCCAGGTTGTCAAACCACACTCCTTTCTTTCTATTTGGACTTTACCAATCATGCTTGATGCTTGTAAGCATGCCTTGTGAGCTGGATCATTGATAGTCTATACATATTATGTGATGACTCTACTTGAGTATCTACCTAATTGCTTACCTTGTTATCATGCAGTAATGCAATCCAATACAATATCCAGCAACTTTATTTGAGCTTAGTTTGGTACATTTGGATAAGTAACCAGATGATGGATGCATGTATCTGATCACTTGCATAATAAGCATATTTATCTGAATTGACACACTGATATCCCATTGTTTGTTCTATTGTTGTTGAGCAAACAATGTGCCTTGTGTATACAATGAATGCTCATAATATTGTGTCTAGTATAGTGACTTACAATGTGATGAACTGTGTAAGTTCATATTGTGTGAGTTTGAATAGTACAGTGAGCAAATTGAATCTGTATGTGCACATGTCTGTGGGTCTGTATGGTCTGACAATCTCCAATCTGACTTGGGGAATCTCCAACCCTCCTTGGAGAATCTCCACTCTGATTTTGAGAATCTCCAACCCCCCTGGAGAATCCCCACCCTGTCTTGAAGAATCTCCACCATGACTTGGAGAATCTCCACCCTGTATTGAGGAACCTCCAACCCCCTTTGGAGAATCTCTGCCATGACTTGGAGAATCTCCAACCCCCCATGGAGAATCTCCACCATGGCTTGGAGAATCTCCAACCACCCCCATGGAGATCTGTACACCTCTTGCAGCTGATTGGGCCATCCCCATGGGTGATTGGCTGATACCACATCCAGGGAGCTTAAGAAGTACCTTTCATGATTATGTGCAATACAATCATCATGCATTGTGCCAGGATGCAAGCAGTTCCTGGTGTCACTGTGAGGTATCTTGCATCTGGCATTATGGATCAGCCATCTGCAGCTGCATTAGTATTTTCTTTTGACATGGATGCCATGTGGCATGAGGCCTTGACTTGTATCCAAAGTCCACTCCTGGAACGGTCTGCGTCTTACTGCTTCAGCGTTACGATGACAAAGAACGGTCCTTGAAGAGATGTATGGTGGCTACCCCACTGAATCGATTCCCTCTAGCTGTACCGATCCCTCCAAGTCCTCGGATATTCCCACATAGTTCACCTGGCAAACCTCCCGCCCATGACAGCGAGTCGAGAGTCCAGACAGACACACCCATCTGAACTGACCCAAAAGGTCTAACTCGTTCTGACCCAGATACGTAGCTGTGGAGGGTTGACACCCGAAACTCCTGATTGCTGCCGTCAGCTGGGGGGATCCGAGTACGTACCTGGTCGAGATAGTGATGAACATTCAGCCATCCTCCGTAAGTGGTGAAAACCACTACGCTCTTCTCCGCTCCCAAAACTTGCACGAGAGCCAACCACAATGTCAACTTGTGTGCACTTGTCTGCATGAAGTGCTTGACCGAAAGTTGGATGAAGCGCTGGTGATCTTAAGAACCCCAGATGATGTCTTGGAAGCATTCCACACCAGTACAAAGACCAGTGATCTTCCGCAAGAGATCGTGGGCATTGCACCTATGCTATGGGTGAATGCTGCGAAGGTCTGCCTGTGCGCCCGGGCAAAAGAAGGATACCGTAGGGAGAATCCAGAGAGGGTGAGCGTTCTCATACACCCCAGAACACCCTTCACCTTGAATACAATCTGTACATCATGCTTGTAATCACTTCCACGCTTGAAGCAGATACTTTTACTTAGGGTGTACCTTGATATAAATGGGAAGCAGGCAGGATCGAAGCCTAATTACATGTATGAGATGAGTGTAGTCTAATAATCGGATGATACGAATAACCCTAACTTCGAAGACAGCGAGCTCAACGCAGGCTTGCAATCTTATGTTATCATGAACTGTTGACTAGTATACAGTAACCTTGCCTACTCTAGACGTTTTGAAATTATCCCACAGCGAGTATTCATTATCAGTAAGGGTCAGAGGCGCATTCAAAAAAAAAAGTACTGACTGCGGTAGACATGCAGACGGCCCTCGAACCTTTTACGGTTTCTTCGGCAAGAAGAACCCAATTACTAGTGTAATGCTAGCCATACCTACCATCACCCAGTACACGAAGTAGCCACCCATCAGATGTCTTTGAATACTTAAGGAAAGCACTGAGTTAGCGCCCGCGGGGCCGACTGCACGCATCGCGGACACCATCATTTGCGCGAGTCCATTCGTTGCCCCGATAGAAGCGCGATTGGGGGCGGCGGCATTGACGTATATAAAAATGACACCTACTCGCAATTCATCACTCGACACGGTAACATGAAAAAGGTAATTGATCCTCACTGAACTGAGAAGCTTGCACACACGCACAATAGCATCTGAGATCCAACGAGGGTCCAGACAAGACTGCCTAGTCCTGTCTCTTGTGCCACCCAACTCGTCACAGGGAAGAGCGCGATCGCGGGGATATATAAGAATGTTCCAATGAGGTAACAGCTTCTTTGGACCTAACCGATCAAGTAAAGGCGCAAAGAAAAGTGTTAGGGAGACACCGTTAGTAAATCCAAATAGTGCAAGGATGGTCCCGATAACCGAAGGATCAAGTCCCAGTCCACCCATTTCCATGGGAATTGCAAGGTACACGGGTAAGACCGTACGGACAGCGATGTCGGTGAGCGCGAAGACGGCATAACAACCTGCGGCAATCAACACAGCGGGAACCAAGAGTTTCCGGAGAGGTAGTTGGACATTGCTAGTATCGCAGTGAATGCTGTTCTCTGTTAATGCTGGCAATCCTTCGTCCGATTGCTGAGGTTTGGACTTGCGAAGGAAGTAGTCCTTCACAGAGACTTGCTGTTTGATGGTCTATACGTGGCAGTTAACCCAAGTCCGACGAGAAATGATGACAGTGCTAACCTCCTCTAGCCAGAAATAAGCGACAAGCCAGGCGATGGCAGCAAAAGTTGCAGATACTGAACACGGAAGGAAATACGGGTATGTCTTGAAGAACGTCGAATCTCCGAAGATTTCAGGAATTTATCTGCTGGGTGTTCCAATAATCCACCGATAAGTGGACTTGATAGAATCAGAACGGGTTGAATAACTGTGGGTGATCTGCTATGGAACGAACCCAATTGTAGCTCCAAGAAACCACGCAAGAGGCATGACACCCCATGCCTGTGCTAGATTCGTTGCATCGGTAATTTCTGCCAGCATGCTCTTTATGACCCCAATGTTCCCACTCAGGGCACCTTTCAGACAACGACTTCATCGAGAGTAGTTCAGTCAGTACCCCGGAACAGGCATTGTGACACAACCTACCTAAAAACTAGGCCCCAAAAGGTCTTGGATAGTCGACACAATACATCGACATCGAGATACCAAGAAGACCGGTCATGAGCACCAGTTTGCGCCCAATGTGGTCCGATGCACGACTCCAATGGAATGTTGTACATGCCTCGGTAACGTATAATAGAGAATGCTTTAGGAACAGATGCTCGGTGTCATGGTTTACGGCTTCTGAAACATAGGACTGACCACCAAGCCGACATAGTATCCTATACTAGAATCATCTCCATGTGTGATACCGACGTCCCTGATGAGCTCAAGGGTGAAATATCAGATGTTGGTTGTGCTGCACTAATGGTAGATCACTCACCTGGGGCAAGAACGGTGCAATCACTTGCGATGTCAGTGACTCTGATGATTGCAGTAACAATAGGATGGAAAATTGTCGCCATGGCAGAGGAGTTCTTGTCGCTTTCGGGCTTGCATGCTGAGCACCAGCCTGTGTTCGCAACAAGGGAGTCTCTTCGTCTAGTGCTTGTTGGAATTGCATCGTTCAGGATCACACCGCGTGGGGAGAGACTGGTATCAAGCAGCATTCATGACTGCTACTGATAACAAGTGAAATTCGTCTCCACAGAGTTTCCCCGGACCATGATTGGTTCCCGTTGTGCTTGGTCCAGGCGTTCGACGAACCCTGAATAGTGTGCACGAAGTTGGTCTCGAAACCTGCCATTGTGTTCGGAGATTAAGAAGGGAAGCGTAGGGGCCTGGTGCATAGTTTAATACACTGAAAGGCAGCGCTGCCCCCGGGGACCTTGCTTGCATTAGGGAAGTCCATGGTTCGCTTTTGTATATAGTGGCATGATCATTTCATGTGTTTTCCGTTACACCGGGACGGGGAACGACTGTCGGCGTTACCCGAGTTGTTTGGGATGTTGCGCCGTGCTACTAATTAATCAGGCATGTATTTGTTCGCGTGGACGCTTTGCACAGAAAGGCAACATTGGCCTGATAATGACGTCATCCACCACGTGCACATTACCATTTTCGTACATGCCAACCTCGTCCTACGCCCTGTCAGGGCATCCCATCCTCATCACACGGACAGATAGTAAGTAGCACATAATTAGGATCCCAGCTGTATCTTGAGCGTCTGCATCACCTCTGACGCTCCTGTCTATTTCTCCAGACATGGCGTCTTCTACGTGTAACTTATATGGCATTGTCGGCATAGAGAATGGCCACCGGACGTGATTTGCTAATCTGCGGCCACCAGTAGTGGTGAGTCCACCAAGCTTTACTTCTACGCTGGCTCCGTTAGTTTACACCAGGAGAACACAGCACTGATACACACTAGGGATGGCCACGTTCAGCAAAACCACCTTTGATGCCCTCTCCTACGCTTCATTTCGCCCAACGTACCCCCGTTCTCTGTACAATTATATCTTCGACTTCCATCGAGGTCGACTCGATCAGCGCTCCTCGCAATGCCCGAGGTGGGAGCAGGCGGTGGATTTGGGTTGCGGAACCGGTAGGTTTCATTCGCTATTTCATCCCCCTGGGCAGCTAACCACTATCATGTGTCTTGGACGGACAGGCCAAGCAACATTTCAACTCACACCCTTCACACGTGTTCTCGGAGTCGATCCCAGCGAGAACATGATTCAGTCAGCCCGCGATGCTCTGAAGAAGCACCCGCTGCAACCGCAGCAGTTCGACGATGGATCTGACGTCTGTTCCCAGCCCCTGCATCAGAGCCAAAGCCAAACATTCGAATTCATCCAATCCCCTGCTGAATCACTCGGTTTCATTAAAGATGAGAGTGTCGATCTCGTCATCGCAGGTACGTTTCCCTCCCTTCCCCTCTTTGCCCTGTGTTCACTCCCCCATCGCTTTTCGGTCTGCCACTCAACAATGCTCATCACGTCGTGCTCACTTCGCACAGCCCAGTCATGTCACTGGTTTGATTGGTCCAGGGTGTGGCCCCAACTCGCAAGGATACTTCGTAAAGGTGGGACTGCTGCTGCTTGGGTGCGTGCTTTCCTTGTCATCGACTACTGGTCACTCAACCTATTACAATATAATGTGTACATAGATCTACTCTGAATTCCGCTTTCCTGCCCACCCTCATCTCACTCCTCTCATTTTACACTATTCTGAATCCCATGATACTACATCATCTGTTGGACGATACTGGCAACAACCTGGTCGGAACATCCTGTCGAGGCACCTCCTGGATGTACCTGAGCCTACTACTGCTAGAGCGGGGGAGGTATTTGAGCCATTGGACAGGGTATATTTTACAGGTCTGCTGCTTCTCTCATGACTTAGAAACCTCACCTCACCTTTTTGCATCCCGTATCATGTTTTCTGGTTGGGGTTGGGTGATCAGGTTCATATTTCCCAGAACTTCCATCCTCTCAAACCCTCCCAATCCTCATGCGCAAGACGATGACATGGTCGGACATTCTTGCATACCTCAGGACGTGGAGCTCCCTGCATACCTTTCGAGACATGCACCCGGAAGATGCAAAGAATCCCGAGGGACCGATCGAGGTGAGATTTTGGAACAGTTTGAGGAGAGGGGCGGCGATGGGTGCTAGTGGTAGTATCCATACTGGTGTTGGTGATGCCAGTGAGCAAAATGGGGTTGGCAATGAGATGGTCAATGAAGATGCTGAAGTTGAAGTTGAATGGGGCGTGGCTATGATCCTCGCTCGGAAAAAGTATGATATCGAAGGGAGGTCCTGAATTCAGTCACAGATACTCTATCGGTGTACTCTACGCCGACGATATCATTCGCATGTAGACTCGTTCCATCCCAACGTGGGCTCAGTTGTGCCTGTATTCTAATCAATGCAGGTGTAGAAGAATTATATCACGGTGTTATTAAAGATAATCGCTACCCGAGTTACCAAGTCTGAGTGGATTATATCCCATGTTTCATATCTTCATTCCCGTTCCGTGTTTTTCTCCTAGCAGGAGTACATGACGCGTTGTAGCTAGATGTCGTAGCAGATGTGCATCGTAAGTACTAGTGGAACGGCTTAGATGGTTAGATGTACCGCTATTTCAAGTTTGAGGGCAAAAGGCCGTGCATGCGAGGGCCCTCAAACCTTCCACGGTTTTTTTGGTAAGAAGAATCCCATCGCTAGTGAAATCGTCGCCATGACCGCCATCAGCCAGTACACGAAGTAACCACCCATCAGATGTCTCTGGATACTCAACGAAAACGCTGAGTTAGACACTGCAGGGCCGACTGCACGCATCACTGACACCGTCATTTGCGCGAGGCCATTCGTTGCCCCAATAGAGGCACGGTTAGGGGCAGCGGCGTTGACGTATATGAAAGTAACACCTATTCGCAATTCACTCATCACTCGACATGGAGTAGAAAACGAAAAGATCCTCACTGAATGAGAAGCCTACAAAGACGCATAATATCATCTGAGATCCAACAAGCGTCCAGACAAGGCTGCCTAGCCCTCTTTCTCGCGCTACCCAAGTTGTCACGGGGAAGAGAGCGATCACAGGGATATATAAGGATGTTCCGGTGAGGTACAAATTTTTAGGCCCCAATCGATCGTGTAAAGGCGCAAAGAGAAGTGATTGGCAGACACCACCAACAAGTCCCAAGAGCGCAAGGATGGTACCGATAGCCGAAGGATCAAGTCCCAGTCCACCCATTTCCACGGGAATTGCAAAGTACACGGGTAACACTGTACGGACAGCAATGTCGGTGAGCGCAAAGAAGGCATAACAACCTGCGGCAATTAGCACGCTAGGAACCAAGAGTTGCCTGAGAGGCAGTTGGCCTTCACTAGTATCGCAGTGAATGCCGTTCTCCATTATTGCTGATGATCCTTCGTTCGGTTCCTGAGGCTTTGGCTTGCGACCAAGGATGTAATCTTTCGGAGACATCTGTGGTTTGGTGGTCTATACATGAAGGTAAGCCCAAGTTCAACGACAAAACGATGACAGAACTAACTTCCTCCAGTAAGAAATAAGCGATGAACCAGCATATCACTGCAAAAGTTCCAGCTACCGAGCATGGAAGGAAATACGGGTAAGTCTTGAAGAACGTGGAGCCTCCAAAGACTGTAGGGAATTTCTTCGCCGGATGTTCTAATAATCCACCAATAAGTGGACTTAGGGAATACAATCAGAACGGACTTGATAACGTGCTCCGGAACGAACCCAATCGTAATTCCAGAGAACCACGCAAGAGGCATGACACTGCATGCCTGAGCTATGTTCGTAGGATCGGTAATTTCTGCTACCATGCTCTTCATGATCCCAATGTTCCCATTCAGGGCACCATTCAGACAACGACTTGATCAAAAGTAGTTTTACCCAACGGTCTGCAATGGGCACAGTCGCGCAACGTACCTAAGGACGAGGCCCCAAAAGGTTTTCGATAGTCCAACGCAATACATCGACATCGAGAGACCAAGAAGTCCAGTCAGGAGCACTGGTTTGCGCCCAATCTGATCGGACGCCCGACTCCAATGGAATATTGTGAACGCCTCGGTCATGAAGAATAGGAAATACTTTAGGAACAGATCTTCGGGGTCATGGTCTTCCACTTCAGAAACATGAGACTGACCATCAAGCCGACATAGTATCCTATGCTGGAATCATCTCCATGCGTAACACCGACGTCCCTGATGAGCTTAAGGTGAAACCTGAGATGTCGGTTAGTCCTGCGTTAACGATGATTCACTTACCTGGGGTATGAACGGCGCAATCACCTGCCCTGTCAGCGGCTCTGATAATTGAAGTAATAGCAGGATAGAAATTTGCCGCCATGGCAGAGGAGTTCTTGTCGCTTTCGAGCTTTCATGCTGAACACAAGCCTGTGTTCGTAACAAGGGAGTCTCTTCGTCTGGTGCTTGCTGCGATTGCATTGATCACAATCACACCGCGTGGGGAGAGACTGGTATCGAGCTGTCGATGACAAGCAAATTCCGTCTCCGCAAAGTGTGCCCGAAGACCAATCATGGCTAATCAGTACTCGGTTCTGACAGTTCCCGGTGTGCGGGGCCCGGGCGTTTAATAACCCCCCACACTATCAGCGAGTCGTCCAGTTGCTTGGTGGTCTTGTTCCGAACGCGCAGAGTTGTCCGGACACGCGTGGTAAGTACATAATACGTACTTACCCAGCAGGAGGTCGACACCAACATTACCAGGCACACTTCCGCAGAGTTCATTTGCTGTGAGTACGTACTTGATTAAATTACTGTCTATTTCAGGCAAGTTGTCCACGTGACTTTTTTTGTCACAAAAAAATACCCAACTTCGGTCGCCCATATCTCCTCAACGAATGATCAGAATTCAATGAAACAAACGCCATTCAACTCGGAAAAAATCAGAGAACATGGTTTAGAAGGACCGAGGTCTCGAAAATGACATTTGAAAATTTCGGTATTTACCGACAGTGAGATACAGTGTCAAGTCATGTACTACATATGGAAACCAAATGGATGCCTGTGATGTGGTGTAGGAAAAGATAATAGAGACTGGGGGGGGGAGTGGAGATATCTGAAGGGGAAGATCTTCCAAAGGGGCTTCTATAGCCTGCAGTGGGATACTGTCTGGGAAACATCTAAGTCCATCTGAGACTGTCTAGACACTGCAGAAGGCCACTCGAAGCCTTCTTGAACTCGAACTCGAAACTCATGACTCGTAACTTGATTGTTAGAAAGGTAAGTACAGGCTAGGTAATAAAAAATGCTGACTAAGCAATAAAACCTCGCACTAAAGTAATAAACATATAATAAGTGGAAAAGCAAGTTAGAAATATGAGAAACAAGGATAAAAATAAAATCTCCTGGTAGGGAAAACCCATTCCCTACAGTGGCTGGAGGTAAAGGGGGTGGGCTCACAGGGAGGGAGAAAGAAGTCATGGGTATCCAAATGGCGAGAAAATTCTTATTGGGTTCTGCACAAATACGATTGAGCTCCTCTTCTAGTGTGTGAATCCTTGCTTTGCATGCTGGGTGGCCATCCTCATGGACTCGATCATGGTGTGCTCCTTGGTATTGCAGGGTGGGGGAACAGGCATTGGCAGAATTTCACTGGGTGGGTGTCCTTCATCTCCCTCCACAATGGTAGGTGGAGGTAGGCCACCTCGTGATGGTGGGCATGGGCAGTCACATATGTCATGAGGGTCCACAGCTGAGCTTGCAACAGACATTGGAGGACAATAAGGATGATATCTCGCACTGGCATCCATAGGTAAATGAGGTATAGCAGGCTCACCAGGGGGAATACACCTCAAATCTTTCTTGTACTGAGTATGAGGAGACACCAGTCGGTCTGCAATAAGTCAGTACCAAGTAAATATGCTTCCATTTAAGCTTACCTGCATGAGGCCTCAGTGACAGGGACATAACAACAGCATGATGAGGACCATCATCGTGCTCTCCACCTAACCTAATAATGGTAGGTTGAGCAGGGGAGTTGTAAAGGGTAGGTCCTTCTTGTCCACTTATTCACTTATCCCTCAAATATAAACACGACCGGTGTTATATTGAGTGATGCAGTAAGGTAGAAAAGAAGTCCAGCCTACTATAATGAGCACCCTCCTACATACAGGCACTCACCATTATGTAACACCTGTACAGTACTGGAGTTCAACCACATTAATGAACTCTGTCCCAGCCCCTGTCTTAACAAGGGCTAAGCATGAGACAACCACTAAGTGCAAAACAACCACTAGGTCAGTAGTAACAGGTAAGGAGGGCTCTACCCTCCTTACACCCTCCCCCTGAAGAACCTGCTTATGGGTTCTCCGAATTTGAATGACAACAGTTCCATGCTACATACACATTTTATAATCACACTCATGTATATACAAACCATAAGTGTGATGGACCCAACGAGAATGCCATGCGAGTGGTCCGAGCATTACATAGGTGCAGGACCACCCCCATCAACCTCCATGGGCAGCTCCCCTGTGCTGGGAGCTGCCAGAGCCTCAAATTCCCAGTCCTCGATTTCTGTACTTAGGATGATGCCTCCGACTACCTCAGCACCCCTCAGCGAGTGTGCATTGGCAGGGATGGGCTCAACATCTCAGAAGTCCCAGAGTCCCAACTCTTGGGCACACTCCAGGTAGAATTCGAGGGAGTGCTTTTCAGCCATGCAATCATTGTTGGTGCCTGTGAGGTAATTGACCTGCATCATGTCATCATGGACGTGTTGCCCCTTCTTGTGAAGTGCATCACTCTCATCGACCAGGAAGTTCACACCCCACGAGTAGAGGTCATCGGCCTCCTGGAAGCTCAGCCCATTCTTGGTGAGATACCGGGCTATGTCCATAGGTGACAGCACGATGTCCCTAGCTGTGTCCCAGTTGCACTTGGCATCTGGGATGATGGTCAATCCTTCACTCTCCACAATGGCCCTGTACCGGCCAGCGACAGTGAATAGTCTGGCAAAATTATGACTCCACCTGTGTCGATTGGAGTCATAGTGGAATTGAGGTGCAAAGTACCCTTCCAGAATGATGCCTCTCAGTCATCGCATCAGAGCAGCCTCCTTGTCTTCGGTGAGCTCTTCGATCAGGCCAGCCACTCCTGGGAAGCTTGACATCTCATCGACATCTATATACCTCTGGATGTACTCCCTCCAGTGCAGTAGAGGTTCTCCCCAGTTCAGAGCAAGCCTGGAAGTTTTGTCCTGGTGGGACCTTTTCTTTGGGTCCCTGCAATCGATTACTGGGGGTATCGCAGTTGGGGTTGTGGTGGCGACCTCGGGGACCATCACAATGGGGGGAAGTGCCATTGCCAGTTGAGGTCTCTCCATCTGGGGGGCAGGGGTCAGCTTGCAAGGGATAATGTCCACCTCCTGAGCCTCTACAGGTCCAGCCTGGGGTTCTACATGGACCGGTGTAGGAAAAGAAGAATTGTGACTGGGGGGGAGAGTGCTGATGTCTGAAGGGGGAGAACTTCCAGAGGGGCTTCTATAGCCTGGTGAGAGAAGCTGTCTGAGAATGTCTGAAGCTGTCTGGGGCTGTCTGAACACTGAAGAAGGCCACACACAACCTTCTCAAACTTGAAACTCGAAACTTTTGAGGTGAGGTCTGGCAGCTAACTAGCAAAGACAAGCAACTCAGAACTTCGAAGTTAGAAGTCTGAGGTGCACAGGAAAAACAATTGAACCTAAGTGCGAAGAAAAATGATTATGTAAGACATTCCACTGTAAGTATCAAGGTAAAACATCAACACTTCAACACGCCCACTCAACGGAACATGTCTTAGAAAATAATACCCATACCATATGAGAAACGAACATGTTTTTTGCGTGACAGTCCCTTCGTCAGGACGTCGGCTACCTGTTCACCGGTTGGTACATATTCCACAGTTACCTCTCCAGAATCAACCTTCTCTCGAACGAAGTGGTGACAAATAGATATGTGCTTTGTCTGGTCATGGAACATTGCATTGCTCGTTAGGGATATAGCAGACTGGTTGTCGACAAGTAGAGGGGTAGGTTCGTGAATAGCGGTTGCATCCAGTTCTGCAAGCAGGGTGCGAATCCAGATTAAATCTTTGGTGGCTGTGGATACAGCCATATACTCGGCTTCTGTGCTCGAGAGAGCTACAGAGGTTTGTTTCTTCAAGGACCAACTAATGGCACCACCAGACAGAATAAAAACATATCCTGATACAGAGCGACGGTCATTTACATCGGCTGCCCAATCCGCATCAGCATAGCCAAGGAGGATGTCAGTTGCATCACGAGAAAAGGTGAGGCGAGCCTCCATGGTTCCTCTGAGATATTGGTAGACCCGCTTGAGTGCAGTCCAGTGTGGTTCCCCAGGGGTTGCCGTGTGCCTACTAAGTACGCCCACTGCAAAGGCTAAGTCTGGCCGTGTAGCTAGCATCGCATACATCAGTGCTCCAAGAGCGCTCTGGTACTTGCGTGCCTCGATCTCGGGCTCAGTCAGCTTTGTGAGCTTGAGGTTAGTCTCGATAGGTGTTGAGACACTTCGTCCATCCTGCATGCCAAAACGGTCAAGTATGGACTCTATATAGCGTGTTTGAGACAGCTCGATTGTCCCCTTATCACAGTCACGTAGAATCTCCATTCCTAGGATCCACCGGGCCTCGCCCAAATCTGAGAGGTCATACTGACCAGCAAGCTGAGATTTCAGCCTGTCAATGGCTTCGCAGCTCCTCGAGAGAATGAGTTTGTCATCAACATAGACAGCAACGATCAGTAGGATACCATCTTCAACCTTGTAGAAAAGGCTGTGATCGGCATTGCTTCGAGTAAAGCCTAGAGACTCGAACACTTCCTTCAAACATTTATACCAGGATTTGGGAGCCTGTTTCAGTCCATACAGCACACGGTAGAGGCGCCAAACTTTGTCGTCTGAGGTTCGAAAACCAGGCGGCGGCCGTAGGTAGATCTCCTCCTCGAGGTGACCATTTAGGAAAGCAGACTTTACATCCATCTGATGGATTTCAAGGTTGTATTTAGCTGCGAGCGCAAGCAATATTCTTATGGTGGAGAACTTAGCGATGGGTGCAAATGTATCAGTATAGTTGACGCCGTGGACTTGGGTGAATCCTTTGGCTACCAATCGCGCCTTGTATCGCTCTACATCGCCTGTGGGACCTCATTTGAGCTTAAAAACCCATTTTGAGTCAATTATCTTGCGATCGTGCGGTCGTGGCACCTCCTCGTATAGGCCAATCCTCATGAAGGTATTCAGCTCATCCATCATTGCACTGTACCATTGATCAGCATCCTCGCGGCCCATAGCATCGTTGAAGGAGGTTGGCTCGTTGTTGCAGGACGTGGATGCTTGGTAAGTGTTCAGTGTGTCACAGTCACCTTGGTCACCTGACTCCACTGCCGCATCAGCACGCTCTACCTCCACAGCACTTTCAGTCGCTCTCTTGCTTCCCTCGCCCTCTCGCTCTTTTGACAAATCATTTGTTGATGGTAGGGTCATCCTGTCATAGGCGTTGACAAAGTAGCACTGATCGTTGTCTCGAATAGGCGCTTTTTTCATTCTGGATGACCTTCGAGCCGCTGGAGGGGGGATGGGGTGCGGATAAGGTGCGGGTGGACCTCGCAATGGGTCCGGGCGCTTAGGCGTTGACAGAATCGTCTTCCTGAGTCTCTGGAGGTGTGGCTCACCAAGTTTCAGGTTGTGGGATGGGCTACTGGGTCCTCTAGCCTTCGCAGAAGCTTCCTCAGCCTCTGTGGCTGATCGAGTTGGATCGGGAGCGAGTGGCTCGACATTCTCGAATGTTTCAGCCTCCTGGTGAGTCTCCTGGTCTGTACTATCACTCTGGTATCCATCTGACCCACCATCAGTGGTGTAGGAGTCATCCTCTGCCATTTCCTTAGCTAGCCCTGTACTCATAGTAGGACTTTCTCGGTTCGTGACTGCTGTGGGCTACTCTTCTTGTGAGAGTGCGAAGGGAAAAAAGGGGGAAAGCTGTAGGTTAGACCTAGGCTCATCCCAAGGGGTGCTGTGTTGGAAAGAGACAGAAGGGAGGGCTAGAAGGCGAAGGAGGATTTCTCTTGGTGACTGGGGAGTGTTGGCGACGAAGAACTCGAAAGTCCACCTTAGACAGGTGCAGGATAACTTCTAGAGGGCTGGGGATATCTCTTGACGGCGATAACTCATAGGGCGGCGATTTTGTGCTCTTGAACTCGTAGGTAGACGCTGTAAACACTGAAGCGGACTTGTAGTAGGCGCAGCGGTGATTCTGGGGCAGGAAGACTCGAGAACAATGAATAGACGATAAGACTGACTCTGGGGACTCTGGGGATGCTCTGGGGACTTGAAGATACTCTGGAAAATGACTCTAGGGACTCAGGAAGACTCTTAGACATGCAGATAGTGACTCCAAAAGGTGGGTGGTTATTTTTCTATGTACAGCGGACTTTTTGTAGTGTAAGGACAGTGGTTTCTAAGGTAAAACCGGAATATTTCGGATCTGTCATATGTCAAAAGTAATAAGAGAAAAGATAGAGACCGATGCATGGACAATCACATGCACAGCAGCAACATAGATGAAGATAAAACAAGTAAACACTGCAAGCATTTCACAATTTTTCATGCCAAAAGATGCTGAAAAAATTGAAGGAAGAGATACTCTTTTATTTGGGCTGTCTTCACAGAAAAAATGCAAATATAATCTTTTCTTTTCCTTGTCTTTTCTGTGGAAAAACATGAATTGGTGGTAGTGCTGATTAGCTTCTACACTAATTGGTATTACCATCAATCAATGTTTTGTGGCAAGTCATGCAAAGAAAAGAAAAGATTATTTTTGCCTTTTCTCTTTGAAAACAGCTGTCAAAAAAGAGTATCATTTTCTTCAATTTTTTCAGCATATTTTTGGATGAAAAATTGTGAAATGCTTGCAGTGAAAGTCCATAAAAACGAAGGTAAGTAAAAGTGGAAAGTGTACAGACAACATGCCTGGGTAGCGAGTGTACATTGTAGGGGGAGGTGGCGATTTCTTCAATGGGTCTGGGATGCGGTGGGTGGCGTTACTAAGTGGGCGACAGCCTCGGCGCTTGTAGAGTGGATATAGCCGCTGAGGGGATATGTCGACAGAGGACGAACCTAATACGGTAACTGGTGAGTCAGTGGCGATGTTGCTGGCGCGAGTACGTGACGTGATGGAAGGTGTGACGTTAGCATACACGGTGATGTTTCTAGCCAAGGGAGTGTTGTAATGCGTGAGTGAGCGACTACTGAGAGTGAGAAAGGCCGCTAAGGGAGCTCTGTAGCCTCAGGGAGTATAGGCTCCCCATGTTGGAGATTGAATCACCCCTGTGTGATGTACATTTGGTGCGAGTTTTTACTTGCTTACATAAGCGCTTAGAGCGCACTTAGTAGTACAGTTTTTGGTACTATTTCCTCAGTAGTTGAGTCACTACTGAGGGTAAGCCTACATATTCTTATATTAGACTACTTACTGATACCTTGTAGCTGCCTACAGGTACTTCAATATATATAGTAGTTGAGTCACTACTGAGGCTGCCTACAGCCCTTTTCTACAGGTCATGAGCCCCGCCTAGCGCGGAAATTTTATTGTAGGCATAACCCGGTCGACACTACTCAAACTCGCTACAAAATATCTCTACTTCACTCGAAAGTAATAGGAAAATAAACTATGGAACCCGAGCTTGCAGAAGACGGCTGCAACTGGCACACCTATGGCAGTTGGGTGCTGAAGGCTATCTCTGAAGACGGCTTGATGGGACACATAGATGGGTCTGAAACACGACCCACAACTCCAAAGTTACTACAGGAATATGGTGCCGGCCAGACACCACGAACCAACAAGGAGAGAGATGTCGTCGCAGCCTGGAAAACTGCTGACGACGCGTGGCATCAACGGGCCGCAATGGCCCACCAATATATTATCTTCGGCATACCCGATTCGATCCTAATGCTATGTATGCATCTGGATACCCCTCACGAAACGTTCGCCTACCTCGAGAATCGCTACGGTCCAATTCCGAGACCCGAAAGCTTGAAGGTCGTTGACGAAGCTTCACAACAGTGCAACTTGCCATCCGAGCAGTGCGCGACTGCTAAAAGTGCTCAGAGCACTTGTGACAGCCATAACAAACCAGAAATTCTACCTAGAGTGGATGAGGGCTCTTCGGATAGCCTAAGCAGCTGTGCCGAGACCGGATCTGGGTACCTAACGCCCGAGACTGAGGTCTTAGATGTGCAGGAGGGGGAAGTCAACCTATCAGAGGTTGCAGATAGGGCTACAGACTCAGAACAGCTGGATGAACTTGCGAACGCTCTCGACACAGCTGATGAGGCTAGTCAGCATGCGGACGACGAGGTTGTGGAGTGCCAAAACTCACCTGAGTGGAGTGCTGAGGCTCCAGAGCCTGCAAACGACTCCACCAGCCAGGCCTGTGCACGCTCTATTGAATTCGCGCCGACAACGTGTCTTGAACAGGATCAGAGTCTCCTGACGAGCGGCAAGACAATTCTTGATGTACCTGGTCCACCGCCCGATGCACAAATCGAATGTCCTATACCACAGGACGAACCGCCAGTGCGAACATATAGTGCCACAAGCACAGAACTCCAGTTATCGTGCATGTGGAGGCACGACACATTGCGACAGGGCAAACGGCCACTGTCCATACAAGGTTACATGCTAACGACATCGTCTGGCTTGCTATACTGGAATGCATGGCCACCCGATCGCGATACAAAGCGAGACATGGGACCAATGGCTGTCAGCAAGGGTCAGCACACTGAATGCGAAGCGAAACGGCAGGATGGCCTACCTGCATCGCCCGAGCCACCTCCGGCTGGCATCACGCTCAGTCCTCGACCCTACAGAGTACCCCACCGTCGTGGAAGACTCAAAACGTATGCTGAAATCATCAGCAACATTCGTATGAGGCGAAGCGCTGACCACGCCCATGCGGCCCCCATGCGGCCACCACAGCTGCTCTCGACACCTGCCAAATCATCCAGGATAATGGCGGGGAGGTCCCCGATACCGAGCGTTCGCTATAACGAGGTCAGCAACGCCAGAAACGGCCAAACGAGAGGCTACAAGCACCTCCGACTCGGCACTGCCATCTTACCACCTCAACTCTTGTGGAAACGCTGGAAACCGCCCTGGAACATCGCTTGCACTTGCTGGATGCAGGGGGTGTCCAACAAAATCAAAACGAGTACTGAAAAGGTCAGAGATGCTCGTACATGGCAATACACCAAGTACTGGATAAAACGGCCTAACGGCTTACCTGCATCGCCCAATCCGCCTCCAAATGGCCTCATGCATGCTCCCAGAACCTTCACGGAACCCTGTCGACGTGGAAGGATCAAACAGACCGCTAAAAGTGTCAGCGGCACTTGTACGAGGCGAACCGCTCATGTGGCCCCCATGCAGCCGCCTCTAGCCTTGTCAACATCCTCGAAACGGTTCAAATACCTTGCAGGATGGTCTAATATGATGAGGATATGCTATAACGAAGTCAGGAGTGCAGGACGAGTGAAAACGAATGGACGCCCGCACCATACAGCTGGCATCCCCATGCAGATATTCCAACTCCTCCGAAATCCCTCGAAGCGACTCTGGAGCGTCGCCAATACCCACTGGCGGCATGGGGTGCATACTAGATCGACGCTGAATGATGCAAAATGGCCGAGAAATCTTCGTATGGCCAAACGGCCCCCTCGCAGCAGCGAGATGAGGCGAGATGATGAGCACAGGGCCAAATGGCCAAACGGCTTACTTATGCCATCCAAACCCACTCGAAACGACTTCGCACACTCTTCTGGGACCCTCAGGGACCCACGCCGACGCGGCAGGATCAAGACGAAACCTAAAAACGTCAGTAGATCCGAAACGAGAGGCAGCAAGCCCTCTAAACTCATTATTCCCATTCCGCCACCTCGCGAACTTGCGAAACCCCTCTGGAATGTTGCAAATACATATTGGCGACATGGGATACCCCCCGGACGGTCGCGAAATATCGAAAATCTTTTGTTATTCGAAACGGCGGCCTCGTCATCACGGTACAAGGTCAAGATGAGCGCACACTACGTGCATTTCCGAAACAGGAAGTTGCCACATCGCGCGCCAAATACGACCAAACACCACTCGTATACCACCCGGACTCGAAGCTCACTCATTGCAGAAGCTACACTCGTTTATTGAATTATTTTTTGGGTATACATTCATTTGAGTTATATTTCTGCATTTCTACTTATCACACAGTGGAGCTTCAGGGGGTGTGTTGGAGATTGAATCACCCCTGTGTGATGTACATTTGGTGCGAGTTTTTACTTGCTTACATAAGCGCTTAGAGCGCACTTAGTAGTACAGTTTTTGGTACTATTTCCTCAGTAGTTGAGTCACTACTGAGGGTAAGCCTACATATTCTTATATTAGACTACTTACTGATACCTTGTAGCTGCCTACAGGTACTTCAATATATATAGTAGTTGAGTCACTACTGAGGCTGCCTACAGCCCTTTTCTACACCCCACACTGCAGATGCACTTGGCCTGGCTGGTTCAATCTCCCTCTTGTCTATTAGGACCCATGTGAGACCCTCTCCAGTCTCTTTGTCAAAGACAATGTCACGAGATTCGATGATGCGACCGGTTGCACGATGTATGCAGACATACGCTTTACGATGCTCTGCAAACCCAAGGTGAGTACACTCGAGTGACTTAGCATCCAGTTTCTGACACTTTTCATCTGGAATGTGGACATGTGCTGTGCAGCCGAAGACACGAAGGTGTGACACACTGGGTTTATTGCTGGTGAATGCTTCATAAGGGGTGATTTTCTGCTCCAATGCCTGTGTCGGTAGACGATTAATTATGTGGGCGGCATGTAGGATAGCATCTCCCCAGAACTTGTTAGGTAGCCCAGCGTCACTCAGCATGGCACGCGCACACTCTACAAGAGTGCGATTCATTCGTTCGGCTACACCATTTTCTTGTGGTGTGTATGCATTAGTCTTCTCGTGATGTATCCCTCTTGACCTGAGATAGGCATCGAATTCTTTTGAGGTATACTCGCCTCCTCCATCGCTGCGAAGGAAGTTTGGGTGGTGACCAGTTTCAGCTTCGGCACGAGAAAAATAATCCTGGGTGAGAGGGAGAACTTCGTTTGTTTTGATTAATTTCACCACCAGATGGTGGGATTTTGCATCAATAAAGGTGACGAAATAGCGATGTCCCGTTTGTGCCATAGTCTCCATAGGTCCGCACACGTCCGAGTAGGTTCTGTGCAGTATAGTAGGATTTTCAACATTTGACTTAGACGGTATAGGGTCGCGATGTTGTTTCCCTTCAAGACACGCTTTGCACGGAGTCGCATTTGGCTCCTTGCCATTGGTTAACTCCATTCCTGCTACCATGCCCTTTTTGTCAAGGGTTAGGATGTTCTTTATGTTCGTGTGTCCCAGTCGACGATGCCAAGTGTTGACTGAGGCCTTAGATGTCATGGCACGAGAGGTCAGGGCAACAATAGGCTCTGCAGGATCAAGTAGGTTTGGCTGACTTATGATGTAGGCAGAGTGGCTTCCAGAGATGTTGCTTGCATCTAGGACATAGAGAGTCCGACACTTGGTTGCGACTGCTGCTATCTCGGAACCTGCACATATGACACATAGTTGGCCTTCAAACGAGATGTTCAGGCCCTTGGCAGCTAGGGATGGGACCGAAACTAGGTTTGTATCCAGTTCGGGAACGTAGTATACGTCCCGCAGCATAGTTCCTTTCATCTGACCATTTTCCAGGTGCATTTCGAGTTCAATACGACCTTTCCCTATAGCTTGGATTGACCTGCCATCTCCGATTATGACAGGTTGTGGCGGTACAAGAGACTGGTAAGAGGTGAACCATGCCCATTGACAGCTCATGTGTGCTGATGCACCGGAGTCTACTACCCATTCAGATGAAGAGGTTTCAGGACATGCTCGCGCTACAAAGAGTTGAAGAGGGGTATTCTGTTCGACCTGTGCAACCTTCGCTGAGAGATCAGCGGTTTTCTCTTTAGGTTTGTCTTTCTCTGGTTGAGAAGATGCTTTTGCCGCTTCATCTGCCTTCTTCCTCCTACAGTTGTCCTCTGTATGGTCAATAAGTCCACATGGTGCATAGGTACACTTCTTTTTCTTCTTCTCTGCAGCCTTAGACTTTTTCTTCGTCGTTTTGGCTGCGAGTGCGCTGTGTGACTTTGATGCCTGTCATGACTTCTCTTCAACCAGGACTTGGGCTATCACCGCATCAGTCGAGCCCTTGTCATCAGATGACATGAGGATCGTTTGAAGAGTTGAATAGGATTGGGGAAGTGATATCACCATTGCAATAGCAACTAGCGAGTCATCGAGTGGTTGGCCGAGGGATCTTAGTATGTACGATTTTTATTGCATCGCACTAAGTTGGGTTTCCATTGATGTGTCCTCTGTTAGGGTTCCTCAGAAGAGTTCTCCAATAAGATACGCAATGGTCTGTTTCCCTTTCCCTTCATACCGTTCACTCAACTTTTTCCAGGTTTCCACTGCTGAGGTTGCATAGAGCACACCGCTGAGGGGTTCGTCCTTCAGTGTCAGTGTGATCTGAGCACAGGCTTCTTGGTCTTTGATGAGCCATTCTTCATGCTCATCAGGTTGTGTATTCTGGACTGGAGTTTTCGTCTCTGTGCCAGCTACAACTTCCCATAGGCCTCGGACACCTAAGACCTTTTGCATATGGAATTTCCACATTTGATAGTTAGCTCTGTCATCTGCTAGTGACAGAATGTCATATAGTCGACTCGACGCTTGTGTGACCTTCACTGTGGATGTCGAAGCAGTCATGCTTGCCGACTGGCTAGCTTGAGGTGCTTTGGATGCAGATCCTTTGCGAGACATGTTCTAGTATAGCGAGGTAATACTGAGTTTGCGAGTTCTTGCTGTCGTTTAGAGCTCGGGGCTCATAACCTTTTGAGGTGAGGTCTGGCAGCTAACTAGCAAAGACAAGCAACTCAGAACTTCGAAGTTAGAAGTCTGAATTGAAAGCTACCTAGCAAAGACAAGCAACTGAAAAGGAGTTCAGTAAGGTAGCTACAGTCGCGGACATGCAAACTCGTCCAACATTATAACAAATGATTGAGAGTTTTTTACCCCAAATTGGTAGTGGTTTTGGGTTCAGACAAGTGAAAGGAGGCCAAAAATGGTGGTCTGATGTTTTTCCCACGACATTTTTGGTGCGCCAAAATTTCTGCTGGTTTGAAAAATATTGTGTACCCCTTTTAGGAAACCATTGTATTACATGATCATACCAGTACCGCCTCAATCGCCATCATCGCTCGCTGTGAAACAGCTTGGTGTTGTTTCTGCTTCCATACTGCCCTGGCAGTCAGCTGCTTTCCACTCAGCCCTAGACAGTAAGTGCTCATAAATCAAAATGATCTGTTAATGAAGCGACAAAGAACTTCGACTGGGCAGGCATCCAATATTGTGACTGCCACTTTCTTAGCTGCTGCAAAATTAGGCTTTGACGTTTCACGGTATCGATACTTGCACCACCCCCAGTACTAATAATCAAGTATTACTAATTTTGACTTGACTACAATTAAATAAAAGTTACATACCATTTCGATCGGATTGAGTTCACAATGAAACTTTGGCAGAAAAATACATAGATGCCCAGCATCATTGATAAACTTCTCCAACATTGAAACTTGATTAATAAAATCACCTTGTTCCTCAGCTTTTTCTTCAGTCGGCCACCAGGCATTGGATGACTGGTGAGTTACTAGCGGAGTTTTCCTCCCTTTCTGACAGCTCCGACTCGCATTCTTTTCATGGAATCATCCACAACTCAGCAAACAGAGTCGTTTGCGCATTTTTCGGGGGTTTTTCAGGGTTTTTTTCGTGTCGTGCCAATTTTCGGCAGGTAAAAATCTTTATATTTGAGAATTTCGAAATTCTGCTCGTGCAATTACTTTACTGTGACTCTTAATAGCATGTATATACGGCTTGCAAGGGCTATTATTGTGTTGTTGCGTTGTAAAAACTCACCAACCAAACTGGTCGAGTTTGCGTGTCCGCGACTGTACAAGTAATATTAAATGAACTTTACCTCAGAACTTCGAAGTTAGAAGTCTGAGGTGCACAGGAAAAACAATTGAACCTAAGTGCGAAGAAAAATGATTATGTAAGACATTCCGCTGTAAGTATCAAGGTAAAACATCAACACTTCAACAGAAACTCTCGCTCGTAACTCGTTACCTGATTGTTAGAAAGGTAAGTACAGGCTAGGTAATAAAAAATGCTGACTAAGCAATAAAACCTCGCACTAAAGTAATAAACATATAATAAGTGGAAAAGCAAGCTAGAAATATGAGAAACAAGGATAAAAATAAAATCTCCTGGTAGGGAAAACCCATTCCCTACATCTCCCCATCACTTAGATACCAACTGTCCTCAGTTGAGGTCCAGCCAGCCCTAGGATACCTGCAAACCGCCCAAAACCGCTCGCATCCAGAAAACTCGAAACCTCTGGGCAACCGCTGAAGCAGACACAACGTGTGACCCACTGTCTGAAAGCTCCCATTGAGTAGTGTGAGGTGCCAAAAAATCGAGAGGGACGGATGTTGGACGAACGAGATACAGCGCGTGCATGTCGAGAGACAGCAGAGGAGGGAAGGGAGAGCGCTGCAGAACAACGGCTCAGGCTGTTGACACAAAGCCGCAGGAGACGGTAGAGGGCACAAGGGAGAACACGCAGCAAAAGGAATCATATTAATTGGCCCGTCCGTTCCTGAGAAACACGCAAAACGGTCCAGAGTGCTCCCCGTGAGCAAAACTTTGAATATCTCCGCACCCAGGATGATGACAGCGTCGTAAGATACACCATTTGAGAGCCCTCGTCGAGTAGAATAGGATCCTCGAAAAGCGAGAGATACGGCGGCAAAACGGGGGAGAAAGGCGCTGGCCACAAATGGGGGAAGGAGGAGAACAAGGTGTTGGCGAGCAACGGTGAGGCCAGTGGACATGAAACCTCGGAAGGTGGCTCTACACAAACAGGAGAGCCCGGCACAAAAGGAATCTCACCGATCGGACCTTCCGAACCCGAGTTATCGCCAAAGTTGTCTCGTACCCCTCCAGAGGCGGACTTCGCCATATCTCGAAAACGCCTGCACAGAATTCGCCGAAAGAGAATTCAACGGGGTCAGCTTGGCGGGAAGAACGCGGGTACCAGTTTTCGAGAGAAACGGCTGAGAAACGAGGGGGATATGGCGCCAGGAACATATGCCAGTGTGCCCGAATGCAGAAAAGTGAATATCTCAGGAACCATTGAGCGCGTCACCGTAAACCAGATACTCCCAGGTAGCTGTGAGCGAGTAGTACCGCCGTGCATAAATTCGAAAGGCCCGGCATAAAAACGGGCGAGATACACCATCCTAACCTCCCCAACCCTGTTCAAACACAAAGACTCGAATAACTTCGGAACCACGAACGCGTGCACTACGTCTGGGATATCGTCTGGTAGGGTTCGTCTAGTAGAGGCACGTCTAAAAAAAAGCGAACGATTCGGGCCGGAATTGAACGAGCTATGCCCCAAACACGGTAGGGGGTAGGAGGAAGGGTATGCACCGACGAATAAAGGGCCAGCGGGGCAGCACAAAATGAAGGGGGACGCTCAAGGGGAGTGGGGAGAGCCGGGAGAACAAGGAATTGAGGGGATACGTGCACCCAATCCCGAGATATTCGCAAAACTGATCTGAGTCACCTCTACCCACAAGAATCCCGATTTCTCGACAACGGCTGCACCAACCCAGACACAAGGTACACCGTTCGAAAGCGCTGAGCAAGTAGTATTATATCCCTGAAAATCGAGAGAAACGGCGAAGATCCGGGGGAGATACGACGTGGACACGGTGTGGGGCAGCAAGACGGGGAAGGAGAAAATGCCGCCGCGGGGCAACCACTGAGACAATCAATATGAAACTGGAGGTGGTGGTAGAAGACACCAGGGAGGGGACAGAGAAAAAGGGATCAGACCAATTGGACCATCCAGTCCCGAGATACCTGCAAAGCCGCCTCATACTCCTCTGTAAATGAAAAACTCCTGTATCTCCACAACCAGTGAGCACGTCACCACGAAAAAGGTATCACCCGGTAGCTGTTGACGAGTAGAGCCACCATGCGAAAAAGCGAGAGTTCCGGCGTGAAAACGAGCGAGATACACAATCTCAACCTCCCTACCCTGTTCAGACACAAAAACTCAAATAACTCCACAACCGTGAATGCGCGCGCTACGTCTTTTATATTGTCTGGTAGATGTCGTCTAGTAGAGTCACATCTGAGAAAAGCGAACGATTCAGTTGAGAATTGTAAGAGATATGGTCTAACCACAGTAGGGGGGAGGAGGGCGGCATCGCGTTGGTGAGGAACCGCTAGGTGGAATTCTACAAAACTTCGGGAGGTGATAGGGACGTGCAAGGAGAGTCGGGAGAACGAGGAACCGGAAAAAACGGCGCACCCAATCCCGAGATATTCCAAATTTCGTCCTACAGTGCCTTTCTCCAGGGATTGGGCCATATCTCCAGATGCGCTGAGACCGCTACAACGAAAGGTACACCGTTAGAAAGATCTCGAGGAGGAGAATCTAAATCCCGATTTGCGAGAGGGACGGGTGAGCAGTGGTCAAGATATCGCGTCAACGAGGCGGGGGACGAGGGACTCCAGGTGTGCGGCTGCCTGACACTCGGCAAGGGGAGACTCCATGAATGATATATGCATAAAAAGAAGAACAAAACACAATGAAAGAAGTCCCAACGAGCTAGGGCGACTGTATACTGACTCAGTACACCCTACGAGAGGGCTGGGGTGTACGACTGCAACTATACCACCTTCCCAAGTGCGCTGGTTCCCAACTACTATGAGACGGCCAGTTACTGTAGGAACTGGAGGTCACCACTCTGTCAAGCTGCCAGACCAGAGTGGGTTCGTCCCTCAAGATTTCTGGTAAGCACGAGTATGTGAGTTGTGGTGCAGGTGACGGCGAGTGGTAGTACCGGTAGTCATGGGAATTGTGGGAATCACGGCTGCGTGGCCTACTCAAATATGAGTACAAACGCAGGTTGTCGAGATCACGAGAGCAAGAATGAGAGCGGGAGCGAGGTCAACCACAAGAGTAAGAGTGGGAATCATGGGAATCATGGCTGTGGGGCCTATCCAAATACGAGTGCTGATGCCTATGACCAGCATTGAGTGAACTCTCGAAGTATGAGTGAGACAGCGACCGTGGGCGGCCATGGCCACGAGAGTGAGAGCAAGATCGACTGTGAGAATGAGAACGGGAGCAGGGTCGGCCATGAGAGTATCCTGTAGGTAGAACACGAGTGGGTGAATGAGGGCAGCACAACAAAGCATCACTTGAGTTCAAGGATGCGCTAGGTGTTCGAATGGGGACCTGAGGTTGTGCTGGCACTGAGTGATAACTCGGCCCTTCCACTGAGAGTGGTGCACACAATGGTTGTTCCGAGGGGGTATTGGGGTGCACTAACAAGCAGGGCTGGGACACACCTAGTGAAACCCTTTGGGTCTGCGGCATTTGGCTACCCACATCCTCCAGAGATAGCCAGCCTGGACTCGAAGGAGGAATTCAAATATCCATAGACCGATTTCCTAGATCCCAGCGTGCCAGATGGTCCTTGAGAGTGCGCCTGGGTACTTCTCGCGGTATCTCTTGCCCGGTAGGGAGTGCAACACGACCTTTCACAATTAGACACTTTCCTGTGGTCAAATATTCCTTGCATGAATCACAGTTGGCTCGAATATGACCTTTCTGACCACAGAAGAAGCAAAACGAGTACAGCCGACGGGGTGAGCGACTGTCCGAGGTGGGTGGTGGCTGTGCGCGCGAATTACTGGCCTCGAGGGGGCCTCGACAAGTCTCGAGAAGTGATTTTGCAGCTGTCGTGACTCGAATTATGTCATCGAGGAACCTTCGAAGGTCCTCGGGTCGCCGAAGGTAGCTCGAGGCTTCGGAAGAACCACTACTTGGGGTATTCAGGCCTTGCATGACGTCAGGCAGGGACTTGAGTGATTATAGCAATATACAAGGGAGAATTTCAAGAGAAAATATGAACACGAGGGTGAGACCGAGGCTGAAACTGTGAGAGCACGAGCAAAAACCAAGAAAACACGACCTGCAACTGCAAAAACAAGACTGAACCTGATGAGGGTAGGGGTACCAGACTAAGACAGAAGCCCCTCGCGGTGGGCTCCAGTTGTAGGAAAAGAAGAATTGTGACTGGGGGGGAGAGTGCTGATATCTGAAGGGGGAGAACTTCCAGAGGGGCTTCTATAGCCTGGTGAGAGAAGCTGTCTGAGAATGTCTGAAGCTGTCTGGGGCTGTCTGAACACTGAAGAAGGCCACACGCAACCTTCTTGAACTTGAAACTTGAAACTCTCGCTCGTAACTCGTTACCTGATTGTTAGAAAGGTAAGTACAGGCTAGGTAATAAAAAATGCTGACTAAGCAATAAAACCTCGCACTAAAGTAATAAACATATAATAAGTGGAAAAGCAAGCTAGAAATATGAGAAACAAGGATAAAAATAAAATCTCCTGGTAGGGAAAACCCATTCCCTACACCGGGTTAGGAGTGAGTCCCATGATGGAGGCCTTGTAGCTTTCATGCTTGGATTTGCCCTTGGTGGCCATCCAAGCAGGAGGGTGCCACTGTGAAAGAGCATAAGCAGCTACTGCGTTTTTGGCCAGTTTCTGTCCCATATAGTTGTCGACATCAGCCAGGTACCTGTTAATCCAGGTGACAAGACATTGAGCCATCCTGGTGTTTGGCACATTACTCTCGTCATCTTCCCTGGCAGCATGAGCATAGACATTGTCTATTTCACGGGGTTCATTGAGCAGGTGCACTGCACCTGGGGGGACTGCTCCGAATAAGGTTGGAGCATAACCTGCCGATATGGCCCTCTCCATGTTGTAGCGGTGGGGAGCTTTGAACTGGTAAAGGTTCTGCTGAACCCAAACATGCAGGAATTTCCTGCTGTTCAGCAGAACGAATGCTTGGTGAGGGTGCTCCCTCCAATTGATGAGGAACATTGTAGGGGCCTCTTTGAGGTGGTCAGTCAGGAGGGGCCATTTGGGATGAGGCTGTGTTTCCACGGACTCATCAGGAGTGTTGTGTGGCATCTCATGGGATTCTACATGGGATGCAGGAGGGTCGGAGACAGGTATGGGGGTGATGGCACAAGGAGGGGAGCAAAGTTGTTGACTATGTGAAGTGGGGGGTGCCCCACTCCCTCCCCCTGAAAGATGAGCTGCCAGGCTCGAAGACGAAGGCCCAGCACCTGCTGGCTGGGGGGGGCAGTCATGGTGGGGACCGGACGCCAGGGATTCCCCGCATGCACATTTGAGGTCATGGTCCTCTTTGAGGCGCTCACACTCATCCCAGTAGTGGTGAGCGTGGGACCACCAGTAGTCTTGGTTGGCCCAAAGTCGGTTGACATCCTGTCACAGGGTCAAAATGTCATCCAGCCCAAGGAGACGTGACAGCACATGCACACAATTGGATCATGCATGTGCAAGGCCGGGCAACCCAAGGACCAGGTCTTGTGCCATATGCAGTGCATACACGGAGCACACGGTGCAGCTGTCTGGCTGGCCACAGTCGTCATGGACGACCATGCCAAACTCACTGGCATGCCACTTTCGATGTGGGGGTGAGACAGAATGCTCATGACAACATTTGGTGTCACATGAGCATGGGCAAGGGGGGGAAGGAGACCTGGAGTTTGCCGGTGACCAACCATGAGGGGGGGTGTCGTCCCATGCACACCGTTTGGAGGTACAATGATGTGCCCCGTCTTCTGGGGACATGGGCATGTCAGAGAGGGCAGCAGCATCTTCAGAAGAAGGCACTGCTGGGGTGTGAGGGGTGGTGTAGCAGCGAGACATGGTATGTATATGGGGCAGGGGTGGTAACAAGTGGTTGTGGTAAGAGGTGAGAACAGGAATGGGTCAGAAAACTGCATAAGAAGGAACAATTGCATAATCAAGGCGAATTTCATAATTAAAATGATAACGTTCGCTCGTAGGTAAACCAACTCTAAATCTAAGCCTGGTGGCAAGTCCAAATGTGGGTCTGTGGGAGAGAATGGCATAGTCACATGTGGGGACTGAGTGTGACTTACAAGTTTCTCCCCTACTACACATTAGCTTCCATAGTACGCTGACTGTGTTTAGGCAGTCAGTGGGGTTCGTCCATGCCATGTAACTCGAGGTACCTATCTAGGGCCTCGAGGTCCTTGCAATGTAGGTAAGGTTCCCAAGTGGAGTTGCCCAGACTCCACTTGACTAGGAATTCCAGCTGATGGCCCACCCAGCGGTGGGCGGCTACTTCATTGACTATCCATTCTGTGTCATTGGGGATGCCCATGTCATAGAAGACGTGAGCATCACATTTGGGGAACATAGCATCGTCATTGGGTTCATGACGACACAGGAGATTGGTGTGGAAGGTTGGGTGGATATGTTGTTCCTGGAGCTGCTTTGGCAGCTCCAGAGTGTACATGTCTGTAGACAGGTTCACTCATATAATTTTCATGGGGCCGATATACTTGGGGAGGAGCTTTCATGCATGTCCCTTGGGCAAGGTGAGATTCTTCGTGGATAGGTACACCAGGTCTCCCTCATTGTACTTCCCTCCTTCCCTTCGTCATTTGTTAGCATGGTGTGTCTGCACCATGCGGGCCTCGATTATGGCGTCGTGGGCCATCGCCAGGTTCTCCTTTGCTTGACAGATGAAGGATGTTACCCCAGGAGCAGTCATGACTGACTGTTCCTCAACGTTGGGCAGTGATCAGGGCAGGTACCCATATGTCAGCTCGAACGGTGTGAATCCTGTCGAGCTGCTTATGCTCAAGTTGATGGCAAACTCAACCATCGGTAGCTTCGCAGCCCAGTCCCATTGGTCTGGAGAGACTAGCCCCCATAGGATTTGTGATATGTTCTGTATCACATGTTTGGAAGCTCCATCCATTTGAGAATGGAAGGCCATGGACATTAGCAGCTTCATGTCCAGGAGTCTGTGGACCTCGCACCAGAACTGCGAGGTGAACTTGGCATCACAATCTGATACGATCGTGTCAGGGAGACCATGTAACCTCACTATCTCCCGGATGAAAACCCATGTGAGTTCGGACACTTGTATGGTGGTGTTGACCAGTATGAGATGAATCAGGGACATCAATCAACACAGCATGACCCATAGGTAGTCAGCGCCGTTGCTTTCAGGGAATGGGCTGACAAAGTCCATTGCAATGGCATTCCATGGCCTCTTAGGGATCGGCAGGGAATGGAGTAGGCCTGCCGGCCTTGCATTGTTGGCCTTGGTGGTCTGGCGCACTGGGCATGATTTGCAAAATCAGTTGACTTCCTTGCCCATGCCAGGCCACCAGAAACGCCTATGTATGTAGTCTCTGGTGCACAATGCTCCGAAGTGACTGAGCATCTTGTGTGCATGCTCGATCACTTGCACCAGCAATTGATCATTTCTCCAGTCTGTTGCACTCAGCGAACCAATATGCCTAAGACAGGCAAAGGTGAGCAGGTGGAACTATGCAAAGACAAACCTTGAAATGAGGATGCTTTGTAGGGTACTCTGTATGCATAGTAGATTTGTCATACATTAGACTCGAAGGTCATTCAACTGCTAAGACAGCGATGATGACACTTGATGAGAGGCTTTAGACAGCCAATCTGAGATAGCAGCGAGTCAAAGAGTAGATTCAAACTGAGGGAAGTAGTCCCTCAGCTATGAACTATATAGTACAGGGGTAGATCTATGATGTAAGTATCCTGAAGATCTGAACAAGATCCTAGGTACCATGAAGAAGGGCAGTGTTCTGCAGCAGCTACCCATCTGACTGTGGAAGACATAAAAGTACAAACTAAAACCATAAAAGGAAACACATATACAATGAGGCGAAGAAGTCCCCTAGGTTACTGAAAGAAACAGCAGAGCCTCACCATGGTTTTCCATGATGCTTCGCCAAGCCAACAATCTCCCAGATGCTGAGGACCACTGTGGTGGTTATGAGGTTATGAGAGAAAGAAAGAGACAGAAAAGGTAAAATGTGTTATCACATGGGTACATCATGGTGGCCCAGAAGCCGCCTTCCTGGATTACCAGTTGCCTAGGCTGGGTTCAATGTGGGGGTCGAGGCATGGTTGGTAACACAGTCCACCTGAGGGAGACAGAGTACTCTGTCTCCTGTCGTGACCTTCAAGTAGATCAGTCCATCGTCGACATCGAAACCTTTGTGGTGATCTGGGTGTAGGATCACCTTCACCAGGACAGGATCTGCTGGGTAGCCCTGCCAGATGCAGTTGAGGAAGCCATGCTCGCCCTGGAAGTGGGTAACGAGCATTTGTGGGTCCCCTGCAGAGTCGAGTAGAGTAGGATCCTCACTTGTGGAGGTGCAAGTGGGTTCTTCCCTTCCCTTCTCTGCATGTTGTCTCAGCATGTCGGCTTCCATTCAGCATTCCTCCACTGGCTCTCCTATTTTTGGTGTCTCATCTCGCATGGCTGTGAGATGCAACTCTCTCAGTCTGTCGATTGGGAGGTTGTCCCCCTCTGGATCAAGGCAAATGTCAGCTGTCACCCATTCAACGGTCTCCTTTGGCGCTTCATCTCCCCTGTCTGTCTTGTAATATTGAGACGGACAATCAGCCACCCTGTTTTCCAACCCTTTGATGTATATGATCTCAGTGTCAAACCATGATAAATAGTCCATCCAGCGCATCTGACAGCTGGATAGGCATTGTTGTGTGTGAAGAAACTGGAGAGCTTCATGGTCCATGATCACCTTGATGTGGAAGCCAAGGAGTTTGTCTTCCCACTTCAATAGTGCCTCAAGGATGGCAAGAGTTTCTCTCTCAAATGTCTGATAGTTGTGTTGGGTGTCTGTGAGCTTCTTTGACAGGAATCCTGCCAGACGACATCCTTGCCAGGTCGGGCCTTGGCCATACAGCGCCCCTATTCCATATAGTGACACATCACAAATGAGCCAAATAGGCTTGTTTGATTTTGGGTCCACAGGTCATAGGATTGGATACTTACAGGCGAGGTCCTTGATCGCCTGGAAGCATCTATCGTGAATTTCATGCCAGAGGAAGGAGTGGCTGTTCCTCTGGATTCCCATCAGGGGCATCATGTATGTGGATACATCTGGCATGAATGGTGCCAGATATTCAACTAGGCCCATGAATCATTGTATCTCATTCAGGTTCCTGGGCTTCTGCAAGTTGCAGATGTGGGCCATCTTGTCCTCATCTGTGTGAACTCCTCTGTCATCAATTATGTGACCAAGGCAATCTAGTCTCTCAGCAAATAGGTCAACCTTATCCCTTTCAAGATAGAAATCAGCCTTCACAAGCATGTCAAGCATGAGGGACACATGTTCCATGTGGTCCTCTATTGTGGTGCTGTACACGAATGCATCATCTAAGTATGTGTGTACTATCTAAAGGAGGTTGTTGCTATGCAGAGGGAACCTGTAGGGTAACCTCAGTAGTCTGGCAAGCTACTATTATATTAGTATGTACCTGTAGGGTAACTACAGGGTATCAGTGAGATAGGAATAAACCTAAGTAATGAATGTACTCACCCTCAGTAGTCTGGCAAGCTACTGAGGGACTAGGAAAATAGTCTACTGCTATGTGCGATGCAAGGTGATTAAGTAAGCAAGTAAACACGCGCCAACAATGGCCGGTTGCATAATATTCCAACACTATCCTAGCTATATACTCTTGCAGCATCACCATCATCAGCCATTGGAAAGTGGCTGGTCCATTGCAGTCTCCTTGCTGCATGATGTGACTCAGGAAGGTGCCAAAGACAGTCAAGAAAGCTGTCTTTGGGACGTTGTTGGGATCAATCCTGACTTGTTCATATGTGTTCGACAAGTCGATTTTGGAGCGATACTTCACTCATGCAATGTCCATCTGAATCTGGTCTTGGTCAGGGAATGGGGTGACATCCTTGACCATGTTGTCATTGCACTTTCTGCACTCGATGACTGTCCTGAGTTTCCTGTTCTTCTTCAGGATACAGAGCATCGGTGCTGCTTGTGGCATGCTTGCTCTCTCCCACCATCCAGCCTTCATATATAGTTGGATCTTTTCTGCCAGCTGAGGTTTCAGTGAGTCTGGGCAGCATGGCAAATGGTAGGTGTAATGCATACCCTCATCGATCAAGGGTATGTGGTAATTTACTTCTCGGAGTGGTGGCATTCTGGCGACCACTCCCTTCATATGATCCTCATACTTTTTATATAGCTCTTCCCTCAGATGAGGGATATCATTGTCTGAGTATTTCCAGGGCTTCATATGTGCAAGTGTAGCTTGCTGTTCACCCCTGAGTGCCGACATAGATTCCTCAAGATTTCAGTGAGGTGTGGTGGGGCCAGGATTATTCCTCATTGGTATGGCCCCACCAGATAGTCAGGCACTCTTTGGTGTCGAGGACGGTGTCTCCTTATGCCATCCTTTCTCCCGTGGTCAATTTTCCACAGAACCAGATATATCCAGTTCTGTGAGTGTGGGAACGGTGGTACCCCCAATCTCTATCGTATTCATATCAAATTTCAATTGCACTCTGTGCGATTGGAGGAAGGGGATTCCAAGGATGCAGTCATATCAATCGATATTTGCAACATCGAAATAGGCATCACACATGAAGGCTCCCAGACACAGCTTCATCTGGGAGCTGTGTGTGATCTTAGAGCAGCTTCCAACACTGTTGAGACAGCAGTCTCGACAATCCGAGTTCAGAACACAAAAATAGAAATATAATGATGCCCGTATGATGGAGCACAACAGATATGACAGAATATCCCCAACGATGGGACAAAGATATAGAGCGGGTAGAAGGGCAGAAGACGCCCCAACACAATGAATACGAAATAAGATAAAACATATAAATGGGTAGCTACCACATACGAAATAGACAGTGAAGACGAGAAGTCTGCTCGTTGTCCCGCACCTTCGTCTGAGCCTTGAGACCACACCCTAAGCCTGCCATACAAGCCTCTGCACTGCCAGCCCTAACCAAACCGTACCACTCCGAGAGGTTATGAGCCCCGTCAGCTCATAACTGACCTAGACGTCGAAACGCCCCCGTGACACTCGCTGTATCTGTGACACTGCCTGTAACAGGCCTATTGTCGATGCCCATCGTGGGAACTAGAATGCCCGCCACCACTACAATCAGAGAGGAGATGAGAGAGACTGCCGAGAGGAGCCAGCGCGAAGTCGAAAGACTTAGCCTGTGTGACCCATGTCGTCGCACCAGTCACAAAAGTTATGAGTGCCGCTACAAGGGTAGACCCGAGTACGGATATCACGGGAAAATAGGCCACACTATAAGAGAGTGTAGGACCAACCCAGCAGATAGAAAGAAGGATAGAGCCAGGCAAGGACATTGTAGAGAGTCTGAAGAGCCAGAAGGAATAGTGCACCACGCCAAGGAAGTAAAAGATTCCAGTGGCAGCGATGTAGCGTTCATGTCCACGGAAAGTGTAGACACTGGAACGACTGGACCTAATGGCTATTCCGCCTATGAGTGGTTAGCCAACAGCGGTACAACATCACATATATGTGCCCAGAGGAATGTGTTCACTATGTATGAACCACTCACAGATAAAACGGTATCTGGCATTGGGGAACAACCTGCCGTCGCCTTAGGCCGCGGGACAGTTACCGTGAGTAGCCAGATAAAGGACAGGACCGTGACAGTCCACCTACGAGATGTGCTGCACGTTCTTTGCTATTGCAAGCGCAGATTGGTTGTCACCATAGAGCGTTGTGGCTCCCCTCTGTGGGTGGTCTAATTCCTTTAACAGGTTCCGTAACCATATTGTTTCTCGTGTGGCATTAGCCATCTCCCAATTGTAGCGTCAACTGGGATGCCAGTGTGAACATAGGCAGTTTTGTGACTGTTGCAAATGCAGGGCTCACGAAGTTGGTCATGCTCCCTGTGTCTATCATGGTCAACGCTTTGCAGCCATTGACCTGTGCCTTTACTATCACACAAGCACGTGCTTGTGGGGGGATTGCTGGTCTAGGGGTAATGGTGGTATTGGTGCGCATCCCATATTGGAATGCATGGTCAGTTTCTTCTGTTGGATGGAGGGCCATCAGTCGTCGAGGGCTGTCTGGGATTGCCAGGGCTTCTGGGTCGATATACAAATGTGAATCGCCACCTAGGCTCTCATGAGCATGCGAGAGCCTATTGGCTAGCCTCCTCAGCTCCCTTTGGAGGTGCTCATTCTCCTGCCCTGATTGCTATATCTGTCATTCGTTCCAGGTCATGGCTCCCCAGATTCCCTGAATTAGCTCCCCCATTCTATCTACTTCCATCCTGGCCATCTGGAATCCCCTCGATGAGGATGCGACACTTGTCAAGGCATCACGTTCCCTGGGCTGGAGTGAATTGCACATCCTCATGACCTGATGACCTATGCTGATCAGGGATGCATGGACCTCAGCCATGTCAACCACTGGTTGATCTTCCTCAACCACGTTGTCCAGTTGGGCGAGAGTGAGGTCCACAGTGGCCTCTGTGCAGTTTAATTCCTCCAACACGTATCCTACATGGGGGAGGACCATTTCACCCATTGCCTCCTCTCTTGCATCCCATCCTTCATCATACGCTCTTCATCTCTGCTGCCTGGGAATGGCATGTGCAGCTATCAATGATGGTACCTCTGTGAGCTCATCTCTTATGATATGAGCTCTGTATATTCTGCACATCTGACAATCATCTATGTGTGTCAGACCAAAACGTTGCGAGTAGTGCCAGGTGTGATTGTTCATCATAGGAGGCATCGCCTCATTTTCCATTGTGTTCACCATTCCCCATGGGTTGATTATTTCTTCTTCTTCCTTGTCAGATGACATCTCGTCGTCTGGCTCACTATCCTTGACTGGGTTGCCTTCCACAGTTGATTCTTTGATGTCCATCCAAGCATAATGGATTGCTCTGTCGTCCTCAGCAGAGTCATGTGTCTCCATTGACCCAAGGTATGTGATGGGCTCTCCATCATCATCACTGTTGTAATATTCCCTGTAGATGTTGATGACTTCGTCATTGGCATCTACCTCATCTCCTGATGATGCTTCCTTATCTTCCTCCTTATGGGAAGGTGTTTCATTGTCCAGGGCTTCTGGGCATTCGTTGGCATGCTCGTCTTCAATCACCTCGGCAGTGAATAGTCTGGCCTTGCCAGTCTTGCCATCCTTCGATGCAACATTCTTCTGATCACACTCATTCACATAGTGCCCTTCCTTACCACAGTGGTAATACTTGACGCTCTGACACGTTGTGCCAGAGTTTTTTGGGCTTTTATCTCTGGGTCCACTCCTTCTCTCATGACTGATTCCAGTCATGCGTTGTCCCTGTGGATTGGATGGGTCCCTTCTCTGGATGCAAGCGTTGTCCAGAGCTTTTCTGTACAGTACATTCCCCTTCTGGGTGTACCTACATATATTCGCCATTGGTATACTGTTTACTGCCAACTTGGTTGTCCAAGTTGGCGGGATGAGTACCAGTCTGTTTAACTTGCTGGGTGCAGGTGTGATTGTTGATGAGCTTGAGTGCACTCTCCATCCTTTGCACTTCAATTAGAATTTGGTCCATCAGCATATGTTCTGCCAACACGCCCCTGGACTTGAGGACTCCTTCAGCGATTGGCAGAGGGAGTCTGTTGACAAATTTCCTCCTCATGGAATATTTGTCAGGGGGCTGGACCATCCAGGATGCCTGGCATTTCAGGTCATTGTAGAAAGCAAGTACTCCCTTTGCAGCAGAGTACTTGGTATTATCATATCGTTCAGTGGCATTTTGGGTGGATGCTTCATGAATGAATCAGGTGAACATGGCACACACGAAATCCTCGAACATCCAGTTGCGGATCATGCAGTCTGGGCCATCAACTTCTTGATCAAACCACTGTGCAGCCATTCCCTCTAGATAGGTCCCAGCATACATGATGCAGTCTGCATCATGGGCAGGCCCTGTCACCTTATAGATCTTCAACCAGCGCAATATCTGATTGACCCATTCGTCGAAGGTGTTGATATCATCTTGACCTCTATAATTTTTTGGTTGTGCGATTTTGATGGCTTTTACTTCTGGACCCACAGGGGCTGTATGACAGCCTACTGCCTCGTATATTCTCTGACAATATTTTTCCAGGAGAGATTCTGTGTATCCACTCATACCAGGTGTCAATCCTCAGTGTGAGTGTACCCCTGTCGATTGTCCATGGCTGCGGCGATCACATTTGTCCTCATCATCTCTATGATTTCGATGAGGAATCAGGATTTGTCTCCTCCTGCAGTCATCATCACAATCATCTTGATCATTTTGGCAGCAGTGATCATCATCTGGGTTGTCATCTGGATCGTCGTCTGGATCTTCATTGGGGTGTCCAGTGGCTACTCCCCAACCATAATCCTCTTCTTCTTTAAAGCCTTGTTCCAGATGAGGCAGGACTTCGCGATCTGGCCAATCATTTATCGCTTGGTATCTGGTTGCCCTATTCATTGAAGTCTCCATTGATCCTACTCCATGTGAATTGCCTCTCCATGGAGTGTCTTCTTTCCTGCATTCAGTTCTTTCATGCTCTTCTTCATAGTGGGCTTCCTTCTTCACAGTGCAAGTGGGGCCTCATCCTTCCTCACTGGCCCTATTGTGTGTGCTTTCGATGTCAGGCATATCCACTAAGTCGTACAGTTTTTTGAATGTATGTGCCTGGTGACCACGTTCATCCTGGTCACCAAAGCTCTCCCATTGGGAGGTGCATTCAGTTAATATTTCTTTTAGTTCTCAGACAAATTCAGGGAAGGTAGGCAGCTTTTTTCTGGTATCAACTTTTTCTTTTCCCTTTTCTGATCCTTCTGCTCTTGTATTTTCTACAAGAGCAGTTTCTGTAGTGAGTTCAGTTAGAGCACTTGGCCCTTTGTCTAAAATTATGGCGTGATTGGCCTCATTGGGGATTTCTCACATGATCGTCTCAGACAATTGCACTTGTAAGAAGTCATCAACCCTTCCCAATGGTGGCAGATCGTCACCATATAAGTCCTCTCAATCTCTATCGGGCTCGAGAGGTTTTGTTGCACTGCAAGAAGTTTTCTTCTGCAGCATGGAATTTTTGTTTGACTTGGGTGCCATAACACTTTCGGGTGTGTAAAAAATTGTAAAGGGTAGGTCCTTCTCGTCCACTTATTCACTTATCCCTTGAATATACACATGACCAGTGTTATATTGAGTGATGCAGTAAGGTAGAAAAGAAGTCCAGCCTACTATAACGAGCACCCTCCTACATACGGGCACTCACCATTACATAACACCTGTACAGTACCAGAGTTCAACCATGTTAATGAACTCTGTCCCAGCCCCTGTCTTAACAAGGGCTAAGCATGAGACAACCACTAGGTCAGTAGTAACAGGTAAGGAGGGCTCTACCCTCCTTACAGGAGTGTGGACAGTAGCCATACGGGGCGCCAGTGTCTCCTTCAATATATTCTGGCTGATGGCAGATAGATGGTGAAGGGCGCCTTCTGTCATATTCATGGTCACCTGGTTTAGAAGAATACACTGTATGATCACTCAGGCATCGCCAGTGACTATCCTTGCACTCAGGCTGTTGCTGGTCATGTTCATGTAGCTCTGCCTCTCACTCTTCACAATGAGGGGGTGCAGGTAGTTGCTCTACTATGGCAGGGGGTCTAGGAGGCTGAGCACCTTCATCATGATCCTCAAAATGAGCCAGAGTACGAGGACCCTCTCATGTAGGTAGCTGGGTACCTGCATCGTGTTCACCTGGTAATACCTGCAGGCCACCTGGCTGCATAGGTTGTGAAGGCTCTGTTTCCTCAGTTGTGGGCCGACATCTGTGCAAGTGGTGAGGATCGTGGGTGTCCTTGTCAGAATCAGAATCAGAATTGGGATGGTGATGCCGACACCAGTGGTAATCATAGTCATCATCATAGTAAGGCAAACATTGTCTTCTATGCTGCAGGTAGTAATAACTGTCATCATCATCATAATAATATCAATAATGGTGGGGATCATAATAGTCATCAGAGTCATAGCCATACATCTGCCCCAGCATGGTCACAACTGTGGGCTCAGGATGAGCATAAATAGAAGGCAAACCTTGGGGAATTACTGGAGGTTCATGGTGTGGCTGAACAAACTGCTCCAGTTGTGGAGAGCGATGAGTATGCAGAGAATGAAGAGGATGGTGAGCAGGTATTACAGGCTGTGGAGGTGCCATTGGAAGGGGTGGTTGAATGACAATTGGACTGGTGCCCGGTACACCTGGCATGGGCATAACAGGAGCTGTTCCCATGAGAGGGATCATTGGTGGAACCACTGGCTGTCCCATTGGGCCCATAAGGTGAGGATCATGCGCCAATATAGGCTCTTGAGGAGACGCAGGTATCATGTGTATCTGGCCAGGAGGTGGCATCAGAGTCTGTCCCACATTGATTACATTTTGGGGAGCCAGCAGAGGGGGTGTTGGTGAAGGCCCAAGCTGTATAGGATGCTGTTGATTGGCAAACTGCATTGGCAAAGGGGTGGGACCACAAGGTGGATGATATGTCTCCTGAGTGTTAGTACCTGAGCTTCATGCACTGGGTGAGGATAGAACATGAACTGTGGGGCCTGGTGCTGAACAACCACCGGATGAGTTGGTCTAGGGCTGGGAGTAGGAGGTATAAATCCCTTGTTGTCCTCCACTAGATGACACCTGTAAGGTGAAGGAGTTCGAACCTCAGCGAATGGGGGACCAGTCAGGAGGTGGTGATGGGACCACCCAGGATGAATGGTGTGGGGTCATGTGGACTGGGAAGGGAATCACAGGTTCCTCAGGTGCAACGGGGGGGTGGCACAACAGGGTAGTTTACTGTCACCATTGGTTGTCTGCCAGGGACCAGAGGCTGGGGCACGACTGGGAGAATGATGAGTCCAGGTGCTAGACCCAGTGCAGGAACACCACCTTGGGGCTGAGGCATAACTAACCACAAAACTTTAACACAAACTTGAGGCAAGGACAAGTGAACACACCAGGAATGATACCAGCCCCCATACTGAAGCATGCCATATCAGCCCAAAGCTGGTCAATCCTCGCTGCTACTCCCTGCAGCTCAGCTTGGCAATGATTCACATCCTGAGCCAACCAGTCATTCAAGTGGTGCATGTACCTCATAAGCTTGCATTGTTGATCTATGGTCACTCCTTGGGCATGGCAATGTTCCTATAAACATTTGAAGCTGTAATTTCATGGTATGGTGCAACCTTACCCTAAGTATTCCAATCAGTGTGTCGAAGAGAGAATAGTCTATGCAAAATGTCAGAAAGGTATGGTAATACTCATGCTTGTTCCTTACAGGTCCTGGGGGCATTGGAATGTAAGTTGGACTGGCAGCTGCAGGTTGAGCAGGTCTAACTTCACCTGGGGGTGGGAAGACACCAGTCTATTGCATGAAGTGAGAAGTTGAGTCATTGCAATGGGGGGTTGGACTCACAGCATCAGGATCCAGGCATGGTTGGTACCAGCTCCACACAGCCTGGGGATCCTCAGTGTGACCTAACCTCTCAGGGACCAATGTGGACTGCTATACAGTGGTGGCTGTAAAGAGTGTTAGGGAAAAGAAATGCAATAAGCGGAGCACCTACTATAGCTGGGTATGCCAGTAGGACATGAGGGTGGTGCTTGTGCTCTGCTGGCCAATCACCTATCACATGATCAGGTTGCAGTGGATGGCTTGGAATAGGTTGAGCCTCGGGTGGCAGATGTCATTCTGCACATTGCAAGTGGTGGATGCCTACCTGGATGCTGTAAAGGAGGATGTGGAGTCTTGGAGGAGAATATCCCCATGTCTGGGAATGGTGGGGCTGAAGTAGACCTTAGTGGAATGGTGGGACTAGTGCTCCTAGATCTCGGGGGTCTTTGCCAAGGTTGATATGTAAAAGGAATGAACAGGGGAGGCAACTGAATGCCGGGAAGCAGGGGAGCACTTAGCAACTCCAACAGTTGCTCATCCAACAAAGGCCCAGCATGTTCTGGCACAGGCACATGAACATGGACACCACATGCTAGATCTGACCACAAATGATGTAAACTGTCTGAGTCAGTAGATGACTCACAGGCAGATTTGACTTCAGCCCCCATCCTCCATTCTCGAATTTCTTTGTGTCACCTGTTGGTTATAGCCTTTCAAGAGGGTTTCGATAGTATGTAGTCATTCACATATTTCGGTGTTGTCAGGAGGACCCACCCTTGTCAAACCTCATCAAGCATTTGATTCATAGTGGCCCAAGGAAATGATCAAAGGTGCATGCCTGAGGGTTGGTACCAGCTGTGCGAAGATGGGGGTCCTCAGCATGACCTAACATCATAGGGGCTGTCAGGAGCCAATGTGAACCATCATGCTGTGGCAGCTGTAAAGAGCATTGAGGCAAAGGAATGCAGTAGGCAGAACACCTACTATAACTGAGTACACCAGTTGAGGGTGGTGCTCTGGTGGCAGTGAATTGCTTGGAACAGGTCGGGCCTCAGGTGGTGATGTCAATCTGCATGTGGTGCAAGTGGCAGATGCTTACCTGGATGCTGCAATGGAGGATGTAGAGCTTTAGAACATTCCCATGTCTGGGTCCAAGGAGAGTGCCACATAAAGACAAATGGCCATCTAATATTGAAAATGGCGTCTCCAGACAAACTGATAGGTAGTAGACATATGAAATGCTACCTAAGATGTATAGGTTCCTAACCTCACAGCATTCAAATCCTGCTCTGCATACTGCATAATCAAAATGGCTGTTCCAACCTTGACCCCGAGCCATGCCTGCAAGTCATGAAGTTGAATGAACTTCAGCATGAGCTGCGACAGGTGAAGAAAGCCTTTCTCCTGCAAAATATGCCCAAATGGTGCATATGTCACTCCATCATTGTTACATTGTTCATGGAAATCAAGAGATGAGAACCAAGAAACAATCTCTGGAGTGTCAGCAATAGATGGGAGTGGGTCTGAAGGCAGAATGTTGGGGGGTAGCATCAAACCATGAAAATGGGGCTGAGAGGGCTGGTTGGGTGGGTAGAATTGCCCAGGACCTGCACCCATCAGATAGCCCCAAGGTGGCAGTGGGCAGAAAGGAGGATAGTAGCCATAGGGCCCACCAGAATGCCCTGGAACATGCTCCATTTGTGGCACCATTGTAGTTGTATGGCTACGTGACCTTGCATCGCTGACTGGGAGACTGAGGGGTTTCATGTCCACAGTCACTTTCCCTTCGATCTAATATTATTACAACCTATAAGCATACAGTAGGACTAAATAAAAGAAAGGGGGACATACGATCTCAACAGCCCAGTATAACAAATTGGAGTGAGACAAATGATAGCAAATGTTACTCCCACTTGGATTATAGCAGCATATAATAGATTCAGATCCTTTTGAGTGTGTGCCACATTTCCAGCACTCCTGGAGTTGGGCAATAACCTCTTGGTGGTGGTTAGTCTGCTCTAACTGACCAACTGGAGAGGGCTTGCTGTTTGCTGGAAATGTTGTGCATGCAGCTTTTGTAACCTAAGGAAAGATGTTGGGGACTTGCAATATACGTGGCATGAAACATGAGTACATACTGCTTTATTGACATCACCATGGGAACTATTCTCAGCACCTCCATCTTCGAAGTACACAAGGACATTCTTCCGTGGACGAGTGGATAGCTTGCCATTCATGAGACGTTGTGGCACAATCATGGACCTCATCTTCACCTTGAAAATATCAAGTTCCTCGTCCATGTTTATCAAAGTGGCTCCAGCTTTGACCTTATCAGAATCTAGTTGATATCATAGCAAAATGTGTGCAGGAAAACGTTCTAATTTCTCAGTGACAGTGTGATGAAGGTCAGCAAGTGAGATGTCAGATGAGACCTGAAACAGTGAGTTTGACCCATCTGTTTGGTGGACAGCGCACTGGATCACAAAGGCTAGAAGATTTGTTTGACACCATATAAAAACTGTAGAAAATGATGACTCACATGCCTTGAGATCATCGACTGCAACTGGTTCAGTTACCACCATCTGTGAACTGCCCTTGGGTCTACCATGCTGCCACTTCGGTTGAGTGGAAGCTCACCCTACCATCAGCTTTGGATGGCGGACAAACCATGTGATACCCCCATCCAGGTCTTCTGAACTTGCAATTGATTTAGCCTCATCATCATCCATACCACTCAGTGAGACGTCAATGTCAATTTCTTCAGCACTTCCACTTTCATCAAAGTCATTCCCAGTATCCATCTCACTGATGTCTAGATGACTATGGATGAACTCCTCAGTCATAGGCATGTCTAGTTCAAAATTGTCAGCTTCATAGTCAAACATATCCTCTGATTCAAATATAGGGTTCAAAGGGACATTGTGCACTGGTGGGACAGTAGCAGCAGCATCTGCTTTGTGCACTGGTGCTGTCACCTTTGACTGACATTTCTGGTTTGCGTGGCTATCAGTCGAATGTATGGTAGTGTGTTTAGTGACAAGAGTATTCTGCAGTTTCCCTTGGCCTTGGCTTTTGCTGGCCCCTTGAGAGTTGGTAGGAGTGCTGTTGCTACGAACATGGGTACAGCTCTCTTGGGGGATGCATTCATCAGCACAACCACTCTTTGTGCATGCTCCACATGCATTGGCACCAGGAAGAGGGTTGCAACGTATCTTCCATTTCTGACAATTAGAGCATGCACTGAGCCTATCTGTTGCATCTGGTAGTATAATTGTGACCCAGAGACAAAGAGGACATGAACTAGAAATTATTACCTGTCTTGCGCTGTCTTGGTGCAGGTACTCAAAGGTCAGACTTGCTTCACTTTCTGGAAGACATGGACATTGAAGTCCAATGTTCAAGTGGCAGGACACACATCGCTTATGTATATACTGAGCCAAGCCTCATGTTGTCACATAGTGGAGATTTTACATGATTGCATGTAAACGATGACAGTATGTCTGGTTGATGGCTTGCTGTTCCATGTAAAATCTGCTACTGCTTTACAGATGCTATCAAATGTAACCACAGTGCAAGTACCAACCAAATGAATCCTCTGGCATGATAACACAAAGAGCTTTGAGTAGTATGACATAAATTTCTTGATCAGATAGTTCCATCATTGCCATTCGAGCATAGTTTCCATCCCTGTGAAGATGGTACTTCATAGCCAAAAAGGCAAGTTCAATTGGGTTGAGATCAGGGGAGTATGGTGGCAAGAATTCACAGCACATTCCTCTATATGACAATCAGTTTATGAAATCTATGGATCTATCAAATGACTGCATACCTAGCTTCAATCAAATTCTGGATTTCCGGGTGTTTGTGGATTTTGCAGTTGTCCATTACAATGACAGAGTTCAATGCTGGGTATGGCTGCATATTGTTAAGTAACCCTTCAATGAAGTGAATGAAAGTCTCTGTGCAAAATGATCCCTCGACAATGTCACAATGCAAGATACCATCAACAAGTGAGAGTGCAGGGAGAATGGAGAAGCTTCAAGGCATCAGCTACAGTTGCAATAACCCAGAATCTATACTTACCATCACCCATGTGTAAAAAATGTCTTATGCTGAGCCTTTGTTCCTCTAATTGACCATGCTCTCCTGTGATAGGTCGTCCAGCGATCCACAGAACTTTCATCAACAAATACAAGCTGTTCTGGTTCATACATTCCTATCCTAGTAATGTACTCCAAGCATTTTTGTGCAGAATGTTCTGCTGCCACACATGTAATCTGTAGAAGTGAACAAACAATGATGCAAACATAATAATAATTTGACTCATACTTTCTTCATTGTAAATCCGGATCTGCGAAGCATCCGCCAGACAGTTGAATGCAAAACATTGGTACCACAAAAGACTGCTACCATTTCTTGAAGTTCATCAAGGTACATATCAGGTGTTTTCTGAATGGTGCCAAGCAGAAACTCGAAGATGTCAGTATTTTCAGCCAGTGCCCAGTAGCCATGACAATTACATGACATACCTCTACATCAACATCTCAGAGGTGTTGATTATTCTTGCATTCGGTTTGAGCTGCTTTCTCATCTTGGAAAGGGATTGTCCCATGGGTATTGAAATATGAAACCACACATCTGACAGTGCATGTGGAGAGGTCAATATTGGAGATTGAATCACCTCTGTGTGATGTATATTTGGTGCGAGTTTTTACTTGCTTACATAAGCACTTAGAGCGCACTTAGTAGTACATTTTGGTACAGTTTCCTCAGTAGTTGAGTCACTACTGAGGGTATGTTCACATATATTCTTTACCAGTACTTACTTACTGATGACCTGTAGCTGCCTACAGGTACACTAATATATTTAGTAGTTGAGTCACTACTGAGGCTGCCTACAGCCCTTTTCTATAGTCAAGAAACATGGCAATTTCTTCTGTGTCCAGTTGCCTGGACATCTGTACAATGGCCCACTGCATTTCAGGGGCAACTTTCTGCCCTTGTCACATTCCTGGAAAGCACTGCAAGTTAGAAATATCTTGAACATGAAATGCCAATTGGGCACAAAATACCGATTTACAAAAATTCCCCCTGGAGCGATCGGTTAACCTTAGTCACGTTCTCTGATTTTTTCCGAGTCAAATGGTATCTTTTTCATCAGGTTCTGGTTGGTTGTTGAGGAGATATGGGTGACTGAAGTTGGGGTATTTTTTTTGTGACAAAAAAGTCACATGGACAACTTGCCTGAAACAGACAGTAACCCACTAGTACAAACTCGTCCTCGCAGAAGTGATTGCCACCGGCAAAGGCAAAGCTGGCTGGTCCTAGTGGTTATCACGGACTTGGCCATGTTGATTCTCGAAAAGATGTACATACCTGCCATTCACTTCAGTCGGAGTGTCTGAACCCGGATGCCCACTGAGATGTCAATGAACCAAACACCGAGTATCATACAACTACAGGGGAAACAAAGCACCTAAAGGAGAAGAAATCAATTGAGATCGGGATTGAGATCATGCAGAACAAGCGACTCTCGGCAGCATCGTCTGAAACAACAAGTCTGTTATCCTTTGGCTTGTCATACCAAATAAACTAAACTTGGGGAAGTATCGAACTTTTTAGAGACATCCTTCAGTGTTTCGTCCCATCGGAATTTGCAATATTTGAATGCAGTTGCCTTGAAATCAGGTGTGTTCCGGGGTACCTGCTCTCACTGCAGCGATGTCTCATTTGCAAAGGTTTACTGGAACTGTCCTTTCGTCATGCAAAGTAGGGATACATTGGGTCGCAAAACATGAATCTCAGCATGGAAGAGTTGGATCGGTGGACCCATGCATCTCTGTCTCCAGGTCCTATTTGGACTGAGCCATGTTCTGAGGGGTAAAGTTCAATGGCAAACAAGATTCAATCTACAACCATACATCAGGAAATTCACAAATTACTATTTTCTACTATCTGTGACTTTTTTTACTCTTTGTACTTTTCCATACTTTTTTTCACTTAATCTAAGTCAAATTAGTTGGGAAATTTCAGAACAACATAGTAGTCAAAAAGGTCATAAAAAGTCACTAGCTGGTCATGCTCAATGAGAAGTGAAACAGTCAAGAAATGTCAAGAAATGTTCAACAAATAGTACAGAAATAGTACAGAAAAAGTAGATAGGCCTACTATTTGTGACTATTTTGCACTTTTGACTAAGCGGTACAAAATAGTCTAGATAAGTCATCAATAGTACATAAAAAGGTACAAAATAGCAAAGTGAGAATTTCCTGATGTACTGAGAAAGTCATCAACACTTCTGCAGTGATGCTCATCCAGCCTGTGTTAGCATGGTGCGGCTGGACGTGAGGTCTTGAAGCTGCCTTTTACTTAGGCGTACGTAACCAAAAAGCAAGCATAACCGAAGCCTTAAAATCTATGTATCATAGTCTAATCGGGCAGTAGGAGTAGACTCCGGCTTCAAAGATAGTGGGCCCACAGTACTAGCGCAGATTTGCAATACTACGTTACCATAAACCGTTGACCAGTATACAGCAAACTTTTCTGCTCTGGACAGCCTCAAAGCACTACGGTATGTACTAGCTATGTATCCGTGCGGGCATTCACCATCAGTGAGAGTTAGAGGCGGGATCTTTTTCTTTGTGTGCAGGATAGACCTCAAACATTCCACGGTCTTTTCGGTAAGAAGAACCCCATAACTAGTGGAATGCTCGCTATGCCCGCCATCATCCAGTACACGAAGTAACCACCCATCACATTCCTTTGGATACTCCACGAAAACGCTGAGTTAGCGCCTGCAGGTCCGAACGCACGCATCACGGACACCATCATCTGTGCAAGTCCATTTGTCGCCCCAATAGAGGCGCGGTTAGGTGCAGCGGCATTGATGTATATGAAAGTGACGCCTAATCGCAACTCGTTACTCGAGACGGAGCAGAAAAAATAGTCGAATCTCACTGAACGAGAAGGTTGTTAACACATATAATATCATCTGAGATCCAACAAGGGTCCAAACAAGGCTGTCGAGTCCCCTTTCTCGTGCTACCCAAGTCGTCATAGGGAAGAGAGCAATCACAGGGATGCATAAGAATGCTCCGATGAGGTACAGGATTTTTGGGCCCAATCGATCTTGTAAGGGCACAAAAAGAAGGCATTGGCAAATGCCATTAGCAAATCCCAATAGTGCAAGGATGGTACCGATAGCCGAAGGACCAAGTCCCAGGCCGCCCATTTCTATGGGCATTGCAAAATACACGGGTAACACCGTACGGATGGCCATGTCGGTGAGCGCGAAGAAGGCATAACACCCCGCAGCGATCAACACAGGGCGAACCAAGAGTTTCTGCAGAGGAAGTTGGCCTTCGCTAGCTGAATGAACACCATTGTCCGCCATTACTGGTGATCCTACGTTCGGTTCTTGGTGCTTAGGCTTGCGACCAAGGAAGTAATCCTTCGGAGACATCCGCGGTGTTATGGTCTATACATGAAGATTAGCCCAATTCTGACGAGAGAACGATGGCGGAATTAACCTCTTCTAGAGAAAAATAAGCAATAAACCAGCATATCACTGCAAAAGTTGCAGATACTGAACAGGGTAGGAAATACGGGTACTTCTTGAAAAACACGGAGTCTCTAAAGACTGCGGGGAATTTCTCTGTTGGATGTTCTAATAATCCACCAATAAGTGGACTTCACAGAATCAGAATGGGCTGGATAACTGCAGGTTGGACTGTTATGGGACGAACCCAACTGTATTTCCAAAAAACCAAGTAAGAGGCATGAGGCTGCATGCTTGAGCCATATTCGTGGGGTCGGTGATTTCGGCTACCATACTTTTCATGACCCCAATGTTCCCATTCAGGGCACCATTCAAACAACGACTTCATCAGAAGTAGTCTAATCAGTGTCTGGAGTGTTATAGTAGAACGTACCTAAGAACGAGGCCCAAGAATGTTTTCGATAATCCAAAGCAATACATCGACAACGAGAGACCAAGAAGCCCGGTCATGAGCACTGGTTTGCGCCCAATCTGGTCGGACGCACGACTCCAATGAAATATTGTGCACGCCTCGGTCACAAAAAACAGGGAATGCTTTAGGAACAGTTGTTCGGAAACGTGGTTCACCACTTCTAAAATACGGGACTGACCACTAAGCCGACGTAATATCCTATGCTGGAATCATCTCCATGTGTGATGCCGACGTCCCTGATGAGCTTAACGTGGGACCTAAGATATTGGTTGGTGCTGCACTATTGTTGATTCACTCACCTGAGGCAAGAACGGTGCAATCAACTGTCCGGTCAACGGCTCTGACAGTTGTAATAATAACAGGATAGAAAATTGTCGCCATGGCAGAGGAGTTCTTGTCGTTTTCGGGCTCTCACGCTGAATATTGGCCTGTGTTCGTAACAAGGGGGTCTCTTCGTCCAGTACTTGGAGTTGCATTGTTCACAATCACGCCGCATGCGGAGAGACTATTGATAATAAGCAGATTAATGTTGTCTCCGCGAAGTTTCCCCGGACCAAAATCGGTTCCCATGTGCAGAGGCTCGATCGCTCGGTAAATCCGGCCGGGCCATGATGCCACGCTCATTCATCAGGTTCCCAGAGGTAGGGGACTTGCCTTTCTGTGTGTTCTTAGATCGTCCTCCTGTACACAGGTCTCGACTGGGCGAGGACGAAACTGACAGATCCCGGTGATACGGTTATCACTAACTTCGCCATGTTGATTCCCAAAATTACAATTCATCTTGGATTGTCTGAAGATGCTACCGGAATGTACAAGGACCAACAGTCATGCATTGCACAAACATAGTCAAAATAAGACCGCCGAAATGAGAAGAAATCAATCGACATTAATGAGATTGAGGACCTGCAACATTATTTTACCATGAACCGTTGACCAATACATAGCAAACTCATCTGCTCTAGACAGCCTGAAAGCACTACGGTATGTACGAGCTATCCGTGTGGGCATTTATCATCAGTGAGAGTTAGAGGCGGGATCTTTTTTCTTTGTGTGCAGGATAGACCTCAAACATTCCACGGTCTTTTCGGTAAGAAGAACCCCATAACTAGTGGAATGCTCGCTATGCCCGCCATCATCCAGTACACGAAATAACCACCCATCACATTCCTTTGGATACTCCACGAAAACGCTGAGTTAGCGCCTGCAGGTCCGAACGCACGCATTACGGACACCATCATCTGTGCAAGTCCATTCGTCGCGCCAATAGAGGCGCGGTTAGGTGCAGCGGCATTGATGTATATGAAAGTGACGCCTAATCGTAATTCGTTACTCGAAATGGAGCGGAAGAAATAATCGATTCTCACTGAACGAGAAGGTTGTTAAAACAAACAATATCATCTGAGATCCAATGAGAGTCCAGACAAGACTGTCTAGTCCCCTTTCTCGTGCTACCCAAGTCGTCATAGGGAAGAGAGCAATCACAGGGATGCATAAGAATGCTCCGATGAGGTACAGGACTTTTGGGCCGAATCGATCATGTAAAGGCTCAAAAAGCAGGCATCGGAAAACACCATTGGCGAATCCCGATAGTGCAAGGATGGTACCAATAGCCGAAGGACCAAGTCCTAGTCCGCCCATTTCTATGGGCATTGCAAAATATACGGGCAACACCGTACGGATGGCCATGTCGATGAGCGAGAAGAAGGCATAGCAGCCCGCGGCGATTAACACAGGACGAACCAAGAGTTTCCGCAGAGGCAGTTGGCCTTCGCTAGCATCACAATGAATGCCTTTGTCCGCCATTGCTGGTGGTCCTTCATGCAGTTCTTGAGGCTTACGCTTGCGACCAAGGAAGTAATCTTTTGGAGACATCTGTGCTGTTATGGTCTATACATAAAGGTTAGCACAACTCCGACAAGAAAACGATGGCGGAACTATATAACCTCTTTCAGCGAGAAATAAGCGATAAACCAGCATATCACTGCAAAAGTTGCAGATACTGAACAGGGCAGGAAATACGGGTATGTCTTGAAGAACACGGAGTCTCCAAAGACTGCAGGGAATTTCTCTGCCGGATGTTCTAATAATCCACCAATAAGCGGACTTCATAGAATCAGAATGGACTGGATAACTGCTGGTTGAACTGTTATGGAACGAACCCAATTGTATTTCCAACAAACCAAGTAAGAGGCATGAGACTGCATGCTTGAGCCATATTCGTGGGGTCGGTAATTTCTGCTATCATGCTCTCCATGATCCCAGTGTTCCCATTCAGAGCACCATTCAGACAGCGACTTCATTAAAAAGTGGTGTTAATCGGCATCCTGGAGTGGTGTAGTGGAACGTACCTGAGAACAAGGCCCAAGAATGTCTTCGATAATCCGAAGCAATACATCGACAACGAGAGACCAAGAAGCCCTGTCATGAGCACTGGTTTGCGCCCAATCTGGTCGGACGCACGACTCCAATGAAATATTGTGCATGCCTCGGCCACAAAGAATAGGGAATGCTTTAGGAACAGATGTTCGGAGCCATGGTTTACTGCTTCTAAAATACAGGACTGACCACCAAGCCAGCATAGTACCCTATGCTGGAATCATCTCCATTTGTGATACCGACGTCTGTGATGAGCTTGAGGTGGAACCTAAGATGTCGGTTGGCACTGCACTACTGACAATTCACTCACCTGGGGCAAGAACGGTGCAATCACCTGCCCTGTCAGCGGCTCCGTCAATTGAAGTAATAACAGGATGGAAATTTGTCACCATGGCAGAGGAGTTCTAGTCGCTTGCGGGCTCTCCTGCTGAACGCCAACCTGTGTTCGTAACAAGGGGGGCTCTTCGTCTGGTACTTGGGGTTGCATTGTTCACAATTACACTGCGCGGGGGAGACGGTATCAGGCTGTTGATAACAAGCAGATTTCGTCACCGCAAAGTTTTCCCGGACCAAGATCGGTTCCCGTGTGTGGGGCTCGGGCGTTCGATAAATCCAGATCAGACACCACTCGGCACTGCTAGGATGCCGAGGCCATTCGTTAGGTTCCCACCTGACGCTATTCCCCTTACAGATGTAGATGAGGAGGTGAGCCAACTCACCATTCCGTGACTACATCCGCTGATCTATTGTTCTGAGATCTTCCCCCTGTAAACAGGTTTCAATCGGGCGAGAACGAAGCTGACCGATTATGATAGTCACCGCTCACTTGACCATGTTGATTCCCAAAATTACAATTTACCTTGGATTGAGTGAAGATGCTGCCGAAACGTGCGAGGACCAATAGTCGTGCATCGCGCAAACAAAGTCGAAACAAGAGCGCCGAGAAGAGAAGAAGTCACTTGATGTCGAGGTTGAGATTTTTCAGGACAAGACTGCCCTACGTAGTAGGAAAGGAGACAATCCTTCATCAGTACTTCCCGTTCGAACTTGCAATATTTGTTTACAGCAAACTATCCGAACGGAATCGCCTTGAGCTCCGGTGTGTTCTCGAGTACCTGCTCACTACAGCCGCGATGTCTCATTGGTGAAGGAGTGTGGGAACAGGTTTGCTCGAGATTGTCTTCTCTCGAAGACATTGATCGCCAAGCACAAATCTCGGCGTGGAAGAGTTGGATTGGTTGAGCTTGGCATCTCTCCCTCCGGGCCCTACCCGGACTGACAGGCTTCCCCAGGGGTAAGTTCATAGGCAAAGAAGGACGGGTAGACTGTATCCACTACCCAACCCAGAAATTTACCGACATGGTCGGCAGTGTTCTTCCTCGAACCTTGTATTAACACGATGCGGCTGGATGGTCGATCCTTTTACTTAGGTGTAATAACTGGGTGTGTGATCGAAGCCCTATTACGTCTATGAGGCAAGTTTGAACTATGTACTTGCGAGGCAATGTCACTTTCCCGTGAACCGTTGACCAATACATGGCAAACTTGCCCGCTCTAGGTATGCTTGAAAGCACTCTACGTATGTACGAGTTATCTATACGCCTATTTATTATCGGTGAGAATTAGACGCGTTCAAATTTCCTTGCCTCAAACCTTCCATGGTTTTTTCGGGAGGAACAAACCTATCACAAATGTAATGGCCACCATGGCAACCATCATCCAGTACACGAAATAACCACCCATCACATGCTTTTGGATACTCAACGAAAACGCTGAGTTAGCGCATGCGGGGCCGAACGCACGCATCACGGACACCATCATCTGCGCGAGTCCATTCGTTGCGCCAATAGAGGCGCGGTTAGGGGCAGCGGCATTGATGTATATGAAAGTGACGCCTAATCGTAATTCGTTACTCAAAGCGGAGCAGAAAAAAAAATAGACACTCACTGAACGAGAAGCTTGCAGACACACAACATATCATCTGAGATCCAACGAGGGTCCAGACAAGACTGTCTAGTCCTCTTTCTCTCGCTGCCCAGCTCGTTACAGGGAAGAGTGCGATCGCGGGGATATATAAGAGTGTTCCAATGAGATACAGATTTTTCGGGCCCATTCGATCATGTAAGGGCGCAAAGAAAAGTGACAGGCAGACGCCATTAGTAAATCCAAACAGTGCGAGGATGGTACCGATAGCCGAAGGATCAAGTCCCAGTCCACCCATTTCCACGGGAATTGCAAAATACACTGGTAAGACCGTACGCATAGCCATGTCAGTGAGCGCAAAGAAGGCATAACAGCCTGAGGCAATTAATACGCTGGGAACCAAGAGTTTCCGGAGAGGAAGTTGACCTTCGATGGTATCGCAGTGGACGTCATTCCCGATTGGCGCTGGCAATCCTTCATCTGGTCCCTGGGGATTGGACTTGCGACCAAGGAAGAAATCCTTTGGAGACATTTGTGGCTTGGTGGTCTATGCATCAAGATTAGCCCCAGGTCCGGCGAGAAAACAATGGCGGGACTAACTTCCTGCAGGAAGAAATAAGCGATAAACCAGGATATTGCTGCAAAAGTTGCAGATACTGAACATGGAAGAAAATACGGGTATGTCTTGAAGAAGGTGGAGTTCCCAAAGATTGCAGGGAATTTCTCTGCCGGATGTTCTAATAATCCACCAATAAGTGGACTTAGGGGATACAGTCAGAACGGACTCGATAACGTGCTATGAAACGAACCCAATTGTAGTCCCGAAAAACCACGCAAGAGGCATGACACTGCATGCCTGAGCTATATTCGTGGGATCGGTAATTTCTGCTACCATACTCTTCATAATCCCAATGTTCCCATTCAGGGCACCATTCAGACAACGACTTCATTAAAAGTAGTTTAATCAGTGTCCCGGAAGGGGCATAGTGGCACAACCTACCTAAGAACGAGGCCCCAGAAGGTGTTGGATAGTCCGAAGCAATACATCGATATCGAGAGACCAAAAAGCCCGGTCATGAGCACTGGTTTGCGTCCAATCTGGTCCGACACGCGACTCCAATGAAATATTGTGCATGCCTCGGTCACAAAGAATAGGGAATGCTTTAGAAACAGATGATCGAGTCGAAAACATGGTTTACTGCTTCTAAAACATAACGACTGACCATCAAGCCGACATAGTATCCTATGCTGGAATCGTCCCCATGTGTAATACCGACGTCTCTGATGAGCTTAAGGTGGAACCGAGGATGTTGGCTGGTGGCGCATTATAGTGGTAGCTCGCTCACCTGAGGCAAGAACGGTGCAATGACTTGCACCGTCAGCGGCTCTGACAATTGCAGTAATAACAGGATGGAAAACTGTCGCCACGGCAGAGGAGTTCTTGTCGCTTTCGGGCTCTTATGCTGAACATCAGCCTGCAACAAGGGGGTCTCTTCGTCGACTTCTCGGGGTGATTGCATCGTTTACAATCGTCGGGAGGAGAGACTGGTACCGAGTTGTTTGCTGCTCTTGATAACGAGGAAATTGCGTCTCCGCAAGGTTCCCTGTGTCGTCATCCGTGCCCAATATTGTGCGCTCCGGGCTCGGACGTCCGATATCGACGAGTCACCCGACTCATCGGGAAAGTAAGAAGTCGTACCATACATCAACTAAGTATTATTAGTGCATGCTTCTTCTCTGAACTGCCTTCCGCGTGACTTCCAGTGGCTCCCGGGCCGGAATACTTCACCCTCCGCCACCGTGATGCCAGGGCCATTCGTTAGGCTTCCATCTGATGCCACTCCCATTACTGACGCGGATGAGGAGGTGGGAAGCTTGCCTCTATGCAAATACAGGTACTCGACGACTGTTCTCAGATTTTCCTCGTGTACACAGGTCTCAATCGGGCTAGGACGAAGCTGACTGGTCCTGATGGTTACCATGGGCTTGGCCATGTTGATTCTCGAAAAGACGTGCTTACAATTCGTTTTGAATTGTCTGAAGATGCTACCGAAACGCAGCAGCCGTGTATCCCACAACCAAAGTCGAAACAAAAGCGCCTAACGGAGAAGCAATCAATTGACATCGAGATTGATATCGCTCAGGACAAGACTGCCCTGCGTAGCCGGAAAGGCGACGCCGGCAGTGTCGTATGGAGGGCCAGGTTTGTTGTCCTTTGGGCCGTACACTCGTGTACGAGATTACTTAACCCCCCGGGGAAGTGTCGAATTTTGCAGAGCAGTCCTTCAGTCAATATTGCTTCCAATCCGGCAGCGCAATATTCGATTACAGCGGACTATCCGAATGCGACTGCCTTGAGCTCGGGTGTGTTCTACCGTACCTGCTCACCGCAGTGATGTCTCATTCCCGACAGTGCGGGAACAGGGTTACTCGGGATTGCGCTCTCTCCCCTATTCCGAGCCTACACGGCAACTGATATTCCTGCATTACTCCCTTTAATCCGGAAGAACGTAGCAGTTAAACCCCCGTCCAAAATACGGAGCCGTTGGATCGCCAAGCATGAATCTCAGTGTGGAAGAGTTGGATTGGTTGACCCTCACATCCCTACCTCCAGGTCCTACTCGGACACGCTATTGCCCCTACCCAAGGGCAAATTCAACGCCTAGCGAGGTCGATGTATGGGATTTGATCTTAGTGGTAGACTGTATCTACCATCCCTCCCTTCTCCGCCCTTTGGTTGAGACTATTGAGACCCTCTCACATCCTGGACGAACTTGGGTGTTTGTCGTAGTTGAACTGCGGCAAGAAGACGTCATTCGGGAGTTTCTGAACTTGTGGTTGACAGCGGGAGATTGGGTCATTACACGAATAGATGGCTTTCTGGACGAAAATTATGCTGTTTGGGCGGGGCATAGAAGCCCTCCCGCGTCCACTATGTAGGGTGCAATTCGTTCGGTTGCTCATAATCGCATAGCATTCGTTCACCGAGTTCTTCGCTAGAAACGACGGCGCCGTGTTGTAAAGCTAGTGCAGTAACTGCCACGGTGTGTCATTTTGATGTGTGCACTGTATTTGCCCGTAGACCACTGTTCATCTCAATTGGCCGTTGGTTTCTACTCTGACATGGTTGCCTTGACTCTCGCCCATTGCCCGAAGTGATGCTAAATGCGCATCTGTGCAGAACCGATCGGAACACTTGATTAACGAACGAATGTAACGTTCGGAGTCTCGCTCCCGCAGTTGTAGCATGTGTGAATGTTGCACAGCAACGCCGGTAACTAGTGAAGAACTTCAGGATCATTACTTTATTGAGCGGACCAGGGCACAGGCTGTGAAGCAAGCGACAAAACTATTAACAGTGATAGTGCCAAATGTCAGTGGAGACGTCCGGAATCTGTAACGGTTGTTCATAGCCAGTTATGTATTGAGGCGACATTTCATGTGCTTGTTCACTGGTGTCCAACTTCCAAAGCCAAAGCACGCTGATCTAAAAGACTAATAACGCAGAGCTTCACGGCGGCCCGCCCGAGGAGTGTATGACTAATCAAGTACCGGTGAACATTAACACATGATATGGTCAACCCGGCTATGAAAAGCCGCTGGTGGAAAATCCCACTGCCAGCTCACCAACGATGTCCCGCTCGTCAAGTGCAAAGGCAAGAATTCTCGTCAAGGATGACAACGACGTGGTCATCGTCGCTGCCGTTCGTTCGGCCCTCACCAAGGTGGAGTCATACATTGGACACTACGTGTGCTCTAACCAATTGTATCACAGGGCAGGAAGGGTGGTTTCAAGGACACGCGTCCAGAAGAGATTTTATCTGGTGTATTGCGAGCAGCCTATACCAGGGCTGGCCTGGATCCGGCTCTCATCGAGGAAGTTGCCGTTGGTAACGTCCTTCCACCTGGTGGGGGTGCCACGGCCGCTCGCATGGCCGCATTGCACTCCGGCATACCTCACACTACGCCACTCAACACTGTAAACAGGCAATGCTCTTCTGGCCTCGCTGCCGTGAACCAGGTCGCCAACCAAATCATCGCCGGCCAAATTTCTATTGGTATTGGTGAGTTAACGTGTACACATTTGGCTATCACGACAATTCATCCCCTTCCAGGGGCTGGTGTGGAGTCCATGACATTCGGATGGGGCAGTGGATCCATCCCTGATGGTTGGTCAGAGGCTGTTCTCGCCAACGGGGAAGCCGAAGACTGCCTCATTCCAATGGGTATCACCTCCGAGAACGTCGCCACTGAATTCGGAATCTCGCGAGAGAGGCAAGATGAGTTCTCAGCCAAGTCCTTCCAGAAAGCTGCGGCTGCTCAGAAAGCCGGCAAATTTAAGGATGAAATTGTCCCGTTAAAGGTTAAAATCACCGACCCAAAGACTGAGAAGACAGTAGAGATCGTGGTGGATGCAGATGACGGGATACGTGACGGTGTTACTCCTGCAAGCCTTGCAAAATTGAAACCTTCGTTTAAGAAGGATGGCTCAACACATGCTGGTAAGTTCAAGATACGACTCCAACTGCCGTTTGTTAATTCCCCGTAAGGTAATGCCTCGCAGGTATCGGATGGTGCAGCGGCTGTCGTATTAGTGCGTAGATCTGTTGCCAAACGGCTTGGACTCCCGATCCTTGGCAAGTACGTCGCGGCTAGCGTAGTCGGCGTTCCACCTCGGATCATGGGCGTGGGACCTGCATACGCAATCCCCAAAGTTCTCGAAAAGATCGGTTTATCCAAGGACGACGTCGACTTTTATGAGATCAACGAGGCCTTTGCATCACAAGCCATTTACTCTGTCGAGAAGGTTGGCATCCCGTTTGACAAAGTAAACGTCAACGGCGGTGCTATAGCTTTCGGACACCCACTTGGATGCAGTACGTACATACTCTCTTCTCACAACGGATGCTGAAACCCACCTTACCAATCTCACAGCCGGGGCACGTCAGATCGCTACGGGTCTCAGTATCGCCAGGCAGAGGAATGAGAGGGTATTTGTCACCAGCATGTGCATTGGCTCCGGGATGGGGATGGCAGCTGTTTTCGTCAGCGAGCATTAATGTACTGCATTTGTAATAATGTGGCAGCCTAGGAGATACAACAATGTAATCGGTATGGTACCAGTGTTTTCTCTTCCAAACGGCTCGCTACGTCTCAGACATTTGATTCAATTCCGACCTACCCTGGATTGTACTAGGCTGCCAAACATAGCTGACGAAACATAAGGACGGCCTGTGTGTTCTATGCAGTTCACACTGCAAATGTCCTGGATAATTCTGGTTGTCTCGTGACCGATAGGTCATCTGCTAGACTGAGGATTTATATCACGCGTGAATGTAAGGGCAGATTTGCTAACGATAGCTTTATTCTTCTTACCCAGAGGTGCACGGAGTCTAACCCCAGGCCATACCTCCGCACGAATGTGACGGAATGGCCGGCTGACTTGAGAAATGCTCCTGGCGCGATATTTGATGACGTTGGCAGGTGGTCGAGCCTGAAGGTCAAGTCGGAGGGATCAGGGCTAAAGGAACCGACCGACAAAAGCTGCAAGAGACCTGGGTAAATACGGCCGACTGTAAAGATATGTATGGCCGGTGAAAAGCGCGCAGTTCAAGGAGGTAGGCCACTCTGATGGGGTCTCCCGAGAGGTAGCGGGAGATGGGCCTGCCACAGGAAGAGCATCAACGCAAAAACGGACCGTGAATGGGAAGCCATGCAATCATTGATTATTGAATATTGAACGCCGGCCTCCTGAGTAGTGTCTGTTACAGGGCAGCTCGCTTAGTGTCGGAGGTGGCAATAACCCAGTAAGGGGAAAGATGTGAGGCTGTGCAGATGGAGACTCGAGAGTTGGTGGTAACACCCATCGATAGCTGAGCAAGGCAGCAGCAGTTCGCACCCGTTGGGGCAATGGATATGGCTCTGCAGGGTTTATCCCCAAAATTGAGAAGGTTTCGTCCGGCGTCCCCCGCATATCCCGTTATACTGCAGACGCTAAAACATTAATCAGTATTTGAACTAAGCAGGCATGCGACCACGTGTAGCGCGTTTCGCTGCATGGCGATGCCTTCAGTCCAGCCGAGGGGCGCAGTCACTTAGCTTAGCCAGCTATTAATTTAGCTGATGGTGAGTCCCTAATATTACGGCATATTACCCATGGTCAAGGCGTCACCCTTTCTCAGAGCACAGATCGACTCACTGGTTATATGCCTCAGCCCGTTCAACCGTAAAAGGTCAGTTGTGCGAAGAAAATGAAATTGCTGTGGGTGTTTTCCCACTTCCCACATTGGTCGAAGAGGATGGCGCGGGTACATGAATGATCCTGGCGTAACAAAATGCCCATGGTACTTGTCAGTCCACTTTAACGGTATAGCCAACGGCAACAACCGGACGACTCGTACATCAGTTACAGAAATCATGTATCTGTCACTTACAACCGCCACACTCCAAGTATTTTGAAATAGATCAGCAATCTAACCCCCGTTGGGACTACCAATACGCCATACACCTTCGCTAGTACTACTCCATCAAAGCATCACCGGAGGGCATAGCTGATGATCCGTCAGCAATACTGAAAGTGACCAGTCCTATCGGTGCTTACTCGAGAATTTCCCACTTCTTCACCTAATTCTTCCATCTAACAATGTATTTGAGTCCAGAGGGGGGAAGACGAATCTGAAGTGCGTACATTTTCAAGGTCCTGTCGCGGCCACCGCTCACAATTTTGTCGGCAACAAAGTCGACACAATATACCTCATCGAGGTGCCCAGGTAGGTCAACTTTCAACTTGTATGTTTTAAGGTCCCAAACCTTGTAACCAAATCAGCAGAAAGTTTCAACTAGCACGCAAGGGCTTACTTTCACAGTAGCGTCCTTACTGGCACTTACTACCATGCGGGAATCGGCACTCCATGTAAGCCGATACACTGGACCAACATGGCCTCTGAGGGTGGCAACAAATTTCCCTAAATTTCCTGAGACTGGAGGTAGTTAGTAAACATCGTGATATGTCAGCAAATGACAGCCTTGAAATCGTGCCTTCGCTCCCTGAACAATCCCATAATCGTATGGCGCTGTCCCACCCGGCGCTCGCCGCCCATCGCCCGTCGGGCGAAAACGCTACATGAGATACCTGGCGTTGGTGTCCGGTCAGCCGAGTCACAGGTTTCAGTTTTCCACCTCCACCAGCAGATGCGGAACTCGACGGGAAGAGGGACCACAAGAAAAGGGTGTGATCATCAGACCCTGATATCAGAAGCTCAGGAGTGCGATTGACAAGCCCCTCGTATCGTTTGAGCGCCAGGTCCCGAGCTGTAAGGATTATAAGTCAGCTGTCAGACTGAAACCATCAAAAGGTACCTTCTTCGTTGGATGCGGGCCTTCTGCCAGTGTGATCAAACGGGCCAGTCCGAAGCACGAAGTCGGTGTTCAAAGCGAGTGTAGTAACCCAGTGTGCATGGTCCTTAAGGACCGTCAATTGTTTACCCTAAAAAAAAGTAAGCAGTCACTTGACTACTGGTATCTTAGGGCTTACCCCATGTGGGTCCCACACTCTCACCGTCCGGTCGCTACTTGCTGTGTATAGTACACCTCTCCCTCCCTTCCCTCCACCGCCCCATTTCACAACATTAACACTGGCGGTGTGGCCTCCAAGCGTGTACTCTAGTTTACGCGTCAGGCTAGACCACACACGCACTGTTCCATCCTTGGAGGAGGATGCGAGTCGAGGTGCGGAAGGATTCCTATACCAGCAAATGGTTCCGCTCAAAACTCCGAAACAACACACCGTTTCGCTTACAAATGCAAAGGCTCCCATGCCAGCGACGTCACCCACTTTGTGTGACCTTTCATAGCCTCACCTATTGGTTTTCCGGTTGTGGGGTCCCATAGCCTGACCTGCCCGTCATGGCCGCCGCTAGCGAGTTTCCGCTCGAGTGGGTCCCATTCGACACAGAGCACCCAACCAGTGTGGCCCACCAGTGTGTGCGAAGGCATCTCGGTATTGAGGTCCCATAGTCGGACATGTGTATCGCCAGATCCGGTCGCGAGGAGAGCACCGGTCGGAGAAAAGGAAGCACACAAAATTGGTGATGAGTGTCCTGTGAGGCAGTATCGACTCAGTCATGCTCAGATGCATCTCATCTGTGATTACCATGATTTTGTGTGACGTACCGGACAATGTGCTGGAACACCGAGTTGCGGGCCTCACTTTGAATACGGACTGAGGTGCACATCTTACGACAAGAATGTCTTCCTCGGAAAATGCAAGCGAAGGGTGACCAAGTACGTCGGCTTCTATAGATTTCGAGATGACGATACGCGTGGGTGCGCCGCCTCTGGAAGCATCTGCAGGCAATGCCACATGAAATGCGAATGGCACATGTTCGTCGTCATCCTGTGTGATGGATGTGTGACAGGCGGCTGCGGAACGTGTCTACGAGACAACATGCGTACCTTGGTGCGAAGTTGATTGACTAATACTTCCAAACTCTCCCGTGCTACATTAGCTGGTAGATTGACTGCAGGAGCAATCGGAGCCCCATCGTCCTCGTTTACAAACTGGACAATGACGTTAGGTGATGGTTTTGGAGGGTCTTGTGGAGGTTCGGGGACGCCATTGTAGACTTTTTGTCGCTTTGCTGGGGGAAGAACGGCAGCCATAACCAATGTAATCTATCTACAACCAAAGACTGGGTTGGCGAAAAGTTTCCGTGTGCTTGAATAAGACAAACGCCAATCTGGGAAAAATAGCCCCTGACACCCGTTGATCACGGACACCTTGACTCGGGGGGGAATAGATGCTACGATCAATCGCGGCACCCCTCCGTGGTTATGCTACGGGTACTGTAGTATTTGCCATCTTTGCGCCACCGGTGTCTTAACCATTGCATCTAACCAAATGGAAAGCTGTGACAATTTGCTGCACTGCACTGCGATACGCTCCTCTCGTATCCTGAAGTTGGCTGCCATCGCTTGATCCGTGTCTTTTGCAGTGAATCGTTGGCATACTTCCGTGAGAGTCCAGTCATTATGGATTACGCCACAAAGAAGCGGTGCACGTCGAGCTGTGAATGGATCCATTGTGTCTTTGAGTATAAAACATTGCCAGGGTGCCCCACATGCTTGTCCAGAATGGCACCGTCTCTGCGATTCTAAATCAGTCCACAACGCACACTACATTAGGGTTAGGGTTGGTGATTATTTATTTGGCCTTGTTTGTTCCTGACCGAGCTGCTCGCTGCTGACAGGCGCCCTCTCCACTGTCAGTTCTTCATCCACGCTACACACCCGCTACAGTCCACGTCCCCGTCGTTTTCTTCGCAATGGCAAGCAAGGCAGCCCAAAAGCGTGTACGTGCTTTTTCACATAGGAATCGACCCCCTGATTCACTGTTTTGTCTCCAGCTTACCAAGGAATACATCAACATGCAACGGGAGCCGCCTCCATTTGTCTGGGCTGCACCGGACGAAAAGAACATTCTCACATGTGAGTTTACTCCTGTTTACGTAGCCGTATCCCTCTCACATGTCTTTGCCAGGGAACTACCTTATCGTGAGCGTTATCAATAAGTCATACAATGCAATCACCTTTACCAAGCATGGATTTAGCGCGGGCCCCCAGATTCGCCTTACGCAGGCGGAGAATACCACGGGGTACTACTTTTCCCAGCAGAATATCCTTTCAGACCCCCGGGCATCAAGGTTTGCACCCTTTCACTTACCTTAAATTCTGCGATGACTCACTGTCTCACCATAGATGTACACACCAAGTGGACGCTTCCAACCGGACAAGAAGATTTGTTTCTCAATGTCCGATTTCCATCCAGGCACAGTAAGTTTACCTTTTGTTTTGAAAACGTGGGTTGCAGTGATGTTGACTCCCAACCCTTTCACAGTGGAATCCAGCTTGGAGTGTTGCTACAATGTAAGTCAAGAATCTAGTCTCCACTCGGCTTTCCATACCATCACCGGCACCTGTCATGATGGGTAGTGTGATAGCTGTGCTGCAAATTTTCAGTAGGCCGGTGGCCGATCCCGAGCCGTATGATTTTCTGATGTGTTAACCCCACGGTTCCTTTGCAGATTGACCGGCCTTCTTTCTTTTATGCTGTCGGATGAAATGACCACAGGATCTGTAACCTCATCAGATTCTCACAAACGCACTCTCGCCGCTAAGAGCCACTCCTTCAACCTGGTCCAACCCAGGTTCAGAGAAGCATTTCCAGACGTGAGTAATTTTACCTCGACTTGACACGACCCGTAACTCACCAATTGCATTTTATTATGACGTCTCCCATGATTGTTGCGACCTCTCTACTTTGTCTGGCAGTATTGCATTCCCACGCTCCGAGATCTCCCAAATATGGGGGAACAGGAGCGTGGCAAGCCTGACGTACCATCAACCTCCACGTCACAGCCTGCGAACGTCACTTTGTCTCCCAATTCGTCTCCCTTAGTGGTGCCTATGCCACAGCTAGTATTAAGGCGAACGGCGGGGGCTCCACTGCAGCTTGCCATGAATGCTGGACCTGCGATCCCTGAATTTCCTCATCCCATCACGCACGCTAACAAGCCGCCTGTCCCTCAAGGTTGGGCAGCATCTTGGCGCCAGGTCATTTGGGAGAAATGGAGGTGGGGTGTTTTGATTGCACTTGCTGTAATTGTTTCGAGGATCTCTTCGACGTATTGAAGTGCTCTGGCTGGTTCTTTTTTTTTTTCATCGTCTTCCCCACTGTGCGAGGGTGTGGTTGGGATTTATCCACATCGAAGGTCTTTCTTGTGTCAATAGCAGGTTGTTTGGTCTCACCTGCCTCTCGTCCACTGCACTCTACCCCTGTCGATGGTTACCCTCGATCTTGTTGCTGTGGTCCATTCTTTTGAGCCCCGGATATTTTACATAAAATCTATTTTGTAGTTTTTTAGGTGTGGAAGATATGGAGGAGTTATAGAAACACATGTCATGTTGCCAGACATTTCTCCCAAAGTCTCGGCAGTGAAGGTGCTACTCCTCGCGACAGTGGCTCTACAGATCGCCAGATATCCTCAGCGACAAGATCTTTTTCTCTGCTCGCGTCAATCTCTACCCAATCTCCTCGTCCCTCTTTCTTCATTTCTTCCCCGATCCTCTCGAACACCGCCCGAACATCCCTTTGCACGTCCTCCGTTTCGTATCTCTCCTCCCCATATCCACCTCTTGCGCGAGCAACCCCTGGCTCGACGTTGAGAAATAAGGTGAGATCAGGTGCGGGGAGTCCAATATCTGGGGCTCGGCACCATTCGTACGGAAGACCTTTACGCGCTGAAAACGCGATTCCAGAGAATGCATAGCGATCAGCGATCACAGTTGTTCCTGCTGCTAGATACGCGCAGATGGTAGCACTTTATTTTTTTTTGGGCACACACGTTAGGTCCCGTACAGGTAAGCATTGGGTGTAGGGACCTACGCAAGCTCCCAGCGGTTGGCTGAGAAGAGGAGATGTATAGCATGGTCGTCGAGCTCGGATTGTGAGCGTAGGTAGGCATCGATCATCTTACCGATCGCTGTCGTCCGATCTGAGATACATGACACCGAAGAATGCCGGAGAACGTTGATTATATTAGGTTTTGTTGAGGTACGACGGTCTGAGGACACAGCGCGGGGGGGAATAAACTCACCGGGAAACTTGATCAGCACGGCCTTCGTAGATTGTTCCTGTCCTTGCAGTCGACTGTGAAGGATGGCAGCCTGGGTGCTTTTACCAGACCTGTCTAACCCTTCGATGACGATAAATGCACCTCGAGTCATGGTGGAGTGCCAAAACACTCTTGGAAAGAATGAAGTCTAATATGATCATCATTGGCAGGCCGGCGACTTATCCCCCTGATGATCATGTCACACTAACTTTACAGGAACCTAGCTTGCATAGTACTCGGGGGTTTAAACACTCCGGAGCGCACCCTCATCCGCCGCAGATGGAATCAGTTACTAGCACTTTCCCATATTCATGCCGGCCACTAAGGTGGAGACTTTGCAGTACTGGCCCCCTCCGAAAATCACTCCTGGGCGGAATACAAGTAATATACCGAGCGAAGATTAAACGAACAGTATATCTCTGACAACGAACTGATAGGGATGCTTTGGATTACCGTCTTGGTCGTCCAGGGCCATTTCTGCCCTTCGTCGCTCGTTTCCGCTCTCTTTCTTCCTCCCGTGCCCTTGCACTGCGTTGTCGTGGATCGATCACCTCGTAATCCCTTTCCGCCTTTCTGGTTTCCTCGCCATCGTCTTTCGGGAATTGCAAAACATGGCTCATGAATCCTCGATCGTCGTCCACATCCATCCCCGGGTCCTCTCCTCTATTCACCATAGGTACCTTCCCCTCGCCCTCCTCGCCCTCTGCATCCTCAACAAGGTTCAAGTTTGCGGGTCCCGCAGCCCGCAGCATCCCTCGGAAGCTACTTAGAGCGGCCAATACATCGCCCTCATCTTTCCTCCGCCCATCCTTAGCTTTCTTCTGTAACCCGCGGCCCTTTGCATACTTGGCAAGTTCTTCCTCCAGGTACGACTTCGGTTTTTTCTTTTTCCGCCGTTCCTCCTCTTCACTGTCGTCCCCGCCTTCGCGCCGACGCGTTAATCGACGAATTTCAGCTTCCATCTTCTCGATCTCCGAGCGCTGGGCGTCTCTGTACACGATAAGCGAATCAATCGTCAAGAAAAGTGCGCAAGGACACCATATCGTACTTCTGAGATGCCTTTTCGTGTCGATGTTGCTCCCGGATTTTGATGACATCAGTATCAGACTCCCGTTTTGATTTCTCCTTCGGCCTATCCTATTGGCAAGTCAAGCCGCGGTGTACTATGTGGGCGATACTGCGTTACCTTGGCCATAGCCTCTGGTTTCGATGACATCCCCCGTTCCTCAGGCAGAGCTTTCATGGTCGGAGGTGATGGAGCTCGGAGTGCATCTAAAGCCGGGAACACTGACAGTGAAGGATCGTCGATCACTGGGACACCGATCAGATCATAACCAGTGGAAAAGTAGGATGGTACCGACGGTCGGGGCGCGCTATAGCCTTTCTCTTTAGTACCACTAGTTCTGTATCCTGCTCCCCTTCTTCATCGTCCGCGAAACTCAATAGTTTCACGTTCCTGCACACCCCAGTGCACGTTAAGCGACGCAGTTCTTATCAATATTATTGAAAATTACCCGCTTTTTGGCACCTCGACGGCGTTCGGCTTCTTCACGTTCCTTCTGAGCAGCTTCACGTGCACGCTGTTGGGCACGCTTCTCCGCTGCTGTAATCCGGGGAACAATGTCTGGGAAGGGATTGTCGACGATGGTGATGGACTGGATCTTCGGAGGACTTTGTGGGAAACGAATGAAAACTGACCAAAAGCTACATACAACAGGTTAACGCACTATAGCGGACGCTCATTTTCGCCAAGTTCTAGTCAAATTGTGAGAAGCAACTTCAAGATACAAGTATTGGAATTGCATTCACCCATTTCGCCAATCTTGAGAGCATCTGTGGGAGGTAAAGGAGGTGGGTGATAGACTAAAACACGGAGAGAAAACGCATACTGTAAAGCGTGTCACCAACTACCCTCCCAAACAGTGTGTGCTTTCCATGTAATTCGTCGGCGCGATCTGGCCGCGACGTTGTCAGTGTTTCACGAGGAAAGGATTTTGAAGGCACACACCAAGCGTGATAAAGAATTGAGAGTCGTTTGTGTTCTTCTTTCCATTATTCGCCATGCCGACGAGTCCACGGTGGGCGAACCGCAGCCGAGGATGAATCTCATCCTCGAAAGGTTCTTTCAGGCGAGGCTGTAAGCAGACAAAAACCAAAGAAAAAGGTGGGCATCTCTCAATCACCTCCATAAAATGACTCTCCGCCAGCACCTGTACCAGTCCTGTCACCTGTCTGTACGAGAAACCCCGGCACGATTCTCGAGTAGCAATTCAGGTGTATGTACGCTGTGGAAGAAGTTTGTACAAGCACCTGTGGAAGATTACACCATCGTAGTATCCTACGGCGCCTTGGCATCAGAGCACGCAAACAAAAGCGAGAAGAACACGCACCTTCAAGGGCGAGTGCAATGAAGTTCCGGCAAGTTTTCGGGGTTTCCTGGCCAGTATCAGTTCCCAGTGGAAATCAATGGTCCCCAGAGAGTAGCGTACCTTGGACCATAATTCGACATCTATCTCTCCTGCCGTAGTGTGGATTAAGACACGCCCTTTGGTCGGGAGAGCCATAACCTGACTTAGCAGTGGGACCTGCCAGTAGACGCTAATAGTAAAGCCGTGGGATTGTGGCCATTACATGTACTTAATAGACCAAGTGGCAGGGGCCTTTATGTTTCCATTGAACATCAAGTAGATCTACATCCATTTCATATCGTGTTATCTACAAACGATACGTTGAACAGACGGTTGTTCCAGACATTTGCGAGAAATTAAGGGCAGCCAATAATGTGGAACAGCAGGAGCTGCAGGTACAATCGGTAGATTAAACTATGGACTGCTGTATCATTCAAACACACATCGCTATGAACTAGTAACAACTTTATACAATCCACTCCGTATTAAGCAGCAATTCCACAGTATGCCGACTCACACTAGGTAGATGCCGCATGTGTCTGATGCGCTGCCCCTCCAACGCCCATATCGGCAAACTGGTGCTGCAGCGCTCCCATTCCATAGTCATAGCCATTCCCATAGCCGCCACCCAGAGGCGATTGATGGCCACCTGCGCTAGTAGGCGGCGCATGCCCACTAGCACTACCAGGCGAGGAACCATAACCGCTCATACCTGGAGACTGTGCATACGATTGCGTCTGTGGAGAAACGTAACCATAGGGTGACTGCTGTTGTGGTTGCCACCCGTGATTAGCACTCTCCGGCGATGAAGAGATGCCCGTAGGTCCAGCGGGCTGCTGAGGTGGGAATGCCGTTGAACCGTATTGTCCTGGTGCACCCCCTTGTTCCTGTCCTTGCACGGCTTGCACTTGTTCTATAGCTGGAACTGGTCCTTCCGTGGCGTCCGTCACCCCGGGCACAGAGACGAAGTATACAGCGCCCGCGGGGTCTTTACCACCCTGTGCATAGTATTGTGCCCACGCTTGGACATTGGGATCGGCGTATGTGATATTCGGATTGTAGACATACGGCGGGCCTTGCTGAGATTGTGGAGAGTCTCCGGTCTGCCCCTGAGGCTGCGAATGCAATGGGGACTGAGCTTGAATTGATTGGGGCTGGGCCTGCGCTTGCGGCAACGCTTCATGTGACTGCGAAGGCTCCTGGGCCGGGAACTGCTCAAGTGACGCTTGACCTTGGTTATATGGCATCTGCATTGGGACGTAGGGTATCTGAGGTTGCGGGTACGGCGACCACGCAGGAGCGGGGTAACCACCGTAGGGTTGGGCGAAGCCGGCTATCTCGTGTGGTGTAGAAAGTGGTACCTCAGGATGGCTAGGTCCGTACCCGTGTCCGTATGGCTGAGGGCTGTACTCGTGCCGCATGGTGGTTGAATAACCATACCCAGGATCTTCGTATGCTACAACGAAGAATTGGTGAGTTTGGTTGGGTGGGAGGATGTCAAGATACTCACCAGCCGCATGTCGGGCCAAACTTTCCTCCATCATTCGATCAAACAGGGTCCTGGCCTTGACAAAGGCTTCGTTCATCGCAACGAGATCAGCTATGGAACGTCCAACATCTTTGTCAGCACCATGCATTCCACCAAAGACATAATCATCACGCCCAGTAGAAGAAAGAATACTTACCCCGCTTTTGGCTGTACTTGTCAATCAACTTTACAATCTTGGGTCGCAAGGTCATGCATGACCGATACAATTCCTATCATCACAGAGATCGTCGCCCATCGTCATTAACCGTCGACAGCATGAGCGAAAACAGAAGCCGACGTTCATCGTTACAGCAAGATCACATGATAAAGCTAGTCAGCACACAAAAGAAGGAAAGCACGGTAGACGGTACCTGAATTTCTTCGTTGTCTGCCAGTCGCTCGCCTGAAGAATCGAGGTCGCGCAACAGTGTGAGTAGTCGATCAACATTTGCAGCTTGTGCGAATATCGCAGTTTCCTGCTCGGCTTCTCGAGCTAATTCAGCAGCAGTGGGCTCAGGAAGAGGTTCCTAAACGATAAATGAATGTCAGCAATCATACAGAGTACGATGCTGCCGTAGCAGCAAGAAGAGGGCAAAAGGGAAACCTGCATACCACATAATTTACCGGAAAGATACCGGTTCGTCCACGTAACTGTCCGCGCCACCAGTCCCTGTAGGCACGGTCAACAACACGGATGACATCGCCACGCTCGAAAGCAAGTTCCCCAGGCTCCGATGCCTCAAACGTATGTAGTGCGCGGACACGTGTCACGATTGTGGCTGATGCTGGGGCCGGAGCTGTAGATGGGGTAGGTGAAGTCTGTGCATGGAGAGAAGAATTGGAAGCCGCTGCTGCGGGAGGTGACCTTGCCGGGACATAACCCGACGGATACGTCGAACCTATGCCAGTGCTCGGCCCGCCTGCGCTGGATCCAACATCCGAGCCATTTGTACCAACTTGAGAAGTAGATTGGCCAGGAGTGTAGCTATTACGGCCACCTCGGTCATGCAATGACATTTCCAGAGCACGCTGGAGTTCCTCCTCCTCTCGTCGACGAACCTCATCTTCAACAGTGGGGGGAGGAGGTTCGTGGGGTGCTTCAAATCTGTAGTCTAAAAGGCGAAAATAAGCGGGTGTAGGGTAGCACAACGACAAACGCACTCTTAGATTCTAAACTATTATAACACTCCTCCATGATGCCTAACGACGGATCATTCTCAAACTCTGCGGTCCACATGGCGATAAGGCCAAGGGCACGCTTGCGCACTTTGTCATGCGTAGTCTGGGTCCAGACATGCAAGTGTCAGGCTTGCACGCTGCGCACAGACAATCGGACTACTCACCCGGTCGGTAACGAGTCGTTCGAGTCCCTGGGTGAACACCCGCGATGCGAGCTCGCGGTGCAGGACGACGCCGCAATTCTTGGATAGTGCTTCGGCAACTGAAAGCGCATAAAGTTGCACGTTGGGAGAGCGGTGTACGAGACGTTTCAGCAACGCTGCGATTGCATTTTGTGCGCTATAGGAGTTGAACAGTCAAGAGGGAACGGAACAGAATGTGAATTCGACGGACCCTTGTTCGCCCTCGACTTGGACTTTGTCGCACAAGTTGAGGATGGTTTCCCAGTCCTCTCCCGTGAGGTTTTCGTCCGTAGCTTTAGCTGTGCAACGGATCGAGATGCCAACCGACAGATTCGAATCAAGGGTAGATACTTACTGACGAGATCGTCATATGGATTTGGCTGGCTGCCTCTGAACATGATCTGGGCGTGTTCACTAGGGCGTCGTCGTGAGGGTCGACGCTGACGATGCGATCGACGACAAGCACAGAAGTGGGGTCAGACTGCGGAGGCGGTGTAGCTCGTCGATATATCCGGTCGTGTCAGCTTCTCTAATTGGGTTTGCAACCAGCGCCTTCAAAAGAACACTAAAGGGTCTTTATTTTCATTCATACCATGGCCAAGAGTACGACCTGCCCCTTACTTCGCTGCGACCTCACTGACAGCGTCAATGTCTAGTTCCACGCAATTTCAGACTCTTGGAGGAGCTCGAGAAGGGCGAAAAAGGTATTGGCGACGGATCGTGTTCTTATGGCTTAGAAGACGGGGACGACATCATGATGAGCAACTGGAATGGCACTATCATCGGTCCCGGACATGTGAGCCATTGTCTTCCTCCCATCCGATCGCATACCGATCCTACGATAGACAGTGCACGAGAACCGCATCTACAGCCTCAAGATCCACTGTGGCACGACCTACCCAGATGACCCACCCACTGTGCAGTTCGTCTCACGAGTGAACCTTCCGTTCGTCAATCAAGCAGACGGCAAAGTAGATCCAGCGAAATTAAATGTCCTCGGCAAATGGGCCCGCGAGAGCAGCATCGAAACCGTTCTGGTCAGCATTCGGCGGTACGTACGACACATATCTCCATTCGAATCTTGACCTTTGATGAGCATGTTTTCAGAGAAATGGCCGCGTTCAATAACCGGAAGCTTCCCCAACCGCCAGAGGGGACCATGTTCTAACTCGTGCTCGTGTGGACACAGCGTCTTTGGGAGGGGAATATAATGGTAATAATACTCCGCTTCCATCATCAATATCCAATGTCAAGTGTGTTCCTAGCATCCCTCGTGTGTTTGTAGTAACCCTTTTAGCATAAGTGTTCAAACGCCATTCATTCATGTAAAAGCGCTTGTGACCTTCCCCCCCCTCCCTAATAGGAGTCATGAAGGTAGGTGGACAGCCACTTGGATTCGGACAGGTACGCGAACGGACCGACTCGAGTGCAAACTCATTTGAGACATAACATACGACAAATAATATCAACCTAATCCTGGCGATCCGGTCAACTAGATTATACGCCATCCATGTCTACTCCTACGCCCCCAAGAATCTGCGCAAACGACGTCCAAGCGTGGGCCGACGCCGCGATGACTGCCCCTCAGTCTCAGTTCCTGATGGCCCGATGGTAGGAGTGTAGGCAGTTACACTCGGTGAAACACCATGCTGTTCTGTGGGTACAGCAGTCCCGCGTCCCAAGGATCCGTACTCGAGCTCAGTCACCGAAGGATGAGCTGTCCTGGTGGCAGCATCTGCCGGAGCAGTGGGTTCATCCGGCTCCGTGGTCGAGGAGGGCGCCACTACGTAGACTGGTGTTTCTGCCTCCGGTCTTGTCGGAGCAGCAGTACGCATGACAGGCGCACCAGCTGGTCGACGTTCTCTCGCCGCTTCCCGATCTCTAGTGCTCGCTTCCCTTCGTCTTCGGGTCATGGGTTCCTCCCTGAACGTAGCACGAAGTATGATCTTCCATCTTCTGCACCGTTGCTTGTACAACGTTAGTGCGTCGAAGTCCATGGCCTGATGGCACACGCCTCATCTCAAACGTTTGTCTCTCTTGGAATCGAAAAAATAATGCGCTACCTCACCCTTCTTCGTCTCTCTTCGGCTGCTGCGTCCTCCAGGGCAAGCTCAAACTTGTACGGCGTGTGCGGCCAGCAGATCCTGCAAGTGTGTGTATCGAAGAACGAACACGTCCCGCTAAGCTGGAGAACATGAGGAGCGTGACTAAACAACTGTACTCACTCGTAGCAAGGATCGCCTCCCTCCTGAATATGTATCCGTCTGAAATACCACGCGACGGGGAAATGAGTACCCCAGAGAGGTGCAGTGTTCTCGATTTCCACGACAGACAAATACGTGTCAGTCGCAACGTTGCGGATGGTGTAACCATGTCCCAGAGGCCTGATCTCCCACTGTGTAGTGTCGGAATAATGGGTCAAACAAGTCTCGATGACATATAGCAAATCAGAGAGCTGACTTCTTGGGTACGCGAACCACTAGGCCAGTTTGCTAAGCCGCTAGTCAGTTAACGTACAGATGGCATATCAGTCTATGACATCCAGCTCACCGACGGGGTGGTGACCGAACATATCCATTACCATCTCATTTTCTAAATTAACGAACATGTAGATTCCGTGTCTCATCCGTTGTCACACAGGATGTTATGGTGGATTACTTGTTAGTCGTGGACAGAGGATAAGGATTAAACAGACCTGTACCCCCGCTACACACGAGTAATTGCCGTGCGAACAAACACGCGTGAACTATCGAATGAGAACCCAGCTTCATTTTTCCGTGTTCGTCCTCGTGTAGCGACCGCGTTCATGTGACGTCATTGACACTCAAGTAATCAGGGGTTCCTGTCAGTGCCTGTGGTACTTGAGCTACCTTTCGTAGTGTAGTCAGTCGAAGTTATCCCATACCCATCCCATCCCTTCAGTACTTGCCACGTCAGCAACGATGACAATCATTGGTTACACAGTTAATTAGTACTCACGATCTTGTCTCGGCTGTGTATCTTAGGCCCCTTGACCCTGTTGTGCGTTGTCTCTCGCTTTAGGTTATGATTCAAGTACTTATGTATTTGTATCTTTCTCTCAGTGGCACTGTCTTCGCACCTCGACACCTGTACCTATCCGACCTGTGGCAATACGTTCCCAAACTATACGTGTCCCGTTTCTATTGCGAGTGCCTTGACCCATTAGTAATGACAGTGACTATTGATTATACAGATAATGGTTACATGTTAGTCCTCATAATAATATTGTTCTTCAAATTGTTCGTTCCACGGGCGAGTGACACTCGACGCCAGAAGCGCAGATTGAGCGCAACAATATGTTGCAAATTACAGGCAACGACTCGTTCCGACGCGAAAGGTACGCCGGCGCCATCGTGTAATCGCCTGGTGATTCGGGGAGCACCACAGGGATGCGATAGTTTGCCCTGCGGCGTGGTGCGAGTGGTAAATACAGTTCAGTCACCCGTTTGAACCGGCACTGACATGCCTACACTCCTTGCATGAGCCAGTCAACTATGACCACGTGGTCATCGCAAAGAACTCACCGATTTCTAGCCAGTGGATATGGTCTAGATTCGAAGGAGACCGCCTTCATTGAGAGCACAGCATCGTCATCTAGCTGGAGTTCACAATCATCATCTGTCGTTCCGATTTCGTCCACGTTTGAAGTGGCCTCTCGTGCCAAGTCAGAATCGCGTTCCAGAGCCATGAATGCACCCTCATCAGCACTACTAGACCAAAATGCGAACGCGTTGACCTGCCGGTCAACCACCTGGCTTAGATTTTGAGTGGAGCACGACATCGGTGCTGCCCGACGTAAGTCATGTACCACCCTTTGGCCGCAGATGGCTAGCATCGGTATGAGATATCTGTTAAATTGATTAGCATTGAAAAGAAAGCGAGCACGTAACAAGGAACACCATACGCTGTGATGGCAAATGACTTGGGACTCTAAAAATATGCCGTGAGATCTTAATGACCTTTTCGATCGAAATAACTACGTACATTTCGGTAAATTGTCCTTCATATCCAAATTTATTCGGGTTAGAGTATTCGTCTATACGGCCCATGCAGACTTACCAGCTAACTATGCCCAGAACACCATAACAAACGTTTACCTAGGTTCCAATGAGGAAAATCCAATGTTCAATGGCAAACTGACTCACGAAATAGAATGCAGTTGCTGACAGATGCTTCAGTTCATGGCAAAGAGCATTGTTTCGAAAATTTGGAAGCTTACCACCTCTCATAAGCACTTGGATTAACCCAAGATAACCATTGTTAAACGTTTTGCGGTACGACCACAAACCCATCATGGTCATGCAGAACAATAACGAATCCACCACCAAGCTGGCCAAGTAGAAAAGCCACTGACAAACCATGTCAGATCACGGTAAGCACAGCAGACACGGCATAGCTCACAGCACGATCTGCAGGAGGAGACTACAAGTAAGCATCGTCGTGGTCATCCTATATAAGGCTTACCTGGTACGGGTTTGTAACAAAAGGACGTCACAGTAACGTCGACTAACGAACGGAGTGTCTTTAGCCTTCGACACACAGGCTGTAGTTAAATGACGCACAATTTGATAAATCTTCGCCTTTCGAAACCACTGCGACGATGGATACAAGACTTGCAGCATATATTACCACCACGGACCATAGGATACGCCGATCGCCTCCCCAGACAGCCCACGCACGTAAGACAACCAGGACTACAGCTCATTAATAGAAACTCTTCTTGTGAGCTGAGACGAACATACCGTGTGCAATTTCGAGAGTAACCACAAGATACACACCAAGGAATAATGCATAAACCTCGCAGCCCTGAGGAAAGAACTCAGACAAGCCAGGTTGCGTGGGTGCATTCAGACATACACCATTGACAGCCGTTATCAAGCCAGTCGCCTGGATGCAAACAAGGGTTTGACCCAAGAGCACGATATAGCGGTTTGCCAAATAAATGAACTTGACCAATGTCCAAGGCGCTTTCCAAACGCATTCGACCTGCATTTAGTTAGGAGGCTGTAGCACGATTCTTGTCCTATCTTACCTCGTCACTGAGGGTTAGGAAGTAGTCATACACCAGTAGCGTATATCCAGCTACTATGGCTATCCTGGTGGATAATACCGTCCATCTTTCTGTGGATGAAGGCAGAGCTCTCGGCTACTCACCTCTGCAGCCATATATCATAAAAGAAACCGGGAGTAATCTCGAGAGTGCTAGACATGGCGTGGAGACCCCTCAAGGAAGGGGAGCACCTTCGATTAATGTACTTGGGCTTTTCAATAAACCCGGTGGATCTGTGGCGTACTGAGCCCCGCGGCTTTCGTTGTCCGGGGCCTCTTTTGAGAGGACTTCGCAGGAAACAAAGTTCAATAATTCACTGTAAGTACTATAATGTGTGTGGAAATATGGAAATCACCTGTCGCGCGGTTGTCGGAGGTTTTATCCAGGTCTCATATGAACCCTCAGAGGGTGCCCACTGGCACCTACGCTCTGCGCACTTCCCAAGTCGCTGCAAAGGTGTTGCATGTACCGTTCATGATTTATCCCCTCGCCAGCGAGATTTTCGCCACGGGCATCCGAGACCGACATCATAACTGACAGGATTGGTAGATAAGTTACATACAGTGTTCGAATCCCTTCAAACTGCTTACTGCTTCCGATTATCGATACGGTATAGCTGTCTACTGAAACACTCTAAGTACTTAACCTGGGAGAATCGACCCTTAGAGTCCTTGCAAGTTCCGAGCTTCGCATCATTCACGGCGGTGCAGCCAATGTAAACCGATGGGTCACAGGATCAAACATGTCAAAAAAAAGGTGTTCGTGGCGTATACGCATTCGGACAGATTGGGGAAAAGAAGATCAATGATAACGCACACACACGGTAAGCTGGCCGATGCCCACAGAATGCGCAATGGACGCAAGCCCTCGGTATCACCCGTTGCCATGAGGTTGACGTTGAGCGCTGAGCCTTGCTGAGACCACGAGCATACGTGTCAATTGGGATGCTGACTGATGGGCCCATTCCCTCCTTGCCCCCCCTGGTCCCGAGCGATATGTTCGCCGCATTTTTACATGGTTTCGGGCGCGAACACTTCTCCCATCCGTCACCAAAGTCATGCAACCACATCCTAGATCGGCCACATCTGAAGCCGAATTAAGCTGTCTTTCCCCTGAATTGGAATGCCCCTTCCCCAGGTTGAGGATTTCCAACGGCGTTCCTTGATCCATTCAGTGAGCCGACAACTGATTCTACATGCACTTCTGCCATGGAGAGCGCTGTGCTAAGATGCAGCTCGGTTTGACGACAGTATTGCTCCCTATATGGGTGACGACAGCAAGTTTCGAGATCAATTGCTATTCGCAGACATGCCATAGCCACCATTTCCACTGGACCATGAGACCATCCGTAGTGGGTCCCAGCTGCCTGCACCCTGTCCCTCGCTTGGAGGCGATAGTCGGTTGGGTATGATCCAAACTTGCTTCTTTACGGAATGGTTATGATTCCGGTGCCGGTCGTAGGAGCAGCACATCCTCTGACGATACCTTCGCTTTCACGCTGCTCCGTGCAAACCTAGAATATGCTAACGTGATGCTCAATCGAGGAGGCACGCGAAGCAGAAGAGGCGATTGCAGAAGAAATTCGCCTGAGGGAATAACTGTGCGAGATTAGGGTCTCGACCAACGAAGACTGTCCCGTTTGACGAAGAGGTGAGAACAGTGCATCGATTGCAACTGCTGCGTGGAGTCGGCAAGCCAGTTGGGCAGTGGCAACGGGGGATTATTGGGATACTATGAGCAAGCGAAGCTTGTGTGTGCGTTTCGATGGATACGACAGCGGCACCCGTGCACTCAACGTTCGTGCACACTTACGTGACACTGTTCAATTGCGGATTCGAAGATAGAGACAACCACGAGATTGTTATTGTTTTCGCAAGTAGGCGGGAGTAAGGTGCGACGTCACGCGTCACGTGCGGTACATCTCACGTAGTGGGCGCCGCGCGATGGAAATAGCGTCCACAGGCCACCTGCGAAACCATTGTGCACAATACTCGTGCTCTCTTTCTTAACCTCGACCATACAATTCCAGATTCTCTCCTTACGGTTACTGTAGCATGGACAGAAAGTATTTGGTTACTTCGAATTTATGTACCAGGCAAAATATGCACTTGGAGTTACACCCGCAAGGACCTCCCAAGGGGAACATACAAGTGCTAACAGGTGGTATGATGGTTTATACTGGCCACGCAAACCTGACCAGTAGGGATACCTACACTGGCTCGTCTCAGCACGGTTAGATATTTCTTGTTCGTGTCTTCATCGTAGTATTCTTCACTGGTTGCAGTGGACGAATATTGGCACTCTAGACTATTTGTGGAACCAACACCCGAGTAGTAGTAGGGCATGATCAGTTGATGGTATAAGAACGTGTCATCAGTGCATCGTTGTTTCTTCCTTCCATTACCATATACTGACACCATCTTGTCAAAGGCATCTCGGCATCAATGTCTTCAAGTGTGCAGAGTGACGGAATTTCTGAGTTGGCAGCCCCGCGCACACTTGACAGCGATCGTCATCCCTGGCGCAAGTTGATTAGGGGTTAGGTATGAGGTGGGTCTTACTCAGGTCCCGCGTGAGGGAAACTGCCAGATAGCTAAAACTTGCTTGGCCTTGCCATTGGACTTACGTATCCACCGCAAAAGTATTGGAGCGAACACCATACTATTCGGCAGCCGACAGGACGAGATAAGAGTTTAGATAAATAGGTGAGGAGGGCTATTTTGAGGAGAATATCGTAATAAGGCTCATGCTGGGGGGGCACTGCGCGTATGCAAGCCTGTGGTATCGTAATCCATCGCACATTGCAAGTAATGTTATGCTCACCCCGAGAGCGACGGAGGTGCGCTTGTGGCACCATGCGATCACTCGGTAACCCACCGCAGGAAAGACCAGTGACTCCATAAGCAGCCAAGTGGCGTCGTGCGAGCAGCGAATATGTACGACTCAGTTAATCGACACTGATGTATCCTGGCTCGCTGTATGAAGCTGGTCAACTAGGGTACGCGTTGTCGTCGCAACGGACTCACGAGCCAGTGAATAGGATCCTAGGTTCGAGAGAAGATGGCTTCACCTGAAATCCCAGCATCGTCATCCTGCCGGAGTACATCACCGTCATCCTTTGCTATGCCCATTTCGTTGATATTCGAACTTCCTTTCTCTTTCCGTCCCAGAGCTGCCTTCCATAACCATAGATGCTCCCTCATCAGCACCCTTGGAACAGGGTGGGAACGCCCCGAGTTGCTGGTCGACCATCTGGCTCAATTCTCGATCAGACCACGATACCGGTGCCATCCGACGTAAGTCATGCACCACTCTTTGGGTGCAGATAGCTAGAGCCGGGGTCGTAATTCTGTCAAATTGATCAACATTGTAAGGGAGAGTATGTAAAAAGAGTGCCGTACGCCGAGACGCCAAATGATGTGGGACTCTAAAATATGCAGTGAAGTCCCAAAGGCCCTCTCGATCGAAATGATCACGTACATTCTGGAACCTAGTCCTTCGTATCCAAATAAGCTCGTATGAGTGTTCTTATACACGGCTCACGCTGACTTACACGCTGACTATACCCAGGACGTCATAGAAAACGTTAACCTACAATCCGATCAGGAAAATCCACCTTTCAGCTGGAACCTGACTCACAATATAGAATGCAGTTACTAGCAGATAATTTAGCTCACATCAAGCAGGATTACTTCAGTAATAGTTGAAAGCTCACCATTTCTCATCAGCACTTGGATTAACTCGGGAGAACCATTTTTAAACGTTTTGCGGTACGACCACAGACCCGACGTGGTGATGCAGAACAATAACGAGTCCACCACCAAACAGCCAAGATAGAAAAGCCACTAACAAACTGGATCAGGCTCACGGTAAGTACGACAGACACAGTATGGCTCACAGCACGATCTAGAAAGGGAGACATAAGCAAGTGCCGTAGGGACTACATGATGCTTACCTGGTGTGGGTTCGCGACACACGGACATTACAGTAGGTTGGACTGCGCAGTAGATGCCTGAATTTTCCATCAACAAACTATGGTTGAACGACCTACGGTTTGAGAAATCTTCGCCTTTCGCAACTGCCACGACGAGGGATATGAGGCACACAATATACCCTAGTATCACGGACCAGAGGACACGCCGATTGCCGCCACAGATAGCCCACGCACGTAAGACAACTAGGACTATAATTCATTAACAGAAATCCTTCCGGCCAACCGCGGCAGACATACCGTGTGCAGTTTCGAGAGAAACCAAAATATATCCGCAAAGGAATATTGCATAAACTTCGCAGCCCTGTGAAAAGAACTCGGACCATCTGGATTGCGTGGGTGCATTCGGACGTACACCAGTGACAGTCACCAAGACGCCAGTTGCCTGGATGCAAACAAGGGTTTGACCCAAGAGCACAATATAGCGGTTTGCCGAATAAATGCACCTGACCGGGGTCCAGGGCGCATTCCAAATGTATTCGACCTATGTTCAGTTAGGGGACTGTAGCACAATACCTGGCCGATCTAACACTGGGCTCACCTCGTCATCGAGGGTTAGGAAGTAGTCATACACCAGCCACGTATACCCGGCTAGTACGGTAGCCCTGGTGAACAATACCATCCGTCACTCTGCGGGTGGAAGTAGGGTTCCCGGCTACTCACTTCTGTAGCCATACATCATAAAGCATGGCGGGAGTAATCTCGAAAGCACGAGACATGATATGGAAGCCAACTTAACCCAAGGCAAGAGAGCCCCATCGATTGTTGCACTCGGGCTTTTCAACGAATCCGGCGGTTCTGTGACGTACAGAGCCGCGGGTTCCGTTGTCCGCAAGGGCTAGGGGGGCTATACATGACAGTTTAATCTGGTAGGGGGTTTGGCAGCAATGCTCAAATAGTTTCCCCCTTACGTGAGCTTCTAATCCGAGTGTAGTCCGAGGGTGTACCACATAGAGTATTTCTCTCTCACGGGTGCTGGTGTACCGGTGTGCCGATTCCCGAACAGGACGCATCGATAAAGTACTCGAGGCTCCATGGTCTGTTCCAAAACGAGTACAGGCATGCCGTTCTGCCAGTGAATGGCCCAGGAGCAGAGCGGGTTAACCACGGACACAATGCATAAAGGAAAACATCCCACACCAGACACAACGGACCAGGAGGTGACCACTGAAAACCACTATGTTATATTGCGTTCTGTGGTTACAGGTGAGGAAGATAGTTCGAGGGGAATGTCATTTTGAATTTCATGCTATGGAGGGTGAACTTGAGCCATGCAATGCGGATCTGTGGTATCGCCGCCATCGCCACCTAACACGCATCCATCCCAGTAACAACCTTTTATTCCAGCAATCACGCACATGCGGGGAACGTGCATATGGTATGGGCCTCGTGTGTCTGATCGACTTGAGGCAAGAGTACTTGGAAAACCGCTAGTTGCCTGCGACCGACCGCCATCTTGTGTCATCACCAAGAAATAGGTGTTCCAGTGTCTACCTTACTCGTGATTATTTATACTGTACTAACAGCCACAGTAATTATTGAATATACAGGTAAGTACTCATAATAACGTTGTAATCTACCACAAGGCGGGAGTAACATTGAACGATCACACATTACAAGCAACGAACGACTCACTCCGAGAGGGTCGGACAGTGCACCGGCGCAACGGGCAATCACGGCGATTCACCCCACAGGGAATAACCAAGCTGTGTGGTGAGAATAGCAAATATGACACGATCAACCCGTCTTCACCGACACCGATGCGCCTAGACTCGCTGAATAAATTGGTTAACTAGGATGACGCGTTGTCGCCGCAACGAACTCACTAGCCAGTGAATATGGCCTAGATTTGAAGGAAGGAGTCTCTATTGAAACTCCAGCATCGTCTTCTAGCCGGAGTCCGGCATAATCATCGCTCGCTGTGCCGATTTCGTCGATACTTGAACTTGACCCCCTAGGAATGCCTTCCAGATCCATGGATACTGCCTCATCAGCACTCATAGGCCAGAATGTCAACGCCTTGACCTGCCGGTCAACCATCTGACTCAGATCTTGACCAGAGTACGACATTGGTGCCGTCCGACGTAAGTCATGCACCACTCGTTGGCCGCAGATGGCTAGGACCGGTATGAAAAATCTGTCTAGTTGATCAACAGGGAATGCGAGAGCGCAACAAAGAACACCGTACGCTGTGATGGCAAATGACTTAGGACTCTAAAATATGCCGTGAGATCCTGAAGACCCTTCCGATCAGAATGTCCACCTACATTCCGGTATCTAGTCCTTGATATCCAAATTGGTGCAGGATCAGTATCTGCATACGCGGCCCACGCAGACTTACCAGCTGACTATGCCAAGAACATCGTAACAAACATTTACCTAGGTTCCAGTAAGGAAAATCCACTGTTCAATGGCAACTGGCTCACGACATAGAATGCAGTTACTAACAGCTGATTAGTTCGTAGCGAGGACCATTGTTTTGGAAATTGGAACCTCACCACTTCTCATAAGTATCCGGATCAACTCGAGAGAACCGTCTTTAAGCGCTTTGCAATACGACCACAGACCCATCATGGTCATGCAGAACAATAACGAGTCTACGGCCAAGCTGGCAAGATAGAAAAGCCACTGACAGCCATATTAGGTCACGGTGAGCACAGCAGACGTGGCATAGCTCACAGCACGGACTGTAGGAAAAGACATAAGAGTACGCATTGTCGCGGACATCCCATATGACATTTACCTGGTATCGGTCTGTAACATAAGGAGGTGACGGTAGGCTCGACTGTGCAGCAGGATGTCTCAGTTTTCGATCCGCACACTATGGTTGAATGACTCGCAGTTTGAGAAATCTTCGCCTTGCGAAACCGCTACGACGATAGATACGAGACTTGCAACGTATGCTACCACCACTGACCACAGGACGCTCCGATCGCCTCCCCAGATAGCCCACGCACGTAAGGCAACCAGCACTACAGGTCGTCAACGGAAACTCTGCCTGTCAAACGCGGCAGACATACGGTGTGCAGTTTCAAGAGAAAGCAAAATATATACAGCAAGGAATACCGCATAAAACTCGCAGCCCTGTCAAAAGAACTCAGACCAGCCAAATTGCGTGGGTGCATTCAGACATACACCAGTGAAAGTCGCAACGAAGCCAGTTGCCTGGATACAAATAAGGGTCTGACCCAAGAGCACAGTATAGCGGTTTGCCAAATAAATGAACTTGACCGGCGTCCAAGGCGCATTCCAAATGTATTCGACCTATGTTCAGTTAGGAGACTGTGACACAATACCTGTCTGATCTAACGCCAGGCTCACCTCGTCACTGAGGGTTAGAAAGTAGTCATATACCAGAAGCGTATACCCAGCTACTATGGCCGTCCTGGTAAAGAATACCGTCCGTCCTTCTGTTGTTGGAGGTGGGGTGCGCACTGCTACTTACCGCTGTAACCCCACATCGTAAACAAATGTGGGAGTAACCTCGAAAACATGAGACATGATACGGATGCCACTTGGAAGTACCCTCAAGGAAGAAGTGCACCATCGACTGATGGCGGCTCACTCGAGCTTTGCAATAAATCTTTCCAACAGTTCTGTGACGTACTGTCAGAGCTTTTCGGCTTTTGTTGTCCACATGGGCCAGGGAGCTTTAGGTATAGTCTGGTAAGGGATTGGGCAACAAAGTTCAGGATGTTTTCCCCCATAGGAAGTAAGTAACGTCGATATACGTATATCCTGCCGCGTGGTTGTCGGAGGTTTTATCCAGACAAGAAAGTACTCCTCAGAGGGCAGTGCTCACTGGCTCCTATGGTCATCACATATTACAAGTACATAGCTGCAAAGGTGATGCATCCCCCTCGCTGGCGAGGTTTCCGCCTCGAGCACCCAAGGCCGATATCATGACTGGGGGGATAGGTGAGTGAGTTACATAGAGTACTTCAGTGTATGCCACCACCAGTGGCAATCACGACATCGCTTCAACCTGCTACCGATGCGGTATAGCTTACTACTTACTTAGACAGAGTTTATCATACAGTAGTACGTATGTCCCTGCTAGTGACACACTGATGTCACGACCTCCCAAGTACTTAACTGGAGAAGCGACCCTTACACATTGCGAGTTCCGAACCATCCACGGCGACGCAACTATGTAAACCGATGAAAATAGAATCAAACATGACAAAGAAAGGCGTTCGACCAGCAGCGTACATAGTACAAGCTCGAACAGATTGGGGAAAAGAGGGTGATACGTGATAACACACACCATGAGCGCCGGACCAGGGGGGATCGAGGGAATACGCTTGAAGGATTGCAGCTAATGTATCATTCTCGATCGCATACTTGACGGAAGGAAGGGGTGGTGCTACAATGGTCGTAGGAACACTGGCTCGTTTCAACTCGGTCAGGCATTCCTTGCCCACGTTTTCATTATTCTTCGCTGGTGGCAGTGGGGAAATACTGACACTCCAGACTACTTGTGTATCCAGCACTCCCGCAGAGCACGACACGTTGATGGTGAGTACGTTTTGTCGTTTCTTCCTTCTATGACCGCAAGCTGCTATATACATCCCAGTGTCGACTCCCAACTATCTCGACGCCAACGTCCTTAAGTGTGAAGACTGTGTGACATTGATGGCTTGGCAGCTCCGCGTGCATTTGATACTGATGAGGAGGCCAAAGAGTTAGCTGTTCGTGGTCAGTAAGGATTCTGAGACGAAGACGCGATTATTATTAGTAGGTGCGAAAAAGGGTCTTACCAAAAGCAGCCACGTCCCGCGTGGGGGGACTTGTAAAAACTTGCTCGCTCTTGCGACTGGGTGGACTTACGCGTGACTGTAGAAGTGCCAAAGCGCTACATGGCAGCCACATGACATGATACGGTTTTAGATTAAACAGGTGATGAGGCTAATTTAAGAGGAACATCGTTTTGAAGCTCATGTCGTGGACGGTAGACTACACTGCAATGCGAGTCTGTGGCATGGCCGCGGCATCGGCTGAACCGGGAAACGTAGTGTCTTTGTCAAGAAACTATTGTCATATTCTTCGAGGCTCCCTGTAGAATGGCCATTCGGATCCTCCGACACCAACCGCTTTGTCATCAGGTCCACACCAACAGGACTGAGTTTTATGTGTGCATATGTGATTGCCTTGAGGACTTCAGTGACAGCTTCGGGAATCGCTTGTATGTTAACGACCACGACCATCACCGATAAATAGGGGCGTCTGTATCTACCTGATTGTGCTTATATGTACTGCATTCACACCTACCACAATAACTGCATATACAGACAACTCCATACCAGCACTTGTAATCCGGTGTAAGGGCGGGTATCATTTGACGCGAGGCGCAGGTGTGTGCAACTATCCATCACACAGCGCAGGCAACGAGAGTGACGGAAGTATGCTGTGCCACCGTGCGATCACTTGGAGACCCACCATGGAAAATATGCCCGGCGACCGATATGCAGCCAAGCGCCACGGTGCGAGCAGTAAACACGACTCGGTCATCATCTTCACCGACACCGAAGTGCCTAAACTCGCTGTGTGAGCTGGTTAACTAGGATATCGCGTCGGCGTCACAATGAACTCACTAACTAGTGATCCTAGATTTGAAGGAAAAAGTCTTCACCAAGATCCCCACACCGTCATCAATTCAGAGTCACCATTATCATCTGCTGCCATGCTGGTTTCGTCGATATTTAAACTCGGTTCTCTTTCCACCCCAGAACTAGTTGCCAAAACCATGGAGGCTCCCTCATCAGCACCGTTAGTGCAACATGGGAACCCTGCGAGTTGCCGGTTGACCACCTGGCTCAACTCTGGAGCAGACCACGACATGGGTGCCATCCGACGTAAGTCATGCGCCACTCTTTGGCTGTAAATGGCTAGAACTGGTGTTATAATTCTGTTAAATTGATCAGTGTCGAAAGGAAGCATTTGTAACAATGAGTGCCATACGTGGTGATAGCAAATGACCTAGGACTCTGAAATACGCAGTAAAATTCTGAACACCTTTTCAATCGGAACGAGCACACACATTCGCATATCTAGTCCTTCATATCCAAATATGCTTGAGTGAGTATTCTTATGAACGGCTCACGTTGACTTACAGGCTGACTATGCCCAGGATGTCATAGCAAACGGTGATCTACATTCCAATCAGGGAATCATCCGCCTTCCAACTGCGGTCCGGCTCACGATATAGAATGAAGTTACTAACAGATGTGTTAGTTTATAGCAAGGAACATTATTTCAGCAATAGTTGAAAGCTCACCTCCTTGCATAAGCGCTTTAATTAACTCGAGAGAGCCGTACTTAAACGATTTGCGGTACGACCACAGCCCCACCATGGTCATACAGAACAATAACGAGTCCACTACCAAACTGCCAAAATAGAAAAGCCACTGACCAACTGCATCAGGCTGACGGTAAGCACAGCAGACATAGCATAGCTTACAGCACGGTCTATAAAAGGAGACACATAATGGATTGCTGTCGTGGATGCCCAATATGACGTTTACCTGGTGCAGGTTCGTAACACACAGACTTCACAGTAGGCTCGACTGTGCAGTAGGGTGCCTCAGTTTTTAATCCACAAACTGCAGTTGAATGGTTTACAATTTGAGAAATCTTCTCCTTTCCCAACTGCTAAGACGAGGGATACAAGACACACAACGTATCCCAGCACCACAGACTGGAGGATGTGCCGGTTGCCTCCCCAGATAGCCCACGCACGTATGACAACTAATACTATAGGTTGTCAATATGAACCCATCCCATCAACTGTGGTGGACACACCGTGTGCAGTTTCGAGAGAAACCAATATATATATGGCAAGGAAGATTGCATAAACCTGGCAACCCTGTAATAGGAACTCAGACCAGATTGCGTGGGTGCATTCGGACGTACGCCAGTGGCAGCCGCTACGAAGCCAGTTGCTTGGATGCAAACAAAGGTTTGACCCAAGAGCACAATATAACGGTTGGCCAAATAAACGCTCTTGACCGGTGTCCAGGGTGCCTTCCAGATGTATTCGACCTATGTTTAGTCGGGAGACTGTAGCACGATACTTGTCTGCAATCTAACGCCAGGCTCACCTCATCACTGAGAGTTAGGAGGTAGTCATACACAAGTAGTGTATACCCAGCAACTACGGCAGCCCTGGTGGATAATACCATCCGTCTTTCTCTGGTTGGAGACAGGGTCCTTGACTACTGACCTCTGCAGCCACACATCGTAAATAAAGGCAGGAGTAATCTCGAAAACACGAAGCATGATATGGAAGCCAAGGTACCCTCAAAGAAGGGAGTACCATCAATTTTGCTTGACCATTCGAGCTTTTTAAATCTGGAGTTCCGCGGGGTACTGAGGCCCGCGGCTTCCGTTCTCCGCAAGGGTCAGGAGAGCAACAAAGTTCGGTCAATGACTTTCCCCGCATGGAAAGTAGATATGTACGTCGAACTATATCGGACTAGGCGCATTTGCAAACCGCTAAGTACCGTAACGGACATGTATGGGGTATCTGCATTCTGCAAGACAGCTGGATTAATACAGCATTACAGTATTTGAATTGCTTTTGAATTGTATGTTCGACAAACAACATGTGTCCGTTACGGTCCGTTAACACAGCGCTTAGCAGTCCGTGGCGCGCGGTTGTCGGACTTTTTTTTTTTTCCCGATCTGAAGTGAACACTCGTGACAGGGTGCTCACTGGCACCTCGATTCCTCGCAATTCCCAAGCAACCGCAAGAGTGTTGCCTACCGTTCGGGCATCCCCTCGCTGGCGGAATTTCCTTCGTGATCGGGTGATATCACTGCCGCAATAGCAAAACATGGCATCGCCCCCGGCCCCAACTGCGTCCGATTATCGATACAGTACCAGTACTGTCCTGGTCAACCACATACCTCGTCAGTTTTCAAATCTGACTAACATACGATCTTGTCAACTACAGTGTAGTTAATCATTAATCGGAGACCCTGCGAAGTCGAACGATTTCAATCCGTGCAGTTTTCGTTGAGACAAGGAATTTTGTTGACAAGAGGCAAAGTCACTGGTGAGGTCGGGCCTGCCCTTCGGGTGCAACGCCTCGGGTAACTACCCGTTCCAATGGGACGATCAGGTGACAAGAAGCACCTCACATATGTTCTACTCAAAAGTCATATAGAACAGCTGCCACTGTTCAGGGGTTTTGTCGAGATAGTCCACAGGGGGCGTCGTATATCCTTACATTCACTGTAATTCACCCTTCTTTACTAGAAGATAGGGTCGTCCCAATGGCTGCCACCTTTTTTACAAGCATGCCAAGGGCACAAGAAGATAATAAGTAACAAGAACTTTTCAGGAGAGAATGAAATGTATGTATCTCAACGCCACCATACCACCCAACCTTACCATCTCATGAGACCGATATCTATGTGCTGTGCAAACCCCGATGTGAGCCAGTCTTACAAACATCCATATTCGCGACTGTCGACAATTGATGTGCAGGTTTCGGGCTGCATCGACAGTAAATGCTTCCACATGCACTGTGCCACAATATTCCTAATTATCTTCCGTTCTTAAGAGACCATGTTAATAATACCTCCAACATCATGCTCCCTATGTTAGTATTCAGTCTTGAAAATATGTCTTGATTAGTATATCTTGCTTCCTATAAATTGTGATCTGAATATCTGAACAGCGAAGGTTCTACAATTTGACAAACTCTCGTCCTTGAACTTACACTCTACTCTAAACAATTGTAGTATCATTACCCATTGTTTAATTTGCAGGTTAATGACCACATTATCTCGCAACATCACCAGTAAATAGGGGTGTCCGTCTCTGCCCGATCGTGTATTTATGTACTACATTACAATGTAACTGTTACTGTAATTACTAACTATACAAAATAATTCCATGCCAGTCCTCATAACTATGTAAATATGGTGACAACTGTAATCCGGTACCTTGAAGCGCAAGTGAGTGCAATAATCCATCACACAGTAAAGGCAACCGGGGTACGCTTGCGTCTCCGTGCGACCACTTGGTGATTCATCACGGAAATTACCGGTGATCCGATAAAGCGGCGTGATGCAAGCAGAAAACACGACTCGGTCAACCCATCTAAACTGACACGGATGTGCCTAGACTCCCTGCATGAGCTAGTTAATTAGGATGACGCGTTGTCGTTGCAACGAACTCACTAGCCGGCGAATATGATGTGGATTGGGAGGAAGGTACCCGCACCGAGATCCTAGCACCAGCGTTCACCATTATCACTTGTTGCTACACCGATATTTGAATTCATTTCTCTTTCTACCCCGGAACTGCCTGTCAAAACCATGGGTATTTCCTCAATAGCACCCTTACCCTCGGGTGGGGACGCTGCGAGTTGCCGGTTAACCACCTGGCTCAACTCTGGAAGAGACAACGACACCGGTGCCATCCGACGTAAGTCATGCATCACTCTTTGGCAGCAGATGGCTAGAGCTGGCACCGTAATTCTGTCAAATTGATCAGTGTCGAAAGGAGCTTGTAACAACGAACACCATACCCCGGGATGGCACCTGCCCTCAGGTTCTAAATATGCACTAAAATCCTAAAGACCCTTTTGATCGGAGGAGCACGTACATTCGCATATTTAGTCCTTCATATCCAAATATGTTTGAGTGAGTATTCTTATATATGGCTCACGTTGACTTACACGCTGACTATGCCCAGGACGTCATAGCAAACGTTAACCTGCACTTCGATCAGAGAAATCCACCTTTCAACTGCAGCCTGACTCACAATATAGAACGCAGTTACTAACAAATATTTTAGGTCATAGCAAAGATAATCGTTTCAGTACCAGCTGGAAGCTCACCATCTCTCATGAGCGCTTTAACCAACTCGAGAGAACCGTTTCTAAGCGACTTGAAGTACGACCACAGACCTGACATGGTCATACAAAACAATAACGAGTCCACCATCAAACTACAAAAATAGAAAAGCCACTGACAAACTGCATCAGACTGACGGTAAACACAACAGACATAGTATAGCTCACAGCATGATCTGTAAAAAGAGACACATAAGGAAGTGCTGCCATGGACATCCTATGTGACGTTCACCTGGTGTGGGTTCATAACAGACAGACATCACAGAGACTCCAACTGTATAGTAGGATGTCTCAGTCTTTGGTCCACCAACTGCGGTTGAACTTACGATTTGAGAAGTGCTCGCCTTGCCCAACTGCTATAACAAGGGATATGAGACCCACGACGTATCCCACCACTACGAACCGGAGGATGCGCCGATTGCCTCCCCAGGTAGCCCATGCACGTAAGACAACTAGGACTACATGCTGTCAATAGAAATTGGTCCCCATCAACCGCGGCGGACACACCATGTGCAGTCTCGAGAAATACCAAGGTATATCCACTGAGGAATATTGCATAAGCATCGCAGCCCTGTGAAAGGAACTCAGACCAGCCAGATTGCGTGGGTGCATCAGGACGCACTCCAGTAACAGCCGCTAAGAGGCCAGTTTCCTGGATGCTAATAAAGGTCTGTCCCAAGAGCACAATATAGCGGTTTGCCAAATAAATGAACTTGACCGGTGTCCAGCGCGCCTTCCAGATGTATTCGACCTACGTTAGGTTAGGAGACTGCTGTCCAATACGCGACCGTATAACGCTAGGCTTACCTCGTCACTGAGGGTTAGGAAGTAGTCATACACCAGCCACGTATACCCAGCTAGCACGGCAGACCTGGTGGATAATACCGTCAGTTTTTGTGTGATTAGAGGCAGATTTTCGGCTACTCACCTCTGCAGCCATACATCATAAGAAAGGGCGGGAGTAATCTCGAAAGCGCCAGACATGGTGTGGAGGCCAGGATGTGCCCTCAAGGAAATGGAGCGCGGGCGGCATCTGTCCATTCACCCTCGTTTTTTAATAAATATAACGCTTATTCAAACCAAACCCTCGCTTGAAACAGAGTTCAGTCATTTTCCGCTCGTGGACAGTGGAGGTTACATACACCCCCAATTCGTTGCTCCCTTAGGCTGTTTACTAATCAGTAGCTTGGACAGTGGACCCTTAGATCTTAGACGCAACTAAACTGATGGCCTGGAGCCTGTAACAGTGGCTGCAGGGCGAGATGGACAATCCTCCAAAGGAGATCAAAGCACTGCCCCTGAAGGCTTCACCCAGCGGCACCCTGCATCGCTCGGGCAAACCAGGGCCGGCATCAGTAGCATTACATGAGTGCTCAAAAAAATTTGCGGGCAAGCGTCTGCTTAGGCCTTGCACTGATTTGTAGCCTAATACCTACATGTGAAAGCAACTTGGCCATCTCGTTCCTCGAAAACCCCGACTACCTTGGAGGGAGAAGAATTTGCTGTATCTGCGTTCGTCTGCGTTCATCTGACTTGTATATTGCAAAGCATAATGAAAGGAATTGAACTGAAGTTTGTCAGATATGTTGATCACACTGCATAGCACTCGAATCTGATCAAACCTTGCTATTATGTTGACACATACATAAGCCCATTCCGTCACTGAAAGTTCAGAGGTAACCTAACAGGCAGACAGCTATGGCCAGGGTTCCGTTTCGGCGACATGTACACCGCACTTCTGTGCATGGAGGCAGGTGTCATTTCGAATGTGTCTGACATGACGGCGAGGTCTGTCCTACGAGGGGAAGAGCCATCCGTGGGAATACTGGTCTTCGGTGTGAAGTAACTACGTTCATTACAGCAGATCCAATGGTTACATACCACACAGCAGTTCAATGCGGGCTGCGTCGGAGGTTTTGTGCCTTCGTGTTAGGGACTAAGGGAATGACCCTCAGCCGCAAGGACACTTGTCATGCACTGTCATACATACCCCTACCGGCATTCCCCGCATGCGAGCCGTAAGTCGGTTTGTCACGCACAGGTTCCGTTTCCTTACCACCTACAAATGGTAGTTATGAATGACAAGATGACAAGTCCTCCGCGGGACAGTCAGATAGTTGAAATATGGAAGTATGTAACGCCTTCAATGCTGCTCTACATATGTATGTAGTCATTTATCATGGGATCATTCCGGCAGGCACGGGGTGTGTGTTGAGAATTATTAGGCTAGTACTTTAGTAGATAAAGTGTCAACGTACATATTACTTTATCTTAGATCAGGCTTAAGCCTATCTGCAAGTAATGCACACGGCATATCATATAATTAAGGGAGAACGCTGTCGCACGGGGGCGTGATTCAGTCTTTCCCGGCGCTTGCTTCGGCAACTTCGGGTATTTCGGGTAAGCTCAAAAAGCACGTGGCTTTCAAACTCAGCTGTTGCCTGTTCAGTCGCGGCATGGCAACTCTTCCCACATTCTCAGTTTGTAGTAATAACATGTTTTCCTTGCAATATACAGAGTATATTACACAATAAATACACAGCAAATAGTGCTCTGTAAGCATCAATGAGTGATCAAGAACATGATAAAATGCTTATCTGCCTAGATAAGCCTGCTTTTACACCAAAATTTCGCTTTTTTGGCCTATTTGGCTGTGGTTTTTTCCACTTCACTGGTGAGATACCTTCCCCTGTGTGTCTGTTGGGCTCTTTGGACCATTCTAAAGGCATTTCTAAGGTGTTTTTATCCAAAATCTTCGCTTTTTGGTGTACTTTTGTACTCCACTGCTGAGATACCATAATTTCTAGCCAGATATTAGTTTTTCCAGTACCTTCTCCTGTCTGTATAAATGCCCTGGGAAATATTATTTGTTATCTGTCCCACTGATGCAGAGCAGTGTCTTCCCTCCATAGATGTGAGTTGCATCACATACAAGAAATCTGATAACACATTCATGACATTTCCCATCCATCTCAATGTGTGTGGATATCCTCTTTGCCTTGATGGGGGCTCATGCAACATTAACCTAACCTGATCTTTCCAATTTTCAGTGAGGTCTCATGTCCCCTCCACAGGTGAAGTAAGTATGACAGCCTGAGTGCATTCAACTCAATGTTGGGTCTCTCCAGGCATATTCTGGATCAATGGCCATACTTTGTAGTTCACAGGGGTAACCTAGGCCTCACCTTGCACCCAGGCACCTCACCCAAGGGTTGGCAGGGGTCCATACCTATGGTGGGTTTACCACAGCTGGTCTAAGGATGGTGGGCAATACACACTTAGATTAAGGTCAACTACATGTAACATATGTACCATGAATATAATGGGTGTACTATGTATACTGGGCTATCACAAGCTGGGACACAGCCTACATTGGTAGCTGGGATGTGGCCTGGGGCAGCAGCTCAGATGCAGCCTGTGTTGGCAAACTGGGATGCAGCCTGTGTCAGCAAACTGGGATGAAGCATGTCCCGGCAGGCTGCGAAGCAGCCGCGAGCCCGAAGGGCTCGTAAAATCTTACAAGACTGAAACACCAGTGGTTTCCATGTGTATTTACTGGCTGCAAGGTGAGCACACTATTATGTACTGAAACAACGCTGCCGACCTGTTATAACTGAACGTATAATCATACTAGTTAGCGCCGACCTCTCACTTCCCAACTCCATTGCTGTCCTGAATCGCTTTGATCATGGCCCCCCCGAGTTTGTTCGCCTCTTCGAACCTAGACTCGAAAAATGCGGCTGTCGATTCGAAGCGCTCGCGGTACAACTCGAAGTTGCCAAAGGCGACACACTGACTCCAACCCCGAGCTGCGACCACAAACTCCAAATCGTCCGACCGAAGCGTCACGTCGTGTACGGCAACGTCAAGTGCCGCATTCAAGCGCTCAGTAGAGCGGAAGAGATACTCCGCGACGCCGATCCACATACGGAATACCGGCGTCGCTGCGAGTTGCAAATGGTCGAAAGGCTGGATGCCGAGGCGTGCCCAGCAATCTACCATGGCAAGTAGCGACAAGTGAGAATTGATGAGGGGGGCATTTCTCCCCGTTGGCGAGGGGGGCGATCGCTTCGCAATAGAGAATTGATCCAGTACATCCTCCGTCAAAAAGATAGGGTTTGTAGAGCCATCTTCGTCAGGCCGTGCGCCGAAGACTTTCTGACGTGCGGCGTAGATGCGCTCACGCAGTCCCTCGGCATCTCCCGCGATCATGAGCTTGTAAAGTTCGGTTGCACTAGAAGCATACGTGTCAATTTGGATCTTGGCCGATGGGTTCAGGATGGCGAGGCCAGCATAAACGTGCCACTTGTTAGCATATATGCGGAGCATGATGTTGACCTTGACTGTTTCGATCCCTCCGACGTAGTGGCCGTGTTCCCAGGGGTAGAAACGTTGGGCTGCCCAAGCGGTGCCCATCCTGGAGATCACGTGAGTGGGGACCGATGAGCATACGAGGACCGTACGTGAGGAAAGCAGCATGAGTTACGGCTTGAACATTGGCTGTGACGAGGTCGTGTTCTTCGTGTGTAAGGTAGACATATCTGGAGCGGAAACTGCTCAAGACGCTTTCCCACAAATTTCATGCATTCGTCGGGTGCACGAATGCGAGTGAGAACCTGCTTACATCATCTACCACATGTCAGGTAGAAAAGAAGGAACGCGACGTACGAGGGGTTGGCCCACGGGCGAGACTGTGGGCCCATGCAAGGAGTGCAGCGAGATGATATGGACGTCGGATGGGAGATACTTTTCGAAGGCATCTCTTTCGGGAGTCTTTACAGAAGTCTGGCCGGACACGATAGCGCCCACTTTGGTTGCTAGGGTTCCGATGATACGTCATTTGTGTAGGCCGTCATGAGTCACGGGACGAGTCGATAAGATGTTGAATTTTGGCTTACAAGGACCATATTGGGAGACGACTTTGTGGATGATGTCGGCTTCCACGGAATACATGATAAAATCTGATATCCTGGACACAGCATGACCATCACGATGGACAGTGACGCTTGGTACATCTGGTTAGTAGGACATGAGCCAATGTGGTCGATGGGATGAGATTAGACTCCATACCTTGATAAGTGAGCTTGAGTGACTCGAACTTCTCTGGACGATCGCAGACGCTTATTCTGCCGTGGGGGTCGCGATCAGTGAGATATGAATGGCGAGAAAGCCACATATCTACTTTTTCCAACCGGCTTCTGTGAAGTGTTTGGCGTACATGGTGCCCATGGCACCCATGCCGATCAAGCCTATCGTCGGCTGCTCTTCTATCGGATCGCTTGGTTTGGCGTCGACACGAATCATGGCTACTGCTGTGAGAACAGTGGTAGTGATACAGGAACAAGGGAAGACCAGGACGAGAGGGTAATATATGGGGCTACAGCTGAAACGTTGTCGTGTTGGAGCTGTTCGGTATCGTATTCGACATCCCTCAAGACCGCAACTAATCGCTACGTACTTATCGCTAGTCGGGCACACTAACACCGGACGAAATTCTCAGTCTTCTGCTGAGTCATCCACCTTTTACTGTAAATGAAAAACACAACTGACAGGCGTGACGTTGCTGGGTCACATGATGCACGTACATACTCAAAGTCCCATCATATATACACATAGCCTCCTGGTTGCCCTCACTCCAGCACAGACTTGACAGTTTCACCCACGCCGTCAGAGGTCGGTCAGGTTGCCGAACCGCTCGTTTCTCTTCTTCCGACTCAAGGCACATGCAGAGGTAGGGCCTCAGTCCATTCCTAGGTAGCGTAGAAGCGCTCATCTTCACTCAGCATACTTTGAGCTCTCAAGAGGGGTCGCCTTACTCACATTCTTTCTCGCAAGACACTCGTTTTTCACCACTTTCCTTCCAGCCATCCAATTCTCGTTCAGCCCTTTCTCGCTTCGTCATCTCAAAATCTACGCCACCGTGGGTTGCCAGGTCATCGGCACACTTCCGGAATCCTTTTTGGATCCAGCGCTGCTCGCCCATCTGTCCGTTTATTCATTTCCCAGCGCTCCCCTAGATACTGCTCAAAAGTATCCGGAAGCTGGTTGCTACTCTACCCTCGCAACTTCGGCTCGAAGAACATGTAAGTTCTCACCGTACATGGGGTCTTTGGCGATCTTCTGATAACCTCAGTCGTAATAGGCTATTGTAGCCCTCTATATCTGAGAGGTCGCTCATTTAAGATCTTCGTTAGGCTAACAGACTCGTCCGTACTATCTCCACTTCCGCCTTGTGAAACACTCACCACATGGTCCAGCTCACCATGTTTTCAATGCGCTATACAGGCAGGCGGAAGCGCAGTGCGACACGTTCCTCGCAGGATCATTCTCTGGTGGAGGGTTGTGCCCGCAATTCAACCACATCATCCCCTTCCGCACAACCTTATATTCAACGAGAACACAACGTATCTTTCCATTCCTTGCACATGACGGGCAGCATCCCTTATGCGACTCATGGCCCACAGGCGCCATCCTGTTCCACACCGTCCAGCCCGCTGGCATCCCTCTCTTCAAGTGGTGGTAACAGGTTTTCTCCTCACCCATTTTCTGCACCCGTGTCACCCTTAGTAGACGGACGATATGTGGTTGAACGCTCGACGTCCGCCTCCGAGTCAGCCGGTTCAAAACCACTCAGGTTTTCACAGGCCTCTCCCACGACCCCCCGCTTTCGGTCAACCACGGAATCAGATATCCAATTCCCTCAATACACGCCCCGTAGGAACAGGCAGGGTCTTTTGCGACCGTCCACTGCCCCACATCTGTCTCCTCATCCATTTAGTACCGGAATTGTCTCTGACGTGCAGATCCAAGGGAGGGCCTTTGATCTCCCCAACAGGTTCACTATGGGTATCAAAAGTCTGTTGTCTAAGCCCGCACAGCCTTCACCATCCCGCTATTCACTCTATTCGTCGCCTTCGGATTCGGAGGTACCATCGCCATTGCAATGTATGCCGCGAAAGTTTCGCCCGCCGGATTTGGACGTCGCTGCGTGCCCCTCCAGCCCTCCCCAGGCAAGCTCCTTATCGGACGCCCATCGCCGACAGACCAGCGAGGCTATTCAAGTATCGGGTTCTTCGTCGTCGCTCTCGCCTCTCACAGACTACAGTTACGATTCGCCGGAGCGCCAGGTGCCTGGTCTCTCTCGGGGGCGGGACGAAAAACCTCGTAATGTCTTGAGACGTCGGCCGAGTTCGACCAAGTCTCTGAAGGAAAAGCGCGACAAGGCAACCGTACGGATAGATAAGGGCTCTCCTGTCCTTGACCTATCAGCCGCTCCGCCCCTCCCATCGGCCAGATTGGAAGGACGCCAGACGCCTACCATACCGATTTCCAGGACCCAAACTTGGGACGAAGTTATCGTTTGCAATGGCAGTGCGCACAGGCCTTCACTTGATACTCGAAACAGACCACGAGATCACATCGACGGACAGCGTGTTGATGCCGACTCGACTACTTCAACCATACGAGGTGATGAGCGCCGCGTTGCTGCAGGCGGACCTGAGGACCGCTGGATAGGTCTTGATGGTCAAGTGCTTGCAGGGCAACGCACACGGATCACGCAGACGGGTGGACACGGTCGTAGTTTAAGCCGGAAGATGTCCGCGCAATGGAAGAAAGTGACTGGAGGTATCATTACGCCGGATCAGTCTCCGTCACATGCGAGCCCTAAGGCAGGACATTCGAAAGGCAGTCCCAGTTTGCAGGAGTGGTCCGGGGCACGATCAAAGGATCGCACTCGATGTATCGGGGGGTCGATGGATGGAATGGGTGTACTCAGTGGTCAAAATGACGTTCTGACTGGTCCTACCGCTGGACGCGGGAGAGCCCATACCGATCCAAGTACTGAAAGTACAGATGCCAAGACTCCCAGTGAAGGAGGGAGATTGTGGGGGCTGATGAAACGTATAAGCACTGGTGGCTTGCGTGAGCGGTTTCAAGCTGATAAGGATACGGTGGTACCTCCGGTCCCCACAATTCCCAAGGATCTCGTTGGACGCGTTAACCACACCGGACGGCCTAACCAGAGCACCGACAATGAGGCGGACAAACCCGGGACTCCGCCTGAGTCACGTCGGCGCAGGTGTACTTCGCCCGAAAGACGACCACAAGCTTACCCTAGCGGCACCACCTTGTCTCCATCACCTAACTCTGACGTCGCATCTAACCAGTTCTTCCAAAGACCACAGTCCGCGAAGTCCTCCGTTTCGTCTTTTAGCGAGATTAAAACACCAGTTATTCCTGAACTCGACCGACATATCATTCCTCCATCCGAGCAGCTGCGGTTAGGTGAGGGCGCCAGCCCTGGGTCGAATACGACGTCACCACAATTGACTCGCTGTCGTTCACCATCCGTCTCTCCTTGTCCCCTAAGCGATTTTGAGGCCGATAAACCTCTGCGGTCGGCCTCATCTAGAGGTAGTCATGGTGATGCCTCTGTAATGTCGAATCACGCCATCCTAGCTGACGGAGGGGTATCTCTGTCACCTCCACCACCGCGTTCTCGAGGAAGGCTTCGTACATCTACCAGTCCGATATCTTCGCAGCCCTACAGGGAGGGTGCCATCGTGGTCTCGAGTTCTGCGCGAGTTTCCAGTGTAGGGCGTCCATCGCTGGAACAACCCTACGTCCGTGCTCAGATGACTTTTCGTGAACTGAACGCGCCTCGAAAAACCACCTCTTACAGAGCAAGAGAAGGCTGACATTTGGGACGATCTACTCACCCGCAGCGAGCAAGCGGGCGGCACACTTCACCTCGGTGTCGGTGAGCTCCTGTCCGACAACCTTCGTCACTCTTCGTGTTCAGAGTCATGAAATTGTTGGCTGAGTTGGACAAACACGCACGCGTCATGCACGAATCACATACCTTTTAGCTTTCCGACCACATTTCTTTCTTTCCACGAATGCGTCCACGACTCGGACAGCCCGCCGAATGGCCACACATCATAATATTTCGCCGACTATACGTTAGTGTTGAGTCTAATGGGGGTAATTATCGAATGTCTCAAGTTGTTTGTTTTCGATATGCACTTACTACTGTAAAAATTGTAAAACCCGTGCTGTCGAATTCTACCATGTCTGTGTGTTGTTTGATGTTGTTGACGTGTTTGTTGCCCTGGGCCGGGGACACTTGTCGTGCCACCTCCTGAACTTGCCCACATCATCTCACTCAGCGCAGTGGACAAGGTCTTGGCTGCTGATTGCATTAGCTGTTCCTGGTACTCAGCGTTATGGGCTCTGTTCTGAGCCTGGCCACTGCCGAGACGGCTGTCGTGGTCATTGTCACTGCGGCATGCACGACGCTAGCGTACACATTTGTCCTGCGTTTCACTTCAGCCAGTTCTGTTGCGAAGCTCGCTGGCACCAGCTCTTCGCAGCAACCATCGATAATAGGGACCAGGTCCAAGAAGAAGAAACGGAGCGCCCAGAATCAGACGAGTGCTGGTGCTGCGGAGGAAGCGCAGACGGACCCAAAGTCACCCCGCCCAGGGCAACGACAAGTCACCTCCAAGATAGAGCCCTCCAGGCGAGATCCGGTCACTATTCCGTCCCCGAAAGCCATTCCCGGTGACTTTGAGAGACGAATTGAGACTAGTACGAGTACTGGCAATGCAGAGGTACACAGCTCTCAGGAACCGGGTGTCGCAACAGCCAAAAGGGGGAAGAAGAAGAAGAAGCCGAGGTCGAAGGCGAATCTTGTCCACCCCGGCTCTGAAGCCCCTGTAGGGGATCAGTTCGTTCAGGGCGCTTCTCATGAGCAACCGATGCTGCGGGAGTCCGATGGACGGTCAAGTTCTGCAGTTTCCAAAGTCAAGTCTAAGGAGGCTAAGCCCAGTCACCAACAGCAACCGCAATTGCTAAACCCGGATATCCTGCTGAAACGCGAGTCGCGGCAGCAGTCGTCCCCCTCCTTGGACGTGGATGATTCATGGACACGTGTGGGATCACACCGCCTCAAGGAGGCTGATGGCAAAGCTGACGTGAGCGTGGTCGTATCGACCGACTTCACGGGCAGCGATGTTGGCACCTCCACTGCTGGCGAGTCGCTTGTAGCGGAAATTACGGATGAAGAAGACATTGGTGACCTCGATGTGGCAGGCACTCGTCGCACGCTCGCCGAGAAACTTGTTCCCAAATCCCGCAGAACAGGTGTAGAAGAGTGAGTCAAAATTCACTACGTTATCCACATGTTCGGCAACCTATTATTTATGCGATGGTCGCGCTAACACGCCTCTGTCTAGTATGCTGCAAAAACCTGATGTGCCTACTCTCGCTAGAGTTATGCGTGTCGTATCTCCGACCGATGAAGTACTTGCGCAGGAGAATTATGAGGATGCTGCAACATCGCATACCATTGCCAACGATACCGATGAAGAAGATGAAGGTGGATGGGACATTGTTAAGGGGAAGGGCCGCTCTAGTAAAATGTTTTTTTTTCTGCCACACCTTCACTTTTCCTTACGCCGTGAAATTAGGAAACCTGGAGACAACGCTGAATCCGCAGCAAACCACACCCCCCTTACCTCAGCCAAGCGCAGATCGTACTCTGACTAAGAAGCAGAGACAGAACGCAAAGAAGAGAGAAGTACTTAAAGTCGCGAAGGCAGATGCGGAAGCCTCTCGGTTAGAGGGTTTGGCTAAGCATAAACGTGAATTGGAGCGCCAACGGATCATCGAGCTGTCCAGATCGGGTGGTGGTAAACGTCCGAGTGGAGGAATGCAAGCTGTCGTAGATGATAGAGGTAAATTAGTATGGGAATGAGCTCACTTACCCGTTGTCAATGCTAATAATAATAATATCGCCCAACCATCCAATTAAACAATGTAGTGAAGGGACGACTCCAATGGTTTGCAGCATACGTATCACGAAGCAGCTGTATACGAATGGAGACAGAAACGTTGCAGGAACGTGGAAAGAATTTCACATATTACATCCGATATGTGGTAGGAAAGATATTAACACCTACCGCATGGTGTGGAGACTCCGGTCGGATAATAGTACTTCGGGAGACATCTTAGGACTCGGGATGTCGTCATTAGTGACAGAATGCCCTTGTTGAAGGGCGTGAATTCATATCTAGGGCGTACTCTTGCGCTAGGGCCCGGTGGTTTGGGTTCTAGAAATTTTCTCTTTCCCAGCATTCCGGGCTGCAATAGAGCCTTTCGTGAAGACTTTGCGGGCATCGACACTATTTCTTCCGGGTCAATACGAGAAATCATTCCGGCTTAGATATTAGACCGCGCGGTTGGGTACATGTATGGCTACATTGTTAGAGGACCGTAAACGTGAAATGGGGGGAAAAAAAAAAGAAGCAATTATCCACTGCGACGGGGCCTAGGGCGAATACCTTTCTATCGGTCTGAGGGAGGGCCTTGCCTCCGGTCTCTGCCTTCTCCTGCTTCCCGGCTTGAAGTTACGCCCGGAGGGACACCGGGGGGATCTCCGTGCCTCCCTCGAGACGAAGAACCGAGCATCTGAAGTCCCGTGGGAGGTGCCGACAGACCTTCCATGGCAACATCCGAGGAAGTCGACGTTGTCGGGCGTTGTTCCGTGGTTGACGTGTATCGCAGAGCAGAACCACTGGGCCTTTCCAACCTCCTCGTGCTAGGCGCAGACGCTCGCCCAGTAACTTGAGCGTCTGCGCGCGCCAGTTTTTTGACTGGGACTCCGGGCTGTAGGGCGAAGTAATCGAGGCGAGTGAAAGGGGCGATTGCTTCGTTTGTGTCGGAGATTTGGCGTCAGAGGGTCGTCGGACATGGCCTGGGCCACTGCTTCCTGAAACTGAGTGTGTGGCTGACGCGGATGGATGTGGAGCACTGTCAGGGACAATGTGCGGCGAAGCTGTGGGGTAGTAATGAGGTTGAGGCGTAGCTTCAGCATGGTAGGAAGCCGACGATGGACCAGCTGGTGGGTAGATGACTTGACTAGAGGGACCAGGTTGGTAAGAGGCGAGATTTTCCGCAGATGGTCCAGGTACATCGTGTGGCATAGAGTACAGCGGTACGCCGACGGCGCTGCCTGGTAAAATTCGAGAAACCAAGGCTTCCAAACCATCCACTCTCCTCTTAAGCTGATCATATTCTGCCCTACTCTGTTCTTTCAACGCGTCATACTCCTGACGTGTGACATATTTATCCCTGAAAAGACGTTAGTGTAGTGAGAAATGAGCAGCTGATTGTCTGAAAACTTACACTGGCTCCAAAGTACGCCACTGACATTTTGACTGTTCACCCCGCCGCACGCAAGGGCCACAGGGTTGCGCTCTGCGGTATGGTATGAGACAACACTACGTGCGAAAATACTACAAACACCGAACCTGTCGCATTTGATTTTTCTACGTTTGCACTCTTTCAAAGGATATGACATTGACCAGGATTCACGACGAAACATAGAACAGTGAAGTAGAAAACGTTATCGTCGTGCCTTGTCAGCAGTAGCTTAAAATAAATGTATATATAATCTGAGGACGTACCATTGCAACTCAATGCTTGTCGCCGTCTCTTTTTCTTGACGGGCCCTTGAGATTCCGCTTCTCCCTCTCCCTCAGATTCCAGGGGCTCAGAGCGAGGATGTGCAAGGCTTCGAGAAGAGGTTGAAGGACCAAGGTGGGGCTCCATTGGGGGAGGGCCAGGGTAAGAAGCCGACGGTGGATAAGCATATACCGGATGCCCCCGTGTTGGCAGCTGAGGTTGCATCCCGGAGGGCGGGAGATAGGGGTGAAGCTGGCGGATAGGTGGTAGAGATGGTTGCTGATACTGGGACGGCGGCGGTGGAGCAGGTCGTGGCTGGGGATCGGGGGAGGGCATCAGCTGTGGCTGACTGCGAGGCGGATTCCGAGGAACGTTGGGGGGATTCCTATCAGCATCCATCATGGAGGAGGGAGAGTCGGCGCGGACAGGATGAAGCCAGGGCGGAACAAAACGGTAGGGCGATGTGAGTGCGAACTCCGATGGAAATTGTTGATTTAAAGCTTTCGAAAGATGAGATTTGAAGGCTGCACAGTGGCTGTCCGGCTATAAATGGGGCGGGTATAGTGCACCTGCGAGGAGTTTAATAAATCTCGGGACGATGCCCTCCTTGACCCGTTCGGCTCTTGTGCATCCACCCGGCGTTACTACCAGAAATGAAAATGATGCTGGAGATGTGCCCCTCACACTCGCGACCAGTAGAATTCTTGGCGTACTACCGGGCATTGTTGGTGGTTCGGGATCGAGATAGATACCCCACACATGAATAATGGCCCACTGTGGGTGAATGTTCCCCCCTTCAGATTGTACCTGCATAAGCGATTTCTGTCAGTGACTTATCGATTTTGGAATTTCAGCAAATGGAAAAATTAGAGATACTGCCACTTGGCTGTACTTACGAAGAATAACGAATTTTGGTTCCGTAATTGAGAAAATATGGCAGTGGTTTGGCTTTTGAATTTGGTTTTTCATTCGGTCGTCCGTCTATCTCCGGTTTTGTGACGCCGCCCCTTCCATTGGTTTCAGCATTTTTGACAGTTTCAAATCGCTGGCACCATCTTCATAAGAGCATCACTGCAATCTCAATGGGTACGCCGTAACAATTTTTTTCTCTTCTCCCACAGCTTGTGATTGTGACTATAATATCCGTACATCCGCTATGACCGGATGCGGTACGACCTTCCGCGTGCTGTTGGATTCCTGGAACCTACTTGCTGCACTTGTCCTACCCGCCACAGGGCACGACATAGTACTCGTGGTCACTATCAGCTTTCCACATCTGGGTCGCTTGTTTGCCTTGCGGTGGACCACCCTTTCTAGTACTGACACATGACACCGCTGTGCCGCCAAGTGCGTTGAACACGAGGTGGTCATCTCCCTGATCAGATTCCGACATGGAACCAGCATTTCCTAACCTGAATCTGTTTCCAATGGCTTTCCATTCATTTGCCTTTCAATCTGGCAGTCGCGGAATCTTTCTTCGGGTAATGTCCGACTGGTACGTCGTTTTCCCTTTCCTGTGATCCTGCCGACCATCGTATAGTACTCACGGAATTAGCTTATTCTATCCCATGCACTTCTCGCAACCAACTGCCACTATTTAACCCTGACCCTCTGCCTTCACCCGACGGGTACTCGCATGGACTTCATTCTTACCGGATAGTTGGCTGGTTGTTCCCCTGGTTGCCATCCTTCCCGAATATCGGAAGAAAGATACCGTCCTATGAAAAGAGAATACCCGAGCAAACATAGATACCCATGCGAACTCTGATGGTTGTCAGGGTGAGAACTGCCCAGTTTCTGCGAAGGACGATGGCTGGGATGTATCATAATCAAACATCTCAACCACACGTCCGCAAAAGCCTATCACGATGGACGAAGCACCGAAAACCGCCACCGCTAACTCCTGCCCTCCTCGATCCGTAATCTCCGTCATCCATGCACCTACTCAGATCAATGGTAGCAGATCGTGTCGCACATTCGCCCTCCGCATGTCACCGCCCCTGGAATTGCTCTCAGCTTTTGCCCCATATGTGCAGGCCTTCTTGGGTATGAAGAAGCGGAACGTGCGACGCTTTTCGCATCGGCACATCCGGGGATCACATCTGCTGTGTCGTATGAACCTAGTACTCTGCCGTACCTTCTTTCAATGGTGGGTACTGATATAACTGCGCGATGGGGCCTCTGGATTACGAATCGTTCCGCGTCATGGTCGACCCTGCATCGGAGGCACCTCCGTGGTTCTATCGCCGAGTAGGAGATCCGATGGACGCCCAAAGAATCGTCCCTCTCGGATTTTTCCCTCTGCCCCTGAATCATATTACTCCAACGAGGTACATCAATTTTGGTATGTCCAAAGGCAACACATACATGAAACGTGAAGGGCGCAAAGACTTGTAATATTAGGTGACAACCGCACGGTCCAGCACGCGTCAAACGTATTTGAGCGCTGGACGATGTATCTTATTCCTTGCACGATTGCAATTCCAGCAGAGCGCTACCCAATGCAATGTGCCGAAGTCTGTCCCAGCATACTGGTCGATTCAATTCACACGCACTCCAGGATTGCGATGCAGCAGATCCACGATATCTGTTGTTATCTTCGTATATCGTGGCTGTCTTGCGTTTCGACTCCTCAACCTTAATAAGCGTGTATCCTATATAGGTGCGTGACAAACCTTAAAATCAGTGTCAGCCACGGACCGGCATATCCCAAAGCTCACGTCATTCACCAAATCTATCGGACGAAACAGCGCACACAAGCTCGTCTCGACTCTCCGAGCTGATCATAACTGTGAGCGAGTGCAACTCTCTCGTAGTGTGAACGCACAGACTACAGATCTTCGCCGGAGCAAGTCTTTTGGTCTATGCTTCTTTGAAACATAACACGGGCCATTATACGATCATTGGTACGCAAAGTATTCGACTTTACAGGCGGCCGGCCATGGCATAAATGGATTGCTTCCTTTTTCCCGACGGCCGTGTGTTCGGCATTGGGTGTGGCGCTCACCATGACGCATTTACAATTAAAAAAAACTATTCGCAGGACCGAACTGCATACCGAAGAGGAGTACGTAGTCACTTCGGAACAAGGATAGCCGTTCCGAGATAGCTTCTTGATCCACCTCACGGCATTCCGGCTCTAGGAAGTCTTCAATGGGGCATGAAGAAACTCCACTCATACTTCGTAATATGTACAGGTGACTTGGTTACCATCCATTACTCGCCCATATCCGCCGTTGTATTGACTTTTAACAGTCCTTATCTGATCCACGAGGCGAGTTGACACTGCCGCATTGATGGCGACTCCTCGGGAATTAGATAATGGAGCCTCGCAGCACGACAATGTGTTGGATGGCGGAGTGAGAGTAAGTACCTGCAGCCACTCTTGCATTCGGTACAGCAAGTGGAGCCTGAGGTTTGACCTTAGCCTTATCCCCGTTTGATCCCACCGCGTGCGTTCCATGTAAATCGACGTTATGCAGGAATAGTGATCCGTAAATTAGTTCAGCTCGCTACTCAGTTACGCATCATGCCCCTCGAGGTCGGCACTGGCTTGCAATTGAGGCGACTAGCGACATGACCCACATTTACGTGACGCGAGGCGAGTCACCGGCATCGGAACATGCATCGAGGAATGTACCGTAAGAATATTTGGCACTTTCCATAGCGCGCACTGGAATAACGCCAGCCAATGTATGTGGAGCTGGTGGGTGATGATTTACCCGCTTGCAAAACCTGACAAACACCTTAGGGGACCTCTACCACACGGAAATCGTGAGCCTTGACTGAGGGCACACCAGCGTCCTACTTATCGCTCAAACCACCGCAGTGAATGGGCAGGGAGCGCAAGGTACTGAGTTCGAGGCGAAGATGGGTCCAACGTGGACCTGCCACCGTCCACTCAGTTTCCATTGTTGCAGATCCCCCAGAAGAGGCGGACAAACCTGAGACAAGTAAAGCGGAGTTGAGCGTGTCAATAGCGGCGCTTTCATCCACATGGTAATGTCACATTCATTACTCTTGATAGATCCAGACCGCCGAACACCATTTTTTCCTGTAATGCTGAGAAGCCGATTGGACGATGCCAAGCACAGAGGTGCGGTGACGCTGCGCGTTGCCTGCGCTCGCCGGAAATGGCATCCCTTGATAATAGTAACGGACCATTTTCGAGGTGAGAAGCAAACCTTGGATACATGATTGTACCTGGTTCCTCGTCCCTCAATCCTCCCCGTGGCAAGGAGATAGGGCATCCAGCACCCGGCGAATGGGATCACATTACCATGAGAGGTTGCCCAAACTACTCCATTGCGGTACATTGGACTTGCATCCAGGAAAATGAACGAGCCGCATGTTCTCGATCTCACGCCAATAAACCCCAGAGAATATTATTCAATCCGGCATTCTAGCAAGACCGGAAGGTTTGCGGCGAGGCCATACATCTCCGCCGTTCTCCGCACAGTCATATCTCGTGAACTGGCTTGGCCGAGTACACACGCCGGGCAGCCTAGCGACTGCAGCCGGTCAACCCGGGAGTGCAATCCTTACTTTATCTCCCGCTTAGAGTAACAGAACCAGAATAACGTGGACAGGCTATGCCGCAGACGCCAAATAGTAGACCAGTACGAGAAACTGTTTGGGCGATGAATGCGGAAACGGTTGCAAAAAGAACGGCGTCTCCCGGACAGGAAGAAATCAGGGATGTCCAGTGTGGGTTTCTCGTGAATTACCGGACCGTGCTCTTTCTGTGGTCATATTCTTCGCACACGAGGAAATAGTGAGGGCAGAACACCTAGATATAGTTCAGGGACCCAGTGGAGATGAACAGTAAGTAGGGATATGAGAGATTGCTGTATTACGCCGAAAACAACTAACTTCCGCAGAGGCCGGATGAAACCTAAAACACACAACTTATAGTGGTAGGAGGTCTGTAGAACGGCAAACGCATGTGCCACATGATTTATGAGGATTTTTGTCTTTAACCAAGATCTGCGGGAGATGATCGCACCTTTTTTCTCGCATTGGGTGAACATAGAGCAACGCTCATTGTCGTAAACATAGAAACCATGATCGAAGCTTGAACAAGGCGGCTCGAGCTTTACTTAAACTGACGGTTCGTATGTTGGTGATTGGCTATGCTGGTGACAAGATGTGAAACCTCAGACACGTTCGAACCTTCTCTCTTTTTTGGGGGGGCAATGTTTCTGGCCAACGGGGAACACGAGTTCTCTGTTCCAGATGCTGATTAACCGCTCATCAGCGAGGTAGTATACATTGAATAAACGGCATGCCCAGCTCCTGTGTTCCTTCTACTCGATCAAACGGCAATACGTGTGGAGTTCAGACGTCCGTCCATGAAGATGCTGGACATCTGTTACCTACGACCGAGATTGACTGTGAAGAAAAAACAGCAAAACCAGCACGGGAAGCTTATAAATGATTAATCACGTGACCCGTTCCACAGCCCAAATAAACTCCGACAGCACCTTTTTTTCTCTCATCGAAAGTTACTCACCTGGCGGGTTGATATTTGGGCTTCTCCTCGTTTTTATCTCATAGGAGAATCTTGAACCTATCTAGCTCAGGGAGAACGAAATCTTTCACCTAGATCGCGCCGACAAGTGTGTAGGTCGGTAGCGACCCGTTTGGAAGAGAAACTTCGTAATGCTAGCTTCACTCCACTACATGATTCACTTCACTGATATTTGTCGCACGTCACTTCTCTCGTGAAATGTTTAGAGTAACTTCACGATATAGAAAGCACTGTCATCCTGCGCGCACTTGTGACCTGGTGATTCTTAAAGGTGTGGCGTAGCACATGAAACACAAGAACTATGTAGGAGTATATTGTGGATATCCGCAGTGAACGTACCCCTGCCCTTGAACCTCGAGTGTGATGTAGGGAATTCTATGGAGGTATTTTGGCGTTATTACAACGACTTAACGAGCTTTTTGCCCAGGTCATAGACAACACGCTGGGAATGGGGTTCATGTTGACCCCTACGCAGGCCAAAGCTCGACGGAAGACAGTCGTTCCCGTCAGAGTGCACTGGCTGGCTGTTGAGATTGGTCACGGTGGTCAGACACATCACCTTGTATACGGCAAATGGAAACCAAGCGGGAGCAATAACAAATGCATGTACTTGATAACTTGTTCCGGTGATGGACGGACATGACGAGTGGTGGCGAACGACAAGCTGGTGAACGAAAAGGTCGTCACATTCATATGGCCCCAGACTCGGAGATATCTTGCACGCAAGGGCATCAATACTCGCTAAAGAAAACAGCCGCCATACCCATCCCGGAGCCGATGCACATGCTACTATGATAAACACCCTCTCACTCCTCTATCGGGCAATGTTGAGACCCGTAGTAATTTGACGTCCTCCAGCTACGGGATTATAAGGTGGGTTTCACCATCCATCGTCAGGGAGTGTACGTACTCTACATCCAAGTGGGTGCCCAACGGCTACAGCGCCCCATTGGCGTTCACCTTATCAAATCGGATCCCAATCTTCTTTACAGAGTATATGGCTTGTGACGCAAAGACCTCATAAGTTGATGTCATCCTTTGAAAACCAGTGTTTTCGAGCACTTTGCGAATTGCATATGTGGGACCCACGCCCATGATCCGAGGTGGAACACCGACTACGCTAGCCGTGACGTACTTATCGGAGGTCCAAAGCCGTTTGGCAACAGATCTACAATACGACAGTTGCTGCACCATCCGATACCTGCGAGGCGTTGCCTAATGGGGCATGAACACCACGCACGTTGGAGTCGTATCTGTGACTTATCGGCATGTGCTGAACCATCCTTTTTGAATGAAGGTTTCAACTTTGCAAGGCTCGCACGAGTGACGCCATCACGTATCCCGTTGTCTCCGTCCACCACAATTTCTACCTCCTTCTCAATCTTTGGGCCAATGATTTTTAACTTTCGGAGGGACAATTGAAATTCCCCAGCTTTCTGAGCTTCTGCAGCGCTCTGGAAAGAAAGACTGGGTAGCGAAGTCGTCCTGCCTCTCCTGCGAGATGCCGAATTCGGTGGCGACATTCTCCGAGGCGATGCCCATGGGAATAAGACAGTCTTTCGGCCTCCCTGTTGGTGAGAAGGGCATCTGACCAGCCATCGGGAAGGGACCCACTGCCCTATCCGAATGACATGGACTCCACACTGACCCCTGCAAGGGATGAGCTGCCGTGAGAAACAAATGCGCACATGTTACTTACCAATTCCGATAGAAATTTGGTTGACGATAATTTGGTTAGCAACCTGGTTTACAGCAGCAAGACCAGAAGAGCTTGCCGGTGCACAGTGTTGAGCGGCGTAGTGTGGGGTATACCAGAGCGTAACGCCGCCATGCGGGAGGCTGTGGCTGGGGAAAGGACGTGACCCGCTGCAATTTCCTCGATAAGGGGCGGATTCAGGCGGGCATTGGTGTAGGCTGCTCGCAATACACTAGACAAGGTCTCTTCGGGACGCTTCCTGCTTCCTTGACCGAATTGAATCAGCTAGTACATGCACGGATATACGACGCACTGTGATGAGAGCGGAACAGATGGCCCCAGCGACGCTTACCACGTCATTGCCACCTCTGACAAGAATCCTTGCCTTCGCACTTGCCGAAGGCGACATGGTTTAATGTGGGTTGACTGTGGAACGGCTTTTCAATGATAGCCGGCTACTTAGTAAGTGTTCACACATCATGTGTTTTCGCGGTCTGATTAGTCGTACCAAGGCATATGTCTTTGACAACGGCGTGCTTAGTCGAAGTTCGTTTCGACAAAAGCTCCCTGGATTCAACCCGAAAAAATCGCGGCGAGCGACAAAAGCTTGTTGCAAACCAGCTTACAGTAAAATGTAGAGTGACATCATGACATGACCGACAATTACACAAGCAACGTGGCCTGAGTTGTAATACTCACTTTGACAATATAGATATGACCAAGCAATAATTCCACCTGGAACTGGAATAGATTAGCTGACTTCACTCAACAAGTCAGCGTTCTTAGGTGAGCTGATTTGCAAGTGGAGAAGGTCTGCTCCAGATTTGGGCGCATACTGCGAGAGTGGACACTTGCTACTCGCCGACGAAGTTGCCTATGACACACCGCGATTCAGTCATTATGAAGCGGTACAGAGTAACCAGTAAGTACCTCTCCAGTCTCTGACAGAGGTAGCTGCGCAGTGCCACTTTTCTGTACTCATATACTGCAGCTGAGTAAGTCGAGTTGCAGGTATCATTATCACTCCCCGGACCCGGTGTAACGCTACCCCAACAATAACGATTGTCGCGAGAAAGTCCTCACTACGAAGGTACCACTGCACCTGCTCCTTTTGATCTACCCGAAACATTTAAACAGGCTCGCGCGACTCTTCAGCACATCCACTTATGACGTGTTCACAGAGTGTTCAGCCTTACGCGCACCCGGCTCATAATGCTGATGCTCAGATGCATCAGGAAATTGAACAGGCAAACGAAGAATTCTTCAATAATCCCGCTGCTGAACATTTGTTCTACACATCCGATGCTCAAGAGACGGCCAGACTAGTGGCTGCTGCAATGCTCAGCGCGGTACCGTTTGACAAACAGAATACTGTGGCCATGGATTTTGCCTGTGGTGTCGGTGCGCTATCTCTAACGATGAATGTGCCGACTCCTATCTGACATGCTCCCAAATGATATAATCAGGTCTCATATCTCAGGAACTAGTGTCCAAAACAAAGACCATCATTGGCGTGGATATCAGTCAGCGTATGGTAGATGTTTATAACAACAGCGCAAAGGAGCAAAGTTTATTTCCCGATGGGAGGAAAGCCGTGCGGGTGGATAGGCTAGCGGAGAACGAGCCACAACTAGAGGGAATGTTATTTGATGTGGTCGTGGTAAGCCCGATTTCAATTTCCCTGTGACTCAGTTCCATACTATTTGGCATCCAGTGTGCTTCATCCTACCACCATTTCCCATCAATCGTAGACGTGACAAAAGTACTCGTGTCTTATCTCAAGCCAGGAGGTTCTCTGCTTGTTACGGACATGATCAAGGGCGAGTACCCTATGTTACAAGCTCATCACCCGGTTCCACACAAAGGAGGTTTCGAAGCGGAGGACATGCGCACAGCGTTTGAAACTGCAGGTCTTCACAAATTTTCTTTCGCAGAGGTGGCGTCAGTTGAGTTCGCTGGCTATCCGGTAACCATGTTCCTTGCGAGCGGAGAGAAGTGAAATGAAAAGTGATAGCAGCACGTACTATCGGTGCTTCTTTCAGACACGATGTACCCCACCCCACTACGCACTTCATTGTACAGCCTTCCACAGAGAAAAATCGTTCTCATATCGAGTACTCTCCGCCGTTAGAGTAAGCTACCACAGTTGTGGTGACGAACCTCCCTGAAGGGATGTCTACGCATTGCCATTGTATTCAATGTGTCACCTCATCACCGCAGGTTACGCGAACAAGGTATTACTGGCGGTGCGTGTTTTCATTTCTATGTGGCAGAAAAAGGTAGGCATTGATGTGTGGCACCTTCTCGTCTTCTTGCCACTGCATCGTGCACGTCATGTCGTCTATTCAATGAAGGTGGACAGCCACGGAGATCCATCCACATCGTTGCCTATTATGTCATATAACACGGGCAATTGAAACGCACGACAACTGCGGTCCTGAGTGTCTGGTTCTAATCCAGGCTGTTGCCTCGATGAGGCCCGGCCGAAAGCATACTTGGAAGATTCAAGAACGCCGCCGGAGTCAATGTTGCGTATCAAGGTTTTTTTCTGAGCACGGTAATTTCACAGTTCCCCATCGCGTTATTAACTCCGCGAGATAAAGTTCCGCCTCATCGATATCATATCTGCGGACGCAGAACGAAGCTAGAATCTGATAATTCGACAACCGATTTCCCCAGTCGATAGACCGAAGAAATCAAGGCATGAGATACTGGCCGTTCCCCCGCTTGTACACACTGCATCTGCCCTCACACTGTCTAACATGAAGTCATATGGTTTTGTGGTATCAGTAATCGTGATTCGTGATGGCGTGGCATGATGACATTTAGCGCCATTTAGTTCGACGCCCTGCCTAACGCATCGCAGTACAATGCTTCTTAGCAACTGAAGGCATTTTTCGTTGGATCCTGGCGAAGTTGGGCGTTTGGAACCGAGGAAAGCGCAAGGGGTACCACATCATATCTTACTTGCATGACTCAGATACGTGTTGGTGGGAGTTGCTTTTTTCGTTCCCTTGCTTAAGTGACCTCAGCAACAATTCGTGGGGTCAGGCGACTTTGTACGAGGAACAGCGTGCTAGTGCGTCGCCGATTACTTTTTCCTAGATACGTTCGTGCACTTTCAACATCACAGGGAACATTCACACTCGGAGATCGATGTTAAGTCATTGTACGTGCTTGTCGTCGCCTGAGATGTGTTAGGATATCATAGGATTACTCAAATTAGCATCCCCTGGATTTGTCTTCGAGTCGCAAACCAGTTACTTTTCGAAAAGGGACTTGTTAGCAGATAGTCTTGGACTCTGGAAGCACCCGTCTACTGTCTGCAGGGTAGTTCAGGTCGGGTAGAAGGTGCCACTCATCTGACACCTCTGTTAAAGATGCAACATCCTATGATGCACGCCGCACTCCCTACGGAGTGAGCATTAACATATTGCTCCTCTCGCGATAGGAATGGTTTTCGGAGGTGCTAGAAGAACGCGGTCGGTGTCCTTTGTCTGTTTGCATGGCCTCTTTTATCATACTTCTTTATTTATGCTTCGCTCAGAGTCTGTCAAAGGACACGAGGGGTGGAGGGGGGGTCAGTTGGGGTGCGGCAGCAGTCACCTCCGACTTAAGCCTGTGACTCTTGCTCTGCCTCATTGTCTGGCAGGTAATGACTAGCATTTTTCTGGTCCCTCCACATTTGTGCCGTCATGATGTCCTTTTCTCCCTCATTCTCACGTCATCTGCCTGATCTTTGTCCCGTTTACCGTAGGTTTTACCGTCAATATGGCATCCCTCAAAGGACGATGAATGCTCTAGTGGACCGGATGCAACTGACACGAATCATGCCTTGGACTCTTAAATATGTCTAACGAGGGCCGACCCCGGGAGGCTTAGTTCCTATAGGTAACTTGGGACAGCTGGCAAGAGCGAGATTACAGTACCATTGTGATGTGTGTGAGTACTAGACCCTCATGCTCGGACCGTACCTGCGCATCGTTTACATGCGAAATTATGGCAGTCTTAGGAAAATTAGTCTCATAACCAGGCATATTAGGACGCTCGGGGTCGGCAACCCGTTGCTGCCGAATCCCAGCACTCCGAGGCCGACGGAGGTGAAGACCAAAGAATTTAAAACAGAGACTAGCAACTCATCCAGGATGGGGCGCCGTGGCTCCCAATTGGCAGCTAAAACTTTTTGGGCAAGCCCTTAACCTATGAGGTGATTAACAACTTTTCTCGATGAAGGGGAGGGGTGTATTAGATAGACTAGTGCAACGTGAGTAGATCTTGTGATGCGTGATTTGTGCAGGGGCTAATGTTCTTAGCCGGGAGTTGACTACGGGGATATGCCGTTAGAAACATTATACCGGAAGACGGTACATGGCCAGCTATAAAACCATACATATCCCCAGCTAGTAATTACTACATCTCATATTCGATTCGTTCAGAGCTATCCCTGTCGTTCAACCTTCTAGCAAAGTTCTTGTTTCCGGCGCGGATGGGTACATTGCAACTTGGGTCATTCGCAACCTTCTAGAGCACGGTTACTCCGTCAGAGGAACCGTTTGCTCCGCGAGGCAAGGTGAACACGCAAAGAAGTATTTTGCCAATTATGGGGGCAAACTTGAAATCGTCATCATTAAGGATATAACCAGGGTCAGTTTCCCCACTGCGACAGCATGTGACCATCGTCTGACACAAAAGTATACAGGAGGGCGCATTTGATGAAGCTGTCCAGGGTGTAGATGCTATCATACATATTGCGTCTCCTGTGTACTCGCCCGAAGGTCAGTTTTGAGGTACGGCCCTCTTTCCTGGTTGCTAATGCCATTCGCCAGATATGGTAGCAATCGCCGTGAAAGGAACGCTAGGAATTCTACGGAGCGCGCTTCAGTTCGGGTATGTCGTTGTGTTGTCATAATAAACAATGAGTGCTAAACGTACGTGATCGTCGGCTATACTCACAGTCAAAATATCAAGCGCATCGTGTATACATCTTCGGCGGCAGCCATATTGCGCGAAGTCAACCAGCCAACCATCTTCACTGAGGAAGACTGGAATTTTCATGTGGTCAACCAGTTAAAAGAGCAAGGCAAGAATCCGTCAGCCGCGGTAAAATACCGTGCATCCAAAACGCTGGCGGAACAAGGTTGGAGTTCATGCACCCCTGTGCGTTCGCTTGTTTATATCACGTTGCTCTTGCATTCAGGTGCCTGGTCTTTCGTCAAAGAATACCGGCATGAGATTAGCTGGGATCTGACGGCAATAAACCCAACTTACGTATGGCTTATTTGGCACCAGCTTTATGAGTTGCTAATGACCACCTTTGGTTCAGGTGTTTGGGGTATCGTATACCGTTTACTTGAAAAATAATCTACCTGATGGAAACATGACAGCCAGCTATCCAAGAGGTTACGGACCCTACCTCGCTCAACTTCTCTGCGCGTTTATTCTATGACCACGTTGCGGATTCCGAAAAGTCCGAGGCGGTGAAACAGTCGCTTAGCACCTCGACTTTCACTTGGGTCGATGTTCGAGATGTAGCCGAAGCACACCGCAGAGCCCTCGAGAGGCAAGAAGCAGGAGGTGAGCGGATTATCATCAGCGCAGGTCGGTTTCTCCCTGTGGTTATTTTGAAGCCGGAGCCTGATGACAGTGTTTCAAGGTCCTTGGAGGTGGCAAGACTTCAGTATGTACTTGCATGCCTTCCTTCGTAGAAACCCTCACGTTGACGTATCCAAAGTCGATACAGCGAATTTACTTGATCCACCCCCGCAATTGTCCAGGCCTCTGCCAAAGGGAAACCCAGGCGTAGGTTCGCAGCGTCCATGCAGATACGATTTCGACAATACGAAGTCCCAACGTGTCCTTGGCATGAAGTATCGTTCGATGGCGGAAATGACCAGGGACACATTTGCGGATTACGAAGCTCGTGGCTGGTAAAATGCTAGTTAGGGTGCTCAAACCTGTTGTTTCCTCTCTCAATTCATAGTTCCTTACCATAGAGCAAGTGGTAATGGAATTTCCACAGGCAGGATACGAGCATTCTTTTTCGCGCGATACAGTTGAGGCCGTTACGAAGAGCTGAACAACTAGCTGATGACCCGTTCCATAGCAGCAGCGATTGCTTGGAACCAAAGACTTTTCAGCGGCCAAGTTAGCCCGGCCACGACGACATGTGAGTCCGGTGAACAGACAGTTAATATCGCAGACTGTAGAGTCATTGGCAATGTGCGCTCCAGCGTTTTGCGATGTTCAGCTTCTTGTTCTACTGGCAACTATATAAGTTCGAAGAATTGCCAGCACGATGTCATAAGACTCTGTCTCCACTTCCCGCTGTGTTATGTAATAAGTCGCAGTCATCGTCTGGGGGGCGGCGGCATTACCACCCCGGGACCTTGCTTGCATTGGGGCGTCCCTTTGAGGTCATTTGTGTCGCAATGTTCAGGTGTCGTCTGCCAATCGATGGTTTTCAAGCCCAGTGTTGACGTGAAGGATATTATTACTGGTTTAGGACTTTGCGCCCAACCAATCAGGCATATATTTGTTCACGTGGACGTTTCACACACGACGACACTGGGAGACCTTGCTGCAAGCAAGGTGATTAGTCGCAGTTCTAGAAATACTGTCGCAATGTCTGGTCTTGGGGGTTTTGGCTGGGAGCGGGATTGTCGTAACAAGATCCTTGGACCATGAGAAGCTTAACAACACGGGGATTTTCGTTAAAACTGGAGGGGTGTGGATGTGTGTACAGGCGGCCTGCTTGAGCCGCTGGCAACCTTACTCTCGATCCAGACGCTAAAGCTCTCCGAAGGAGCGACTATAGTGTCGTCTGGATCGAGACTGTCAACCCGAAGTTGACTGAGACGAATGCGCCCTAAAAGGGTTATATCGCAAACAGAGTGTGGTAACTTGATCTGGGATAAAGACGTACTCCAGCTTTGCTCCACTTGGTAGCTACGTCCAGAACTCAACTTGTTATGCCTGTCATTCAACCTCCGAGCAAAGTTCTTGTGTCAGGTGCAAATGGGTACATAGCAATGTGGATCATTCGTGACCTCCTGGAGCACGGCTACTCCGTCAGAGGGACCGTTCGCTCCGCAGCGAAAGGTGAATATGTAAAAATGTATTTTGCGGGCTACGGGGTCAAACTTGAAATGGTCGTTATCGAGGACATAGTCAAGGTCGATTTTCGTTACAACGATAGTATGTGACCGTTGTCTGACACAAGAGTATGCAGGAGGGCGCATTTGACGAAGCCGTCAAAGGTGTGGATGCTATCGCACACACTGCGTCCCCTGTGTTCACGAGTGGGGGTCAGTCGTCAGATACCACGCTTCTGCTTGGTTCAGTGCTGACTCCCTCCGTCAGATATGGTGGAACCCGCCGTGAAAGGAACGATAGGAATTCTACGGAGCGCGCTTCAGTTCGGGTGCGTTGTTTTGTCATATTAAACAACGAGTGCTAAACGTGAATCACCACCAATTATACTCACAGTCAAAATATCAAGCGCATCATGTATACATCTTCGGGGTCAGCCGTGTTGCACGAAGTGAACCAACCGACCATTTTTACCGAGGAAGACTGGAATTTTCAGGCAGTCAATTCGTTAAAGGAGGAAGGCGAAGATGCGTCAGTCCGTATAAAATACCGTGCGTCCAAAACGCTGGCGGAACAAGGTTGGAGTTCGTACACTCCTGTGCGCTGGTCCTGTTTACGTCTTGTACTCAGCTGCCTGGTCGTTTGTGAAAGAACACCAGCATGAAATTAGCTGGGATCTGACGGCATTAAACCCAACTTTTGTATGGCTTATTTGGCACAAGTCATAGAGTTGCTGATGACCACCTTGGTTCAGGTGTTTGGGGTATTGTATACTGTTTACTTGAAAAATAACGCGATCTGACCTTCTTACACGTAACAGCCAGCTATCCACGAGGTTGCCGACCCTACCTCACTCAATTTCTCGGCGCGGCTGTTCTATGACTGCGTTGCAGATTCCGCAAAGTCCGACGAGGCGTCGAAACAGTTCCTGAGCAACACATTTTCCACGTGGGTCGATGTCCGAGATTTAGCCGAGGGTCACCGACGAGCCCTCGAGAAACAAGAAGCAGGAGGTGAGCGGATTATCATCAGCGCAGGTTGGTTGGTCTCTGGTCATTCCGACGCTAGAGCCAGCTGACAATATATCAAGGTCCTTGGAGGTGGCAAGACTTTAGTACGTACCGATACCTTCGAAGAAAACCTTCAAGTTAACGTATCCAAAGTCGATACAGCGAATTTACTCGATCCACCCCCGCAATTGTCAAAGCCTCTACCAAAGGGCAAGCCAGGCGTAGGCTCGCAGCATTCGTGTTTGTACGATTTTGACAATACGAAATCCCATCGTGTCCTTGGCATGAAATACCGCTCGATGGTGGAAATGACAAGGGACACGTTTGTGGATTACGAAGCCCGTGGCTGGTAGTTACATAGTAGCATACGTATGACATGCACCGACACAGTAGGTTAGCTCAACTCTGCTGTTTCCTTTCTCAACCCATCCCACGCGGCGAGTGGTAGATGACACTCGGGAATTTCCATGGTAATGGGATTCCCACAAGCTGGATACAAGCATTTCTCGTGTGTGCATTAGAGGTCGGGCCGCAAGAGCAGGAAACCACCTGATTCATAGCAGCGATTGCTCATCGCGGCAGGATTAGGTGACGACGCGAGTAAACTATAGAGTTATGAGCAATTTGAGTTCTACAAGTTTTGCGACGCAGTGAGGCCTTGCGAATCTTCGAGCTTCATCCTATATAACCACAGTTGACACTTTTCCTTACGCGGAGACGTTCATGTCCCTGCAAAAGCTGCCACTGACTGAGCGTTCTGAATAGGGGGATCGATGAAAATAAATGAAGAAATGTAATATCATATTATCGAATACCGACTCACCCCGAAACGTAGTCCTGTTTGTGAAGTGACCAGCCTCACCAACAGTCGTCCATTCCTTGCGCAAGAGCAGTGTTGACGTATCAGGTTTGCGAATACAACGTAGCTGGTGACCATAGCGAACCACATGCATGAATCCTTTTTTTGTCGCCATGGGTGTCAAAGAAGTCTAGAGAGGAGAATAACGGGTATGTATTTCCCAGAGAATATCGCAAGAAGCGAATGCGAATCACCGGTTTGCAATAATATATGGATCGGGACTAAGTACTAAGGTCCCAGTCACTGAAAGCGAAGCGGTAACCATCCGTTTCGTCGGGTCCGTGCTCCTTAGTTGGAAGCTCGGCCACAGCGACAGCCGAATGTCCTTCCTAAACAACGAAAGGAAGCTCTGAAGGCCTGGAAGGTGAGAATGGTAACGACGCGTTAGTAATGATGTTTCCGTTTCTCGTATGTCGGGTTGAGTGATGCACCGAACGAAAATCCTATGAAACACTGGACAAGACCTGGAGGAAATATTTATCCCGTGCGGACAAGTGCTTGGGCAAAAACTGCCTAAACATCTTTGCACCGTGGGTTGAATCGTCGGCGATCGTAAGATTGCACGCACTGGTGCTTCGACAAAGTACATAAGTGAAAGTAGAATGAATAAGAAACGTCCGAGGATCGTGAACACATCTTTTAGCTCCGTCGCAATGGTCACGCGAGAAGACTTGGAAGGACACTCTGTTCGTGGGAGGTTGAGTTTTGTTGGTGAAGGCGGCTAAACTTATATCGCAATAAACCCGCGATACTTGTCCAGTCCTGCCAGCAAGGAAGTGAAGGATCATGTTCCTTGCCGGGTACTGATGGTGAAAGGCTTGGAAAACATATTCCTAATTCCGATCAAGTTCAAAGGCGAGTAGACGAATATCGGTAAGTTGAGTTGAAATTCACCGTAATCCACCCCAGGATAATTTCCAGCTCATCATCTCTATGGTGGCGTCCTGAGACTGGCTGCCAGTATCTTCTATAAAGTACGGTCCTTCGAGACTATACACTCGGCCGCGGCGTTCTTGTGCCTCGGGACTGCCTTGACCCTGGCGACAATGTCGTCGACAAAGCTCTCCCAACCTCCGAGGGGTAGCATCGGTCGTCAACCTTGGCGGGGGTTTGGTTATATTGCTCTTGACCCGCCGAAACACGTTACACCTGGCGTTTTTGCCTCAAAAATCGAGCCGTCTGTAAGGTGCTTTTCATTTCCGCTCGTCTGTCCACGTATAACGAAAGGGTCGTCATCGTAAGATCCAGGTACGCTTTGTAGTCGTTCCGGAACCCTATTATCAACGGATTATAGTCTTTCTCACATACAGCTTGCACGGGGACAGGTGCGCTGTGTATCGAGGCCAACGGTAATTCAACAGGTGGCACTAGAAGAGTATAAGGTCAGATTGTCACAGCGCTGCGACACGTTGGGAAGCACATCACCACCACATCATCAATAAAACGATCATCTGTTCGATGTATCAGTAAGATGGTGGAGAACAGTTGACAACCCAGCCTAGTATCTGATTGATCCACCAGGCCGCGGCGATAGGTCAGCTGGAATCACTCAGGAAGGCGGATGGCCGCATGAATTGTAAATTTGCGAGTTAGTCTCCTACCATCTGAGCCAAATGCCTGGGATGGATACCCGAGTGTGGGATACCCGTACCCATACAGTGAAATACTTACTGGATGGATGGTATGGAAACTGAAGTGATCAGCTAGCCAGAGCCAACGTGTGTGACAGCGTACTTTGCGAATCCAAGATCCCACTCAGGAGTCCACGTTACCGTTTCCCCTCAAGCCATTTGCAATTCTAGGCGGTGTGTGGCCGACACATGTATAGATAATGGCACACGAACTCGGTATCATTGTGGCGCGATACATTTCAAGTAGAGCTGTGAATCCGGCCACGAAACACATAGAACCCTCGCATGCTGTTAGATTCGAAATTTCCAGCGAAGGAATATGACTAGACCACCTTGTTGTATTGGAGCCCATGGGAGGATCGGGGGGTGTCGGATACGGTTACGCCGGACAGGTGGTGCTCGATTACAGCAGGCTGATTGCAGAGCATGGTCGTTATCAGTGTGGGCAAGAATGCGATTTGACGTGTGTGGGACAATCTCGCCTCGAACAGAGTTAATTAAAGTGGCTGGAACCATGGCTCGTTGCATGGTGTTGGGAATTCAGTACCCCATATCAGTTTGTCCGTTCCCCCGACACAGCATGGCATGGCCGGAACAAACAGGTCAGGGGGTGTCACACATATCTCAGGAATAGCAGGAGGCGTCAGGGTTGCAGGCCCATAGATACTCCGTACATTGTCAGTCGGATTTCTCCGATTAACTTGACGGTGGCTTGCAACGACAGGCTCCAGTTTATCTTGTCGAAAAGAATTCAGGGACTCGTCACTTGTCCGTAGTAGATGCCGTTTGACCAAGTCAGAATGCCAAGATCACGTGGTAGGGCGAAGGCAGCTCTGCATCGACAGTGGCGTGCTAACTGGCCAAGAGACGATGCCTTTGGCATAGGGCGCTCCATATGTTGGCGCAATGTCCACGCTGGCGTTCTGGCGCGTTGAGGGGGAAAAAGCTGCCCATTGTACCTGCCAGAACGGGTGAACTTCGCAGCTAAAGAAGACATGTATCTGGGAAAATGAAACTAGAAAGGTCCACTAGAAGTCAGCTCAGTTTAGTTTCAAGCGCACGCACCGTGTGCCGCCAACGCTCATTTCTCTTTCTGCCTGGTGTTTTTGTTGCAGCAGGCTGGAAATGAAATCGGTATGGCCTCAGTTGATCAGATATGATATTATGATATGTCAACTGACGAGGACGGAAGTAAAAAATTTGTGGGTTGCCCGAAAAGCCCCCACGGATCAGGAGAAATGATCGATCCACTTCACACCTAAATTAGGAAATCTCCCAACCCTTGACTTCCGAGACTCCAATCTGTCGACAGTCTCCGGATGGAATCAAACACAGAAGGTCGTCGTATATAGGTATGGTCATGGAAAGCGAACAACAGCGACGGTGCACGGCGGAAGTAACGATCCGGCGGCTGAAAAATGCTGTAGACCTGACTGCGCAGCTCACGAACTACGACGGCCTAACCCCAAAAGAAGCTAAAGAACCTTGGAAGCAGAGCGGCGACCTTATCACCTGATACATCATCATCAATGCCATCCAGGGAATGGCGCCCAAACCTATTCCTTCAAACTCTGTCACTGTATCAGTTGACGGGCGTGAACGCACCCGAATGCAGCACGGGCGTCCGATAATAACATCTGATTTCTTCCATCTAATCCATATATCTTTGGCATGCTGTAAGTCTGTCTATGTATAATCTGGTGTGCTCCGTTGACAGCCGTCGCCTCACACCGCTGAAGCGCAGAAGTGAGCGCCTGCAGCAAGTGTGGCAGGTGGGAGCCATGTTAGCAAAAAGCGTGGGCGGACGATTAAGCAAGTACGACATCGATTCGGAGTAGCTCCGACCGATGGTGATACCGCTCCCTGAGCCATGGCAGCCATAGTAACGCCCTTCTGCTAGTTCTCTCGCCCGGCCCGCATCCGTACGCTGACGGCGCGAGAAATGAATTGCATAGGGGTGCGCGCCCATCCGCGTCACACAGCCCGCCAATTGTCTTCGCTATAACAGTATGGCACTATCTCAACTGCTGGGATAGGAGCTCACCAAGCAATTATCTCTGCAGATCCCCGCACGGGCGACCAATGTCCCGTTAAGCTTCCATTGCAAACCCTTGTACAGAAATGGCGAATGACCAACCCTCCGAACGCATGCTTACTGAGGCATAGCAATTGCAACCAAGAGAGGGGTGAAATGCGTATTAACATCGTGGCGCAACGTTCCACTCTCAGCAAGCACCAGGCCATCCTACGTTAGTGCAGTTTTGGCTTCCGACCCCTATTGTTGGCTCCACTGAATAAACCTGCATTCGATGCGGAGAGATACACAATAGACATGCCGTTACGTTTGAAGTGCAAGTCCCAGATAATGCGTTGGCATTATTAACTGCATTTGCGCGCAGTGTCCTGTACGTACAGCACGGAGACTACGGAAGCAGATAAGTAAGCGTCTACCAAATCGATCAAGCTGATCAGTTCGGGAATCTCATAATTTCAAGGTTTGCCGGGATGAAGAGCAGCGAAGAGGAATGACTTTCCGGTGGCACCAGTACCACTCTACGGGTTCCGGAACAGGCACGGCCATCGGAAACAAGCAGCCCTTGTCACGGCGAGACCTGCTTGGATCGAGATCAATATGGACGTTGGACATGATGTATTGTCTTGTTTTTTCCCTCCATACTTTGCCGATTTGTCCATTACAGACCTGAAGAAGGGAAACACACCGCAGTCCTCCATTGCCTTTGGGTCTGTTGATCCTGCCGCTCTGATATTGTTGGCCAGCTCACTGCCTCTGAGTGATCGCATCTGGACAAGTACGTACGCTAGGCGTCGAAGAGCTCCACACCTTGGAATCGTTCATTTCGCACAGTGGTGCTCACATACATGCGTGCACGAGTTCCTCTGCGCCCGCAGAAGAGAGTAACGGGTAAGACCGTTATCATGCCGTTATGCGCACGAGACCCTACCCCGCATCAAACCATGGGTATGGGTCCATCAAATTAGCTCATCAATTTACATAGTTTCCTATCAAAATCTTCGCACTGTGCACTAGTACTGACATGTAGGTAGTACTAGGTACCGCAGCGGGGGAGAGGCCAAGTGCGGTGTACAATACGTATCGGATGATTTGATAGCATGTCAGCCGTAGCGACTTGTACGAGCCCCCGTTACCACAGCGCCTTTCATGGATATATCGAAAACGTGAAAGAGTCACGGCACCAGGTATCAATATTGTATACTCCTGTCGATTCTCCCGTTAAGACATGGTCTTCCCAGAGAAAAGCAGAACAAACACGTGAATATCTCTCATATCATAAATAAGCCAGTCCTTGGACAGCAATACAGTACTTGTTTAAGCACAGCACTATCGATCAACAATGGCGACAACAAGAGTACGGGAAAGCCAGTAGAAACAAACCTGGTTGCAACAGAGTAAAAAGCGGTGCGTACATAGCGTTACATGATAGGAACACCTCTCTTTCGTACGTACGTCTTATAATAATATGACTTTTATGAACCGCGAGGGGAATTCGTTTTCAAGGTATCTCCCCGCAAGAACGACACGAATGCAAGGACCGGCAAAGCACCCAAGCATCGATTCTGGGGAAGGAAACCGCATAAATGAGGGGAGCGCAAGAAGAAGAAAAAAAAACAAATCGAGACCACGTAAACATGGCGGGACAAAGGCACCGAAATGAAGCGCCAAGGGGAATGGCCATCGGTTCTCGGCCTTCGGCCAAGTAACCAAGGTTTCTCCCACGAAGCACCTGTCTACACGGGATATATTGATTGTATCATCATCGCTTTCGGAACGAAAGCGCATGATGAGCTAGGTTAGCCAGCCCAGCCCCAACCCAACCAGTGATGCGGCAGAGTGCTCACGCAACGGCTTCATGGATGCTAGAAGACCGCATATCCACCTGATGCTGCATGCGGGGAGGAGAGCGTGGACGCAGTGGTGATGAGTCGTGACTTTGACCATAAATATGACCACTGCGGTGGTCTGACGGGTACGACGACGGCATCGAGACCGTGGACGTACGCGGGGGCGCATCGATCCATGAGTGGATGTCAGGGAGCTGGTGAGAGTGGTATGAACCCCGTGACTCAGGGATGGACGTGAGAGGCGGAATCGACGGACGGTTGTAATGGTAGGCGGTATGAGTCGAGATTGGTGGAAGCTGCGTGGATTGGGGGGGTGACTTTGGGCGAGGCAGCGTCGTCGTGGCAAGAGGTCCCCTGCGATGCGGGAATTGGTCGGGTCTGGACCGGCCATGTGTGCGCTCGAAGAGACCACATTTATTGCAAAGCTGAGAGCATATATGCGTTAGAATGGGTGGCGCGCATATAAGTCAGTGGAAGAGAGCACGAACCACTTTTCCAGGGCTGAGATTCGACCGCCTCCACGTAGAGGTGTCCGTCGTGTGGCAGTTGAAGCAGCGTCTGCGAACTTTGTCGCTGAGCTTGGTGGATGCGTCGTCCGTATAGCCGATGGTATAATTGTTTTGGCCCGGCAGAGGGTATGAGAGGGACCCTGCGTCCCGTGTTCCCAGACTACCGTGCGAGAAGGAGGAAGTATATGAAGGGGCAGGCGGGTGTGTGTAGGTATTATCGTGGGAGTGCCTGTAGTCTGGGTACGTGCGTGAGGCGTAAGAATAGCTGTGGGACGACCGCTCAGAGTCGCGGACGGGGTCGTGTGGGTAGGGTCTCGACTGGCGAGCGGAGTGGTCCTGGGCGTAGTACGGATCAGAATAGCTGGAGTGGGAGTCCAGGGGGCGGGAGGTGGGGGAACGACGAGGAGGAGACGACACGGAGGAGCGCTCGACGGAAGAGGCGGACAGAGAGGGGGAGTGGGAGAGGGTGGCAATGGGTGGGGGGCTCGGCCTGCGGTAGTCATATGGGTGTTCGTCGTGTTCACGTCGGTGGCCAAGGGTTGTGGACAGAGCCCTTGACCGGTCATATGGGACATACGAGGACATGGTGGTATTGGTGGTGGTGGTGGCGTCTATGCGATGGGGCATATGCAAGCAGAGGAAGCGGACGAGGGTGTACGATGGAATTGACAGGACAAAGTGATATAATATATCAACGGGAGAGGGGGGGGGGAGCTGATAATGAGTCAACAGATCAAAAGAGGGCGCTACATCGAAGCAAACAAAGAACGAACGAGTTGTAAGCTGATCAAGAGGGATCAGGAAGCCGTCTCAGATCCAGTGTCTATTTGGCTTTCCAGTCCCCGTATGGCACTCCGATAGACGAAACCCAACTCACCACAATCAACGAGGCAGTGGGCGAAACCGTTTCGGCGATATCAAGGACTATGGACTGCAACGTTGGGAGGGGGCGAGACAATGTATATTGCCTTTATGACGTGCGGTATTTGAGCAAATCGCCAGTAACCAGGTTTGTCCTTTTTCGTGCACCCTGTTAAACACTAGTTCAGCGGGGGGAAAGCTCCGAGTGTGGGTGTCAATGGCACCGCAAGGCACAACCTAACCCGTCCATTAATGTACATATACTCCACCTCCCCCTGGCGTAATAAGAATAAGCAACCTCGTCGTCGTCAGTACTCGACCCCCCCACCTACACCCATTTGTTTATTATAATTATGCAGTTTTTCTCTTCCCGTCCGCGAGCGGAGCTCCAATCCCGGTCTTCTCCGTGCCGCCACGGCACAGCCTTCCTTCTCACAGCGCATAGCTTGCCTTCTTTAATCGGCGACAAATCAAAAAACCCCCCAGCGATGGAGGCTTTTGTCCTCGATCAGATCTTGTCCCAGGCCAGCTTATCGTCCATCAAGTGGTCTGGTCGCTCGCTGGCATTCCTCGGAATCAAAACAATATAGTTTCAAAAAAATTGCCACGGTGCTCGTGGGTGCTAGCGTCGCGCTAAAACTTATTGCATCGTGCATAAGGATGCTCCAAATCTTGATCGTCCACCCTATCACGTCGACCCTGTGCATCAATCAGATTCCGATGAGTGACTAGCAGCCTTTTCATTTTCCGTCTGTACTCCTTTATGGCCATCTCACGATTCAGCATTCTTTCCCCGTATGTATGGCCATTGTCATAATTGGCCGATAGTAATAATGGTAACTTCCGTTCCGCCGCCGTCCTTCCTCTCCTCTTTTTGTCCCTATACGCGCTCCGTTCCTTTTTACAATCCTCTTCCTCTTCCCATACACCGAAATCACATGGACACGCCGTTTCATCCTTATCCTTTTTCTCGTACTCGCTTTGTTGCCCTCTGATCCTGATCCACTCTCACCATGCGCTTTGTGGTCCTCGCGAATTTCACCCACCCTGTGCAACGGATTCTGGATTGCCACAATTCACAGCCGGTAGCAACTGCAATACATAATTTGGTACTCTTTCGGTTGCCACCCCCTGTTTGGTATCATTCGAGATCCCCTCGCACCAGGATTCCATTTGCCACGTACGAACCTCGCTCATCCTAACCCATCGTCGACGTGGCGGTATGCATAACAACGCGCGTTTCCATGCTCAAATACGAGCAATCAGGATATGGATTTCTTCCACCGCATGCCAAGACAATCCCAATCCATACCAGATCCGTGTGTCCCGTGGTACGGCGTTCCTTCTTTCATCTGCTTTCCATCTGCACACTAGCACTATCGACTCCTTTAGAAACGGGTACCCGAACCAACATCTCCCTTCTTTCTCCTCCCTTATTCGTCAACCCAACCCATACAAGGCATGGCATCTTCTAATCATGTCGTGACTAGATGTCACCTCCCGGCCATCACCGAACCGGTGTCATCTACTCCCCGCAGCCGCAACTCCTCGTAGTACTCGTCTTTGTATCACTCAGAGTTTTGACATCCCGCCTTCATTACGCCGTTCTAAAAACAGTCTACCTGCATTCCATTCCATCTCGACAGGTCTTCGATCTGCGAGTAGCCAGGTTCGTCGTGGGAGTTCACGAAGCATGCCGGGCACATAACGTACCCGTGACCCAAATTGAAACTCGGTGGTCTGGTGATGAAGATGACACGTGCTTGGGGGGTTCTCTGTCGAAAATGCTAGGTTAACCGTATTGTAACCAACGGCATTATCGCGCAGATTCGGTTTTGGTCCGTGATCGTATCAGCGTTCCCCCCATCAGTAGGGACTCATGCTTAGCTGTGCCCCGAGCGATCTTTGTTCAGGGCGGGTGAAAACTCATACGAAAGGGCTGGGTCATGGCAGGGTGGACTTCTTACTTTTCATCGGGTATTCGGCCGTCCGTAGAGCTAGGCACTATGGTCCTGGGCGGCCAATCCCTAATGACATGAAATCACGTCTTAATTCTGGACCCCCGCTGGAACATTCACTTTGAGCAACTGTCTCGATGCAGTTATGTTTCCACGATGAAGCACGAAGACCTGTGACGCTAATGATAAGTCATCACAATTTGAAACATGCCCATTCTGGCCTAATATTCGCAAGCGAGGACGGTTCTAACGTTCTGTGGCTCCGATGGCATGCCATCATCATTACAGTAATGGTGATAATCTTCTGATGGCTGAAGAACAGCAAATGACAACATGGGACACCAAGCAAGTTGGTACAGATCCTTGTCTCGCTACTTGGGCGGGATTAATTGATTTCTCGTGTTGCTGTGTGGGCGCTAGGTGTCTGGTGTCGGTTGCTGAGGTGTGGATGAATTGTTGACCAGAGACCAGAGTTCACTCACGCTCCCCGCGATCGTTGCGCCTCGGAACCAGTTAGGGCCGCACAAAGCCCCTTTCCGGGTGTACCCACTTTGTACTGTGACGAATCGTGCTATATAGTAGACATAAAATTTGGGCAGTTACGGACAGCTTCTCACCACCACTATTTGGCTAGTATGTACGTAGACACCACGTCACACTACCAGTTGCAATCAACGGAGGGAAACTTGACAGATCATCGATCAGCTTTTATGATCCCAAACCCGTCTCATCGATGAACAGATGCGCCATTTGTCGCGCGATTCTCATGTCGTGTGAAGTTGATGGGCTGGACGTTTGAGGCGTTGATGGATCATTGTCCGCCATAACCATCTGCGCTGACGGTAGCATTGCAGAACAGACGCACAGGTGGCGGTCGCAAGAACCGAAACGTCAAATGTGTCATGGTTCATATATCATACATGCATCGTCTCGCTTTCGAATCGAGCCGAACTTAACTCTACATTGAAAGAAGCCTTTCCCCAACTTCTAAATGAGAGTCCCTCTGTTATCGTAGTGGACCCGTGAACACCCGGTACGGTGGCTATAGTAAAAAGTTCCGCGTACCCGCCATCAACGACAGCGCACATTACCAGTCAGCACACACCGGAGTGACGTTGACCCATGGAGTTGCAATGGGGGGCGCCTTTTCTTAGCAGAGTATCTCCGAGGGTCGCAAGCGGCATTTGCTTGCTTTGCGAAATAGAACATACGTAGAGGATACTACGTAGTATGTTCCTGGATACGTTTTTCATTTTGCGCGGAACAAGCCAACTCAGCAGGGAACCAGTCATCTAGCCACGTCAATGCCGTTGCCTCTAATCGCACTGGATGCACCTCTGGTCGTAGATGCCCTATGTAGTTTTATGGCCAATCACTTCCCTGTTAATGACTTGAGTCAACAGTTTCCGTACTCCCGAACAATCTATAGTTAGTCGGAAGGTGCTGGGTTAATTGTACATACCTACTATAATCCACTGTCATTATCACTCACGATTCACGGATGAAGGGCGGCGGAGAGCGAGCAACTAATATTGGCCGCCACGACACAATTTAGTGCACTGTGTCCGATGGTCAGTTGGCAATACATAAACGAGGCATTTACAATGTTCCTTCCGCCGCAAGCAACCGTAATCGGGCATGAACGATGTTCTGCTAGGAACCTACAGCATTTGATTTTTGGTCGCGAGGGGATATGTGGACAACACGAGTTTTGTGTTCGCCGTACGATGCACAACTGCATCGACCTTGTATCCATGAAAGTCTGGTGCGGTCAAGCCTGGAAGTTCGGTGTGTCTGACTGTATCTGTCCGATGTGACTGCATCTGTCAATTCTTTCACGTCGTGATTCGCGACGCACGTGGAAAAAGCGCATCAATCCATGGCATCATGATCGACGCAACGAAACAAGACACCATGGGAAACTTCCGTTGGGAATGTAACAGCGGGATAATTAATGCACGTACGACAACAGCCACGTATCACCCTGAAAATAAAAACATTACTGTGGTCAACAATGTGTGGGACCTGCAAGCATGTGTGGAGCTTTAAAGCCGACTTACCCCACTTCACACTCGAAATCGACATTAGTCTGCGCCTCGCGAGTTTTAGCTTGATAATATTGAAACTTCCATCATGCCATTCCTTTTTCGAAGGAGGTTATAACCCCCCCTCGCTTAACGGCAACTTTTCTACAGTTTGGAGTATTTGATCTTGGTTCGATGGCATGCCAGATGCGGTGCCGTCAGCTCAAAGCGCCCTCCGGCGGCAATCAAAATTGACGAGCAACTCACCCGAATTGGACAAAGTATGTGCGTGCGCCGCCGAAAGTCTGCCTTCACCCATAGATTATGTTGTAGATGGGAAGTTATCCCGGCATAATTGAGCTGTGCTATTTGCAGATGTTTGGTGCGAGACACAGAGCTAATAGTGCAACAAAGTACATGATGTTGAACAACTTACCTTTTTGCAAGAACCCTCCGTTTTACACGTGCTCCGCAGATCCGATCACCGTGGTTACGATCAAGGATCGAGGAGATGTGCATGTACATGTCCGTTTTTCTGTTCCGCGCATTGTTGTAGGACCTCAGGGTCAATCACGATAAAAGTATATGACAGGGTGAATGCAAGCGGGACGGTAAGGTTTGGAGCTACCGTGCGTGCATCACGTTCTGGAGTTCATGTCCCCAGCGAAATTGGACGCTAACCTTTTTGGAACAGATCCATGATTTCGGTATCTCGGGAACTTTAGTATATCAATCGAGTGTAAAGGGCTCAAGCATCATAAAACTCTCCAGGTTAGTGTATGGTCACGAGAACGCTTACTGTAAGCGTGCCAGAGCGCTGCACTGTCTTGCTTCCAGTGATGAATGCTCTAAAAAAGATATCCTTATCCAGTGCGGGGACAAGAGAAGAAACCGTCAAACCTTGCATCGTCTGAAAAAGTTCAGATGAAGACACGCGCGCTCTGTAGTACGCACACAGCATTCTGATCGAACACGGCGCTGGGGAGGAAACATGCGACGCTCACGCTGGAACCATCAAGCCACAAGCACAGCAAGCCAATCGTTGATAGATCAGATGGCGTTCCTATGTGTCTGTACACTAGGCCCGCAACTTCCAAGTCCTTGTTTTCTCGGAGCTTATATTGGAGTAAGATTCGGTCACGTGACTTCCTGTAGACTTGGTGGCTGAGATCTTCAGACGTCGCGTTGCACTCGAAGGGTGAGTGTGCCACTAGCTTGGGCTCTTCCCTCCAGGTATCTGAGTCCTTTGATAGGGGCATCAGCTTTACGGATATGCACCGGGATGTTTATTCCGCCGTAGGTAGCTGTGTTACTAACTATGGAGATATGGTGCATGTTGGATGTACCCAGTGCATTGGCTACACGCAGCAGCAAGCTGTACCGCCACTGTACTTCCCTGAACTGAGCTCGAAGAACTTCTTCTCATATTTCGTCAGATGAAGCATCTGGGAAACGAGTGGCAATGCTAATATCAACCCCATCTGATGCAGGATTTATTATCAACGGGCATCATTCTCAATCGAGGCCACGAGCTAGAAAACTGGTGATTTCTATCGGGACTAAATATGAAACCATCAGAGTTAGCTGTGGTTACTGTCGCACCGTCACATCAGTGGCTTGCAATGCATCACAAGACGAGTAAATCGATCAGCACAATCCTCTCGCTCAAACAAATTGTTGCGCTGATACCGGTGAACATGGTGAGATTTATTTCTACACTCTTCATAGTGTAGTATCACTCTCGAGTTAACGGGGGTTAGAGCTCTGTGGGCTGCAAGAAGTTTTTGTTCGAGTTTTCCGGGCTGAGCACGGCATTGGCTTAACATGTAGTAACTCTCAACTGTTTCAAAGAACACAAAATATACGTTCATGGACCATTGGAAGTACCGGACCTAGCTCGCCTGTCGGATCTGGAAAGTATAGAGCTTCTCAACGATACTCCAAGTTGCGCGACTTTTGGGAAATGCTATTCATGAGTCAGGCACGTCTACCACAATAGATTCGTGGACTCGGCGCTCTAATTCAGCCAACCAAGACCGCAGAGGAGTGATCCTGAGAACGCCGTTTTGGAGGTCTCAGAGTGCGGCCAAGAGTATCCGTTGTTTCTATTCATATCATCGGATACAGGAACAGTCTTTGCATACCGTTGACCAAACTTTCCTGGAATGCTTCCAAAAGCATCACGTGGGACGATAGGTAGATGGGAGAATGCAAGGGCATCTATAGGGTCAATGTCAATGCCAGGGAAACTGGGAGCGGCACGCTGTCGTAGAGGTGTTCATAGTTGGTGGAGGGTCGGGGTGTCCACCCTGAGAAGTAGTTGCCTGCACAGAACGCCGGCTGACCCAAACCATGCTCGTGATCAGAATCATCCCTGATGGTGATAACTGGTCTAGACGCTTGGTTAGTCTTTACTACTACCTTTTACCACGGACTCCGTGACCGTCTCTTAACGTAACTGGGCACAGTAGGTGTCACCCACAACCCCATCATATGGGTCGCGCCATCCCCGTTTCTTGATCCGGGGGTGAGCTTAATAACCCCAATCACAGGAGCCACTGGAGGGGACAGAAAAGAAGGTTCTAGTATGAGAACTACTGTATACCGAAGTTGTGAATCCAGCTGGTCGGGAGCAGGGAGCCGATCAGACTTGGTGTTCGCGGTTGGAAAGTTGAAGTACGCATAGGGTGCGTGCGATCCATCACTTGTAAGGTATCAGCATTGTGCCCGGACATTTTTGGTCAGTTGTTCATATTCCCAGTATACGACCCACCTGCCAAGTCACAGAAATGAATCATCCTTCACAATTCCAGGTTTTCCATGGCATGTCCATCAACAGCACACGGATATACATAGGGCGGTTTTTGCGCGGTGGACCTGTAAACGGCGAAAAGCTTAGATACCTGCTTTGTTCCCGCACGCCCCACTTGGAGCAGCCGTCCAAACACCGCGTGATATTTATACGCAAGTCCTTCCGAACGAGCTCAAATAGTTGTCAGCTATTGCACGATTGCGGCCACGGTCTTCATGATGCATCGGATTGAGAAGGTATCTTCTGTTTCGAAGGTTCTCTTCGGGTTACACGAATGGCCACGTTTCCCCATCACAGCTGAGAGTCCGCTCCGCTCCTATCTCGCCATTCAAACCCACAAAAATCGGGGGCAGATTTAAAAGCAGTATCCAGAAAGGGAAAACGATATCTCCTACTCGTAGGCAGGGGATCCTTGGCTGCGTGAGGCTCCGCTTCGCTTCCGTCGTCTCAGTATGACCATTGCGCAATGAGATGTTGTTGATCCAAGGCGCAATGCAGGCATCATTAGGAAGGTTGAGCGGCAGAATGTTCTGTCCCAAACTTGACCGTCGGTGTTGGGTATCCACATAATCTTAGGGGTGCTGCGTGGGCCGGAGATGTTTATTCCATTACAGGTAGTAATGAGCAGCGCAGCGTGCAAATAAGTGGAGCGTGCTACCATTATGAATGAGGAAACATACGGAGAAAATAGCTTGAATACCTCAGCGTCCTCGTCATATAACGAATAAAAAACGAATTATGAAGCCACATCATCACTCCAAAACCCAACAACGCACAGCCTGACAGTTGCCAATTTCTGGGTGTAGCAGAACTACAGAAAGCCAGTACTGTAGTTGTCGTCTGCGGTGGTCAAGAAAAGCAGGTCGATAGCGGGCGAATGGCGATTTAGGAGGCAGCGGCGGTATGAAGTGTAATAAGTGGTGCTGTAAGACGATGGTCCAGGATAGTCAGCGTGGTATCGTAAGAAACACCCTTCTCCCCACTCACCGGTAGTGTGTGTTTGAGAGTATGGTATAGTTCTGCGAAATCACTAAACCTCTTATGAGCGTGAATGGTAATTCCCTGTTATTGGTTAAATACAAGTCCTGAGGATGAGGGTTGGTGTTCTTCACCTCTTTTGTGCGTATGGCACAATCATACACTGCAAGAACTGAGCAACTCAGGACGGCATCAATCATATAAGCACACGTACCAATAAATGCCCCGCCAAGCTGGTCCCCGACACTAGTCCACCCACTTATTCTAACATCTCGAGAAAATACCGAACTTTGACCCACGTGGTCGCCGAGCCATATGTCATGTGAATACGTCGAAGGTGGGCCACGAGACAATTGCAGAGCGGGTGATTCATTCACATCCTCGTCCTGACCGTTCCAAATACTTGTTTTAGATGTCGACGACTCGTAAAGGCTGCAGCCTACCTCTTCAAGTTCGTCATATAGACGTGATTCTTCTTCCACGTCTATCCTATTGGGAATTAGCACCAGCAATCCGTCAACTTGAGGTGACGGAAAAGGCAAATGCGATTGTGTACTCGAAGACTGTGATGACGATTGCATGGCGGTTCGGAGTAGTGGGGGAGTGGAAAATAATACTAAGATGCCATATGCTCCGTCACTTCTCCGCTCTTGGTTTTGGCCCTGATATCGATGACGTAAGATAAATACATAGAAATTGTGCTGATATAAGGTGACGCTGACTAATGCACCCAATGCAGCCAACATTGACCTTCCAAGTATTAGTTGCGGTCTGCTTGTGGGTCTCCCATCCGCTCTAATGATAACCACGTAGTACATTTGCGGTCGAAACTGTATGAATTATGAGCGAGTGCACTGCAGAGCTTCGGACCCCCGCTGCCCGTGCTTGTGTATGTATTATGAAGGTGAGTATCCTAATTTCCATTGCTTTAAGTTGCGAGTTCACCAGCTTCCCGATAGCTAATAAGCTGAACCACTACGAAGAATCACTGCTTGTACTACGGCACATCCGTGTAAGGCCACTTGCGTTTTGCCTTTGCACTGTCAGAGTAACCTTACGTGGCTGCAGAGTACGTACAATTGGCACGTCCAGTAATACTCAGTGGTTCGGCTCACTAGGTATCGGGAAGCTGGTGAGCTGGCTGCTAGCGACTTGGAGTGCTCGAATGCTCATTTTAACAGTAAAATATATCCATGCACACAGTCTTTCATCTCTGTACTGTTACCCACAACCCATACGTCCATGACACACCAATGTATTACAAGAAATGTGCATCATTAGCGCGCCCTTGGACAGCCAACAAATAGGTACGACTTTTCCCAAACTCGTAGTTCTAAAAATTAGACGCAGACTGTCTCCGTCATCATCGTCGACCGTTGCAAGTGTCCTCAGGGCCGAACTCTTACTGTGCCACATCTCTCCTGCTTGCTTGCCAATTCCCCTGGCCTCCATACGAAAGGTCCGTGCAGGAGTTTGACAAGCTTCCACAAGCCGGTGTCGTACCTTCATCAAATTCACTGAATGTGGTGTACCACCCTCACCTCCCTCTCTTGTCAGTGCACACGGCATCTACCACGAATTCCTGATCCATGATAGATCCCTACTCGAGTCCAAGAAATACATATTTCACGCCCTTAGCGTCCAACGACCAGAAACGGGGTCGCATCTCTACCGTGCACTGTTGCGGAGGTATTGGGAGAACTGGCATGGTTATCGGCTGCTGGCTACTCGAGTCTGAGACGGCGAAAAGCGGGCCGTATAATCGTTGGTAACTACTGGAAGACGGTGAAGTGCAAGCGATACCCAAACGACCCAGAGACTGACCATCGATTCGAATTGGTCAGGGACTGCCGGCCTCGCGTGAGCGATGTGTCGCATATGGTCTTGCGCTCTCTCTAAGTAGTCTGTTCGATTTGACCCGTCAGTTGATGTTAACTTTTCCTGCTCAGTATCCGTAAATGTCTTCTTTTGGGATTCCTCCGTGCAGTCAATGTAAAACGTTGCATCTACGACAAGGTCTAGATCTGGTTCAATTTTCTTTGGGACAATTGGGTGTATAGTATGTATGTGTCAACATCGCTTATATCTGCGGACTAGCAACCATGCTCCGGATACATGCCTGCGGACAAACACCCGCTGTTTCTGCTAACGACCGATGATCTGACGCACCTGATGTGGCCTACAATCATCGCTTCTGTGTGAAGTGATCCCAAACAATTCGCGTGATGGTCATCAACATCATGAGCACCACTCACAATAATGACCGGTATTACTCGGTCGCACAACCCGGTCAGACCATCTCGCGAGTCGCCGTAACACCTCTTATCGCTTCGCTTTTTCGTCTGCCCTCTCGGCATCGTCTCTGTTTCTCACAAGTATGGCAGGCACGGACGTCCTGGACGGTAAAGTGCACGGCTCTTGTGAAGCGTTGCCGACCTTCGGAAGTGTGAGCAGTCAAGTGGTTGACGACCGTGCAGAATTTGGTTCGCTTACATCCTTTCATACCCCATCATAATCGATCCACCCGTGGCCAGGCCGTGAAGGGGTTTGGGTCGAATCCGCTCTGCGTCCTCACTAGCCTGTGTGCTAATTGTCAACGGCCACTTGCAGCAACGATGTCGGCTGCACACATGTGAAGGCACTATGGAGACGAAACGTTCCCGTGGAGCACTTCCGGTGCAAGCTCCTTGACCGATTTCACGAAGAAGTACAGGTCCACGTACCGCCAACATCGCACATGGCATTGATCCTGCAACACTCACGGTCTATCACACAATATTTTCCATAGACGTAGCATCCTTTCTTGCCGCCGTTTGGATGAGATCGCAGGCTACAACACCTCGTTAGAGATCGACTCGTCCGATATTACCATTCAACACGACTCGGCAGGCGGCAACTTGGTTTCGGCTTTTATTCGGTATATGCGGGATCGCCAGTAATATATCATGATCTCCGACTTCCACGGCTACCAGCAGGTCTTCTCTTACTTTTCGTCTTCGGTCAGTCTCACGAGTGGCCGAATACATCGCTCGCCAACTTTTACTCCTGCGATTACATCGGTGTGCATGCATCCGTAGGCTCCGTTTGTTCGCGTAATGGAGTGTCTATATTTCTCCTGCATCCCTGAACCCACGGGTAAGGACACGACTTTAAGGATTCCCGAGGACTTCAACCTGTCCTGGGGCTGCTGTGCCAACGTCGCACTTGATTGGATCGCTACAGTGGAATATAGAGAGGAAGATGGGATCAGGCGCAGGCGAGGAGCAAATTACTACCTAAGACTTGTTGCACGAACCAGGGAATGGCGAGACGCTGACGATGATTGCAGGTTGGGTCGACCATGTTTGGCGAGATTTCAGAGGTTAGTTCTCTCCCGAAACATGTACAAGCCTAACAAAGCGCCATTCAATGTCGCTGGGTATATATCATCCTTACTGCGATTCGATACCACTCGATTGTGAGGGTCCGTGGTACTTTCCGGTGGGAATTCTCCCAGCCACGAGGACACTCCATAACTGTCCCGGAACTATGTATGTGGGACATTCGCCAGTCAATCTTCTAATTACTACAGCACCGATCGTCGATGACAGCCGCACCTCCACGAGAATAACGGAGGTATTATATATTTTGCGTACGTTTAAGCTTTTTGCCCAATCACCCTGCCGGGATCGAAGCGATGTGGTTTTATCAGAGCAAATTGGCGTAGCCGGCCGCCAGATTAGACTATGACGTCGCCGTACTCGTTGCCCGCATGGACATGCTATCGTCGATAACTCCAAGTGACTTGGGCTGTTGCGTGTCTCCGAGCACGTCGTCAATATCTACGAATTACTTTGGTGGTACGTAGGGATCAACCAATTCCCTTTCGTCGTCCCCCCCTTCACTCCAGTTCCGGGTCGCTATGCTAGCATTCGACGGGCGGGTCAACCTATTTCTTCTTTTTGTTCCTCAAGGTAGTCATTACTGATGAGGATCTAGGAACCATATTGTCGTAAGAGATAAACTGCGGAAAGATGGTCATTACTTGCCGGTCATGACGCACCCGTGTGCCATGTGGGTGCACCAGATTCCGCACGTGCACTTGCTGATCATTAGCATGTAAGCGTATATAAGTACAGTACAATAGTGGTAAGCTCGTTCCCCAACATCGACCATCTCCTACCTCGTGCATTTATCCTCCCTGGCTAGACTTCCTCAGAGCGTTCAGAGCCATGTCGCCTAGCCTATACATCCCGAACCACGGTAGATGGGTTGCGCACAAGCCAGCAGCCCTTGATGGCTGGACTTACGATCAACTCACCCTACCTCGTGCTCAACTACCTCTCGTCAAGGAAAGTGTTCCGATGATCGGAAACTTGCCCCAGTCATCCAGGAGTTCCAGCAGCTCATAGATGACGATCCGGAGCTCTTCATGTACTTCCACAAGATGTTCGATGAAGTGCGGCGACCAAATGGCGATTCAGATAATGTAGTAACGTTTACTTGACGCTCGGAGCCCTTCGTTTACAGCAATACAGGTTAAGGATTACAGAGAATTAATGGTGACGCTCAACCGTATCATCACTCAGGCACCCAGATTCGGTGGTGCCAATAACCTTGTCATGGGTGTTCCCATGTACGCTGTACTCGCTCCGTTTTGCAACACTCCATCCGGTTACAACATCTTCATCAATGCAAAAGTGAACGCCCAACTTCATAAGATATTTGATGTCTGGGCCGAATTCCTCGTCTCTCCCGAATCTCGTTACGTTCTTACTAAGAAGGATCAATGCTGGTTCAGCCCAACGGCCCTAGACGTCATGTCGCAAAGGCTTGGGACGAGTTTCTATGATACTTGGGTTTGCAGAGATAGTGATCCCCGACAAACACTATGGCTTCACGTCCTGGGACGATTTCTTTACCAGGCGTTTCCGGCCTCACATGCGCCAAGTCATCGATCCCTGATAATCCCGAACCTAATTACTTCCGCCGTGTGAGGCATACGTTCACACCATCCAGCCGAACGTCCGGGCCTTGGACAAGTTTTGGATCAAGGGGCATTCGTACTCGCTCTCCCACATGTTTAGCCACGACCCCCTTACACCCCTGTTCGTAGGCGGCACCGTTTATCAGGGTATTTTGAGCTCCCTCGACTACCACCATTGGCACAGCCCCGTGGATGGAGTGGTTCGAAAGACTCGCCTCATCCCGGGCACCTATTACGCCGCACGTTTGGACAATGACTCCGATCCGGATGTCGTTTCCCGCTCCCAAGATTTTGTCACCGCCATCGCTGCGCGTGCTTTGATCTTCATTGAATCTGACAATCCAGTCATTGGTCTAATGTGTTTTGTTGCTGTGGGCCTCGGGGAGGTATCGACGTGCGAGATTACGGTGAAGGAGGGGGACAGGCTGAAGAAAGGGGATGATCTTGGATCATTTCATTTCGGCGGCTCCACCCACTGTCTCGTCTTTCGCCCACAGACGCCTGTGAAACCCTTCCCTCATGTTCGACCGGGGACGCTGCAGAACGTCAATAGTAATATTTTTTATATTGAAAGTAGAACTGACAAGAACTAACTGCTGTATTGCAACGTGGACAATTTCTTGTCTCTGTATTTATCTTGGACTCATACTACATTACCAGAGTACTGTACGATAACTAGCATATGTATATCCATATCGTAATCATGGTTTATAGCTTGACCTATGTACATATGTCGAGGATGCTTTTTTAAAGAATATACTCATATGAGTTGCCGTCTTATTATGGACGTGGAATTGTCTGAAGCGCTCGTAGTGACGGGTTGCACTTTTAGTGTCTGATCGGAGTTATCCCCACTTACAGACTTACAATAATGACAGCTGATGCCTTTTGAGCTAAGGAGTTTGCACAAGCCCGCGAAGTCACTTTGACACGAACATAAAGTTTTACTGACCCGCAAGTCGCAACTGCATTGTCACGATCGGTACGGAGTTCAAGCTAGAAGAAATATATTGCGAACACCACAGGCTACAGCTGATACTTTACCACACTAGTTGTTCTTGTCTTCGTTGGCGAGTGTCCTGAGTCGGATCACCTATCCAAAGTAATATAAACCATACATGCAATTTCCTCATTATTCTCTTCTATGTGCAGCCACTTTTATTAGAGAGGTGGCGATACACGGAAATATGCGTTTGACCGAGTCAAGTACTGTGCATCGATAATTTAGTGACTTATTCGACCTCCGTAATTGCAATGGGTGGCCAGGATCCTAGCTCTTGATGTCGCGCTCTTAACCATCGGTTCCATCATACGAGGCCCAGAGTCATTGGGTTCGGTGCTGTTGTACCCTTGGCTCAGCCACAGGTCGGACGATCTACTGTGCCAAGTCATATATTCAGGACGCCCATAATACTGCCTTTTGATTGAAAAATAAATACTCTAAGGTCGTCTACAATGAAGGATGGCAGCTCGAGTGTTCTCCCGAGAACTATCAACATAGGCCAGCTACAAACCATAATTACGAGTGCAAGAAAATTACTTTGAGAAGAAATTGTGCACGTTGCAATACAGCAGTTAGTTCTTTTCAGTTCCATTCTCAATGTAGAAAGTATTGCTATTAACGTGCTGCAGCACCCCCGGTTGAACATGAGGGAAGGGTTTCAAAGGCGTTTGTGAACGAAAGACGAGACAGTGGGTGGAGCCGCCGAAATGGAAGGACCCAAGACCATCCCCTTTCTTTAGCCTGTCCCCCTCCTTCACCGTAATCTCGCACGTCGATACCTCCCCGAGGCCAACGGCGACAAAGCACATTAGACCGATAGCAGGGTTGTCAGATTCGATGAAGACCAACGCACGCGCAGCGATGGCAGCGACAAAGTCTTGAGAGCGGGAAACGACATCCGGATCGGAGTCACTGTCCAAGCGTGCGGCGTAATAGGTGCCCGGGATGAGGCGAGTCTTTCGAACCACTCCATCCACGGGGCTGTGCCAGCGGTGATAATCGAGGGAGCTCAAAATACCCTGATAAACGGTGCCGCCTACGAACAGGGGTGTAAAGGGGTCGTGGCTAAACATGTGGGAGAGCGAGTACGAATGCCCCTTGATCCAAAACTTGTCCAAAGCACGGACGTTGGGCTGGATGGTGTGAACGTATGCCTCACACGCGGAAGTAATTAGGTTCGGGTTATCAGGATCGATGACTTGGCGCATGTGAGGCCGGAAACGCCTGGTAAAGAAATCGTCCCAGGACGTGAAGCCATAGTGTTTGTCGGGATCACTATCTCTGCAAACCCAAGTATCATAGAAACTCGTCCCAAGCCTTTGCGACATAACGTCTAGGGCCGTTGAGCTGAACCAGCATTGATCCTTCTTAGTAAGAACGTAACGAGATTCGGGAGAGACGAGGAATTCGGCCCAGACATCAAATATCTTATGAAGTTGGGCGTTCACTTTTGCATTGATGAAGATGTTGTAACCGGATGGAGTGTTGCAAAATGGAGCGAGTACAGCGTACATGGGAACACCCATGACAAGGTTATTGGCACCACCGAACCTGGGTGCCTGAGTGATGATACGGTTGAGCGTCACCATTAATTCCTTGTAGTCATTCACCTGCATTGCCGTCAATGAAGGTTTCTAGACGTCAAGTAAACGTTACTTACATGATCTGGATCGCTATTTGGTCGCCGCACTTCATCGAACATCTTGTGGAAGTACATGAAGAGCTCCGGGTCGTTCTCTATGAGCTGCTGGAACTCCTGGATGACTGGGGCGAGTTTCCGATCATCGGAACACTTCTCCTTGACGAGAGATACTTCAGCACGAGGTAGGGTGAGTTGATCGTAAGTCCAGCCATCAAGGACTGCTGGCTTGTGCACAACCCATCTACCGTGGTTCGGGATGTATACGCTAGGCGACATGATTTCCAAAGGTTCCGAGGAAGTCTAGCCGATGAGGATAAATGCACGAAATAAGAGAAGGTCGATGTTGGCGCGGGAGCTCACCACCTTTGTACCGTACTTATATACGGTCACATGCTAATGGTCAGCAAACGGACACGGGTGTGGCATGACCGGAAGGTAGTGACCATCTTTTCCGCAGTTTATCTCTTACGACAATATGGTTCCTAGATCCTCATCAGTGGTGACTACCCTTAGGAACAAAATATAGAGAATTTAACAATTAGGTTGACGCGCCCGTGGAGTGCTAGCATGGTGGTTTGGAACTAGAGTGAAAAGGGAAACACGGCAAAAGAAAATTAACCAGTCCCTACGTACCGCCAGAGCCACTCGTGGACCCCAACCATTTGACGACGTCCTCGGGGGCGCACGTAAATGCCGAGGCCAATTGGATTTATCGACAATAGTATGTCCATGTGGGCAATGACGGGGAGATTATAGCCTAACCTAGCGGCGGGCCACGCCAATTTTCTCTGATACCAACCACATCACCTCGATCACGGCAGGGTGGTTAGGTAAATGGCATTTACTTGTGCAAAATACATAATACCTCCGTTGTTCTCACGGAGGTGCGGCTGGCGGTGGTGTAGTGTTAGCAGGCGGACCAGGGACCGGCCCACATACATATGTCCAGGAACAAGCAGAGGCAATTGAACAGTAGCTTCGGGGTGCTTGGAGACATTCCGACTGCAAAGTATCACCGACTCTCCCACCTTCAAGCGGTATCGTGTGGTAGTTATACCCACCTACACTGAGAATGGACGACACTTGGTTAGAACGCTCGTAGAAGTCTCGATAGAACACACATCTGGAGTCTCGCCAATCATCGTCGACCCAATCTGCAATTATCGTCGGTGTCTCTCCACTCCCTGGATCGTGCCAAGGGAATATGAGGTGGTCGTGCAATGGGTCTTTTTTTTTGCTCTGTAGTAACTAACTTGTCCTTCACCTACACCTGAGCCCATATCCCTCTCCATTCTCCATAGGGACGATATAATCGAGTCCCTTAGAACAGATTAAACTCCTTGGAAAGGCATCAAAACGCACTCATGCAAGAGAGATATAGACGCTCCGTTCCGCAAAGCCGAAGCCAAGTAGGAAAAATATTACACTGCACGAGCATTAATTGCATGAGTAAAGGTTGGGTGATGCATTCAGCCCTCGTGACACCGACGGAAAGCAGCAAAAGAGTTGTGGGTAGGGGCCGTGGAAGTCGGAGTTCGGGTGATATGTTGTCGGTGATCCGGTGGGCCATCCCTAATAACTAACTACTAAATCACACTTTTTGAACAACCGCGATTATGCTTCTTTTATTTTTCCGCGACATTATTTATTTCTCCGGTTTCATCCTGCTGTATCTACTGCATCCAATCCACTGTCTTGCATCTCATGTAGTCGCCTCTTTCCTCATCTTTGTAAACAAGGTGAGATCTGCCGACGCAACCCGGCCTTTTGTTTATCATGCAACACGTCACGCGGATGTGCGCCCATGTGGGTCGACAAAGTCATTTCCGACCCTCTCCAAGCCGGCCATCAGTACGACGGCCGCGTTACAGCATATACTTCCTACAGTTTGAATTCTTGGAGCTCTCGGCAATTACTGTTACCTCAAATTGGTGAGTGTTGAAACATTAGTGCTATTTCATCGCTTAGCAAGTGCTGATCGGAGCCCCCGGATCCCTCGACACCACCCGGAGTCAGCTGCGACTGGCCCTCACGGCCAGTAATTTGTTCCATGGTTCAGATCTCTTGCGACGCACAGACCGGTGTCCAATAAGACCGAATGCCAAGCTGCCAAGCCGCCAACTACCGAGTCGTCCTGAAAATATCGAGTCAAAGTCAATCTCGTCAACAAGGTGATCATACCCCGCGATTGCATCCGATATGGCAGCAGGGAATGGGTGTTTCGGCTTGTAAGGCTCCGCAGTCGATAACCTGTACTCGATGGAAAATGTGCGGGTGATAGACTGGGAGTGTCTTCAGATGGGATGCGCAGAGGGCTGGATGCAGCCTCCATGAAGTCGGTTAAGGCATCGCCGTGCAACTGAAATGTCACACATTTCTGGGTTGTACCAAGCAGATGTTGAATTAACTTCACCGGGACTGAGCATTTTGCCGTCCAGTATGGCCGTGGCCGCCAGTGCTAGTGCGTTTAATGGTGCGCCGTCAGCAACACCCGCTAAGCTTACCCTCAGTTTGGCTAGCCTGGATTACTATGGGAGTTCACACCGGTTGCCACAACCTTGGCACCCAACGTTTATTCAAATGTGTCCCTTGAGAGCTTCAATATGCCGATAAGTATCACGAACAATATTTGGGTTTTCTATTGTTGATTGTCTTGTTGATCTAGGGTTAAGTTGTTCGTAAACGTTCACTCTTCGTCCTCCTTGATCGCGAGGGCCGTTTGACGCGAGTACTCTCGTGGGTTGCGAAAGTGCCTGTGATGTTGGCTTCGATGGCGACTTGTGGAGTGACGCCTGATTTTCTTCCACTTTTCCCTGTGACATCAGCCAACTCCCAATTGCTGTCCTCCTGCGACCTTCCCGTCCTCTGGAGTTCAGTATTATAGCTGGTGATCGACAACTATCCATCGTGGACGTGGAGACAGCGAGGAGATTCAGTAAAACGTATGCCTGCAAATATAGCGCAAAGTAAACTGTATTGGTTGGGCGTAAACCGGAAATTTTAATTGCCATCCCCTGAGTGCTCTCGATACACCTCCAGCAAACTAAGCAAGTGAACTAATTTTGGATGAGGAGCCAAGGGCATCTATATATATCATATGCGGACTTTGGGAAGGGGAACAACCGCGCCCGGTATGTACTGGTGAGGGCCATCATCATGGTAGTTGTTGTCAGCCGAATAAACCATGCAATTTTGGTTTACCTCGCCTCCATCTACGACTTATGTAGAGCACACCTGGTCGTTGTCTTGTAATTCTCGGAAGTCTCCGAGTTTCGAAAGCGATCAGTCACATCATTCCTGAAATTAACATACTCAGACAGCTGCCGAACTTACGAAGAAATCAGAAGAAACAGCTGCTATTCCGATTATAACTCAATTTGGGCGAGTTGACCGTTACGTGGCCTATAAATATACACCTGTGGGTTCAATGTAGCACTCTATACACCCCAGTGCTGTGGCAATGGCAATGGTATCGCGGAAATACCATACGATTAGAAAAGGCCGCCAGCCTGGTATATACTTGACTTGGTTGGTGGTGCTCCTCTCAGCATGACCAATTCCAGCAGAATTATCAATCAAGGGAAGAATGCGAAGCACAGGTGAAGGCCAGGCTTCCCAGGCGCTGCACTCAAAACGTCCTCCACACGAGCAGAAAATCGCAACAGGGAAGCTTGATGTTTTATCTGTATTGGCAAGAATGGCTCAGCCGATACCAGCTGGCCATCAACCCATCACTAGTGCTCTGCAGTCCACCCTGCACCCGATGTGGACGCTAAGGAGTTCGACATCGTTGTATTGCGATGGTGTGTGTAAATTAAATGGCCAGGCTGGCTCCGAAGCTGACACCGGCGCGTGGTGGGGCCACGACGACCTTAGGCGCAGTGCAAGCACCCGCCTGTCAATTACAAATCGCTAAATTATTGTTGAGAAATTTGTCAACGGTGCCCTGGAGACCAAAAGTGCTGAACTCATAATGAGGATGTTTCGAAATTCCGTGCTACAGAAAATGAAAGTACATACCAGTGTCGTGCTTACAGCTGGAGGCATAAACGCAGGATGGAATCCTCATAATCTTTCGCCACGTCGGAAAAATGTAACTCACGACGATAATCCTTGTTCTTGCCTTTGCTGCACACGTGTGCGCAGACCAGTGTACCTCATTCCCGGGTATTGTGGACCAAACGATTACATACGTGTGCACGTTAGATGGCGAAAGCATCTGCCAGTGAGCTCAGCTGCTTGTCCATATCGCCATGCGCGGGAGCGGGATACTGACACTTAGCTTTGTTCAGTTATGCCGGGGGAGACCGTTGGAATACAGGCCCATACTATGCTTATTTCGTGCATGCGGCCCATTTCCTCTGCGCGATAACAGTAACAGCTTCAGCTCTTGCCCACTTGATGTGGGTACAACTTTGATAAACTGCAAAACATGCCCTGAGAATGTTTATGCAAGGATGTTGAAGCTTGAAGGACCACTCTGTAATAGATGTTGGGAAAGGCACGACGTTTCTCACAGTCCTTATAGCCGGTCTACATTTCCTCACCCTGTTAGCCAAATGCAACCATATACTGCGACATTTCGGGGCATACATCATCAATACACCCGCAGCTGATTTGAAACACTTGCTTGAACTCCACTGCACGAAACTTGTCAAGCTGGCGCACGTTTTCTCGAGAGTTGTTCCATGTTGTCAAAAAGGGAAAGGCTCCAGAGAAAGATCGATAACGTCCACGTGGCGAGGCGAACCGACGGATTTCGTACTGGCGCTGAACCGCCTTCGCAGAAGGCCGCGATGGGGGATATTGTCACTCCAGATTCCAAAATCACATTGTATGTTTGAGAACGGCGGTGACTTGCAACCGGTAATTGCATAAACTCGCAGTTTACCTTGTTGCCATTGAAGGAGGTTAGATGCAGTGCGTACAGCTTATAGAGTACAGAAAAGGCGTGCTATTAGTAGCGGTCCTATCCCCATCACGACGAATCACCCAAGCAGAATTTGTCAGAGCAATCGTGCGGGTTTTTTGCGAGAATTGTACTTCGTCAGCTCGCTCGATAATACGAGTCTTTGCGACGAGTTTGGGAGTAGTAAGTCATCTCCATTATACGAGCTGGTCTGGATGGCGACTCCACTCATGGTCAGCCAGTGCCCGATACTACCGCATGACTCATGCACCGTTTTAATGCAAGCAAGGACTATTACCCCACTAACGTGTTGTGTCATCCAGGTATACATTGTGGTGCTTCAAGTTGTGCGACTGACTTTGTCATGCAGAGCTTACAGTGCGATGGCAATGTCTCAACTAGATGAATGATCGAAGAACAAAACGACACGGCTAATCAAAGCGGTGCATGGGACAGGTATAAAAATGTCCTTGCTGATCAGCTAAAGCCCACTTCCTTAGTTATGCCCGCCATTCAACCTCCAAACAAAGTCCTCGTCACTGGTGCCAATGGATTCGTTGCCATGTGGATTGTCCGCGACCTCCTCGAGCATGGCTACTCTGTAAGGGGAACTGTTCGCTCCGTGGAGAAAGGCGAATACCCCAAGAATTACTTTGCAAACTATGCGTCCAAATTTGAAGTCATCGTCGTTGAGGACATGACCAAGGTCAATCTTTCCTCAGTACCGAAAAACCATCTGCTGTCATACTGACCTCCAGACACCCAGGAAGGGGCATTTAATGAAGCTGTCAAAGGTGTGGAGGCAATCGTTCATACTGCTTCCCCCATATCAGTGAACTGGGTGCGGGTTGAAGGTGGATTATGAAATACTTACTACATATTGCGCATTTTCATGATCGTTTGATAGATGTGATAGACCCTGCTGTAAAAGGAACGACAAGGCTTCTACAGAGTGCGCTCAAATACGGGTGAGTGGTCTCACGACAAGACGAAAGCAGTCGACCTAAACAAAGAGCTGCTTCTGGTCATGCTTATAGTCATTTCGTCAAACGCATTGTGTACACCTCTACCGGGGCAGCCGTGCGACCCGAGACCCGTGAATCCTCTACTTTTACTGTTTTCACTGAAGAAGATTGGAATGTCCGAGCAATTGAAATTCTCAAAGAGCAAGGAGACAAGACGTCCGCTGCCACAGCGTATCATGCCTCCAAGACGCTCGCGGAACAAAGTCAGTATATCGAAAATTAGAACCGTTTACACTTACATGATCATTTCGTCTAGGCGCATGGAAATTTGTGAAGGACCACAGCGACGAAATTAGCTGGGATTTGACAGCATTAAATATACCACTTGTATGGTTTACTCCAGAGCAGGCCATTTAACTGGTTGCTGACCACCATTTTTTATCCAGACTCTTGGGGTAATGTAATCATGCTTTACCGAAGGATACAGCGGTCTGACTGCTTGGGCTATATTTCGGATCAACAGCCACCTATCCACGATGTGACTGATCCCTCTTCACTCAAATCCTCCATGCGGTGGTTTTACAACAACGTCGTGGATCCTGTGAAAAGTGTTGAAGAGGGGAATAGTCTAACCGGACATCCCTGGGCCGATGTTCGGGATGTAGCCAAGGGACATCGACAGGCTTTGGAGAAGGAAGAAGCAGGGAGTGAACGGATCATCATCGCAGGTAGTTTTATCGACCTCTGTTTCAAATGACATTCTAACATAATGTGAAGGGCCTTGGACTGCTCGGCAAGTCTTTAGTACGCACAAGTGAGCTTCTTTAGAGACAGATTGTTATACTGATATTTCCGAAGTCGACACGGCGAATGCACTCGAACCCGCTCCTAAACTGTCTAGGCCACTACCAAAGGGCGACCCGGGTTCTAGTTATCCAGCTCCACACGGGTATGACACCTCCAAGTCGCGGCGCATCCTCGGATTGGAGTATCATTCTTTGATGGAGACGACGAGGGACGTACTTTTAGACTTCGCCGATCGTGGCTGGTAGTGTTCGGTAGATTGTTTCGCTGTTGTTCGAGTTGCATACCACCGCTCGGAATATAATATCGTCACTGATGCAATAGTTGCCAGGGGGGAAAAGGTATTAGTGTCTACCTGAGCCCCAGTATCAGTAGTACCCGGGGCACCGAAGAGTAAAGCTGCAATCTTACTGCTGTCCTTTGGTGGTAAAGGTCAAGCGGACGGTAAGCAGTCTGACCAACCTACATACGCATTCCAAACCTATGGAGTCAATGTCACGACAACCTTCTCAGTTCAATGGTATTTGTAGCTACCTACCATCCCCAAACTGAGCTTCGCAGAGTACTCGGTCCATTGAAGATCGTACAGGAATACTTGCCATCGGTCGCTTTGATCCAGTCTCCCTTTGTGCGGCTTGGTTTCTCCGAAGGTTCAGTTTTTACAGCATGACCGCTGGGTAACCATTCTCGTACACGAGATATAAAGTATCTGCGGTGTTAGTTGACGTTCGACCTTTGTTTGCGAGCTTCATCGAATGTCATACCAGAAAATCCTCTCAAGCATGTTGGTCATTCAACTTCGTGCTGGAACATAACCTGCGATAAGACGCGTACATGGCTGAATAGGATGAAGCAACCGCTGGCAGATCCGTCCTTACATCCACATGTGACCCTGCGGCCCAGCTGTGTCGGAGAGGAGGACAGTTAGTTTGACCACGAAGGTCGACCTGGATAAAAAGTCTATAATGAAGTAAAACATATACACAGCTGGTTCTAGTTTGCGTTGAAAACGTAGTTTAGTTGGGAAGGCCGGAGTGTTGTGGTTGTGGAGTCCCACTTGAAACAGCTCGGCGACCAAGTATGATGAGCGAGTCGTTAAGGGACTCAAACAATTACCCCATGCACACTGTTTGCCAATTGTGATATTATCTCTTCCGATGCGACTAGCTCAGACGATGCACTGCCAAGGGCGCCAGGTAACCTACAGGAACAGTCAGAAGCCAATTGATTGGGCGAAGGTGGATATTCAGTAAGTAGAAATAACCCTTGGCCAGCCCCACGGGTCTGTTGGTGCGTGTTGGACGGCGTCATGCGTGTTGATCAACCGTTCTAACAGCTCAACGATACCCAGACTGGACGCTGTTCGACAGTCGTCGTGTTGAGTCTGTCGTCATCTCAGAAGATGCCAGCATATGGCGGTGGCTACCGCGGTGTACCCGTGGATACACGTTTTCACGATCATGACTATTACCCATCGCTTGAGGATGATGGTGGCGCAAGCGAGCATTATGCTCAGCCAACGGTCCGCAGGGACCGCTACAGTCGACGACCACGCAGGCTCAGGGACGTAACGTGGATGTCGTCCAGCACGTCTCAGAACACCAGCTCGCAGCCGAACATTTCCCAGCCTAATTTTCCCAACTCATCCGCTACTCCCGCTAACATTACACCCCGTACACCACTCGCAATGCCCCATCCTGATGAATTTATTCCTCCTCCTCCGCCACAGCCCGTCGATCTTCCAACACCCGTCATGGGACGATCCACCGTAATACCGACTCCCGCGATTGGGGAGCATATGACTTTACCTGATGAAAATGACATGGATTTTCACCAAGTGCCGTATGTTCCCCATCGCATGGGTCCCAAGAAGCGCTTCGTTGGAGGTTTTATCAACACACTTAAAAGGTTCCCGGTGTTCGGCAAACGAAAGAACCTCAGAAGACGCTCATATGAAAACGTCCAAGCACCGACTCCAATACTGGAGTCGCAATTAGAGGAGGAGTCTGAGCTAGAAGACGAACGTGGCGTTATGCCACAACCATCTGAGCCGGGGCTGGAGCCTGGGCGTGTGGTTGCTTCCTCACTAGTACAGTCCCCGGATCCAGTGGCACAGATGCCTGGGCCATCGGCATCATACTCTGCCACACAGGTTTATAGTGGCAATCTTTCATCCATAGGGACGCCAGCCATGGGACAGATTCCGATTCCGATCGAGCGATCGGCAGCGCCATCTGTTTCGTACCCTGCCACACAGGTTCATAGTGGAAATATCTCATCCATAGGGACACCAGCCATGGGACCGAATCCGATTCCGATTCAGCGGTCGGCAGCACCATCGCCTGCAGACCTGCAGCAAGCATTTTCCATGATGGATGACGACGATAACCGCAGCTTATCGGAGGAAGATGGTGACGTCGGTATGCCATACATATCTCCCCCCCGCACTTCCACACCTGTTCACCGACATCGCCATCCTCGCCCATCCACCCCTGCACCCTTCCCATATGTAGCGCCTCCCTACGACCCGGTCATTCCTCCGCCCATCGGGACTATGGGACCATCACAAATGATTTCCTCATCCTCCCGTCTCTACGACCCATCCGGCCGTGCTCACTCCCCCCACAATACAACTTTCCTGTCTCAGCTCGCGCGTTTCAAACGATTCGTTCACGGAGTCGACCAATTGCCGTTCTCTTCTGGAGATCAAATAGCGGACGAGTATGTGCCCTCTCAAACACACCGCAGCAAGACGCGGGAACAGAAGCGAGAGCACATGATATCGCCGTCGTGGTACAATTCTCGAGAGCCCACCCCTCAAGCCTTCATCTATACTAACCCCGTACTCGGCTTTGGTGCTGTTCCCGCTCTCGATGTGATTCCTCCGCCTGTACATAAACCAGTACCATGGGGCCAGCCGTGGGATCCGTTGGCGCCGGGGAGGTTGTGGGACACGATGCCACCGCCGCCTTTGGGCGCCCCTGGTGGTGCGCCTGGGATGGTAGAAGTCAATTCGGGTCTAGGACCATCTGTTCCATATGGATATGCGCCTGATAGGCAGCCGGTATTTGTATATCCATCCGCTGGCCGGTTTGTCGCTCCCGCCGCGACTCCCAGCAGATGGTGACCGATTGTTACTTTTCGTCCATGCTATGTTGCTTTCGTTGTTACCATTCACAATTACTAGACGCGACCTAATGTGTACTTAGACGTGTATTTGTGTCCATTAGGATAGGGGAATTCGACTCTTTCTGGCAGCGTTAGTAAGCGCACACACAATTTCCCACGACTTGGTCATACTTCCCACGGTATCAGCCTCTCAACAGAGCGGACGCGCAGAGGCACAAACACACCCTCCGACACAAGTTCCTCAAGAAAACGACGACATGGTGAGTTGTTCTGCTTCTCGTGCAGCGGTCTCTGTGCTTCGGATGCTGGTAATGCGATTCGTTGGGTCAAACTGGATGGGTGGGAGGTTGGATGCGGGATGAGTTGGGTGGATGCATATGGATCCGTGTTGGGACAGCTTGATCGACATCATCGTTCTTCGGTGTACATTGGGCAGAAACAGGCTCGTTTAGGTGAACTGTTTTACTGACATTGCTTCTGTGCCTTGTTTTCGTAGACGAAAGGTTCGTTCAATCACCCCGACAATTGGCAGGGGCAATGAATGCTCACACCTTCCACTCATTTTTGGTTTGACTGCGGGATTGATGGCAATCAGGTACTTCGTCCTTTGGGTACGTTGACCATCCGATCCGTGTTCTTGGATTGGCTCACGAAGTCTATTTTCCGTTCTTCCAACCGTACTCTGGTTGCATACGCAACGAATGGTTAACTGGATTGCACCAACAACAGTAAGAGGCACACCAAGACACACACGCTCTGCCGGCGATGTGGAAACCGCGCGTTCCATAAACAACATAAGAGTGCGCAATCTGCTATCCCATGCTCGCACTATGATTGACCTTTTTTCTCAATTGTATTAATCTTGCGGGCTTTTACTACGACTTGACCACGAAATGTGCACGTGAACAGCCTGTGCCCAATGCGGATATCCTTCTGCCAGGCTGCGTTCGTACGAGTGGGGACAAAAAGCTAAGCGCCGAAAGACCACCGGCACGGGCCGCATGCGGTACCTCAAGACTGTTGCCAGGCGATTCAAGAATGGATTCAGGTGTGAAATCTCTTTTTGCTGTTCTCAGGTTCATACTCAGTACTTGCAGAGAAAACACCGTCGCCAAGAAGCGCGTCAGAAAAACTACCGAGGCATGAGCCAGGAGGCTATCGGGAGGGACAGGGGAGATTGGGAGAGGAGGCAGTGGTTGAGAGACAGACAGGCTTACCGCATTCCTGAACCTCACCTCCCCGATTCCCTGGTGGGACGGACAAGGAGCCGTCCTTCTATTGGCCGCCATCGCTGTTTGTATCATTCTCAAGCTTATCATTTGCCTTATGTTCTCCCCGCAGTCTCAATCCCTATTGCATGCATCGAATACATGGATTATGCCTTGCCATGCTCATTCTTTTGTGCTTAATCATGGTGTTGACTGAGTGCCCGGGGCTTGAGTCGAATCCTTAAGTGATTATGCCACGATGGTGGGCTTCTAACCGTCCACTGCGTCCACGACAGTTTAACCTACCGCTGTCGCAACTAAATGAACCTTCGCTGAATCGATCCACCAGTTCAAGTCGAATTTCTTCCTGGGTCGTCCTATTTGGTGATAATTTAATCCTTCTCTAGTCTTCTCCCAAGCACTTTTTTTTTCCGAGATCGTGACAGAGACGATATCGTCCAGGAAGAAATCCCGCCGTACTGCCCTCACTGTCCACTTGGTTATCCCTTAGACGTTCCCTCGTGAATGGCAATTGGAAGGGAATTAGCCGTACCATGCACATTGCACTCCAAGACACCTGACAGGTTATGGAAGCAGACAGTGACACCATTATCCAGATTCCCTCAATGTACCGCCTAGTGCCGTACCCTCAGAATCCACAAGTAGGCCTCGCGTCGGCCTTGCCAAAGGGTACGCGTTCGACTCGGCATCGTCGCAACTATAAATACCTGGTTGCTGGGAACCTGCATCCGAATTGCATCTGGGTGCCGACATCGACGGGCAAGTATCGTCGATTTCAGCAATTTCAGCGTTCTCACCTACGGCGAAATATTATGGACGTATGCACTGAATTTTGTCAGAAATTGCAGAGAACTTCGGCACATCGTCTTGGTGAACCCTCCGTCGAGGATGCGCGGTTTCAAGATACGGCGACAATCGACTCAGCCCCACCTATCTTTTGATTTCAAATCACCCAGGGGCGACCGGTCTCTAATGAATTAATTCACCATTCCTTCTCGCACTTCGCGCGATCCGTTGAACGTATTCATACAGTACTACTGTGGAGAAAAATCGAGTGAGGGAAGGTTGCTAACTTGGAGTTGCAGTCGTTGGATCCCAAACAGTCGGTCAAGTTGCAATAATATTCCACCAAGTACGTGCTCGTTTGTACCGAGGATCTACCAAGGCAGAGGATGCTGAGCGCTAATTAGCAACCTTTAAGATAGTTCGGCCAAAAAACCTCCCGAGACATGAAGATATCACTTCCAGGTTCCAGCTGATCTTTTTGGCTTGCGGTTTGTAACGAACGTCAATGCACCTAGGACGAATAAAAGTAAACACGTGTGGGGAGCACGCCTGCATAAGTTAGACTACTGACCTTTTCCCCGGTCTCTCGCGTAGGAAAGATACGAAGAATACACCCAAAACTCAACCTGGAGCTGGTGCCGGGCAGCCATTGACAAGGCTTCACAGATTAAGGGCACGTCGGGGAGTCGAGAGCTCACACGAACGGCCTTGAGAACTGTCAGTTACGGCGCTGTTAGAGAATCCTGATGGATTCTCTTCGCAACGGCGTTTAAGCATCGAACAATATAGATGCAATGTTGTCATTGACTAGTCCGCTATAAGGGCGATGCGAAATGGCAACTGATGAAATTGAAAGCACATCAGAACGGTCAAGTTCACGTATCTGGCTTCATAGAAGAAGGAAGCTCAATTGCAATCATGTCAGGGGTTAAAAAAATACAACACTGGCTTGTATTTAGGATCGCGCATGTCGAGCCACCAAACAGCACAGTCATCGGCGCAAACGCAGAATGACTATAATCGTGTGCACTAGTCATCAGGGCCATATCAGAAGCACTTCCAGAGTGCGACCACTTCCAACTTACGTATGTGTGTCGGAGGAGAGGGGGCTCTCTTGGAAGTGGGATCAAACACCAACTAGATAGGTCAGCTTCTGCAGCCATACGGTTGGTGCATCAATTTACAAGATGGTGGTCTCAGGGCACCATCCACAGAAGCCGCAAAAGGAACAGAGTCGTGGGTAGTCACTCGATACAAACGAGGACGGAACTTTGCATGGCTGCATCGGAAATTGAGGTTGACATCCACCTAGCGCCCGACACTGCATCAGACCCATCAGATTGGCGGATGCAGAGTGCAGTGACCTCATGGCCTGCCATAACACCTCAATTAACGATGCCATCGAGCTGAACGTGGTACGGTCCTGCAGTTGGGAGAAGGCATCTCTCAGCATGTTTCTGCCCACGTGGATGAAAATCACATACTGCATACGTACAGCTACCAACTCGCCAGATCTGAACTCAATCTGACTTTAACCGAGGCGGGGGAGAAGACAAAGTAACGCTCCGAAAGATTTAAAACGTGATCTACATTATAGCGTATTCATCGAGCGACAAAAGAGATAGAATATAACACATTCACAAATAATTATCATAAGACCAAGACCGTATCGCAACAAGCGGGTGAAATAGGAAATAGGAAACACGATACACCCCCGAGTGAGGCGCAGTAGACGAGAAAGGTAACGCGAATCCATATGAAAGGGGTAAGAGTGGGGGTGAAGAAGGGAGGGCGAAAGTCGTGAATGTGATGTGTGAAAAGCCCGTTTAAAAGGATCATAGTAATATAGGTATCATGGATCATAACATTAAGCCCGACGGGAGGAAAAAAATGGGGGAGATGGGGAAGTAAGAGGTAATGGAGGTCCGAAACGGGAGACAAGCGAAGAGAAAAATGAGACAACCTCCATGAGAAAAACAAAAGAGGTACTTCGGTAACAGACGAAGCAATGTCCATAAAGAAAAGTCAGAATGGCAGGAATGCGAGCGGGGCTTTGGACAAAACAAAAACAATAAAATATGATACTGTGGTAACAATAGCAAAAGAGAGAGGGGAAGACGAGCGAAGCGAGAGCAAGGGCATACTGGTTTTTTGAAGCGTGGTGGGTATCGGTATCGTTGCATGTTGAGCATAGAGGAAACGCATGGGGCAGCAGAAGACGTGGAGGAAAAAAGAATAAAGTAGTAATCAACGCAGTGTTCATTCGCGGGGGGCGGGGGCGGCCTCGCCAACAGCAGGAGAAACGGGCCAAATCGATTCGCGATTCCGATCTCCAGACCTACCAACATTCACTGGGGTTGGAGACCCCTGCTCAGCGGAAGGGTGTGCAGACGCGGCCTGTTGTTGCTGCAACACCGGCGATTGCTGCTGCTGAGGCGGCTGCGGAGAAGATGTCAATGTTTGAGTTTGTGATGGTGCTTGAGACGGTGATTGTTGCGGCTGAGAGGCATTTAGCATCTCATCAATCCCCCTCTTCACGCCCGCAAGCATCTGATCTGTTTTCTCCATCATCTCCTCAACCTTCTTCCGCTGTTCTTGCAACTCGACGTAATGCTGCTGCAACTCTCTGAGCGTAGGCACACCGCCTCCGAACATACCGTTCATCATCGCCTCATGGGGAACAGGAGGTGGCGTGTGTACGTGATGGCCTCCCAGCGTATAGTAGGGATGGCCGATCGCATGCGGTGGGGGTAACACGTACCCTACAGCGGCGGCTGCCGCTGCTGCGAGCCCTGGGTTCAGGGGCGAATGAGTACGGCTGGGCGCATTCGAACCAGATCGGATGTAACTCGAAGGTGCACCGCCATAGTCTCGTGTACCTACGAGTCCCAGTGGAGCGTAGCCATACCGCTCGCCTAGCGCTGCGGTGAGCGGGGGAAGATCGAGACTGGGATGCGGCGCAGCAATGAAAGTTCCATGGGCTGAACGCGCGAGCTGATGTGCAACCCTGTCCATATCGGCTTGAGAAGCACCAGACTGCATTGTAGCACCCCTTGCTAACGGGTGTCCACGCTCCCCTAGTGCTTCCGCAATCTGGTGGAAGCTCAGCCCGACTAACGAACGCTGTGAGCATCCTGGCCATGGGTTTAGAGAAGGATGAAAAAAAAAACACTTACCGCCGCCCTTGCGTGCCCTCCCCGTACTTCCGCCCACGTTATCATCATCCTCCGGCTCGCCCATATCCTCATCTTCATCTTTTTCCCTAAGCCTGCCCTTTTCACGATCACTCCTACCCCTCCGTGCGCGCTTTCGGCGTGGCTGCCGTTCCTCGAGACCATCGACATCGCTCTCTTCACCGCCCGTATTAGTATGCTGGCTGCCGCCAGATTGGCCGAGCCCTGCGAGCGCCTCGGCAGCCTGGTGGTCCGTGATCCGCGCGGAGGACATGCCCGCAGCCGCGGGCACTCGCTTACGGCGCTTGATCACCGTCTTCTTCATGGAATTCGGCCGATGCGTACCGTGCAACTTGAAGTACAGGCCTACATGTGCAAACGGATATCGTCAGTCGATCGTCAGCAGATCCAAGAGTTAACCAATGGGGAAAAAAAAGGTAGTGACAATACGGGAACACGCAAAAGAACTGGGCCCATCCATAAGCGGGGATTCCTCCGTTCATCGTCGGAGATAAGATAAACGTGGGAACCATCTGCTTGCCTCCCATCACGGTCCCACCCGCAATGCGGTTGCCCATAGGGAAGCGAACGAACGCCGGCCACAATTAGAACAGTAAAAGCAATGTGGGAGCGGAGGATAACCGGAAAAAGAGTGGAAAAATATGTACAGGGCTGAAACGCTTTCATATCAAGACGAAGACGTGGGTGCAGCGTCAGATACATTTACCCAAGGGTGCGGCACAAGATCGTGGTGGGAAGTGGGAAACAGGTGGTGATATCCACATAACACACCCTGTAGACATGGCCACACGAGCCCCCATATCTCACACCGAGGGTAAAAACATAGCAACAAGAAAAAAGGGCCTAGAATGAAGGGTCTGTGAGAGATATGCACTCACCGCACGCGTTGCAAATATTGTTTCCCACATCGTCCCTCCTCCAAAGCGGTGTGGTGCTCGTACCGCAGTTCGCGCAACTCAAGGCACCGACAGCAGATTTGTTCGCCTTCTTCCCACCAGTGGCACCCGCGCCACCTCCGCTGCTTCCAGTAACAGCAGCAGGCCCAGCAGAGGGACTGCTTTCCGCTTCCGCTCCGGGGGATGACATATCGATACCCACGGCACCACCCGACGGCGACTGGGGTACAGCAGTGGGCAATGGAGCACCCCCTTCTCCAGCACCGGTAGCGGCAAGGACATCGGCCTCCATTCTACTCACTACAAGCGAATTATTCAGTGTCGGACATCCCGCGCACGCGCTGGATCCGCCAGTGCCATCGCACCGCCCATCCCCAGGACACGTGCCCCCTCCAGCATTCAAGAGAGGCGCACCTGTGTTATTACCCGTCGACTTGGTTGACGGTGACGACGTGGACGATGCCTTGGGCTTGGAGGGCTTGCCAGAACCCTCCGGTTTATGCGATGTCACGGATTGATCGTTCGACGGTTTAGAGGGGGACTGCTGATTCTGGCTGGGCGACGATGACGGAGATGCTTGATTTTGATTTGTCATGTTGTCCCCTGCGCCGTTTGACGAAGGGACAGAAGAGTTGGGTAAAGAATTGGAATTGGTAGTAGTCGATGCGTTAGTAGATGAAGCAACGACAGTAGGCGTTGGAGTGCGGGCCAAAGAAGTGGGGCGAGCCACCTTGCGTGATTTGAGGTAAAGACCTATTGACAAGAGACAACGGGACAACAAGAACCCCGAAGCAAAGTTGTCCACGAGTCAGACACATTTCCAATCATCATCAGCACACTGCGTTCAACTGGCAGACGGACAACAAGCCAAACGGATGGACGGAGGACATAAACAAACCAGCACGGCAAGTGTAAGGTAAGGGTAAGATAACGGAAAATAAAGGGGAAAAGGAAACTAATGTAAGCAGTAAAGGAGCGAGGGAAACAGAGACGTAGGAAAAAGACAACCCAAAATCCAATCGCCATCACGTTGACCGGGAAACATGCCGAGAACACGCGGTGTAGATGGAGCGGCAAGGCTGCACATCAAGGTTCATGATGAGGATGATGAAAGACGCGATATAGCATCGAGGACGGATGTCTGGTGCGTGTTTGTGACGAAATGGTTACCCAGGACCCAAAGAGTGTTATGAAACACACGTGACGGCGATGGACGGAGTGAAATGAAACAGGAGTAGAGAGATGAGATGAAAACAAAGAGGAAGGCTCACCGCAAGCATTGCAGATGGTCTTGCCTTCAGTGTCGCGTCTCCAAAGCGGCGTGTCAAAAGTGCCACAGTTTGTGCACTGTGGGCGCTGCGGTTGCTGTTGCTGCTGTGCAGCAGGCTGTTGAGTGGGCGCCTCGGGCTGTTGCTGATGCTCGGGCGAAGCCTGTTGCTGAGAAGAAGGCGAATGTTGTGATGGCGGGTGCTGAGGTGGGACAACGTTAGGTGAGCCGGTAGGGTCCAAGCCACCCAAGGTGTCGTTGGAAGAATGTTGGCGGTCTTTCTGGTGCTGCAAGAGCTGTTCGTAGGAAGTGAACTCTGCGGAACCGACACGCTGGTGAAGGGGGTGAGCGTGGTCGGCGTGCTGGAGGACATGGTCGTGCTGGAGAGATGACGGGGTGTGCTGGTCTGCAGGGCTGTTTGGGGAGAACTGCTGCTGTTGCAGACGAGAAAGGTGGTGCATGTTTAGAGCCGGGGGTTGTTCCATTACGATTGGCGACATTTTTTTTTTCTTCGCGGGGTACTATATCAGATACGATTACGGGGAGAAGTTAAGATTGGTGATTAGAGGAACACTGTTTGGCGTGGATCAGCTCCACAAATCCAAGTCAAGAACAGACGACGAGACCGACGACGAGGTGGGTAACGAGTAGTACTAAGTAGCTGCAGTGGTAGTAGTAAGGGTGGACGAGGAAGGGGTGGACGAGAGAGAGAGAAGGGCGAAGCACCAGATTTTGAATGGGAACCGATAAGTCAACAGCCGACCAATCAGGTCACGCCCGTTTCAAAGATAACTCACTTCCCCACCCCCGCTTCTTTCTTTCGAGTCCGGTCCTTCACACAATTTATTTGGCTCATATTCGCATCTGTTCTGCACTCTGACCCACATTCGACCGCTCAGCTGAATTTATCAGATTTGTATTTTTCACCACTCGAAAAATATCAGCGGATATAATACGTGTCCCCTTACGTAAGGCGATACGTGATGTGTGGTGGCCGGTGGGCGGCTGATGACCTAACTAGGCAAATCTTATCTGCCCCCGCCCGCAGCCAGTCGCCTTTCCCACTCGTAATCAATCTGTTCATTAGCACAAGTTCTCCCGTCGGTAGGGTATATCATAGTGGCGTACAACTTGTCACTTTGGAAACTGGGGGGAAATGAAGCAGTTCATATACATACCGGACGAGGCTTGGAGATCAGGGGGGCTGCCCCGGCTTTGCGCTGACAAGACGCCGCCTGCGAAAGTACGACATCAAGATGCTCCGAGGCGCTCGCACACGCTTCGGGTCGCTGCAGGCGATAACAGTAGTTTCCAGCCTCGTGGGACGGGCATCGTGGTGGCCCTGATAGTTTACTCCCGTGTGACCGTATATCAGACGCTCGCATCGGCCTCTTTCTTGTTGGAGATAAGATAGTGCAAAGTGCACTATTACCGGTCACCGGTCAACCATATTTGTTTGCTTCCGAGACTTTAAAATTTTCCTCTTGGTTCCGCGCTTGACCTGTCAGAAAAGAAAAGCGACCGCGATGTTCGGCTGTCAAAAGCTTACTCAATCAGACAGTCGAGGGCCCTTCTTCCCTCATCATTCCTCCGGAGATTGGTCTCCCCAGCGCTCCATTTTCATCCGCGGAAGAAGAGGACTTCTCAAATTTGAAAGAAGTGAGCGGCCAGCTATGGATCATCGAATCATTGAACCTTGTCTATATATTCTCGAAGAGACGCCCCGATAATCAAAGATCCAATATCCAGCAGAGCGTATATACCTGGTCGAACAGCTGACCACTCGTAGCCAATAGATCGGGCACTAGCAGTCTAGGCTAACGGGAACCATGATGCCACAAGTAGTACATAGGCGCCATTTTGGATCTTGCAGAACATGACTCCCAAGTCCCCGTGACACGCCACCAACGGACTCAGACCAAAAGGAACGATCAGGAGACGTGCTACCAGGCCAAACGTCCAGCTTCCTAACTACATTATCATAACCCACCTATTCACTCGTGCTGCGAAACAGGAAAAAAAAATACGCAGCCCACCGACCAATCCAAACTTGCAAGATCTTCCCATCTGTTCTCGTGCTTAACGCCGCTCCGGCGAAACCCGGCCGCTGACATACGCTGTATTACTTCGATTAGATGACCGAGGCGATTGACGAGCATCACCCACTAAAATCCAATGGCTGAAGTGCTCACATCCCGTGCCCTAATCACGACCCAATGGTCTACGCTCGAGTTTGATAAGAGAGAACACACTTATCGCCCATGCATCGCGAACTTCTGTTTTCGCGCACACCCTGGGTCCCTAGATAAACGCCCCCTGTTACGGCAATTCTTCTATGTAGAATCCATTATTACCAGCGAGGAATGCAACGGATAAACCTGCACGGGACCATGCGTCATTTATGCGCTTATAACTTATCATTCATAATGCCTACACATACCTCCCAGCCTATCGCTCCATGAACTTAGATAAGTCCACGCGTACACACGTACGCCATCCGTATTGGATGCACGAGGCCACAAAAAGTGTGAACGGACATCATATGATTTCGATGATAGAGGGCCATACCCTATGGCACACCAAACAGATGCATGTCAGTACTAGTAAAGGTGTGAACAACAAGTACAGACCCGAGCAGTCCCACCAAGGCATGTATAACAGCCCATACAAACGGGACCCATCTGTAAGCACCCAAACGACATTTATCAACCAACGCAAGAAGCAGAACAAAGTTTTAACAACACCCACGTCGAGACCCAAAACCCACCCGCCTTGTATACACCCGCAGTTACGAACCCCATCACCGCAGCACCCGTCACAGCGCTGAAGATGCTCAAGCCAACAAACGAGAGAAAGATAATCAATGCGAACAGCAAGCGCGTACGTCGCACGTTGAGCTGCTTGCGAACTTGTCTAGGTGCAGCTGATGACGTCTCGACGCTCGAATGGGAGGCAGATAGCGCAGTCGTGTGCGCAGAATCGGGATGCAGGCTTGGCAGAGTGTTCATAGGCACTGATCTCCCTCTGCCTTCTTCGTTGACACCTGCGTGCATCAAAGCACGAAATCGTGGCTGATGCAAGCGCCCTCGTGCAGACGGGAACAACACGTTGAAAAAGGCATACGTCCCAACGAGAACGTACAAAGGCACATAGAAGATGAGCGTCCAGTAGAGGGTGAACAGGAATATGTCTGGTGTATCCACATCGGTGCATTGCAACGACGTAAGACCGATGCCCACTTACCATGTGCTTGGGTGAGATACTTCCCTCCCGGCTGAACTGGCGAAGCGCCATCTACACCTATAATGTCGATGACTGGGTTGTACAGAGACGGCCACGACACATTCCCAATGTCGACCTCGAAGAGTCTCATGCCTCTGAGCTTCTGTCCGAGTAACAAGGTAGTAGGATGAAGCAAACGCTATGATTACATAATTACACATTACCCCCTATTGCCCCACCGGCCCCAAGTCCATCCACCGCCAGCCCCTCGAGCAAGGCGAACGTCACATTACCTGACCAATTCCAAATCCAGAGCCTCAGACATAAAAGGTGCATCGTAAAACTCCATCCTCGGAGGCCGCTGAACACGTCAGCTCAACTTGGCACAGGACATAAGCAGATTCGATCGTCGTCATCGTTCAGAGTCATATTCAGAACTCGAGGCCTGAGACCAGGCACGCTCCTTGCCTTTGCCATATCCCCGATCTCCGTGCGCCCCAGTCTTTGGAGCTTGACGCCCACCTCCACTGGCATCCTGCTCGTTGTCCCCATCTAAACGCAAGTCACTGAGCGAGGGACCCTCCATGAGCTGAATTCCCCATGCTATTCCCTCAGGTGAAGCGTACGCTGGAGTGGACGGTACGGAAAACGGTGTACTAGCTTGGGCAGGAGTCGACGGTGTCGAGGACAGACCTGGTAATGACCGCCGATGGTCCGTGTGCGAGGACTTAATAGATGCCGAGGTCGATCCAGACAAGTACTCGAGTTCTGGCGTGTCCTGGGGACCCTGTTGGCGCTGTAATCCGATGATACGTAACCTTTCCACCCATCTGTAGCCAAGACGTCTGTCAATTCATGATACAAGACAGCAGGCGACCGCACGCACGCATCAGCACGATCAAGCGATTCTTTTACTACTCCCGTCACGCCTCTCACCATATCCAAGCTCTCCGTCGCAAGCGTCAGTATTTGCTGCGCAGCTCGAGTGACCGCACTCGCGGTGTGAGAGCGTGCACCACGCTGTGTTGCGATAGGCGACGCCGCCCGACTCGACGCGGGCGTACCAGATAATGATCTATCCGGACCACCGGCACTACGTTCCCTCAAATGCCGGGTGTTCCGTCCACGACGCACCGCACTTCCGCTTCCACCGGTAGAAGCACCCGCCGCCGATTTTGCACCTGGTGCACCGTCGGGTATGCCCTGCGGACGGGGCACGGACGCACTTGCACTCGCCCAACGTTGGGGAAGATGCAGAATGAATCCCCGCACGCGTACGCGTGCAGGTTCAGGCAGCGCTCCGCCGGCATACTTGCTCACTACGTCTACGACTTGCCTGATAGTATGGACGACGTCTCGACGCACATCCGTCAATGTGCGCATATGTGTTGGAGATACAAAAGAGTCGACAGAACGAGAAGAGGCGGTCCCATCCGGCTGGAGCGATGCGATGAAGTCGCGCAAGATAACGATCTGCGCGTCAATGTGGGCAGTCGCGTACTGCAGACCCAAACGCCATCACGATCAGCACATGACACAACCCCTATAATCAAACGAAAAGATCTCATGAGTACATACCTGGAGCCACTGGAGACAATACTTCAGTCTCCGCATACTCTCTTCACTAACGGCGGCACCAATGCCTCCGGCTTCGAGGAGCACAGCTTGCCATCGACTTCGTTGCACGATCGCGGCCTGTCCATTTTGGTCCGGAAGCGCATCAGGAACCTGTGATCGGGGCGTCGGTGTACGGCTGCCCCCAGTTTGCAATTCATTGGGGCTAGCGGCGTGAGCTTGACTGTATTAGGAAAAGCCATATATAGACCGGAGGGGGGGGACCTACGATCGCTCGAGAACGGAGAATGCTGTCGGCTTTCGTCAACTTGCATCCTGTCTGAATCGGCACTCGGTGGCCGACGGTATCTCTCCAACTACGTATTACACAACACTCGATAAGACGATTCGACACGGACATGGGGTCAGGTCTACGTACCTTGTCTAATTGTCTGCAGGCAAATTCGTCGAGTTGCTCAACAGGGAGTCGCTCAATTACGGGCCGAGATATACTTTTGACGGAGAACTCCATCATCTCCGCTCCATACTAGATGTGATCGAGGGATCCAAGATAAAAAGATATATTACTAATTTCAGGCGTGTATCGCCGCGGACGTACCTTGACGACTCGTGAACTGGCTTTTCCTTGTTCGTACGCTCGCAGTGCGGTATTTACGAGCGGTAGATTGGAGACCCGTGATACGAAGTCTGGGGAGATATCTTGTTGGGGGGACGAGGAGGAGGTCGCGCTGGCATGATTAGTAGTGACTGAATATGTGTCAAAGGCCAATTAAAACCCAAAAAAAAGGTAGTGACAGTGAGACTTGCATGATGACGAAGACGCGCGGGCGCCCTTTTTCATATCTCCCAGTGCACGAATGGCAATGCGTACGCTCTCATCCTCGGCCTCGAGGGAGCTCATGCCGGTCGGGGGCGATGCAGGTGATGGGGAGGGGGGAGCTGGTAGCTGAGGGGGAGGTGTATCTGGCATTTACCACTGCTACAAATACCTGGCGACAGGATGATAACGAGGGGAATGACAAGGACGGATGCAGACACGTGCAGACACCCCAATGACCAATTTCACGTGTTTCTCTTTATGTTGTTAAGTGCCGTAACAGAGTCGATTTGGTAGGTTGCCATATCAGGTAATTCCCCTAGATGTCATCTTCGAGGATGGCCGGACGCGGCTGCAACCCAAACCAAAAAAAAAAATGGGACAGTATTTAAAGTAGCGCAGTCCCCTCGAGGTACTATGGGGCTCTCTTCTTCTTTCCCTGTCAACTTGCCCAGCCATGTCGCGCCAGCCAAACACGCCCCGACCACCAGCCAACACCTTCTCTTTGTTTGACGAAGATGACGAGTCTGACTCAAGTCCTGTTTGGTCACAGCGTTCGACGACTCAGGTGTCGACGCCTGCACCGAACTTCGTCCCGCCTCTCCCGAATCCTCTTCTACCTCTTGGGGATCCTCTTCTATCCGATGATCCTCTGCTCAACCCACTAAACGACTCCACTTCGGAGTTCGCACTCTCCTCACTTACGTTTCCCGAGACTTCGGTCGACATGGAGTTTTCATTATTCTCGTGCTCACCTATCCTGCCGCCATATGATCCTGAGAACAACGCCGCTGAGTATAATGACCTGTCCATGCTCTTCCTGAATGAGCTCGAGCTGAGCCCGGCTCCAACCTTTGACCTTGAGGAGTACAACAACCAGACCAATGAAGAACCAAATTGCAATGCTTTTTCCACGACCTACTCCAGTGGTTTGACCACTAATGATATATCTACACCATCCTATTCCAACGCGTATTCCTCTACTTCAGCAATGGATACCAATGACGATAACAATGCGGGTGAGCCACATCGACAGACGCTACCTTGGGCTTCTGCTTACCTCCTTCAGAAGCTCTTTCCTCTAGCGTGGATGATAATCAATATGACCATAGATCCGATCCCCTGCCTACCAATCCTCTGCCCCCTGTCACAGGAAGATCTCGTGGTCGGAAGGTGCCCATGAGTGAAGGAGGTACACCTCCAGATCCGACCAGGACAATCCAATGTAGCATGTGCGGTCGTTGGTTTCACCGCGGGGAGCACGTTAAAAGACACATGGCAACTCTTCATTCCAATGCGAAACGTAGGTCCATCAATTTTGCTGGAAACGATTGACTTTGTGTACTCAGTGGTGTTCATTACATAGCATACGCTTGCTTGTTCCCAGCTTGCAATAAAGTCTTCAGTCGCCGTGATAACTGCAAGTACCACTATAATGCTCACTTCAAGTCTGCGAAAGGGAAGAAAAAGGCTGATCAAGAACCAAAAAAACGAGAATAGGCTTGCCACGGGGTGATCGCAAGAATGTCGTTGTAATTTTGCGTTAACGGTTGCAGTTATCCTCTTATTACTATCTCCGTGGAACTTCGGGTGTTCCCCTCAACCAGTCCCCCTCGATGATCCACTATTGCCCTCCACTATCCGATGTATCTCCCAATGTTTTCAACCTGCAGTATTTCAGCAGATCTATACACACTCGTCTGTGTTTTTTTTATGTCTGCCTCCGTCTCTCTATCTCTGGAAGCATTTCTACTTGTAGCAATAGCACTTCCTTGCATAATGACGATGTTGATCTCATTGCCTAATCAGTGACTTAACCTCTCCTCTTCGGCCACTTAACAATTCATGAAATACGGACATACGTCTGCTGTCAAGTATATCTATACACGACTATGACTCGGATGGCGTCCAACCTTCCAACCACGTCTTCATATACCAAAGAGCCGCAGATTGCACCTTCGCAATGGACGCATCGACCACACCGCTCTCCGTGATCAGGTCAGAGCAATGGAAGCCATCTCCCGCGTAGATTGGTTGCGTGTCCGTACTGGCCTTGTAAATGAAGTCCGACGAAACAGTGGCTTCGCGCCAGGGATCACCTGTGTCGATATGGGTGGCCAGATCAACGTTGGAGGGAGTGGATCTGGTAAAAAGACGTACGTTGGCCATTCGCAAAGAAGAGCCTATCGACTTCGACACCCCATCCTTGATACTCCTCGTTAACTTGTACAACTGCAGGTTGAGGTGGGGAGTTGAATGTCTGAGGAAACATATTGACACATTGCCGCTATGGACCACGGTTTCAGCACTGTAGATGTTTTTTTTTTTTAAATTTGAAGGAAAAGTGGACTACCTCGAAGTATTCCGGCGTTATGATGCGGCTCACGATTGCAGGTTGGCCAACGGGGGGCCCGTCTTGATAAAACCCTACCTGGTTGCACCTGTAGAATGTGCATCGGGATTCAACACGTGGCCTATAAGAAAGTACTTACACCATCCAGAACCACGAACGGTTCGCGTTGTCGACGGTCGTATTAGTCCAGAATGATTCACTTGGGTTGTAGGTTCCGATACACGTTCTGTACAAGGTGATTGTAGAATTATATATGCATTCGAGCAGGGTCAAGTGTGACGACATACTCAGCATCCAAATCACCGCACACTACAAAAGGAAACGTCAGTCTTACTGAATCCCGGAAAACAGATATCAAATAGGGCACACCAATCTGGTAATACGTGCTATTCCAGAACCCGCCCCACGCTTGGATAGCGTTCTCCAGACCCCAACCACCAGGACCTGCAATCTGTCCACTTTTGACTTCAAGTGCATCGCAGAACTGGAAGAACATCGCCCCAGGACCCGTGTATTGGGTCGAGTAACTGCCAGTCAAAGAGGTTATACCGCACTATGGTGAGAAGATCATTGTCGCACACATCACATCACAGGAGGCTGTAGCAAAATCTTACGGGCAGACCCGAAGTCGTCAAGGTGTGATAGCCCGCCGAGCCCAAAAGCTGATTTGAGCTCCTGGAGCTTCTCGGTATCTCCTGCAGCATGTAGTCCGTCCAAGTAAGCAATAACACTTTGCACATCGACAGAACAGTTCTGAGGCATGTACTCTTGAATAGGTTTAAAGTATGCCCAATAGTCCCTATAGACCGATCATAAGATGTGAATTCGTCATTAGAGAGTTCACGTGTGGCAAGAGTGAGGAGGCACTCACGTCATGACTTCTACGACGCCTGAAGACGAATATCCGGCATAGAAGATGCCAGGGCGGCTAGCCAAGATAAGTCCCTGCAGTGAATAAAATAAACCGGATGGCTTACTTGACCATTGTCCAGGCCGTCAATGCACCTGCATACGATCTCAGCTTTCGGCCGATACAAAGTGAGGAAACCTAACGCACCAGCATAACTTCCACCGACGAGGATCCATGGGGTAGTGTCGGGCTTGACATTATCACCACCGGGAATAGGGAGATTAGCTTGCTGAGCAAAGTACACCAAATCATCGATGGCTTGTTGTATAGTAAGGGCAGCAAGGGATTGAGAAGAGAGGTCTGGGTAAGGGTTGGATAAACCAAAGAACCGGTGCTCGATGATGATGGTAGCGCCATTCTGCTGCTGTGCTATTAGTCCGTTAATGGTGTCATTGGTAAGATAGCCGGTATAGTCTAGTAGACGAAAGTTCCATGCTCGTTAAGGTGGTCAATTTGAAAATAAGGGAACCGACTTTGGGCATTGTCCTCGCCTGGAGTCATTAGGATGACTGGTCCTCCTGCATAATCGCGCAACGTGAAGAACAATTTGGAACGCCTCGGACACAGAAACGTACCGGGTTTGTAGTACTCCCAGTCCATCCAGTAACGCTGCTTGAATGTCCCCAGACCAGGGTTTGTGTGGTCAATGAGCTGATTGAAGATGTAAACAGTGTCGAGAGATGGAACCACTGTGCCATTTGGTGTTGTGCGCTGCCCTTCGGGTGCACTGACGGGCGGGAGTACGGGGATGGCGGCGTGGGCGCAGGCTGCAAGAAGTGCAGCCACGACGAAGGCGCAAGTCATGCCTAGTGGTGCGAGTTCTAAACGAGTGGAATGCCGTCTACAAGGAATGATTTACTATATAACGGAGAAGTGGGAACGAAGGAACGCACAAGTCACAGATATCCCCAGTACTTATGTGTTAGGATTCATCAATCAGCATAGTGTAGGAGAATCCAACCATGGGGATCTTTGCGACAGCTTTGGTGTACCCGCATCCTGATCTGTCCGACGGAGGAAGATTTCATGGCACGACAGCGACGGATCGGAGCAGGCTGACTCGGCCGTTGCGGGGTTGGCAAGAAGACTCCCAGAAGACTGAATATGTGGCACTCAGCAACCCCCCCCCCCTATATGGTTGGAAAGACCAAGCAAATGCCCGAAGAATTGGCGAAACCACATGGGCGGACTGTTGTCGCCGGCTATCGATGGGAGGACCATTTCATCCCTGCAAGGAAAATTCAATTGACCAGACCATGCAAACGCAGGAAGCGTGGCATCCTGAGCATCACTGCGTCCCGACGCTGAGGAGGATCAGTCATTCTTGGTTGCAGTACATAAGCGAAGCGGAACTAGCTCTGGGTCAAGTGCAACGGAAGGGGAAACTTTGAATCTGACGCCCAACTAAATTTCATACCTGGGCCTACACATGCTACTGGACGCAAAGTAGCAATCATCTCCCAACGATCGAAAGTCACGCACTGTCCGGTCTATGCCCTGTAGGTTTGGTACGAGCGGTGATTGCGCTAACTAGGTGGATAGAAGCCAGCAAACACGTCTTACGCCACCCTCCTTCGTCCAACTTCATACGCGAAGCACCATTCTGAGACAGGTCAATCAGGGCTATTTAATGGTTTGGTGACACATGTCCCTGCTGGATCTGAACAGCGTGTCTAAGGAGTTGGTTACATCGATATTGGGAACTGGAAGCCGGCTCCCATAGTTTCTGTTCATTATCTTCACAAATTCTTTCCTCTACTAGCACGGATGATAGTTAATATGAACATAGACCCGATGCTCCTGCTTGCGATTAAATCCTCTACCCCCATCACAGGAGGTTCTCATGGTGGGAAGGTTTCCATGAATGAAGGAGATGGCAATTCAATATAACGTGTGTGATCGTTAGTTCCACCACAAATGCGAATCGTAAGTCCATCAACTTGTCTGGGAATGGTCTGGGTGCTCAGCGGTATTCATTACATCGCATGCACTTGCTTGTTCCCGACTGATAGTGAAGCGTTCAGTCGATATGATACTACCCGCAAGGTACCGTTATAACTTTCACTTTAAGTTGGCGAAAGGAAGGCAAAAAGCCGGCCAAAAACCAAAAACCAAGAAGACCAGCATAGGTCTGCGGTGGTGTGATTCCAGTTTTCCTCTTTTCTTACTTATTTCTCCGTCGGGTTCTCGGACTCCCCACCACCATCCAGCATTTTCTACCTCAGCGGATTTGTAGATGCTCCGTTGTGGTTTGTACCTGCCCCGTCTCCGTCGACAATGTGGATCGTATTTCTTGATAGCTATGGGCAGTGGCTCTCTTTCTCTGATCATGCGTGTTTCCTCCCCGAATGCTGCTCGACAATATATAAAGTGCGGACATACTTACGGTCTCAAGTATTTCCATTCGCGACTATGACTTAGGCGTCCAACCTGCCAACCACGTCTTCATATACCAAAGAGCCGCAGATTGCACCTTCGCAATGGACGCATCGACTACACCGCTCTCCGTTATCATGTCAGAGCAATGGAAGCCATCTCCCACGTAGATTGGTTGCGTGTCCGTGCTGGCCTTGTAAATGAAGTCCGACGAAACGGTGGCCTCGCGCCAGGGATCACCTGTGTCGATATGGGTGGCCAGATCAACGTTGGAGGGGGTGGATCTGGTAAAAAGACGTACGTTGGCCATTTGCAAAGAAGAGCCTATCGACTTCGACACCCCATCCTTGATACTCCTCGTTAACTTGTGCAACCGCAGGTTGAGGTGGGGAATTGAATTTCTGAGGAAACCCATTGACACATAGCCGCTATAGACCACGGGTTCAGTACTTCAGATGCTATTTTTTATTTGGAGAAAAAAAGGACTACCTCGAAGTATTCTGGCGTTATGATGCGGCTCACGATTGCAGGTTGGCCAACAGGGGGCCCATCTTGATAAAACCCTAGCTGGTTACACCTGTAGAATGTGCAACGGGATTCAACACGTGGCGTATAAGTACTTACACCATCCAGAACCACGAACGGTTCGCGTTGTCGACAGTCGTGTTAGTCCAGAATGATTGACTTGTGCTGTAGGTTCCGATACACGTTCTGTACAAGGCGATTGTAAAATTATGTATGCATTCGAGTAGGGCCAAGTGTGAGGACATACTCAGCGTCCAAATCATCGCACACTACAGAGGGAAACGTCAGCCTTACTGAATCCCGGAAACAGACAACAAATATGGCACACCAAACTGGTAATACGTGCTATTCCAGAACCCGCCCCACGCTTGGATAGCGTTCTCCAGACCCCAACCACCAGGACCTGCAATCTGACCATTCTTGACTTCGAGTGCATCACAGAACTGGAAGAACATTGCCCCGGGACCCGTGTACGGCGCAAGTTCCTGCCAGTCAAAGAGGTTATATTGCACTGTAACGAGAAAATCATTGCTGGTAAACATCACATCACAGGAGGCTGTGGGAAGATCTTACGCGCAGACGCGAAATCGTCGATGTGTGATAGTCCCCCGAGCCCAAACATTGATTTGAGATCCTGGAGCTTCTCGGTATCATTTGCAGCATATAGTCCGTCCAAGTAAGCAATAACGCTTTGCACATCGGCAGAACAGTTCTGAGGCATGTATTCTTGTATAGGTTTAAAGTATGCCCAATAGTCCCTAAAGAGCGGCCATTAGGATGCACCACTAGAATGTTGGTATGCTTCAAGAACGGGGAGGCACCCACGTGATGGCTTCTACGACACCTGACGACGAATATCCGGCATAGAAAATGCCAGGTTGACTAATTAAGATATGTCTCTGTAGTAAACAAAAGTAAACTGGATGGCTTACTTGACCATTGTCCAGGCCGTCAGTGCACCTGCACGCGATCTCAGCTTTCGGCCCCTACAAAGTAACGAAACCTAGCGCACCAGAATAACTCCCCCCGATGAGGATCCATGGGGTAGTGTCGGGCTTGACATTATCACCACCGGGCATAGGGAGGTTAGCTTGCTGAGCGAAGTACACCAAATCATCGATGGCTTGTTGTATAGTAAGGACAGCAAGGGACTGAGAAGAGAGGTCTGGGTAAGGGTTGGATAAACCAAAGAACCGGTGCTCGATGACGATGGTAGCGCCATTCTGCTGCTGTGCTATTAGTCCGTTAATGGTGTCATTGGTAAGATGGCCGGTATAGTCTAGTGGACGAAAGTTCCATGCTCGTTAAAGTGATCAACTTGAAAATAAGGGAACCGACTTTGAGCATTGACCTCGCCTGGAGTCATTAGGATGACTGGTCCTCCTGCATAATTGCGCAACATGAAGAACAACTCGGAATGCTTCGGACACAGAAACGTACCGGGTTTGTAGTACTCCCAGTCCATCCAGTACCGTTGTTCAAATGTCCCTAGACCAGGGTTCGTGTGGTCAATGAGCTGATTGAAGATGTAAACAGTGTCGAGAGATGGAACCGCTGTGCCATTTGGTGTTGTGCGCTGCCCTTCTGGTGCACTGATAGGCGGGAGTACGGGGATGGCACGTAACATGGCATCAGGGATGGCGGCGTGCGCACAGGCTGCAAGAACTGCAGCTACGACGAAGGCACGAGTCATGCCTAGTGGTGCGAGTTCTAAACTGAGTGGAATCCCATCTGCAAGGGATGATTTACTATATAATGGAGAAGTGCATCAGCAGAACAGCCTTCACCTAGACAGAACTGGATAGAACTAACCAGCTGTGACAGACTTTGACAGAAAGGTACCTAACAGGCTGGCTAGACCTATCCAGACAAACAGGGTCAAGGGATCTCAAGGAGAAGTGCATCAGCAGAACAGCCTTCACCTAGACAGAACTGAACAGAATTGGCCAGCTGCGATGGACTTTGACAGCAGGGTACCTAACTGGCTCTGTCCGGACGGGTAGGGGCAAGGGATCTTAAGGAGAAGCGCCAGGGAACGAAAGAGCGCACAGGTCACAGATATCCCCAGTACTTATGTGTTAGGATTCATCGATTAGCATAGTGTAGGAGAACCAAACCATGGGGACCTTCGCGACAGCTTCGGTTTACCCGCATCCTGATCTGTCCAGTGGAGGGAGATTTCATGGCACGACAGCGACGGATCGGAGCAGGCTGACTCGGCCGTTGCGGGGTTGGCTAGAAGACTCCCAGAGGACTGAATATGTGGTACGTGGCAACCCCCCTGTATGGTTAGAAAGACCAAGCAGATGCCCGAACGCACTGCGAAACCACATGGGCAGACCGGCGACTATCGATGGGAGGACTATTTCATCCCTGCAAGGAAAATACAATGTACCAGACCATGCCAACGTAGCAAGCATGGCATCCTGAGTATCACCGCGTCCTGACGCTGAAGAGGATCAGTCATTAGTCATTCTTGGTCGCAGTACAGAAGCGAAGCGGAAGCTCTGGTCAAGTGTGACGGAAGGGGAAACTTCGAATCTGATGCCCAACTAATGAACTACATACCCGAGCCTACAACGAGCCTCCATGTTACTGGACGCAAAGTAACAATCGTCTCCCAACGATCGAAAGTCACACACTGTCCTCTGTAGGTTTGGTACGTGCGGTGATTGCGCTAACTAGGTAGATAGAAACTAGCAAACATGCCTCCTTCAGCGTTCAACTTATGCGAAGCACCATTCTCAGGTCAATCAGGGCTATTTAATGGTTTGGTGACGCATTTGCCTCCTGGACCTGAACAGCGTGTCTAATTGATTGGTTACATCGATATTGGGAACTGGAAGCCGGCTCCCATAGTTTCTGTTCATTGTCTTCACAAATTCTTTCCTCTGGCACGGATGATAGTTAATATGAACGTAGACCTGATGTTCCTGCTTGCGATTAAATCCTCTACCCCCATCACAGGAGGTTCTCATGGTGGGAAGGTTTCTATGAGTGAAGGAGATGGCAATTCAATATAACGTGTGTGGTCGTTAGTTCCACCCCAAATGCGAATCGTAGGTCCATCAATTTGTCTGGAAATGGTCTGGGTACTCAAGGGTATTCGTTACATCGCATGCACTTGCTTGTTCCCGACTGATAGTGAAGCGTTCAGTCGATATGATACTACCCGCAAGGTACCGTTATAACTTCCACTTTAAGTTGGCGAAAGGAAGCCAAAAAGCCGGCCAAAAACCAAAAACCAAAAAACCAGCATAGGTCTGCGGTGGTGTGATTCCGGTTTTGTTCTTTTCTTACTTATTTCTACCTCGGGTTCTCGAACTCCCCACCACCATCCAGAGTTTTCTACTTCAGCGGATTTGTAGACGCTCCGTTGTGGCTTGTATCTGCCCCGTCTTGGTCGACGATGTGGATCATATTTCTTGATAGCTTTGGGAAGCGGCTCTCTTTCTCTGACCATGCGTGTTTCCTCCCCGAATGCTGCTCGACAATATATAAAGTGCGGACATACTTATGGTATCAAGTATTTCCATTCGCGATTATGACTTAGGCGTCCAACCTGCCAACCACGTCTTCATATACTCAAGAGCCGCAGATTGCACCTTCGCAATGGACGCATCCACCAAGCCACTCTCCGTGATCAGGTCAGAGCAATGGAAGCCATCTCCCACGTAGATTGGTTGCGTGTCCGTGCTGGCCTTGTAAATGAAGTCCGACGAAACAGTGGCTTCGCGCCAGGGATCACCTGTGGGTCAACATAGGTCGCCAGATCAACGTTGGAGGGAGTGGATCTGGTAAAAAGACGTACGTTGGCCATTTGCAAAGAAGAGCCTATCGACTTCGACACCCCATCCTTGATACTCCTCGTTAACTTGCGCCACTGCGGGTTGAGGTGGCGAGCTGAATGTCTGGGGAAACATGTTGACACATTGCCGCTATGGATCACGGGTTCAGCACTGCAGATGTTGTTTTTGAATTGGAGGGAAAGTGGACTACCTCGACGTATTCCGGCGTTATGATGCGGCTCACGATTGCAGGTTGGCCAACAGGGGGCCCATCTTGATAAAAGCCTACCTGATTGCACCTGTGGAAGATGCAACGGAATTCAATGTGTGGCGTCTAAGAGAATACTTACACTATCCAGAACCACGAACGTGCATTGTTGTCGACGGCGGTGCTAGTCCAGAATGATTGACTTGTGTTGTAGGTTCCGAGACACGTTCTGTGCAAGACCATTGCGGAATTAAATGTGCATTCGAGCAGGGTCAAGTGTGACGACATACTCAGCATCCAAGTCACCGCACACTAGAAAGGGAAACGTCAATCTGAGTGAATCCCGGAAAGAGATAACAAATATGGCAGACCATGCTGGTAATATGTGCTATTCCAGAACCCGCCCCACGCTTCGATAGCATTCTCCAGACCCCAACCACCAGGACCTGCAATTTGACCACTCTTGACTTCGAGTGCATCACAGAACTGGAAGAACATTGCCCCGGCACCCGTGTACGGCGCAAGCTGCTGCCAGTCAAAGAGGTTAAGTTGCACTGTAACGAGAAAATCATTGCTGGTATACATCACATCACAGGAGGCTGTGGGAAGATCTTACGGGCAAACGCGAAATCGTCGATGTGTGATAGCCCCCCGAGCCCAAACATTGATTTGAGATCCTGGAGCTTCTCGGTATCATTTGCAGCATATAGTCCGTCCAAGTAAGCAATAACGCTTTGCACATCGGCAGAACAGTTCTGAGGCATGTATTCTTGTATAGGTTTAAAGTATGCCCAATAGTCCCTAAAGAGCGGCCATTAGGATGCGCCACTAGAATGTTGGTATGCGGCAAGAATGGGGAGGCACCCACATGATGGCTTCTACGACACCTGACGACGAATATCCGGCATAGAAGATGCCAGGTTGACTAACCAAGGTAAGTCTCCGTAGTAAATAAAAGTAGACTGAATGGCTTACTTGACCATTGTCCAGGCCGTCAGTGCACCTGCACGCGATCTCAGCTTTCGGCCCTACAAAGTAACGAAACCTAACCAACCAGCATAACTCCCACCGATGAGGATCCATGGGGTAGTGTCGGGTTTAACACTGGCACCGCCAGGCATAGGGAGGCTAGCTTGCCCAGCAAAGTACACCAAATCATCGATGGCTTGTTGTATAGTAAGGACAGCAAGGGATTGAGAAGAAAGGTCTGGGTAAGGGTTGGATAAACCAAAGAACCGGTGCTCGATGACGATGGTAGCGCCATTCTGTTGCTGTGCTATTAGTCCATTGATAGTGTTGTTGGTAAGATAGCCGGTATAGTCTAGCAGACGGGAGTTTTATGGTCGTTAAAGTGGCCAAATTGAAAATAAGGGTACCGACTTTGGGCATTTACTTCGCCTGGAGTCATCAAGATGATTGGTCCTCCTGCATAATGACGCTGCATGAAATGTAAAATGGAGTACGTCGCCGACAAAAACATACCAGGCGTGTAGTACTCCCAGTCCATCCAGTAACGCTGTTCAAATGTCCCCAGACCAGGGTTTGTGTGGTCAATGAGCTGGTTAAAGATGTAAACAGTGTCGAGAGATGGAACCACCGTGCCATTTGGTGTTGTACGCTGTCCTTCCGGTGCACTGACGGGGGGGAGTACGGGAATGGCGCGTAACATGGCGTTGGGAATGGCGGCGTGGGCACAGGCTGCAAGAAGTGCAGCCACGACAAAGGCGCAAGCCATGGCTGGTTGCGCGAGTTCTAAACGAGTGGAATTGAGTTGCTAAAGGAGCGAAATGCCGTCCACAGGGGACGGACTAATAGGTAAGTATAACTGAGAAGTGGCAAGGAAGGAGTTGAGGCATCCGAAGTATTACTTTTGCGCTAGATCGGTTAAGTAACATATTACGGCCTAATAGTGTGGGAGAACCCAACTGTGGGGATATTCCCAACAGTCTCGCTTCACCCCATGTCGCTAATTACAGTATCCTTGGTCGACCGAGGGGGGCATTCGATTGCACGACAGTAACGAATCGAAGCGGAATGTCGCTTCTGCTAAATTCAGAGGAGGCCAGAAAAGGGCCTGAATCTGTCGCGTTTGGAAAACCCCCTATATGGACCTCGGAGGACGCGTGAAGACTTGGCGAAGACACCGCGAAGCCACATGAGCGAATCAAATGTCATCGTTCCGAAGTCCGCATGCCAGGTGGTGAGAATCGCACGATCACAGTGTAGCCAGCTAACGGTATGTGCTAAGCACCTCGTCGATTCGTCTCAGTGCAAATGAATATGCATCCGGTGAACATGTTGGGTTGGACGACTATCTCAATATTCTTGCGAGGAAATTTTAACAGACCGTGCAAACGTAGCAAGCATAACATCATTAACACCTCCGCTGGAGGGCGCGGCTTGTATGGGGAGCCGATTCCAGTCTGCGAAGGCTCAGCGCTGTCAGCAGCCTCACCAGTATGGATGATAGTGGATATATTTGTCTATACGCAAGAGGATCCAAAGTCACACCTCCGTCCCGCGAGCGCAACAACGCAGTTTGACGTCTCCGGTCGTGACTCAGGCGAGAATCGATCAATCGATCACCAGTGTTTAGTGCAAAAGTCAATGTCTTTCGGTTCCATCCCTGCACTATTCAGGATGGTTCCTTGCAGCACATTTCAGTGACTGATCTCGTAAAAATTACACTGCCAGAGGGCAGAGCACTACCATGAGTTTACGCAGGGAAACGCCACGTCCCGGCGCTGAAGAGAGTCAGCAGCTGAGTACAATTCTTCGTAACAGTATATTCAAGTGATCCGTAAGTGGAGCGGAAGCTTCAGTTCAAGCGTTCATTGATGTGACGGAAAGGGAAACATCAAATCCGACTTATAGCTATACCTACAATGAATCACCATCCATTTGGACGCGAAATAACAATCATCTAACGATCAAAACCACGTGTTGTCCAGGCCTATGTGATCCGGGTTTGGTATCCGAGAGGTGAATGCGCTAAGGCCAGCAAACCCTTAGACGTCTGACCACCCTCCTTCATCCAACTTGTACGAGGCCTCACTCTCGGGTCGATCAGGGCTATCTACAAGTTTTGCAACGCGTTCCTCTGCTCGACCTGAACCACGCATACAATTAGTTGGTTACATCGACAGGCAGGAATACCGGGAACTGAAAGTCGACTACCATAGTTCATGGCAGCCTGCAACGGAGCTGTATCTCACCTTTGCGCAAGAAAATCCGAGTCGCCGAAGCGTGAGACAAGATGTGTCCACCCACAGGGTTTGAGCGCGCCGCCTGCTACGAAAGTCATGGTTGCTCCAGGATCAGCTATGGAAGAAGGTCTGTGGAGCTGATCACGGTAGGCAGTTTACTGAGCACTACCTTGTACTTGGTTCGTGATCAGCACCGCGATCTGCAGGAAGAGTAATCGAACAGTTTAAGCATATCGGTCGATGTTCGCATACGTTATACTCCTCAGACAGCTTTACTAGTTTCGATAGCATCTGAAACCTAACGTGAGCTTAAGGGTCGCAGTGTTCGCTGCCCTCACCTGTGCTAGCTGGATATCGTGGTTGACGCTCGTTGAGGACTTCCGTTAGCTGTTAGCACGCACCTTTTGTTGTCTTTCACTTAGTTCTCCTCTTCCAGAGTAATCAACCCTAAAAAGAGCCATAATAGAGTCGACGATCTGCGGAGGTCAGCATTAGTATGAGGGATAATTAGTGTCCCCTACGATCAGTCGGAAGTCCTTGTCCTCTGCAAAGCGCATAGAGCATTCGTTGATAAGTTCCATCTAACCATATGGGCATAAGTCAGATACGCCACAGACAAGTGTGACAAACCTGGTGTTCGCTGTTGAATGCACGAGCTAGCGAAAGGAGTCAGCGACGACTCGGAATTAGAGCATAGAAAACCACCATAGAGGATATTCTCCAAAGCCATGCTGCCATCGACGCCAAACCTGTCTGCAATTGCCCTTATACGGTCTGGACGAAAGGTGCCTTGGGACTGGTCAATGCCATGAATATCACATGCAATGACACAAATCTTACCTTCGGTATCAATGTATGCGACCTTCTCGACCTTAGTTCCGATCATAAAATCATTCTGGCGGACGTACTTTTCCAGAAGCGCCACCGAGGTCTGGAGGCAGTTGGGCTACGACACACATCGTGTGGGCCAACTGTGTCTTCCCTGTGCGATACTCACCATAGACTATCAGTCGATAGTGCAAGAGATCCCTACGAAGACTCAGAAAATACAGACCTTCGGTGATAGACTGCGACATGAGTCCGCCTGCGAGAAGCCGTTCATCCTAGTTTGACAACCTGATTTAACTGCCCCTTACCACCAAGAATAGAGTCGACAGATTTACTGCCTGTGCTGATAACGAGTACGCGCCGACGACGATCCTGAACTTCGACCCCCTGTCGCAAAAGAGGAGCCCTGCTATCTGTTAGCGAATGATGAGCTGGAACTCCAGCCAGTCGTCACCGTGATCTTCTGAGCAGCTTCCTACGTCGAAAGTCTAGCTACCTCTGCCCACAGGTATACTCGTGTGCGCACTGCACGCTTACCTTGACCTTTTCTACCTTGGCTTCTGACATACCCTGACCGCGACATATGTCAAAACGCGTAGGGATGAAAAAGGGCGCGTACCTTGATCTTCAACAGCTGCCTACGCGTCGTCATAACCACTCCAGACACCGTGTTGATCGCAGCACTCTTAAAGACGCGTTAGGCAACACTTCGGATGCGTATATGCGCTACCTTGAGCTTGAGGATATCCTGCATGTTGATACCCTGCTCTGAATTAGCATGGTCATACCGTTCTTGTGTTCGCTCGGACACACATGCTGCTGTAGTTCGTCAATATTGTCAAAAAACGGGGCCTGTGTATGGTTAGCTTTGTATCTTGCAAATTAGCAGGCTAGGATCCATGTTACCTCCTCAATCTGCTCCAGAGGGGGCGAAGGGGGCGCGACTTGGCGGGGGCATGCTGCCTTCTGGAGCTGCACGACGCGGGGCCATCGTACTTTACACGTCGGGAACTCCGACCGTAAGAGAGGAGATGATATTATTGCGGGTTTTTGAAGACGCATATAATCACGTGAGATGGTCCTCGACGTCCACCGCGTGGGTATTTATGTACAAGCGATGGACCACTTTGCGTTCAGTGCACCTTGCAATCAAGACCTTGCGTACTAAATCGTACGGAAAGCGACGCTTTCAGTGCACTGAATCTAGGGGCCACGTATGCTGAAGGATTCTAGAGTTTCTAGCTACTTAAGAAAGCCAATTGGCAGTCATCCTATATACATAAATGCATTATTTGCCAGCGCGGCATGGAACAACCCTTCACGCGAGTCCCTCCGCACGACTTATTCCCAACTCCCTGCTGACCTATACCCAGTATGGTTGAATGCGGACACTCGTTTTGTTACGGGTGCCTGCAGATATGGTTCCACACGCTTCTTGAGAAACAAATCCACTGGCGACCATCAACTCCCCTTCACTTGAAATCCGCGCCGTTCACCGCAGACAAGCTCAGAGAACTGTTCGAAGAAGGTCACATTGTATGATACTCGACGCTGGTCCAGTTATGTAGCTACATACTCACGGTAGATACGAGGCAGAGAGTCCAAATCGCTCCGTGTAATTTTCAGGCATCATACCTAGGAAGTTTGCAGCACGGTAGCACTCAAATCAGTTGAAACCACCTGCACTTCTGATGGCTGAGAGGAGGATATTGTCGTAGTCGCCACCGGCTTCCCACATCACGAACCCATAGAGACCAAGCTCCTCGATGAACCGTCCTTTGGCCGCATAGGACACCGCGTCATCGTAGGAAATCATGATCTGGCTGTTCTCGTTGTACAAGTAAGGCTAGCGGGAAAAGAACGTGATAAGCAAAAACATCGCCAGAGAAACGGCCGAAGATATATCACGCACAGTCCTGCTGCAATTGTCGTAGCGGTAGTAGATACCCTGCGCGGGCTTGCCATCATCACCCAGCCAGCCACCGGCGACAAGGCCGCGGAAATTCCAAGTTCCACCAGAAGGTTGCGTAGCCCCACAGGCATCAATGCCGGTAGCATTGTCCCATCCATCACCAAGAGGGCTCTTGCTTGTGTTGAAGGGTGGATACGGAGCCAAGTTCTTCGTGTTGTTTGCGAACGCGTCGGACGGGGTAACATAGTAGGAGTGACCGTAGGATGGGACAGCAAGCACAGTCTTCTTAAGAGGAAACCCAGCTGCACGCCAAGCCTTCACTGCGGTGGCAGCAGAGCCAAACTGGTAAGCAGTCCCTGTGCAGGAGTCGTCTAGCGGAGAATTGGGGCCAACAGCAGGGGACCAGGAACCATTCACGTCATAGTCCATGATACTGATGAAGTCGAGGACTTTAGGCGAACTCCGATACGTCCGTCAACGGCTTTCCATTGGCATCCCGGAAGGGAAGTAGTGGTGTAGTCGCAGAGACGGTGATATTTTTCCCAGATACTGGTCGAGCGGAATTCCTGAAGGAACGCAAGGTAGTTCGCCGTATCGTTAGGGTTAATCACGTTACAACCAATGCCCTGAATAGCCAGGATATTCCCAACTGTGATGGATGTGAACAGGCAAATCACGCGCTGCCAATTGACAGCTTACTCAAAGTTGACACCATCCAAATCGTATTTGTTGAGAAAATCAAGAATGGTGTTCGCGAATGCAGTGCGATTTTCTGCAGACTGGAAATGCGAGGAGAAGTACCTACTTCCGCTCCAACCCCCAACACTGATGTGCGCAGACACGCCCTTCCATTGAGGTTAATAATCAACGAACGACCTGAATTATAGCGTGCTTACCTGCACATGTGCCTGTTTCACGAACTCGGGCAGCAATGATGGCTCTGACGCGTTCAGGGACAACACGCCGACGTCTGGAGTGGTGAGCCTTGATAAAAAGATATCAATTCTCCGTCGCACGGTAACCACATGGTGACCTACGCGAACGCATAAATCATGGTATTATACTTGCTCCAGCTGACAGACGTCAGCGGAACATCAGTAGCACGCCAACCCGTGTAAAATGCAGCCGCGAATTTGTCCTCCACCTCACAGGGTCGGAACGGAAGTGCAACTATAGTTAACGGTAACAAAAGAGTGAAGAACGAAGAGGTTAGGAAGATTAGCATGGTCAAAAGAATGGATGTTGGAATAAACAACGAATGTAGTTAGCAGATTTTGCCTGGGGAAAGTGGGCAATAGCAATCTTTATACTCCCACCATCTCTTGGGAAAACGGGCGAGCGCAGGGTCATGTTGGGTACATCGGTATGCAAGTGACCCCGTTACCAAGGGATTTGATCCATCGGAGAGAGACAAGGATTGCCAAACAGTCCACTTCAACCCTGGCCAGCGGTCTACAGAGGATAAATGTTCTGCATCATCCCCAGCGCGCAGTGAAAAGACGATCCAAACCGGACGCTAAGCTGGAGAATACACTGTCGGAAATATAGTACGGTTAGTACAGTCAAGACCTGCCAAAGGTAAAAGCAAGTGTAAAGTAAGTCTCTGTGGTCGATCGTCGAAAAGGACAGGTAAGGAACAAAATAGTATCCATAAATTTCAAATACGTATACGTACTCAAGGCCCACGTATGTCATACACGTGTCCCTCAGAGATCCCTACCCGACTTTCTTGAAGGTGATCAGTCTATCCATACGATCCAAAAGTCCAATACTTACGAAGCACAATGAATTCGTCGTTTACCCGCAGATACCTGCACCGAATATAGAGATCGTTACCGGGACTGTGAATCTCACAACTTCGGTGAAGTATCATGCAAAGAAACGCCTCATTAACCCGACTGTTCTTCCGTACCCAGCCACCCGCAGTACGGTCATAGTAGCCCATGTACAGTTCACATTGAAGCTTCTGAAAGTTGCCAACTCAATCCACATAAAAAGGAAGTATTCCCAACAATCGGGAGAGCGGATAACCGTTCATCCATAAGTTTTCAGGCTGATCATATCTCCCTGACGAGCAGAAAGCGGAGGAGCAATGACGCCATCCTGAGACAAGCCTCGTACCTCACCAGTAGTTCTATTACTCGTCACGTGATCCATGGTCCGCGGCTTACGCCGATGATGAGAAGTCGCCGAAGACTTTTACACAGCATGAAAGCTGGACAGCCATCCTGGGACCAAACGGCTCAACTATGAGCATGCAAACTATACGAGCTTTGGAATCACAAAAGATGGCCTAATTCGAGTTAGTTCCCCCTTGACTAATAGTGATACCGTTTGGCATGTGTATACGTGCTAGAAATCATTAGTCGTCGTGGCCAAGGAGCTATCAGTCCTTACATGGCCCATGCCTAACGCAACCCGTAAATATCAACACTTAAAACGGTAGCCTGATCGTTCTCGTCGATCGCACTAGCACGGGTCCTCCGTCAACGATGGACACTAGTGTAAATAACGATTAGTGCGAGGCTAAGGAAATAGGAACATTCATCTCATCGCAAGTCGGCGAATGGGCACGGATTCTCTAGTGTGCGAAACAGACAAAGTAAGGCACTGGGTCCAACGAGTCGGCGGACAAACGCACGTGCTTCCAAAGGTACGGAGTCACCCGGAGGTACAAAATTGAGCGGGGACGCGTACTTATTGTAGTGGCGCAATTATATACCGAATGACACGCTTCAGGGCGGCCCAAGGAATGCCAACCTCTTTCGACACCGAAGTCATTGAAAAGCTGATCGATCGAGTGCCGCAGAGTGAAGTAATTTGATCCAGGGTCCAAAGGCAACGAGGACGGAGGACTCGTAAGGGACGTCAAACTTGGCCAACCTTTTGTCATACGTACTAAAATCCTGACATTACGATAGCTCAGGTGTCTTCCGTGCTTAATTGCCGAACGCTTACACAACGGCAGGGCTGGTACATGGCAAGACAAACGTTGTCACGTTGAGAGCACAGGCTCTACAAGGCATTTCATCGTCATGGTACTTGTCCACCCTAGGGTCTCAAACGACGCCATAGGATGTCCTGTTGTCGCGTCGCCAAGAGGACATAGTCGAAGAAACGATGTCCGAATATGAGCGAAAAAAATGACGTTTCGCCTTCCCTTGAAGCTTTTTGTAGGTAAGGCTCCATGGATAACTTTAAATCCTGCCTAAAATGGGTACCTTGCACCAAAGACGGGAAGTGAAGTACAAGGACTTCTCACCTGAGACTATGAAACACAATATACAGAACGTGAGACAACCTACGCGGAATACGAACGCTAAATGGGATCTGCACTACGACCCTGCGCGATTCACAAATTCAGAGACTGCAAACACACTCACGATTTTTACTTGTGCTGGTTATGAGTCAAAATTGGGATGAAGAAATATTACGGAAGCTTGACAATCAGAGTCTGCGTTGATTGGCAGATACCGGCCAAGGCCCAAGATACGCGCCAGTGATATCCACACCCTTCAAAGATGAACCTTCCGTGGCGGTATCAGAAAGCACTGAGCCATGTTGTGGGTACCATCGGGTTTTCGGGGATGCGAAGCTCTCTAAATAGCTGCTGCGATGAGATGATCCGCAGCATTGGGATGCTCGGAACGTAGACATTCGCAATGGAATTGTCCCGTATCATAGTACCGGAACATGGTTTCTAGAGTGTTAGCTGTCGGATATGAGTCGTCCGAAGCCAAACGAAGGTAACACCACGAAAGCTCCACCATTTCCCACAGCCTGCTGAGAATACGATGTCACCGTCATGTCCGTCCAGCCAAGGAGGAAACAGGTATGATTGAGTTTTAAGGATCTAGTTGATTGCACGTGAGTTAAGAATACTCTGAGGGGACGCAGGGGCATGCCTAACAACGGGATGGTTGGGTAGGTAAAGTGCCAAGACGACTGCCGACGCCCGACAAAGTTACTACTGCCACAACTAGGAGAGTTGCCCATCTGGGGGACAGTGAGAAGGCGGACGCTGGACCTCTTCCAAAACGTGTGCTCACCACCTGGTCGAGAAAACGTTAGAGCACTCTGGACCACAAATACCAGAGCACCGATAACAGTGCCTGTGATATTAAGGATAGTCCGTAGAGAAGGCCCTGGAATGAGGGTGGTCTCGGAAACCAAACACTGCAACGCGTGCAGCGTTGGTTCTGTAGTGCACAGCCACTCTCTCATTCTCTTCGAGCCTGCCAGAGTGGACCGTTTAATGACAAGTTGATAACTATCAACGACGTCCCTGGCTACTGACGTGGACGTGAACGCCCATCATGACGGTCAGTTGCAAAGCCACTACTATGAGTCGTGTTGCCCTGGGCCCTGCCGCCTCGGGTTGAACCAGCTGATTTGAACCCTCAACAGGACCTCACCTATTGCTACTTGCACATGACTAAATACGAGCTCAAGTGCATTGGCACGATAGGCAGTTCGGATTACATACCAAATGAGCTGCCTGAAGAAGGTAAGTTTGCCGCTGTGGTGAAACGTCTCCGTCACCGCGCCTCGGCAAACAGATCTCGACATTCCCGCCCACATGATCCCACCAAATCCCGATGATTCGGACAGTAAGCCCAACTAGTCAGATTTTTCTTTCTCCAATTGATCCCTGACCGCGACGCCAGTCCTGCCTTCACAGGTACACCCCTCTTACCCTTATGGGAATCCCACCAACATGAAGCATCCCGCAGCAAGACCAAGGCCCCCTTATGATCCGACTTCTCGGGCGCTGTTTGAGGACATGGGCTACGCAGGCGGCGGTGTTAATGGTACCTTGCGTTGGAGAGATCTAGCCCTGGAACAGTTACTACCTGTTGACGAGGAGAAAGAAGAGTTAAGGAGGTCCGCTGAAGCCAGGAAAATGGCGAATGGTGCGGCAGGTACCGCGTATCATCCTCCGCCACCACCGCCACCGCAGCCTGCACCTGAGGACACGACAAATGGGGAGGGCGACGGAGAAGACGAGGATGGGAGCAGCGATCACGACGAGACTGATATAGGACACAGCGACGACGGAGATGAGGACGATACCTAAGATAATAAATGTATTGCAACTATCTCACACTACATGTGGCAGCTACCATTGCATCACCAAGGTCGCCCAGTACCAGATCTTTAGTATTTACTTCCTGCTCGATCAACCAGTTGTACGCCTCCAGAAACAGTGTGTCTGTCAGGGGGACAAAATGGTCCGCCAAAACACGGATAATACTGCTGACCCGGGAAATTGCAATGCGGGTCGGACCATCAATTTCCTTCGGTGGAGGTGAGTGTCAGTGTAGATATGTAGACCCAATATACCAACGTCGTTTCGGTTGGAGTAGACTGCTTCCGCATCGAAGCCTTCCTCCCCTTGGTCACTATCTTGCATGTGCTTACATACCCATATGTAACCGTTCAATCCCAGGATGAGGTCAACACCGCACGGCAAAGTTATGAAGTGCGACTTCAGACGCCGCACTAATACAGGGGGAACAACAACGAGTTGTCCGTTCCGCAGCTGCGGAAAATTCTGTGAGAACGTGATATCGACCAGCGGGAACACGGACCTTGCCAAATTTGAGAGAGCGAGTATGGAGAGACATTGCCCCATCCGCAAAAAAAGCCTGGACCTCGGCAACTAGCAGGTCACCCTCTTCGAAGAAAGTACGCATTTGGAGCTCATCGCTCTCTAACTTGCGCCGCTGCGCATGCCGAGTCACCATACGCCGAGATGGCAATGACGGCATCACAAACCTGTACGCCGCCTGGTAGGTTGACAGACGAAAGCATCAACACGGCATCTTGGCGCGAGTTAGCATCAACCTTCCAACGGCGCGGTTGAACCTGTGGACCAATTTTGATTTGAAATATATCACTAGTCTAGTGTAAGTGCCGACCGACCTCGGTTATGCGTCCTACCACCAAGTCGCCAACCTCTGCATTGTACCTTTGTATCCACATGTATGTGAATTGGAAAATGAGTGACGCCATCGGAATGGAATGCTTACCTACTACGCGCCGCGCGGACGGTCACAAGTTTGTTGACTCGTTGGATGGTCCCCGCGACGGACGCAATGACAAGTTCGTCGTCGACGTATGTACCATGGCCGCTTTTACGGATCCCTGACACTGAGCCACGTAGACGCGGTTTCAGAGCGGCATACATACCGCATGAAGTCGTGGGCTGATGTGATTGTCTCTCCTGGACAGGTCAACCTGTATTCACCTGTCTCGAGATCGTCAACGTCCATGATGTCATCTCCTTGGATGTCATGGTACTGAGTGGCCCTCTCAAACTGATCATGCTCCGGCCGTTGTGAGAAACTGAACATCGTTTGGTGTGAATGTTGTGGATCTTGAAAGAAGGACACCCACGTGGTATACTACCTAATTGGGGCTTAAGCGCCTCGTGGTAACTGCAGATCATCTCGTGCGCAGAATAATCGAGATCTGACATGTACATGGACAGGTTGGCATGGAAAGCTGCCGCCACAAAACTTCCATGTTCGTTTTTTTGTTGGTGTTCAACGTTCATGTCTCGAAGGCGCTAAGCGGCGTTGATGACGCTGCTGTCAGACGCTGCCAATCAGATCATATTCGTTGGCGTGCAAACCCGTTTGCACAACGTCAACAGTGGCTGACACTACGATAGGAGAACAGGGAATAGCTACAACTCTAAGAGACAGCAAAGTAACAAATATGGACGAATACTTTTCGAAAGGGCCACAGGTGTCAGTTCAACTTCATAAATGAGCCAACAAGGGCGCTCACATGCCACATCTAAATCTAGGCTTGCAGATTATAAGAGCAGTATAAACATTTTTTACTTGTATGCAAGGAAGTATGCAGACAGGGCAGGAAGGTCGTTCGACCCTGCATCAGAATAGCCCTGCCTTCGCGATCCGTTAAACTTGAGTACAACCACAGTTCCACACCAGTGTTTCGCGGCGGCACCGGACGTGATGTGGTAAATCGCCCGATTGATCGGCGCACATCGTGACAGGGCTGTTGGGGAGTACCACAGGTGAAGAGGGAACCGTAAGGGTTCACCGTTCAAACCCTGCGTCAACACGATGCTTTCCGTCTGCTCGTGCGGGAAATGCATGCTAATCAGTGGCTGCGGGCACATGCCTTGTGATGGCACTTGGGGCGGACGACACTTGACAGTGATGATCCTAGGCCGTTCTAGGAATGGTCATGGTCTGTCCAGCATGTTCCGATCGGACAAGACAAAACGATGGACTTACCTTCTTCGGGCTCAAAAAGTATGGCGGATACAGTGATCAACTGCTGCTCAGCAGGAGGGGGAGTGGCGATCATGTTGTAATTTTGCGCGTGTGTAGTGGGGATGCATTCCCTACGGTGGCGTGGCCAGTCCTAAACAACATCCAGACACAGTGATATAAGTCTAAGTCGCGTGGCCAAAATTTAACGGCGCACTCACTGTCTGCAGGTGTTCCGGCGTGCAGTACCACGCGTTCTGACAGCGGCTGCACCACATAGACGTGGGTCTGCAGCACAACGTGCAAGGATGGTTAATGGCGGGCCCAACGGGGTTCATAATGAGACACGGCGTAATGTGGTATAATGAGTTTGGAAAAGTGTTCTGGTGTTCTGCAGTTTATGGTGCAGTCAGCACCTCTTATATAGGTTTAGGGATTCTAATAGTATGAACAACCCGGTGGCAGTTGTCTGGACACGGCATTGGAGGCGGTGCTGTAGGGTCAGGCACATGTGGTGAACTCCCATGTTTCGCGACGGGCACCAAAGTTTTGGAGTAAGGGCACTCTTACGTGCTGACAGGAAAAGTTTCTGGAGAGCATCCAATTATAGGAGTCAGGAGTCGAAATAGGAACGCCATGAACGAAGCGTTCGTTGCAACCTGAACCTTTTTTGTGGTTAGGATGACTGGTTGGCAACGACTTAACTATGATCAAAGACCCTGGGGACATCACGGCCCCGAAATTCCGAGTCAGCACGGCCCGTCCCAGTCACCTTTGGCTTGAGCGTGACATTGCGTGACTAGCTGTCACGCTCGACTCGCACCTACGCAACCACCATGTCAGACGATGAAATGAACATTGATGAGGGTAAGCAATGGCTCGTTTTCGTTCTATTCACGACTATCGACGCCTTGTGAACAGTTGCTGGTGGAGGTGCAGTGAGGCGAAAAGGCAGGGGGTTCCATAGGCCAGGTACGTCGGTGGTTTACAGCGCGCACACGCATCTTACACGTCATTCTTTCAATACCTTAAGGTGGAAATGATGCCGGAACGACTGGTGGGGAGGTCACCTATGACCGAGTAGAATCATCGCATTTGAAGGATTCTGAGACGCGGGCGGCACGCTGTACGTGGCCGTAATTCATCCGGGAGCTAGGCCTTTCTCACATTCATCGCCGTATGCTGCATACAGCCGTGGAAGGATGGATTGTCCTAGTCACAAATGTACACGAGGAAGCCACGGAGGAAGATATAAGCGACAAGTTCTCTGAATATGGAGAGATCAAAAACCTTCACCTCAACCTCGACCGCCGTACAGGCTACGTCAAAGTAAGTCTACGGCAGTCTTACCCCGCTGATGTGATCAACTTTCTCTTCATAGGGCTATGCCTTGGTTGAATATGAAACAATGGCAGAAGCGCAGACGGCCATCGACGGGGCATCTGGTACCCCGTTGTTGGAGCAGGTCATTCAGTGCGATTACGCTTTCGTTCGCCCTCCACCATCGGGCCCTAAAAAAGGGAGAGGACGCGAAGGTCGCGCTCGCAGTGCAAGTCCTGGTCGTAGACAGTGACAATGTTGTAGGTAAATTGTAGTTGCTACCCCTTCTTTTTGGTACCGGTCCAATATTTGGTAAGCTGGTTTGCACCAGTATGTACCTTCTTGCCTTCGCTTGCGGTGACACGTCGCCGCAGTGGTTTATGATGCGGGCTCATAAGTACTACTACCGACCTACAGTATTAGGCCTACAGTAGGCCCACAGGGGCGGTAGCTTTGCAATAGGGCTCCGTAGGTTGCGTCCGATTGCGTCGGCCATCGCATTAGTGTACAAGCTTTCGCCTGCCATCTGTGAACAAACCTTCTCCGGCATACCCTGAAGGTTTGATAATCTCAGTATACTCGAATGTACGTTGAATTGAGTTATTTAGTCATCTACGCGAACATACAAAATATTGTAGGTCATTTATCAATAACTTATAATGGAACTTTAAGAAACGTGAAGGTAAACACGTCAACGAAAGACGGGAGCTCGGCCCAGCGTGCGTAAACATGGTCCTGCGAAGACGGAGCCTACAAAATGTGTCCATTAATGAGATAAGCAAGCGCGTACAGCCGAGCCGATCGAAGAAATTCGAGAGAGTAAGACATATCCACCCGTCGGCGTCGCCTTGTACAGCTGCCGTCTGCGGGCGGAGAACCACGTGACTCCCGGAGGCTCCGGCGAATGGTCCCATGCACGGAACTTGAAATTATTTCCCACGCCTCCCCTTCGCCACTACCGCGCACGCCGTTGTTGAATTGCATTTTGTCGATTGTTTGACGCGCTCGTCGAGAATAATGGGACGCGTTGCAGATGGCACTACTTCAGATAGCGAGACAGAGCGCCATCACGTTGGCTCTGCGATGAAAAAGTATTCAGCAAAGAAGGCGCGGCGAACGTCAGCCGACGCTGGAGAGTCAGAGGTTGAAGAGCAGGCCAAGTCAGAGGTGGCTTCAGGGGAGGGAGAGGAGAACGGTGCGGAGGATGGCCCAGAGGAGGAGGAGGGAGAGGAGGAGTATGAGATCGAGGCCATTTTAGATGCCAAAAAGGGACGCTTCCCTAATGTAAGTCTCATTCACGATACATTGCGTTCCAAGTCAGCTAACGTGGTGGGGAATGACAGGGCAGGATGGGATATTTGGTCAAGTGGAAAAACTATAGTGCAGAGTATAATAGCTGGGTGGACGAAACCGACGCTGGGTACGTGTTCCAAGGTCACAAGCCGTACCTCGCCATTGATTGGACACCAGGAACGCGCAGGAGCTCATAGAGGACTTCTGGGCCCAGCGGAGGAGGAACAAGCCCGGTCCCCGTAAATCGGAGCCCATCAAAACCAAGCCCAGGAATCTTGCTGCCAAGCCCTCAAGGAAATCGCTCGCACAGGAGTCCTCTCCCGACACGGAACCACCCTCCAAAAAGCGTGGCAGGCCAAGGCGGACAGAACCGAATCCAGATCATGAGATGATAGCTGAGGATGAGGAGCCGCGGGCAACGAAGAAGGCTCGGAAGAGCGAAGGTACTTCTCGTAAGGCAGCAGACAAGCCTGATTCAGGTGAAGAGATGATAGTTGGAACCATGAAAAAGCATATGCAAATTTCATCCTGGGAGCACCTCGTGGAGACTGTGGATACTGTCGAGCGCAATTCTGATGGCGAATTATTTGTATACTTTACGCTGTGCGCTTCAAAATCCTGGATCATAGAACATCCCGCTCACCTTCCGTTTACAGGAAGAATGACATGGGCAGAAAGCGAGAGAATTCACGTCTTTGCGCCGAGAAATTCCCTCAAAAGGTTCGTACAAAGTGTCGTCTACCCGGCTGGCTGATCACCCTTGTACAGCTGATAAAATTCTACGAGTCCAATCTACGGTGGAAAATTGAAGATGGCGAGGGCGATGAATGAAAATAGGCATTCGTCTTTTTAGCATTCGTTGAGCGACGACTTAATTCCAACTTCCCCCTCCCTAGGGCGCTTGATACGGCTATATCTGATTGGTTGTTTACTTACCGCTCGGAGCCGTATCGATCAGCTGTCGATACGCTCCAGTAGATGAGGCCTCATGAGGTCTTCCATTGGCTTCATACGTAGTATCCCTTGAGACAGATCATGTTCTAAGTCCCGTGAACGCATGACCCTGGTAACTGTTTGGTGGGGGCTCGCGCCTCAGCCCCCTCGCGATCGGTCGACGAACTGACTCTTTCAATGTGCACTGAAAATAAACTGACAGTTATTGACTCAGCGGCGTGGGAGTTTCTAGGTCGAGGGCATGTAGGTTCGTCGGTGGTTCACCGACAACGTTTCAACGATCACTCCGTGCCCCTGCCAACTCATAGCTCGTCCTGACCGCGGTGCCCTCGTCGAAGCCATAAGGTGCCTATGTAATCTGCCACCACCTTATTTCCATGTCAGCTGGGTAAGCAGGGTAGCGCGCACGCCAGAAGCGTCTGAGGCAGAAACGGGAGCGACAACGTCTATCTCGTGACCCTGATAACCCACCAGATTCGTAGATCCTCTCCACCTATCGATGGAGACCACGACACGTGTCCACGTGGGAAGTTATGTCTTCGCAATAGTCGAAGGAGTATTCACTTTGCCAAGTCGTACCTGTGCCGGAGAACCACGCGGACGACCTTCCTTCACAGCCTGGCCAACGTCATGATGTTTGTTAGCCGACGTAAGATAGGGGATGTCCAACTCCGCGATCGGTCGTAGTAGCCCTCCAAAAACTGGTTATGGGTTTCATGCAGGGCGAAATGATTAGAATGGAGGGAGCATAGTAAATACACCGTTGATGAGGCGCAGTCAGGTCACCGGATCATACACAGCAATATTATCATAATTCAGTGTGAGGCATAATGGAACTTGCCGATTGGACTTCCTCAACCTCCACCTCCCGCACGAGACTTGAGACCACTTCTTCTGGATCAGCACTATCCTCCCGTTGATCGAGGGGCGTTACTTTTTTGAGTGCATCCAGAACCTCCTCCTGACTTCGACCGATAATCACAGGGGGAATAAATGTCTGCATCCTTTCTCTCGTATCGATGCCAGGAACGGGTAGAATGGAAACTTCAGGTTCCGACACGGACCCTTTTTCTTCCTCCTTTTGTACGCTGCCGTTGCTATTGAATGCGCGCTCGCCTTCCCGTTTCAACCGTCTGAGGCGTGTCTCAAAACCAACGACAATATCCCCAACTTCTGATTGCAAGTCCTCGGTGATAGGGGCCAACGGATTAACCACCAGTATACTGGGGTGCGTGCCATTCTGGATGGAGGCTGCCTCCTCAGCGTAGTTGTCACTGACTGAATGTCCATTCAAATTCTGAAAATTAGAGTTCTCGGATGTACTCACCCTCCATCAACCCGTGATAACGCTGCCAGTCATTGTAGGTCACGTCATCTAACCAGGCATAATCTAGCCCTAGGTCCACCTGACCTTTCTCAGCGACGTCGCGTACATTTGCTGCTGCACTGGAAACCTGGCAGCATCAAGGGTGTTTAAAGATCGGAGGAAATAATCAGTGGCGGTTACGAACCTCCTGTAATTCTAGTTGCAGCAGAACGTTGTATGGACCATTCACCACTGCCTCAGCAGCGTATAGCCTCTCGGTGAACTTACTTCCGACCTTTTCGACAACACGATCCCACAGTGCGAGTTTCTCATCGCGCTTCCTGTTTTCGCCCTTAAGGTTCTTAAGATATATCTCCGCACCTTTGATATATTTTTCTGCCTCGGACGCAAGTGTCTCCAGGGTGTTCTGGACTTCAGCTGAGGAGGATAACTCAGCCGCAGCAGCTTCACGCAACGTAAACAGGCGGTCCTGGAGTTCCGCAGTGCTTCGTTCCTTCTGAGCCTCCAGTTCTACTTCCCACTTTGCATGGCGCGCCTCAATATCAGCGCGCTTGCGAGCAATCTCTTCAGCCTTGAGACGTAATCTTTCAGCTCGCTCCTCTTCCGTTTCAATAGGGTGGGGTGGAACAAACGTGTGTTGCTGAGGACCAGTGGGAGGCTCGTTCAGGCCGAGCTCGGCGTAGAATGCATCCATGTCAATGTCATTATGGTCTTCGGACAACGTTGCCCGAGGGGTACCTTCCATTGGCTGTGTCAGTGCGAAAACAGTGGGATGGTTCGACCCAGTGGGAGTGGCGAAGGCCAATGAATCCAGTTCTTCTGTGACCGACGCAGTCACATAGAGGTGTGGTTCTGATGCATGAAGGCTCTCAAGGAGAACAGATTCGCCGCGAAGAAGGGTTTCCACTTCCGGCGGCGCCATAGCAACTTCCACAGGTACTGTGACGGAATAGGCAGGCTCTACGGTCGCTGGGGTGGTGTCATCGTCATAGCTGATAGAGGTGACATATTCGGATGTTGCAGAAGGTTCCCTGAATGAAATTTGATGCTCGTCCGACCCAGCTTCGGGGATAGGAGTTACAGAAGGAGTTAGCGTGGAGGTCAGGGCCTCATCGGGCAGTTGAGCGATTGACGATACTGGTCGGGGTTGTTCCACAAGCAGTTCATCTCCAACTAACGGCATTGGTTCAGTTGACAGGGATTCTGCAGTAGGTTCAAATCGCTCCACGGCCTGCTTTCCCCTACTGAGTTCCTTGACTTTTTCCCACATTTTAGATACGTGGGGATCGACTAGCTTCTGCCGCTGGCCCTGAAGGAACAGGGCAAATTGCTGTAAAACACGTCCAGCGCGGTTCAATAGAGGGGCAGTGTACGGTTTCGCGGCGTAGTAACCCTCCTGCGTCTTGGAGACGGCTAGAATGATGTACGGACGAGCCTGGCGTTGCCAGCGCTGGAGATTGGAGAATGCAAGTTGAGCGTGTGGCGCTACGTTTTTCTCGTACACCTCTTCGATGCGCCGCTGATATGGCGCAAGGGTCCGCTCAACCAACTCCACTCGAGGAGCTACGTGTTTATGCCAATGTGGGACAATACGCCTATTCCACTCAGGGACAACGTATTTCTCCCATCGAGGAATCACGTGTATGCTCCACTCCGATTGTACATGGGAAACGATAGGCACGGTGGCTTGCATCGCATGGTGGACGTATGGCCGTACGCGGTTGATGTGGGGTGCAATGGATGGGTGTGAGAAGGCGGCCTGTATTGGAGGGATGATGTAAGGGTCAAGTACGATCCGCTTGTATTCTGACAAGCCACGACAAAGGGGTGTTTGTTGATGAGTGTCTTGAGGACAAACGGAGAAAGCGTAGATTGTAAATGCGAGAAGGAGGAGTTTGGTGAGAAAGTCGAGGAAAGCCTGGAAATCAGACTTGCGGCGTTTGTTCTGGTTGTTGGTAAGTGATAGAATTGGCAACTAGAGGGGCTAGAGGCTTACCTTTCTATCTTTCTTTGGTCTGTTCTTGCTGGGATGCTTATCCTGTGAGCGAACAATGAGCCCCTCTCGCACTAATGCACACAAGAATATGAAGGAATTCGATCTTCCAACAAAGGCGAGCGAACCAAGAAGAAAATGTCGAGTAAGAATACTCACAGAACCACTTGTGCGCTCTGCGGCCTCGGCAACAGTAGTTGCAACATGGGACTCGCCAGACGCCAACGGACTAGATGACTTTGGGAAACTGGTTACATCTTGAGCGAGTGATGCTCGCACTGGACGTGGGACGCCCTGCGAAGATTGGGATCTGGACACCGGAGGTGAAGGCACCACCGGCGTTCTGCGCGTGACGACCATGGTTGGTCGTGATCAATGGCCGGCAAATGACGCAACCACAATATTATTAGCCTTCGAGCTGGATAGGGTCTGTCGGGGTAATAACCAGTTTTCGTTTGTACCAGTCTCGTGTTTCTTTTTGAAACTTGTCTGTATGTTTTTGACGGAATGGCGTTGGTTGTTTGTTGGCGCGGGTGTTTGGCTGGTTATGTAATCAGCCCCTTTCTACTCACCTTCATACTCCATGACAGGCATCAAAGTCAAAGTCACCTACGCAAAGAAACGGCGACGGCTGGGCGACCACAGGAAGATACAGTCTTCTCCGTTGGAGGCATTTCCACCAGACAAGGATGATGTTAGCATAGCAGAAATGGTGCGACGCATGCTTAAGCGTTCTCGAAGTACGCTTCGAGTGACCAAGTGCGACAACCACACGCGTCCGACACAACATGAACCGGCCACAGAGCAGGTGGGATCCTCCAATGGACGCGTCGGGGTCGCATACGCTCTACCGTCTGATGTGCAAGGGTCGGGGTGTGAAGAACGTGTGTAAGTCATGACATGTCTGTTCAGCGACCCGTTCGGCTTTCGCCCCTCCCATCCTCTAACCTTATATTTAAGGGGCTCGAGTGCCACAACGGACAGTGCTTTTCGCACTGTGGAGCCACGTTTCCGCAGGAGTACTGGACCCGTCTCTCTTTCCCCAACTAAAAAACCGACAGAATCCAGGCGAAGTAAGTCCTCACGCACCGTCTCGGGAATCCTCAAGGAAAATGGCATCCAACGTGTTTCGCGGAAAGGTATCAAATCTGCATTCGATTTTCCCACAAAGCCTATTAGGCGTCAGCGGCATCTTTCTGGTCCTCCCACCACGTATATGCGCTCCCAGAGTATTCTAAGACGCTCGCCGGCACTATTCGGACCTTCGTCTGAGACCCTTCATATTCCGGGTTCCACCCCTCATTCTCCAAACGTCCCATTCGTTGGCAGTCTGCCGCAGTTCCAGTCGACTCCACCATTTCCTCGCGCTGACAATAGTGGGAGCACTAGTACTAATGAACAGCCCAGCGTGGCCCCCGTTTCCAACGAGGCAATGGGTATATGTGATACTGGTGCCCAAATTACCTGGCCCACAATATCGAATCCTCAACAACTCATTCATATATCTGCAAATAGCATTTTTTCTTCCTCTGGTGACTTCACAGTTGGACCGGATTCCCCCGTAAAACTTGTGGCGATGGCCAGCCGAATGACTGACAGTAACGGTGTCCGCGAATCTCATGGCGACCCGAGCCGTGCAACGAACCCTAAAACTCCTCTGTCCTACTAAGGTCAGAGGTTGCGAATGCGCCGAACCCACTCAACTATGCTACACCATCCCCTGTTACCCACATATCAAAGTACGCTGTTAGCAAATATGCGGTTCCATTGCACGATCCGTCTTCACCACCGATTTCGGCCCACCAACCTAATAGCCCTTCAACTCAACGGGCTTCTACGAGAGTCGGGAAAGAAGTGGTTTCTTCACATACCTTACCGAAAGCTAGCCCAGAACCTCCCCGAGGATTGCCTTCGTACCCCGCGGGTGACGGACAGCCTTCCAGACTTACGCTGCCTACAAAACCTTTCGGTGGTGATGCTCTACCGGACGAAGTGACGCAGACGACGTTGCTCGACTTAGGTGGTACGTGCCAAATTCCGACTGCATATAACATGCACCCGCCATTTCCTTTATCTTCAATCTCCTCCCTTCTGTCTACCCATCCCTTTCCATTTGGGAACATAGACTGTATATACCCGCACTCACAATGATCTCGCTACCCAGTTAGTGCCCCACACATCGATTCAGGTGAGAAAAGGCTGCAGTCTACCTCCCGCCGAAATCGTTTCCATCCGTCTGGGGCCCACGTCAAAGGTGCCATTTTCAGTGCTAAGAAAAACATTGCCCCCAAAGGCAAGCGCGCTGATACCATACGGGTGCCCAAGTACATCCTTCCGTCCGAAGGATGCGTTACAGATTTGACGGGCCACGACTCCAGCACTACATCTAGTCAAAACACAAGAGCTGCGAAAGCTGTGCATTTCACCAAGACGTCGGAAGGGGACGATGAGCTACTCCTACAGAGGAAACAACGCGCTAAGGCAGTCAAGCGCTCTACTTCACTTGCGTTGAAGAATTGGGAGGAGGCCTCGTCCGACGAACTGAATTTGGTGGCCGGAAAAATGTGGCATGATTGCCAGACGGCTGCCAGGTGCACTGGGTGAGGAACGGATGGGACGCTAATTTCCTTTCTCTGCGTCCAGTGTTGTCCAGACAGTTAGGTTCCTCTTCACTGTATTCCTGTCAATGTAATGTATTGGGCATACTGTTGTACATAAATTCAAGCAGAAGGGTAAATCCTATGCAACGCTACACACTGGTATACTAAAACATACGGCAAGGGGAATAAAGAGTGCGGCAAGGAGTACAAATGAGAAGTACACCGAAACGTGCTTCGGAACAGGTCAGAGGACCCCCGCTGCTGAGATCTCTCGTCATCCTTCAACGTACACGAGATCACGGGCCTCGTCCTCGAACGACTAGCCCACCTTCCCATACACTTACATTCCATCCGTCCCGCACAAGCGCATTCTTGACTGCTGGTTTGAGTTTACCGACACCGTTAGCAGAGTGGTTACCCCGACCAGTGATTATCCTGAGCGGTTTGGCTATAAACGAGAAAAACGAAATGGCTCAGAAAAAAATAGCATATGCTGCAAAAAGGAATGGACTTGCAGGGAGTACAGCTCTCCTCCTGCAAAACTTCTTTGACAATCGTGGTGGCTTCCCACACATTGGTTCCATGGATGTCGAGCGTGTTTAGATCAGTACCTTTATACCTGGGTAACATGTCAGGGAGGGAGGGGAACTGATAACAAGGCGTAGCACCGTTTCGTTTCCACCATCTTACGCGCTTCGTTAAGCGCCTCGCGTTTTGCACGTTCACGCGTTTCACGCGCCTGCATGATGGCCCGTCATCGTAAGTACACGACCAACCAACTCGAGAATGTCCTCATCCGGGTGAAGGAACAAGGCAGAATACTTACTCTCTCAGCAAAGTACTGAGCAATCTCGCCACCTCTGGATTTCGAGTTTCCACTCCGCCAAGCCCTAGATGCCTCACGTAATAGCTCGTTCTGCTTCTTCCAACTCTCTGTCAAGTGGCTCCGCATATTGCGCGGTGCCGAAGTGAGCTCTCCAACGTCGCCCTTCCCACCCTTACCAAAACCGTTGCCAGCTCCGCGTACCTTGGCAGTCCCACTAGATGGATGGTTGCCATAGGCAGGGATACACAGCGAGAGCGAGCACTGACGATTGTTGGGGGGTGGTTTTCGAGAAGTAACGGTCTGCCAATCGAGGGCGCTGGAATTCCCTGCTTTCGTCGGCGAATGTGGTATCCATTGGGTAATGGGGGATGACCGCGACGCTCCGTTCGTCACCCGGGTTGGTGACTTGCTCGGAGACGCGGGGGAAGACAACCCGGCAGACGATGAACTTGGGGAAAGGGGAGGCGGCGGATGGTGGTACACGCCCATCGCCAGACTGCCTGTTTGGAGGTCAAGCTCGAGCTCAAGGAGAAGACAAACAATGTAGAGGGAGTCGTCGCCACATCCTTGCGTTGCTGATAGGGCTAGTTGCACATCGGAATAGACGTTGGAACGTTGTGCAGGGCCTAGCCTGGCGTAGATTGGGAAATCGCAAATAACATCTAGAACATTGAAAAGAACAGAAGTATTCCTAGAATCTGGCGAGCGAGCAAGACTTTCTGCCTTCCTCGTTTTCCCTGAGATATCGGAGAGAGCGGCCCGAACAGCCTTCGCAGGCGAGGTGTGCTTCGGAGAGTGGAAATAAGATTGGAAAGAATTGGGAGAATTAGGGGGTAAGAGAGTTGCTAAGTGTTCAGAAAGCGAGGATAGCTGCGTCCACATATCTGGTGCCGCCGTGGATAGTGTTTCACGTGCGGGTGATGGTATATGTTGTCTCTGGCGTATGTCGACTAGCGGGGTAGCTTTGTTTCGAATATTTTTCTTCTTAGTGACGTTCCCGTTTGTTGATGGCGACACAACCTTCTTCTTGGGCTCCACCTGTTGCCAAATCGCTTCATCACTGATTAAGTGTGAAGGATTTTCGTCGTCTAAGCCGTCAAGGCCACGTTCTTCAAGTTCGCGTATGTATTCATTGGTCAATATATTTTCCATGATTGATTCCATATCGATGTCGCTGACGTCGGCGGACCCTGCTTCTCTCAGGGCACACTGAAGTTTCGAAGGGTGGATGTGGGGTAGGGCCGCCTGCAGAAAGCCCAGGGGAGAACTGAAGGATTGGATGGAGAGTACGGAGGATTCGGACGTTAGGCTTTCCGTTGTCTCTCCATAATAACCAGGGGAGCCGCACGACTCGTCGGTGCTAAGGCACTGAGAAGAAGAAAGATGAGTAGAGTCAAGCTCATCGCGCAGTTCGCTTTCGTACTGCTCAGCGGCTTGACAGGCCAATTCTTTCAGATTGACCCGAAGCGCTGCCACCCGATCACGGGAGGGTGAAAGCCCATCCTTGCCGTCTGGTTGCAAGTCTGCGATCAGCGCAGCTAAGAGGGAGGTGTCCAAAGGAGGACAATATTCTGCCTGTCGAAAGAATGGGAGCGCTCAGTCGATCAAAAGGAAGAAACAGCCAACCGCACCTGCAAGTCGTCGTACAATTTATTCGACATGTTATACATGATTCACGTCTGATATTCACTTGGGTGCATGGACCGGTCTGCGCGCGTAAATGGGCCAAATGCCTCGCGCTAACCACGTGATTTTGAGATGTGGCTGTGCCCGTCCTCGCTACCTTGTCCTTCGCTTACTTGCTCTTATTGTCTTTGTCTTTCGCTTGTCCGGGCATCGAAGCCGTTACTAATAACTACTGTTCGCTTACGAGTCTTCAAATACTCGGTCAGATATTAACCATGATCTTCTACCTCTCCCTTCTCGTGGCTCTGGCATTGCTGGTAATGCGTAAGTCATTCTCATACTGCGGACACCCCCATATGAACTGATCTGACGGCAGTTGGGTACCACTATCGTTCCGTCATCTTTCCCCATGTTCCCGCCAAGGTCAGGTCTATGTTCCCAAGCCTGAACCATTACACCCCTTTGTCGACTTTCTCCGGTCAGGCCCAAGCTGGTCTGTCTTCGTCCATGTTCGACATCGAAGCAAACATGAGGGATGGTGACTCACGAGCTGGCCTCGACGAACGTAGTACCCAGGAAGTGCTGGAAATAATGCGAAGAGAACGAATCGAGTGAGTCTTCTACCATGCTCTTTTTGAAACCACTGCCTACTAATTGACACTGTCCACAGCTTTGACCAGGCTAGGTTGATTCGTCACCATCAGATTCTTGCCCGGAATGGTATTGACCCTTCTGGTAAGGTTTCTCAGTCGTGAACGTGACCGATGATCCGTCACTGACTAACTGGTCATTCACTTGCAGGTATGCCCCTGGATTCCAAGGCTGTAACGAGGCTGTGATCGCGGACACTTATTTATTTTCCACATTTGATCTCATCACTTCATGTTACCCTCATTCATGCATGTTATATCTACTCACCCACGCTCTTTCGTCTTCACAATCCGCTTTTCTGTGTTTCATAGCTGTGATATGGACTGTCCGCTGTGGATCTATTTATGTTTTGTTGTGTCCCCTTGAGGGCGTGGTGAATGTCTCGGTGGATTGACACACTTTACCTTTGTTCAACTGGGTCGACTTTGAAGACGGCCAGCTTTAAAAGTCGACGCACTGGCGTGGGGGTTATAGGAATGAAAGGTATGTCCTAACAGTTTTATCAGTAGTATTGGTGGTGTACGGTGAAGTGACGCTGACAACTGTCTGCCAAATGCAACAGGGGCTCCACATTCCAGTCGACGAGCGCACTCGAATTCCACATCACCCGCTGAGCAACACCTGTTCAGATTTTCGTAATATACGCCGTCACAACTCAATACGCTCTGGCCTTCTAGCCTTCACTATCGTACACGACCCGCTCGACCAGACGGTCAATCAGAGTACTTGAACCTAAACAACTCTTCCGATGGATAGTGAGGTGGGAGGGAGTGTTCCACGATGGGAGTTATCTGAAACGCCACAGGTAAGTATGACACCCCTCAACTGGCAGGTCATAGATACTACCTGGCGTTCGTCGTCCGCCGGAGCGACCCATCCGACCCCACGGTCGTTCTCTTTCGTAATACTAGGTCATTTTATGTCAGGCACTGTATTGCAGGTACACGTCGGGCACGATCAGCTCACTCGTAGGCGTCATGACGTTCGGCGTACTCGATGTACCATTTCCGAACTTCTCCCTCGATGGAATCGACGAGAAGGCCATTCTCTTCCTGTATCTTTTATCCATTGGCACTAATCACGTAGATACCTTCTCCAACTTTCTTCATGTTGAACTGTCAAAATTCCTGGGCAATGTATTCAACTGCAACGCAAAACCAGACTCATTGTCGGAGCCTCAGTGACGGAATCCCTTGCATAAAGGGGGTCTGGCACAGTGACAGGCTTGATAGGAGGAATTCCGACATAGGGATTCTCGTCTACCAAGGAGTAGGTGACAGCATTCTTGCTCGGTTTGAGGCGGTTTGGCATGATGAGAAGGTGTTGTCAATGGTGTTTTGATTCTGCGGTATATGGGCAGCCATCCACGTCTCTTGTTTACTCTGGGACTGACCAACCTCGAGGCGAATAATCGGGATCTGACAAACGTGAACGGCCATCTTCGTGGATACGGATGATGAAGTCTTGCCACATGGAGGATGTTCAGACCAGACCTTGTGGTCTGAAATGATATTTCAAGCATTGACAACCGTATCACGGCGGAACTCAGTTGTCTGGTTATTGCTCCACAGACCCACGTTCTGGGAATGACCTCATTACCTCCAGGTGAAAACCAGGGTCGGTGTGCTTACCCAGATGCGGCTACCGACCATGTAGGCCCTATTGAGATTGCGTGCTTCAGCCTAACAGGTAATGCTCAGTGCACTGCCATTGGACACCAGTTCAAAGTGGCCATCCATTCTCCACTATAACGTTGCTCAATATTCCGGTCGACGATTATTACCCTCGCCATATCTTCCGGCGAAAACTCAAGTCCTATTCTCATCAAGAGCACTTGACCGTAAACCCTCCTTCGATTGTTGTATGTTTCATCCAAGGCACGCACGATTTGCCTAGTCAGGTGTCATGACGGGTCCATCACAAGAAATCGAAGTTGTGGCGTTTAGAGACGTCGACAATGGAACAATTGTTACGCCCTTACCGTGGTTCACGCATTATGCCAGTGGATAGCATCCATATATTCTTCGAACCTCTGAATCGCAATTTGATTGCGCTGTCTTGTGTACCGAGCTCGGTGCAAGAAGCGATGTTACACAGATCCTTAAATGGGCTTCAGAAATACTGAAAAAGTAAAGCGACATCTTTACATAAGTTGTCACCTTAGACATTATTGCGAGAGGTGGGCCATGTAGTAAATAACTGAAATCTCCAGCACTACCTTGGTTTACGTAACGACGACTTCGAGTGAAACGGGCTCGACCGATGACAACCATAACCACAGGGGGTGCGAACTTTAGCGTGTCCATGTGCGGCTACTGCGGACAAGGAACAGAGGGTAATAGTTTAGTGTTCGATTCGCTGTTTGCTTCCTGCTCACAGCGAAATTTTTGCCAGAGGATGGGGTAGTCCAATCAACTGCTTCCCTGTTAACTGGTCACAGCGGCCATGATGTCCTTACTCCCCCACAGTCTGGCTCTTAACTCTGCGCCCGTATCATACGAGTAGTAGGTGGGGATCACATCGCTCTTCGAGTTGTCAGAAATAATCTGCTAGTTGAGCAGTGATATCACGCTACTTACGTATGTCCAGACCGTGTCGGTTTAGTGTCTCTCCGCGATGCTTCCGCCAGTCGTGGCCGCGCGCCGCTGACTTGATAAAGGGAACCCCAGATGCTGACAGACCCGATCGTTCGTTTCTTCGTCGGTAATGTTTGTGCCTATGGAGCAAGAATCACTGTCTTCTGGCTTTGCCTAGAGAAGATTCCATTTACAAAATGGACCGGAATATTTGGTTGATACGCCCGGGTCTTTTAGATGATGGACGCAACGCCGTGGTTGAGGCTTCCATGCCTGAAATATCAATTCAAGTCCGGAACCCCAAGCTTGGTCTGAGCATCCTCCAGTTGGGAAGGCTTCGTCACCCGTGTTCCACGAAGATGTGCCGTTCATGTTTGTCAGACCCCGAATATTCTCCTTGTGGCTCCTCAGTCCTAGAGTATAAAAGGGACATGGATAGCTGGCCCCATATTGCAGAGTCAAATCACCGTTGATAACGCTCACTCATCATGCCAAACCGCCTCAGGCCAAGCAAGAATGCTGTTATCTACTCCTTGGTAGATGAAGAACCCTACGTCGGAGTTCCTCCCACCAGGCCCGTCACTGTGCCAGTCCTCCTTTATGCAAGGGATTCTGTCACCGAGGCTCCGACAGTGAGTTTGGTCTTGCGTCCTGCAGTCGAATACATTACCCAGGAATTTTGACAGTTCAACATGGAGAAAGTTGGAGAAAGTATCTACGTGATTAGTGCCAATGGCTACAAGCTACAGGAAGAGAATGGCCTTCTTGTCGGTTCCATCGAAGGAGAAGCTCAGAGATGGCGCATCGAGTATGGCGAACGCCAGGACGCGTACATGTGAGTTAGTTGTGCCCGACGTGTGTTGGACAACGCAGCGCCTCATATAATGTACCAGCATTACGAAAGAGAACGACCGCGGCGTCGGATGGGTCGCTCCGATTGACGACGAACGCCAGGTAGTATCTGTGACCCGCCAGGCTGATGGATGGCATACTTATCTATTGCGTTTCAGATCCGAGTTGGGATTCTCATTATGGGACCATCCGACCCGCCTTTCTACCCGTCGAACCAGTTGTTCAGGTTCAAGTACCCTCGTGACTGATTAGGAGGTAAAGCGGATTATGTACCGTTACGAAGGCCAAAGTCTTGATGTCTGATGTGTGTGAAGCGTGTTAGTGTACAATAAGAAAATCCAAGTGTATGCGTAGTTTCTGTGGGTGACGACACGCGCGTATGAGATACATACAAGCTATTGGAAGACGAACATCTGTTAACTACCTCAAGTTCAGCATCATTTCACCCGTTATGTGCCAGGACGTACGGGACATGCCCTGTGATCCCCGAAATTGACGTTAGCTCTCCTGAGACTTGACAGTTGTTCGTTGCTCAATCCCCAGAGAACTTATGGCAATCCAAGAAGACACTCATCTCTCTTCTTGAAGCATTATATGGCAAGAATGCATTTATATAAAATTATATCCCAACAGCCACGTGAACGGACGATATGGGTTGCAAAGGTCATTTCCTTATGTAAAACTCCGCTCTCGCTGATACTATGGAGAGACGTGTATCGATGGAAAGAGGCTGAAGCGCGCGAAGTGTGGATGCATGAATTAAGGGTGGGGTTGATGTCCGAGCCTCGTGCTTGCAGTTGGTGATCATAAACCAATTGATGGAGCATCTGATTGATGGCGCACAATCGCGATCGATCCTACCGTGTTGATCGATCACCAACGGGTGCTTCCTTACAACTGGTAAGTTTCAATGTGTCATATTGGAATGATCAAACAAAAACTAAGTCCGCTCGCTTGGTGACTTCTAAATTCACAATCCTGCTCAAATCCTGCTAAATTACGTCTGCCTTTGTCCTTAGTGCCGCACGATAGGCAGGTTGCTATCAGAACATTTTATTCACCAACTACCGTCGTACAATCGGTCATTGAATCGCAAATCAGGTATTTACATTTTTGGAGGCATTTCTCAATTTTGTTCGCACGGTTCTTCTGTGGATCGTCCGAGTCAGCTTGGGGCAAACAATCTTTCCGGGAACGGTTTACCGACGCTTGGTTTCAGTGGCCGACGCCCCTGACGTGTCTCAAGTGATGCTCACGGATATGGCGGGCGTAGTTGTGTCTCGTGATCTCCAACGTACAGTCTTGCCATTTACAAGGAACGACCTTGCCACGCGCCAAGTCTTTGATACCGTGCTTTTTGAAGTGTTCTGGCACCTCACCACAGTTGACGAGCTCGATACACTCGTTGCCATCCGGAGAGGTGTAAAGGCAGAAGGTGTACGGACAATTAACGTGCTGGTTCTGTCCTTTTCAACGAAGTGAATGCACTGTCAGTGTACATAGCTTGCAGAACATACGTACAGCCTGTTCTTGTGGCTCATCTGGTACAGGAATGGCACCGGCTAGAGTATGGGACCTGCGTAGCCATGTCAGATACGGAAAGTACTTGACGAATCAGAGACGGCACACCTGTTTGCAGTGGTGCGGTGGTGGGGCGGTCCAACACTCCTGGCGGACATGTCTACGTGTCTGAAGGAACGGGGTATTGGTCCCCGATGTGCAGGAATCAGGCCAAGCTGTTCATTTTATAGCACACACCATACCCTTCGAGGGACACGGAGATAGCTGGAGGGCGGGAGGTTGGAGGTTGGGAAGCGGGAGAGCGGGAGACCATGGAGGGAGGTACATGCCGTGGAAAGCCGGGAAGTTCCCTCAAAGCCGTACTATGTGTTGAACCCATGGGCAACCGTGTAGAAATCGAAGGTAGGACTAATATGATAATGCCATGTTCCAGGCATCGTAGGACGAGTCTTAGAGTAGGCTTAGCCGTCTCAAAACAAGCAATTGTAGAATAATAGTAAACGCGCGTATTGCCACCTCCGGATAGCCCTCGTTGTCGCATCTACCTCGGTTTAGTAGGTTTGGCCAGCAGTGGATGGCAACTTGTCGGGAGGGGGCCTCCTTGAGTGAATTCTGTTGAATCCTTCCGCCAGAAACGAGGAACACGCCATACGGCAGAGGTCGGATTATTCTGCCACACACAAAACTTGACGTTCATGAAGCTGGGGGGGTGATGGTGAATGAGCAGTCGGGAGGCCATTGCTGGACTGACGGCTTCAGTTATCCGTAGAATTCGAGCTACATCTGCTGAAAGACACCAACTCGTTAGCGGCACTATTGAAGGATGTGAATGCAAACGCTGGACCATAAAGCCTTCTCCCTCCTGTGACCAAGCTTAATCAGGCAGCTAATTTTCAACACGCCCTTGGTAAGGACAAAAACTCCGAGCCTCCATTTATCGGAATAATTGTATTCCACCGTGAAAGCCGGCTAGGATCCCTTGTATTAGGATGATACTGACTCCCACGGCAAGCACCGACCTCCTGTAGACTTTATGAAGAGTATGTTTGAACGCACTGGGCGTTGTCGGGAGAACTACATTGGTAATGGCCTAAATTGCAGGCCAGGAACCAGGTACTTAGATTTAGCCAGCACGGCTTAATGGAAGGGAGCTTACGATCAGGGAAGTTGCACTTGTCGCCGATTGATCAGTACTTGGAGGATCCAGTAGCGGCTAGCTGGATTGCTGTGGCTGGAGCTCCGTCTTTATTGTCGCCTGTGTATCTGCCCCAGCAGTACATATAAATCTTGTCGGTCATGTTAAGCTGTACCTGCCCTGCTTCTTACCCCTCCCCTTCTTACCTTTCGTTCGGTCTCTGTGTGATGTTTCATTCCCTCCGCAATAATCCACACCCACTAGCGAGCTGTTTACCTGGGTGTCCCACCTGCGACAAACTCACAACAGCGACTACTTCCAAGCGTAGATGCCCTAGGGATGCAAAAAGGATAACGGAGAAACGCTAAGTGGGTACTTCAAAGGAAGATTTGAGTGCGAGATGGGTTCTGATGCTTATGTAAGATGCATTATGCCGTGAATCCATCCCATCCCGCAGTTGACTCATCTGCGAACACAATCGGATAGACCTTTTCGACCACAGCTGCTATATACATTGCTTTTTCAAATCATATGGGAGAAGTTTCGATCCAAGTAATGACTCCCCCGCGCATTATCGTACCCGTACAACACACAAAAAGACATTTCGAATACACCGGGACTTCCACTACGCTAAATAAACTCGGCCAGTTGCATCGTTCCTACGTAATACAGTTGTTGCGGTTGAACAAGTTGAACCACGTCACCCTCCCGACTCGATTTGGTGGGCATATTACTCTTGGGAGGGCTTCGAGAGTGTTTGAGGTGACATTCGCGGATGTGACGAACGAAGTTGTGCCTCGTCAATGGGCGCCCACACCCCTGCCACCCACAGAGTAATCGGTATTCGCGCTCCAGGTCTTTTATACCGTGCGCATCTCTGAAGTGGTCGGGCACACCACCACAACTGATCGACTTCAGACATTCTCCACCCTCCGGAGTCGCGAAAAGGCAAGGAACATATGGACAATCAGCACATTTGCCCTGTGGGTTCTAAAAAGTTAATGTTCCCTCCATATATGCGGCACAGACGACACGTACAGCGTGTTTGTTCGCCGTTCTGGTTTCCCGGGCAACATTTTCCAATGTAGAGGGTGTACTGGAGTCCAATGGAAGCTAGGTAAACTTTCTGAAGTTCAAGAAATAACGTACCTGGTTAGACCGTGGTGATGCATCTGCATGCAATCGTTCTCACGAGTCTCCTCATTCTCGGACGGTATTTGACTGGCGTTGGAAGATGCACCAACATTCTTTAAAAACGTCAAACTGTCGCAGACAAGCTGCTCGTATTCCATGGGGGATATGCAACAGTTCTTAGAAGCGGTATTATCATTCTCCAAAGAAAACAAGTGATTGTCGGGGGCCATCGAATATTCTTGGACGGTTGAGAAACTGTCGTTGGAAGGCATGCTGTTGTGCTGGAAAGACATTCTTCCGCGAGAACGTACAGGATGTTGGGTGGATGCTCTTACTGGCGTTGTTTTCATGGCTTTATATTGGAGTTGGTACACGGCCATATGAGGCAGGAAATTGGAGGTCTGGAGGACCTCCGTGCAAAGTATTTTACAGGGGAAGTAAGGCTGTTCAAAGGCCCCGCGCTGCCAGAGAACAGGTTTGAGGCATGGTATGTCGGATCCTGGTACGAATCGTCCTGACTTGAGGAATTAATTGTGGTGCGTACACCGGCACACACAACATTTACCCGCAGAGGAGGGCGATTGCAGCAGAGAAAGGTCCGCGACTGTCTTGGCAGAGCCATCGTGTCCGGAGGGCATCCATGAACTAGCTTGAGAACTATTAACAGGAGGACCTCCATTGGTGAGAAATCTACCTCTATTCATTTACGTAGTCGAGGCATCTCGCAGGAGGGCCTCCATGATATGCCTGATGGGCCATTGCATCGCGGGATCCCAAATGCTGCCAGTACTGGAGGTTTCGGAGTGGTGAATGATAGTAGGGACTTACTGCACAGCCACAGATGCCCGGACCTGCTAACTCATCGATGGCAAGCAAAGCATCCGAAGACGAAGACGAGACGTACTACTCCGCGGTATGCAAGGTTATAGCTCAGCGACGTATCAGAGCTCACCGTTCAGCGATGTCCCGATCAGCGAAAGCAACAGTCGCGTGTCAAGCGTCGAAAGACCAACGCAGGGCGGCCGATCACAACCGGACATCGCTGCACTCGCGCAACGGCCTCGCTATCGGGGATACTGGTCGCTTTTCAGTATGGAATGCAACTTGGCTCGACGTCCGATGGAGAGACAGGTGACAGCGAATGCTTTGAAACCGTTGTTGAGGGCCTTCTCCCTGAGTACTTGCAGACGCGACACGGCGTCTGGGCTCAGCACTGTGATATCAATGAGTCTGTACGTGGGGTCTCTGTTGTCTACGGCGTCATATGCCTAGCTTCTTTTTAGGGTGAGGCGATTCGGCCCTTATCTCGCTATGAGACGACTGCGATATCGAACCACGTGCACAAGAAAAACGAGGGAACGGGAACATCATCCGTCGCTGAATCTATCATCTTGCGGAAGATAGAGCTTCAGAGGGTATGTTCATTCGCTAGCCAGCTATGCAACCTCGGCTGATCTGATACAGCAACGTGGCAGAACGAACGTTCAGAACCCTCTCCGTGCTTCGAAGCCGTCTTCTTTGTCTTCCTTGCAGATACCACAACTGTCGTCCACGCCACCGGCAGTTCTCGACTGTCTCCGAACCATTCAGTCTACTCGGTATGAGAATTCCTTCGCCTCACGCTTGTATGGGTCGATCCGGAGGATTCCTGGTCTTATCGCTGTCGATTGGGAAACTCGCACGCCTTGGATGAACCTTTTAGCAGACATCCACGAACACTATTCTCTTGCACAGTAAGTCTGGGCTTCATTACGTGACGTCATTATTGGCTATACAAACCGTAGCGCTGAGCGGGAACAGCCTGGATGAATTCAGATCCCCATCACTTATACTTCCCTCCAACCACATCACCTTTCACAGGTGCACGATCTCCTGACGAGATCATTCTGGGATGGGATCAACAGTGAGCTTCGCTTGATACTATATTTAGTTTCTCCACTTATCGAGATACCTTACAAGTTAGCGACTCATTGAAGTATTCTCCGGAGCGTTGTACCGTCATAGCTACCTATGGTCATCTGGTGGTTGGCGTAGCGCTTCTGAGCTCTCCCCAAGAAAGCTATATCACGTACCTCGCTGTCCACGCATGTTGGGATAACTCGCAAATAGCCACGTACGCATCTCCTCGTTGACTGGTTGTGTCGACAGGTCACTAAGGCATGACTGACCATCACCCAGAACCATGCTGTATCACCTAATCTCGCTCAATCCGCATCGGGACATCTCTTTGCATGTTTCAGCCAATAATCCTGCCATGGTACGTTCATGATACTTTCTCTTCCTTTTGGGTTTTCATTTACTATCTACTTGGTAGCTATTATACAATCGCTTCGGATTCAAAGCGGAAGAGTTCATCACAGGATTTTATGAGGACTATCTCAGCTCACAATCGCGTGCTTCGATGAATGCCTTCAGGCTACGTCTCCGGAGATGATGGGTAATACTTACAGGGAGGGACAATGAAAGTCTTGGAGTATGATCGGCGTTTTGATCTTGTACTGGAGTCTCTTCGCGTATGCCACGAGGGACTGGAGATCCCTCGTGCACGCTGGACTGGATAATGTATGTGCATTGTGCTGTTCCACAAAAGAGATCTGGCAAACCACCCATCGGAACATTTTCTTCGTCCGTGTCGGTTATCTCGTTGCACTTCCTCACGGCGTAGTGACGTTTCAAATTACTCCTCTGTGCAGGATGTTCGAGAAGCAGGGGACTCAGGAACTCCAAACGCTACTATTGTGATCTAGGGAAACGAGGCACCGTGAACTCGAGCCCATCTGTTATTCGAAGTGAGTAATACTTCCTCCGCCATCGCAATTCATCGCATGGTTCCAGAAAGGCAGGACTCCAGTAACCCGCGTCCCCCTCCAGAGATTGTGACCGCATTTTCTAGATGTGTTATCCCTCTCGTGACGATTTACACGTGTCTTCCCTTCCCCGGTGCTCGGAGATGCTCTCACCCTGCTTTACGTTTCACCTAACCTGGGCGCTTACTTTGGGACAGACAGCACCCGGTTCGCGGGAAGTCTCGTTTCAGGGACCACCACTTCTCCCCTGGCACACCCATAAATCGGCACCAATTATATATATCTATTAGTGGCTTGGCTCAGCATCCAGCAGGCATCAAGCTCCCGTAGGAACATCACATTCATAGGGAGATAATTTTCTTTGCGGTCAATTCACAAGGAGCGGTTTCCTTCCACTCATAAATATAGGCTCAACCATGGTGATAATACAAAACTTGCGTTTGACAATCTGATTGGGCGATGTGGAATCCCAACGAAGTTCCGGAAATGCGTTGGAAAAACTGCATGTGGACGTAGCCAGATACTAGTAGGATGAAGCAGTAACTCATTAGTGAGACTATTGAAGGATATGAATGCAAAGCTGGCACGTAGGGCCCTATCTCTCCTGTGACTAAGCCTAAGCGGGCCGTTAATATTCAAAACACTCTTGATAAGGGCAAAAACTCCGAGCCTCCATTTGTCGGAATAATTGTATTCTCCAGTGAAAGCCGGCTAGGATCCCTTGTATTAGGATGACACTGACTCCCACAGCAAGCACCGACCTCCTGTGAACTCCATGAAGAGTACGTTTGAACGCACTGGGCGTTGTCGGGTGAACGACACTGGTGATGGCCTAAATTGCAGGCCCGAAACCAAGTGTTTTGATTAAGCCAGCACATCTTAAGGGAAGGGAGTTTATGCTCAGGGAACTTGTCGCCAATTGATCAGTACTAGGAGGATCTGGTGCCGGCTAATTGGATTGCTGTGGCTGAAGCCCTGTCGTTATTGTTGCCTGTGTATCTGCTCCAGCCGTACATATAGATCTGTCAATCATGTTAAGCTGTATCTGCCTCTTACCCCCCCCCCCCCCTTCTTACTCTTCGCTCGGTCTCTGTGGTGTTTCGTTCCCCTCTGCAGTAATCCACATCCACTGCTGGGGTGTTTTCCCTGTATCCCACCTGCGGCGAACTCAAAATAGCGGCTACTTCAAAGCGTGGGTGCCCTGCAGAGAGGCAAAAAGGACAACGGACACAAGCTAAGCGTGAACTTTTGAATAAGATTTGAGCGCTCTGATGCTTACATAAGACACATTATAAAATACCCTAGTAACCGTTTCCTTCGTATTCCAGCTGAACGCAGTTGACTCATACACGATCGGGTAGACCTTTTCGACCACAGCCGGTAAGTATATACATTGCTTTTTCCAATTGCATAAGAGAAGTTGTCATCCAAGTGATGACTCCCCCGCGCGCTATCGTACTCGTACAACACAAAAAACATTCCGAATACACCGGGACTTCTACTACGCTAGATCATTACGAGAGATAAACTCGCCCACTTGCCCCGTTCCTGCATACAGTTGTTCCGGTCGAACAAGTTGTACCAGTTCACCCTCCCGCCTCAATTCGATGGACGTATTACACTTGGCGGGGCTTCGAGAGTGTTTGAGGTGACATTCGCGGATGTGACGGACGAAGTTGTGCCTCGTCAATGGGCGCCCACACCCCTGCCACCTACAGTGTAATTGGTATTCGCGCCCCAGGTCTCTTATGCCGTGCGCATCTCTGAAGTGGTCGGATACGTCACCACAATTGATCGACTTCTGACATTTTCTGCCCTCCGGATTCGTGAAAAGGCAAGGAACATATGGGCAATCAGCACAGTTGCCCTGTGGGTTCTAGAAAGTTAGTGCTCCCTCCATATATGCGGCACAGACGACACGTACAATATGTTTGTTCGCCGTTCTGGTTTCCTGCGCAACACTTATCCAATATAGAGGGTGTGACTGCAGTCCAATGGAAGCTAGGTAAACTTGCTGAAGTTCAAGAAGTAAACGTACTTGGTTGAACCGTGGTGATGTATCGGCGTGCAAGGTCGTACCTCACGAATCTCCTCACTTCTCGGCTGGTATCCGCTGAGTGGCGTTGGAAGATGTGCTAACACTCTCCAAAGGCACCGGACTTGTGGCAGTCAAGCTGCCCGTATTCCATCATGGGAGATATGCAACAGTTCCTGGAAGTGGTACTATCATTCTCCAAAGAAAAACAGTGGTTGTAGGGAGCCATTCAACATCTCCAGTGACAGGCTGAGGAACTGTCGTTGGAAGGCGGCCCGTGTTCTGGAAAGACATTCTTCTGCGAGAACGTGACAGGATGTCGGTGGATGCTTTTGCTGGCGTTGTTTTCATGGCTTTATACTGGAGTCGGCACATAGGCCATGGGAGGTGGGAATTGGAGGTCTGGAGGACCTCCGTGCAAAGTATTGTAACAGGAGAAGTAAGGCTGTTCAGAGTCCCCGTGCTGCCGGGGAGCAGGTTTGAGGCATGGTATGCCGGACCCTCCCTAACTTGAGGAATTGATTGTGATGTACACCTGCACACACGACATTTGGCCGCAGGGGAGGGAATTGCAGCAAAGAAAAGTCCATGACCGTCTTGGCAGAGCTATCGCGTCCGGAGGGCATCCATGAACTGGTTAAGGATTATTAACGGGAGGACCTCCGTCGGTGAGAAATCTACCTCTATTCATTTATGGGGTCGCGGCATCTCGCAGGAGGACCTCCATGAAATGTCATGACGCGGTAACATCGCGGTTGCCTTGTTGGTGTCGGAGGGCACCTTGATTGATAGGGGGTTTGTTGTACAGCCACAGGTCAAGGAAGAGTCGACGTTTTGCAACCTGTCAAACTCATCGATGTCGCATAACGCATGCGAAGACGAAGACGAGACTGACGTACTACTCCGCGGTATGCAAGGTTACAGCTCAGCGTCGCATCCGAACTCACCATCCAGTGATGTGATGATCAGCGAAAGCAGCAGTCGCGCGTCAAACGTCGAAAGACCAACGCAGGGCGACCGATCGCAACCGGACATCGCTGCACTCGCGCAACGGCCTCGCTATCGGGGATACTGGACGCTTTTCAGTATGGAATACAACTTGGCTCGACGTCCGATGGAGAGACAGGTGACGGCGAATGCTTTGAAACCGTTGTTGAGGGCCTTCTCCCCGAGTACTTGCAGACGCGACACGGCGTCTGGGCTCAGCACTGTGATATCAATGAGTCTGTACGTGGAGTCTCTGGTGTCTACGGCGTCATATACCTAGCTTCTTTTTTAGGGTGAGGTGATTCGGCCCTTATCTCGCTATGAGACGACTGCGATATCGAACCACGTGCACAAGAAAAACCAGGGAACGGGAACACCATCCGTCGCTGAATCTATCATCTTGCGGAAGATAGAGCTCCAGAGGGTATGTTGGTTCGCTAGCCAGCTATGCGACCTCGGCTGATCTGGTACAGCAACGTGGCAGAACGGACGTTCAGAACTCTCTCCGTGCTTCAAAACCGTCTTCTTTGACTTCTTTGCAGATCCCACAACTGTCGTCCGCGCCACCGGCAGTTCTCGACGGTCTCCGAACCATTCAGTCTACTCGGTATGAATTCCTTCGCGTCACGCTTGTATGGGTCGATCCGGAGGATTCCCGGTCTTATCGCTGTCGATTGGGAAACTCACACGCCTTGGATGAACCTTTTAGAAGACATCCACGAACACTATTCTCTTGCTCAGTATGTCTGGGCTTCTTACGTGACGTCACTCGTTGACTATACAACCGTAGCGCTGAGCGGGAACAGCCTGGACGAATTCAGATCCCCATCACTTATACTTCCCTCCAAACACATCACCTTTCACAGGTGCACGATCTCCTGACGAGATCATTCTGGGATGGGATCAACAGTGAGCTTCGCTTGATACTATATTTAGTTTCTCCACTTATCGAGATACCTTGCAAGTTAGCGACTCATTGAAGTATTCTCCGGAGCGTTGTACCGTCATAGCTACATATGGTCATCTGGTGGTTGGCGTAGCGCTTCTGAGCTCTCCCCAAGAAAGCTATATCACGTACCTCGCTGTCCGCGCAGGTTGGGATAACTCGCAAATAGCCACGTACGCATCTCCTCGTTGACTGATTGTGTCAACAGGTCACTACGGCATGACTGACCATCACCCAGAACCATGCTGTATCACCTAATCTCGCTCAATCCGCATCGGGACATCTCTTTGCATGTTTCAGCCAATAATCCTGCTATGGTACGTTCACGATGCTTTCTCTTCCTTTTGGGTTTTCATTTACTATCTACTTGGTAGCTATTATACAATCGCTTCGGATTCAAAACGGAAGAGTTCATCACAGGATTTTATGAGGACTATCTCAACTCACAGTCGCGTGCTTCGATGAATGCCTTCAGACTACGTCTCCGGAGATGATGGGTAATACTTACGGGGATGGACAATGAAAGTCTTGGGGTGTGATCGGCGTTTTGATCTTGTACTGAGTCTCTTCGTGTATGCCACGAGGAACTGCAGATCCTTCTCGTGCACGCTGGACTGGATAATGTATGTGCATTGCGTTCTTCCACGAAGCAAAGTTGGCGAATCACCCTTCAGAACATTTTCTTCGTCTGCTTTAGTTATCTCCCAACGTCGCCATTCTTTCGCACTTCCTCACGCCGTAGTGACGTTTCAAATCATTCCCCTATGTCGGATGTTCGAGAAGCAGGGGACTCAGGAACTCTAAACGCTACTATTATGATTAGGGAAACGACGAGGCCCCATCAACCCGAGCCCATCTGTTATTCACCGTGTGTATTATTTCCTCCACCATCGCATTTCACCGCGCTCCAGACAAGCAGGACTTCGGTGAATGAAAAGTCTCCCACGTCCCCTCCAGAGTTGAAACGTGTTTTCTAAGTGACCGCAGTTCCTGGATGTGTCATCGCTCTCGTGACGATTTACACGTGTCTTCCCTTCCCGGTGCTCGGAGATGCTCCCACCCTGCTTTACGTTTCACCTAACCTGGGCGCTTACTTTGCGACAGACAGCACCCGGTTCGCGGGAAGTCTCGTTTCAGGGACCACCACTTCTCTTCCCCCGAGACACCCATAAATCGGTGGAGTAGGGGGAGTCGTAGTCAGGAGAGGTTCAGTGAGGCTTAGTCAGCGCAGTAACATACGGACACAAACGGACTCATGTACATCACGACTGGACTACCACCAGGACTTCTCGAGTTGCACTGTGTCATCATGGTGACGAGAGCGGATTCAGTCCACCACCGTACTACCGTACCACCGTACTACCATACCACTGTACTACCATACCACTGTACTACCGTACCACCGTACTACCGTACCACCATACTACCGTACCACTGTACTACTGTACCACCGTACCACTGTATCACTGCACAGCAGTACCACCGAACCGACAGAGAACATGCCGTTACCACACATAGTACACGTGCCAGAGAAACAAAACGAGCTATGTAGAACCAGCCAACTGTATCACTGACCAAACTGTCTTGCAGACTCCCCCAACGAGATGCACGGGGCCGCTTTCTGCCCACAAACCCAGTCACCCCCCCATCAGTCCCATCTCCATTGGGTACCACCCCAACAGACAACGAGTTTGTCTTCCTGTCAGAACCTCAGTCTCCCATGTCACCTCAAGAATTTGCATCTACAAGGGGACTCCCACCAACCAGAGTGGCATCCCCAGCCTCAGAGACAGATGAGTACCTTAGACCCTACCCAGTGACAATACTGCCCACACTGCCTATATTGGCAATACCGAGCAATAGAAGAGGATGGGCACTCACAGTACCATCACCACCCACTGGCACTGCATCAGTACCACCGCCAGCACCAGCTGCTCCAACAGCACCTACCCTACCAACCCACCCACCCCTGCCAACATAACCAACTCCAGCACCCAAACCAACCCTACCAGTATGCCCAAGAATGATGGCGGAAATGGTATCACTGTTTTATGGAGAACAGTCGTCAATGGAAAACCCCAGTGACTTCCTGAAAGCATTCAACAGGAACATTTTGCTCTTGAATCCACAGGCTACAGATGCACAAAAGATAGATGCATTAGTGAACTACCTAGGAACTGGGTCACCAGCAGAAAGGTGGTACCAAAGCCTAGCAGGAATGCAGCTAATGGTATGGGTGGACTTTGTCAAGGAGTTCAACACAAGGTGGCCCCCCATTGCAAGTGCAACACAAATGTCAGAGGAATATCAGGCAGAGCTGCTAGCACACAAGATGGCAGAAGATGATGTGGGAATGATCAAGACAGTAGGATGGCAAAAAGTATGGGTGCATGTGAAGTGGGCAGAGGAAGCATGGGAGTTGGTGACATTAGCAGGAATCCAGCAGGGATCGACGTTAATCTGGCAGGTGAAGAAACAACTGCCAAAGGCCGTATGGAAGCAGTTGGATGATGAATATACGGACTGGGCAATGTTCATGAAAGCAGTAAAGGACGTAAGCATGACAAAGCTGAAGCAGGAGAAAGAGGACATAGAAGAGAGGAAGAGAAGTGAGGAAGCGAGGGATCAGAAGCTGCTTCAGAGGATGGAGGTGGTGAAACAGGTGACAACGGCAGATCTAACAGCACAGCTGCAATGCCTCACAATAGGACAAGTAGCCATGTCCTGTACTGCCTCACGTGCAATGCCTCTGATAACATTGACAACAACAAGGTTTTCCCTGCAACAAACCCCACAACACAGCTCACCATACACACCACCTACAGAGGAAACCAAAGAAGTGGTGCGAAAAGCGTTGGAGCAGTTCCCACACCAACAAGCTGATGAGGAGGGTCAAAAGAAATATGCAGCACAACTCTCAGCATGGACAGCGAGACATGGGGAAACTACACAAATTATGGAGCACACGCCATACCCCCTCAGGCCAGGAACGGCAACAATATGTTTGGGGGAATGCTTCAGATGTGGAACGCATGGGCATGGAAGCAAAAACTGCCCTATTCCTGAAGGGGACCCCGCGAGGCTGAGCCACAATGAAACTGCTTGGAGGGTGCTATGCAACAGAACCTTGGGACCATTCAATAAGAGCACCACATACCACATCAGACTCGTAGCGCTAGATGATCAGGGAAACGAGGCAGGGTCACTGTGAAGGACAGCACAACGACCCCGGAACTCGGAGTATCTACAGTAGCACCGCATGACTTGCATGTACAAGGCATTGAAACAGGTATTATCAATCTGTATTCCACAATGCAAGAAACGTGACACAGCATACCAAACACAATGAGCAAATCTGTCCCATTCATACACTCAATCATGATAAAGAATAGTGGTGGTGCAAATGTACAGCTATGTGTGCTATTTGACGACAGAGCCATGACCAGTGTGATGGCACGGTCCATGTTCAACGAAGTCAAAAACATCCTAAAGGGATGGCAACCATCAAATCAAGCACTACATATGGCAAATGGGGCAGTAGTCCCATCAGAAGCAATGTGGACAGGCACAATCAACATCGAAGGGGCCGAAATCACTGGAACCTTCGAGGTCTTCGATAGCACAGGCAGATGGTCCTTCCTCTTCAGAAAACCGTTACTCAAAGTGTTCAAAGCGATCCACAACTATGCTACAGACAAAGTGACAATTATGGATGACAATACAACAATGATGCTGAAGAACCAATTTGCACTCACCACCCTGCTTTCAGCAAGTGAGACAAAGAACAATGTGGTGTATGAAATAAGCAAAACAGATGCCCAGCAAACAAGTGAAACTGGCAATATCTTCACTAGACAAATGGACCCATTCGCACCAAAGTGAGTCGAGTACATCCTACAGAATGTTAAGATTGGTGATGATCTGATGGCAGAAGAAAGGGAAGAGGTTAACAGGCTACTGACAGAGTTCGCAGACATATTTGCTTGTACGCTCAGCGAGGTCCTGCCAATACCTGGGGCAAAAGTCGAACTGAACATCAAGGACGACGTAACCCTCTGCACCACAGTACACCAAAGACCAATGAACCCTCCTCAAAGACAATTCATGAACAAATGGGTTGATCAAATGCTTGATGCAGGGCTAATCGAACAAGCAGACATACTGTGCATCAAACATGTCGCACCAATGGTACTCACCCAAAAGGTGCATGACGTCAATGGAGGCATGTCAATTGAAGATCTACAACAGGAACTAAACAAACAATGTGTGGAAGCGGACATACCACGCCCATTCCAAGATCAACCCCACACGTTCAAAGCAGAGGAAGAGATAGTGCAGATACCAGGAGAAGCACCAAAATGGTGGGTAACGCAAAATTTTGCTGAGCTGAACAAGGTCATGCAGGTACCGCCAATGTTCCAAGGGGACATAAGAGCCAAACAACAATGGCTAAGTGGACACAAGTACAGTGAGTGAAAAAACATGTGCAATGTTTGGCTATTTTATACTAAGTCCAGTGTAGCACCATGAGGCATTGGAATCCTGCTTAGCCTTGGTGAGATGGATGGTAGCATTGACTCTTAGCTACAAAATGGTCCCAGGGTCATGTGATTTGGTGCAGTAGTCCTTGAGATATGTCAGTTATAAAACAGGTACATCATTGCACATGTTTATTCACTTTTGGTTTGGCAGTAGATTCTGGGGGAAATGAAGGAATAATTGTGGTTGTTTGGTCCTACAAACAAAGATACACACATAAACATTATGTCTGAGTTTGAATATGTTCACACACTTCTTTATTCCCAACCTTTACCACCATGAGATCTCTCTCTGCTACCCAAAGGAATACTATCCTGACTATGCTTGATTCTGGTCATTCTCCTGCTTCTATTGCCTCTAGTACTGGCCTACATCACTCCACCATCTCTAGGCTTCATTCCAAGGAGCATTCCAGCCTGCAAAAGTCCACTGGAGGTCATCCATCCAAGCTCTCCCCTGCTAATGTCTGCCATGCCATCCACCTCATCTCAACTCAGAAGGCAGAAAATGCTGTGCAGGTGACCAAAACCCTCACCAATATTATCAACCAACCCCTCCACTCAAATACTGTCTGCCAGCACTTGAAAAAGACTGGTATGAAGACTGTGGTAAAGCAAAAGCAACTTATCCTCTCTGCCAAGCATCACAAGGCAAGGTTAGACTTTGCCTATGCTCACAAAGATTGGACTTTGGAGGACTGGAAAAGGGTGGTATGGTCTGATGAGACTAAAATCAATCACCTGGGGTCAGATGGGTGCAAATGGGCATGGAAAAAGCCAGGGGAGAAGCTGAGTGATAGGCTAGTAGAGGGGACACTGAAGTTTGGAGGAGGTTCTCTGATGATGTGGGGCTGTATGACTTGGGAGGGTGTTGGATATGCTACCAAGATTGATGGTAGGATGGATGGGGACCTATACCTTCAAATTTTGAAGGATGAACTACAAGAGTCCCTTGAATATTATGGTCTCCATCCTCCTGACATCATCTTCCAGCAGGACAATGACCCCAAGCACACCTGCAAGCAGGTCAAGGAGTGGCTAGAAGAGCAGGATTTTAAGACCATGGTATGGCCTGCACAGTCCCCTGACCTTAACCCTATAGAACATGCCTGGGGTTACCTCAAGAGGAGGCTTGCAGAGTATGAACACCCTCCCAGGGGGATATTGGAGTTGTGGGAGGGGACTCAGGTGGAGTGGAATAATATACCAGCTGAGGAGTGTCAGAAGTTGATTGAGAGCATGCCTAGGAGGGTTGAGGCAGTGCTTAAAGCAAAAGGAGGCTGTACCAAGTACTGATATCCCTTAGATACCCCTCACTTTTCAAAAGTGAATAAACATGTGCAATGATGTACCTGTTTTATATTTGACATATCTCAAGGACTACTGCACCAAATCACATGACCCTGGGACCATTGTGTAGCTAAGAGTCAATGCTACCGTCCATCTCACCAAGGCTAAGCAGGATTCCCACACCTCATGGTGCTACACTGGACTTAGTATAAAATAGCCAAACATTGCACACATTTTTTCACTCACTGTACGTATCAGTGTTCGACTTTGCATCAGGTTTCTACACTATTGAAATACCAGAGAAATGGTGACCATATTTCATGTTCTTCGTAGAAGGAAGGGGCTACTTTTGGTACAAGAGAATGGTGATGGGCTGGACAGGCACACCAACAATCTTCTCAGTGACGGCAATCCAATGTCTACATGACATACTCGCCAGTGACATAATGGAACTTTTTGTTGATGATGGAGGGTGTGGAGATAACATGTTCAGAGGAATGATAGCGAAACTAAGGCGAGTCTTCTTATGCTGCTGGAAATACAATCTATCGCTATCACCAATCAAGTGTAGGCTCTTCATGTCAGAAACAACATTTGCAGGAGCCACAGTAGGCCCACAAGGAGTCCAGCTGGACATAGCAAAACTATCAGCAGTTGTCAACTGGAAAAAACCCAACACAGTGCTCAACCTGCTGTCATTCTTAGGGCTCATGGGACACTTCAGAGACCTCATTAAGGGTTATGCAAAAATGGAAGGACCACTTCGCGATCTCATCAAAGAAGTGGAAATACCTAAGCCCATTTCAAAACCTACATACCATAGAGCGATGACTAACCATAAGTTATCAGGGAAATGGGAACACAAACACACAGAGGCATTTATGAAGCTGAAGGTCACATTAACCAGCCAGCCCACATTACATGCACCGTGGTATGACGGCACACTGTTCATAGTGACTACCGATGGATGTCAAGAAGGGTTCGGGGCAGTACTAACACAGCGGATCAAAGCAACAACTCCAAATGGCAAAACCGTTAGCAGAACGGTACCGATAGCCTTTGCATCGAAGCGAACATCAACAGCTGAGCAAAATTATAAACCATTTCTGCTCAAGTTCGCAGCACTGAAATTCGGACTAGATCATTTTTCCGACATAATATGGAGATTCCCAGTGGAAATAGAGATGGACTGCAAAGCACTAAAGGACATCTTGTCGAACGACCACATATCTGCAGCGCATGCTAGATGGAGAGATGGAATCATGGCACATAACATTGTAGCAGTGCAACACATACCAGGAAAACTGAATGTTGTAGCGGATGGACTAAGTCATCAATGGGATAACACAGAATGTGAAGCAGACGATGACAGCCAATGGACGGTCAACCCCAACCCAGAGGCAATGTCAGGTCTGATAAATGACATGTTCACCCTCGACAAACTCTCCAAGGACAATCAAAACCTAAGGGAGTGTTTCAAACAAGAACTGTTATTCCTAGAGGTGATCGATGCCATATTCAATATGGATACTAACACCCCTATATGGGACCATAGCAGGGCAAGGCACAGAGCATCACAGTACCTAATTGACCAGGGCAAATTATGGAGGATACACAGAGGTATGAGCATTAGACCAAAGCACAAGACAGAGTGCATCTCACGAGAGGAAGCAAAAAGAGAAGTGAAGTACTTGCACGAATCAGGAGGCCATTGGGGAAGAGATGCACTTAAGATTGCAATTACTGACAAGTTTTATTCCCTGAAACTAGATGTTTCTGTCATGGAAGTGATACAGGAATGCACAAAGTGCAAGAACTTTGGAGCCCCAAAAATAAATGCCTTACTAGAACCGGTGACAAGACAACACCCATTCAAACTACTAGTGGGCGATTATCTGTCAATGCCAGCAGGCAAGGGAGGTTACCATATGCTAGGACTGTTCCTGGACACGTTCTCACAACACTTGTGGGTAACAAAGTTCAAGACAGCTGGGACAGCAAAAACCACGGTGGACAGCCTCGCAATGATCTTCAACAACTTCACTCCAGCTGAAACGTTCATGATGGACAGGGGACGACATTTCAACAATGAAATGGTTAAAGATTACTGCGCTAAGTGGTCTTGTAATCATCACGTGGTAGCAGCGTACTCACCCTGGATCAATGGCTTAGTGGAAGGCACCAACAAACTGCTACTGCATGTGCTCAAACGACTCTGTGCCCCAGATGTAGGGGAGGATAACGTGTCGAAGGAGGACTGGGACAAGCTGCCAAGAACATGGCCAGACCACCTCGATGATGCCATCCATGCATTAAACAATTGCATCCTACCGTCCCTTAAGCACACACCGAAGGAACTGTTGCTCAGACTGGTAGTCGACACCAAATGCACAGGGCTAGACCAGAGTACAATGACACTAACCTCAACAGATGCAGCAGTCCACATGGTGTATGCAGCCCAACAACGGCTCAACGGATATGATGAAGCCATCAAGCACGCCATTAAAAGAAAAACAGCATTTGATCGTTGTGTGTTAAAAAGACATCAGGCTGAAACCATTTTCTCTAGGGAACAACTTGTGCAGGTATACCGAAGCAACCTCGACTACATGTTCAAAATGGAACAGAAAATCCTACCTAAGTGGTCATGGCCGTATAGAATAACAGCATGACTAAGGAACCCCTACAGATTAGAAATGCTAATGGGCAATCCAATCGCAGGTGAGTTCAGTGCCTGATGCCTACATACATTTGTACCAAGGGAAGGGATGCAGCTACACAAGGACCAACAAGAGTATGAGAGGAGGCTAAGGGAACAAGATGAAGAGAAAGACAAGGGAGGAAGCGACGAAGAAGAGATGGCATCGGAGGGACTGCCTAGCGAGCCACATCATTGTGGAGCTTAGAAGGGGTGTGCGGATGACGAGGACATTGTCATTTTTTGAAGGGGGCACATGGAGTAGGGGGAGTCGTAGTCAGGAGAGGTTCAGTGAGGCTTAGTCAGCGCAGTAACATACGGACACAAACAGACTCATGTACATCACGACTGGACTACCACCAGGACTTCTCGAGTTGCACTGTGTCATCGGCACCAATTACATGTGTCTATTAGTGGCTTGGCTCAGCATCCAGCAGGCATCGAGCTCCCCTAGGAACATCACATTCATAGGGAGATAATTTTCTTTGTGGTCAATTCACAAGGAGCGGTTTCCTTCCACTCATAAATGTAGGCTCAACCATGGTGATAATACAGAACTTCTGCTTGACAATCTGATTGGGCGATAGAGAATCCCAACAAAGTTGCTGGAAAAATGGCATGTGGATGTATTTGATTGCAGTCAGGTAGTAGGATGAAGCCTGGTGAGCGTCAGTGCCAGAAGACTCTTACCTACCACCACAGACTGGTTTGGAGTCCTCGTAAAACTTATGGAATAGTAAAGAAAAACATCCATGGACATGTCTGTTTCCTTTGTGAGATAATTCCCATCTATGGCAAAACATGATACATGTACTCACACAGTGGTGGTTTCAATATTTTCAGACGCTTTAAAGAGTATTTGAAAGTGAAAACAATATTTTTTATTATGATTCAAATTACCATGCTCTTATAAAATTTTATTCCAAGAAGGCTTATAATTTTTATCACCAGTCTATATTGGGAGAAACATTATGATATCTATCCAAAGACAATTGAAAATTATATATGGCGTGAATGTCACAAGGTTATTGACAGCATGATCTTCCTAAAAAGATAGCAACAATAGGTAAAGTTTAAATTTGGAAATCACTTTGCAGGCGCGCTTAATTTAATGTTACACAATAGATTCTGAGATCATCGAAATAATAGCTTTTCCAATGATCAAAATGTAATATGAAAGTAAATAATTAGAAATCAGTTTCCATACACTCAGAAGGGATCACACAGTGAGGGGGCACAAGGCGCCCAATGCCTGCCCAGTAATCTCCATGTTAGGTATTCATTTCATCAAACCTTGAATGCGATCGAGCATATTTAGGCGATGGTGTAGACAGAGACGATAGCTTGACACAGCACTGAGAAAGAGTTAGCATATCGTGAGCATCATCTTCGAAGGGGAGTATGAACAAAGTAATTTGAGGTGGCTGGCAATTATAGCTGTTATATTTCGTATAGTTTGTGACAATAGGAGGACGGAGCAATGATCTAGGACAATGTAGTCACACAATAATCGAGCCAACAGTGCGGAGGAGCTTAAACTAGCGTGCATGTTCGTCACATTGCTTCTGCCAGCTCACAAAAATACGGTACTGTTCTATTATCTTATCATGTTTCGGCCTACTGTAAACATTGCTCTGTCTAGTGGTATGTGGTATACAAGGGTATGCAGGACTACAACTTGGAATCTGGGAAGATTGTGAAAAAGGTACGCATGGCAACAGGGTTTACGGACCTGTCAAAATCTATAATTGCGAGAAGTGTTGCATAGCCTTCGCAATAGTGCGCAACCTACCTTTGCACTGCTTCGGTCTATGTATATACCAACACACAGTGTCTATGGACAAGATATTAGTGTAATAGACACCATTAGTGGGCAACTTACCTAGGCCTATCGGTGGGTGGAAAAGAGAAAGAGTTGTTTCTGAGAAAAGTCAATGTTGATATACAGAATGCAACTCACAGTCACATGCATGCATAGGACGTGTGTCCCTGGCTACGCACGTGACCATGAGTTGCATTCTGTATATCAACATTGACTTTTCTCACAACTTCTTTTTCTCTTTTCCACCCACTCATAGGTAAGTCGCTCATTGTTGGGCACAATCAGTAGTAGTCAGTAGTTACACAATTGTACTTGTATAGTATTGCATTAACGTTTGTCTATGTATCAATATGTTTGCAATTCTGGACCCTCGTCGATAGCAAGATGCATTTCCTCAAGCAAAGACCACAAAATATAGCTCCAGTTAAGCCATCCATTTTTGGTGCCCAATCAACCACTTCCTAGATTGTCATACGCTTTTAGTGGTCATCGTTCAATGCGATCTCCTTTGTCCTATCATTCATCGTGAGTTGGTTCAGCATATCAATACCGACTTCCTCACTAACACATTTTCCCCTCTTCCACCTACCCACAGATAATTCGCTCACTGTTGGCTGCAACGCCGACCCCATTCACAATCTGTCCATGAAATACCGCTGAAGTTAAGCACCTTTGATTTACCACTTGATACATGTTTAAGCGACTATGCATTTCTAGGCTGCCCTACATTCACCAAATGTTACCACTTTCATGCGTACTCCATATTATTGTGTATCGTGAGCTGCGTTCACCATACCGAGGCTGACGCATACATTACTTCAGGCACTTCAAGGTGTATCCTGGTGACAACCATTATGTTAGATGCCAGATAATAAACCTACTTCCCTATCTGCCTTTGAGGTGATGACAGGACAATTAGGCTTGACAATAATTGTATCATCTCTAAGGGGCATTAGTTGGTTGACAATAAATCCCTTCATAGACATGGATATATATAATATGCTTTGTAGTTGACGCATCCACTAACAATGCATCTCTGGTGGTTTCCATGTCAAGCAGAAAGTTTCCCCCTCACCCCTCTGAATTGCAATGGCGACTCGTCTGAAGAAAACACACTTTCGTCGAGCTCAACTGTTATGCCGCATGCCATGAACGTTGATGATTCGTGGAGTGGTGAGTGATCTGCTATATGCCATTGCCCACTCGCTCCTCATATGCCGGATGTAGATGCCACATCTCCCACTGTTTCCAAGCCATCAAAGCCTCCTATTGATGCCCATGCCATCATAGCGAGCACATCGGGTGTAGCTGAGAACCCTGCGCCTTGTGCAAACAGATGCATGCCTGCTACCATGCAAAAGGCAACCGTGGAGAACCCCCGCTCAGAAGCAGCTACAAATACTGCTGTTGCCATTAGATCCATAGAACCTAACCTGGTAGACAATCCCCACCCTGTCCCAGCTGCAAATACTGCCGTTGTTAGCTCCATGGGATTCAATTTGGGTAAACGCCCTGCCCAGGTGGATACTGCCTGGGTCGATACATCTCCCACCTCCGACAGTACATGTGAACCATTCATTTCATCTGTGAGTGCACTCAGTACCTTCTTATTTTAGAGTATTTGCTAACCTCATGTTTGCAGAAGGTGATTCTGAAGGAATTAGACTACTCATCTAGCCTTTGCGATAACTTATACAACTTCATGCAAGAGCAAGCGAAGGAGCGCAATGAACTCATAAAAACCTTTGAGGGGGCACAACTAACTATTGAACAACAACACAACTCAGCACTGGCACAAGTACGGGGGGAGCTTGAAGGTGGAGCTCGAGTGGTCAGAGTGTACAAAAAACATGTAGAACAGGAACTTCATGACTGTGACATGACCATAGCCAAGCAACAAGCTATGATTGAAGAACTTGACAGCAGTCTTAACATGCTTCGAATGACTCTATCCTCTCAATTCACTAGATTAGATGTATGTCTACCATTGGCTAAGGCCCCTTGCTGCTAACCCATTCTGCAGGCAGATGGAAATGTCAAGTTTGCACAGTTGGCAGAAGAGCATGGGTGACTCCAGCGAGAACTGGGGAACTGAGACAGAATCATAGAACAGCAAAGGGCTGCCCTCAAAGATCTCCAAGCTGGATTTGGGATGCTGCAGGCTAAATTGGATTGTGAAATCACCAGAGTTAATGTATGGTTACCTATGTATGACTGTGTAGTGTCTAAATCACATTTACAGGCAGAGAAAGAGGCTCAGTTTGCCGCCTTGAGGGAGAAATTTGAAGGCACCTTGTGCCAGGTCGAGGCGTCCAGATCACCAATACAAACACAGAAAGAGGCTGAGGTTGCAGCCTTGGCACAGAAATTTGAAGACACCTTGTGCCAGGTCAAGGTGTCTAAATCACAGATACAAATGGAGAAAGAGACTGAGATTGCGGCTTTGGCTCAGAAATTTGAAGGTGCCTTGTGCCAGGTCGAGGTCCTCAACCGAAGCCAGCAGTTGTCCCATTCCACGCAGCCACAGGTGTCATCATCTACATCATCTGTGCATTACCCAATTGGCAGGTTTAGCGGGTCTGATCCACAGGACATTGTAGTTACCGAAGAATCCTGCCCAGCACCTTCCATGTCAGGTACCATTTGTATGGAAGCCACAGCTGTCACGGTTGCAGAAGAAGTTGTCTGCATACTAAGGATGGACACACCCTTTTGTAGTACACCACACTGCAAAGTTAACTCCAGGAAATATTGCCAGTTCACCGTGGTGAAAAACGAGATCATAAATGATAAAGAGCAGAACGATAATCTGGCAAGTGATTTACTTGCATTGTGATGTCCATCTCTGATTATACCATAGGAACATGTCAGGGAATTGTTTGGTAACATTTTTTCACAAGAGACGAAGACTTCCTCTCTCATGAGTCACCTTCACACGAGGTGGTAATGAGTTTCACCGAAGGCAATGGCCCTGGTCCTGACCCCATTGACTTGCAATGGGATTTCACCGGTCCTGTTTCTTCATTGTGGAATCAAGCTGTTGTCAAAATTTTGCTAGATAAGTTGCATGTGTTATGCACAGAAGAGAAGTGGACCACTAAGCTGAGGAGCGACGAATACTGGAAAGAGGCGATCAAACAAAAGTTCAACTGGATTAAGGTGATATGGACTAAAGGGAGACCCAAGAGGCTCGAGACTGGTATTCTGGAAACACCCGCACAAGTCGCAGCTAGGCTGATGCACACAAAAATGGATGATCTCAAGGATACACGGAAGGATACACAGAGGGTAGCAGTGAGTCATTTTTCTGTCCTTGCTGGCAGCATCTTACGAGATGTGCAGAAGTTCCGCCATCGTTCAACTGTCACAAAGTCATTTTTATGCACAGAAATGGCACGAGGGACCAAGGATGTAGAACTCTGGCAATGGCTCTCCGACGTTGTTGACCACCTGGGGACTGATGGCATGAGTTCAGAAGACAGTGAGGAAGAGGACATGCAAACTGTTTTTCAAGTCCGCAGTATGCCCTGGAGATGTGACATTGACAAAGAATTGCGATTCATAGACTCCAAGCACAAAGACCAGTCTATATCTTCCCCCAAAGGTGCCAAGCCAGTGAAGCGCATCAGGCCCTCTAACCCTTTCCCATCAGCTCATCAACCTGTATGTGATTTGCCTGCCACCTTCTACAAACCTGAGTGGTTAGAAGGCAATCCTACCTTCAAATCAGACAAAGTATTCCAGTGGTCGCAGTTTATTGTGCAGGGTATATAATGTAATGAAAGCTTTGTGATTGCCAACATTACAATAGACATTCTACTATGACCAACTTGGCATGATTCAATGTTCTGCCTTCAATTTTATCCGCCCTTCCTGGTCCTGCTTCCTGCAATGCAATGCTTTGAGGATCGCCACTGGGGCCTGAATCCCTATATCGACCCCAAGTTCGGGATTTGCCCAAGATCTCATGAGATGACCCGATGAGCAGGATCGCGACATTGACATCACCCTTGAGTCATTGTCAGAAGAGCAGGTTACACGTGGACGTTGAACCCAACTGTGCCAACAGAATTCAAGATGAATAATCACCTCTTGCTCTTGAAACTGGGGTTGAATTCATTTTTATTTGTAAACTGTTGCCTACTGCGATACTAACTGCATGTTTTCCATGAACTTACACAAGTACAGAATAGTTGAAATTTCGGTATTCTGTTGGGTGAAGGGATAGAGAATATCCCAGTACATCTAACTACATGTTTTCCATGAACTTACACTAGTATGGAATAGTTGAAATTTCGATATTCTGTTGGGTGAAGGGATGGAAGATATCCTGGTACATCTCAAGAGGGAGGGGTCTACCTGTTGCAATATGTAACATGCGAACATTAGGAAATGCTCGGAGCCAAGGGCCACACTGACTCTGACAAATGGTTAGATGCAATGAAGTGGTGCAGCAGAGGAGTCGGGACTTACAATTACATCCAAGACATCTGGCATACTATGGACTGGGTGTGTTCCCCTGAAGGTCAGGTGCCACGCAGGGAGTATGCATTTGTCATTTGTTGGAAATGCAGCAAATGTGGCCAGCTCATTGGCGGAAGTAATCATAGGCATGGAAATTTCGAGACTCGGGAGTTGTGGGAGGTATTCTGTACATGACAAAATGCTGGAAAGCGCATTCTCTTCAGGATAGTACGGAGGGAACCTAATGCGTAGGCATCAAAAATCGTCAGGAAGCATAACCAATTTCAGTAGAGAGAGGACAGCAGTAGCAGGTCCAACAAGTTCCTGCAGGGAGTGCAGGATAGGGCGATGAGTGTTGTATTCCGCAGATGTGGTAGGTACACCATAATGGGAGATAGTGAGTTTGGAGACAGTTTGATGTGCAATCAAACATGTAGTGAGGGAACGGATCAGGCAAGCTCGGTCCACCTCCAACTCGGTGAGACAAGGAAGGATAACCTTATGAAGAAGTGATGCCCACTGCACAGGGCTCAGGCCTGTGTTAACAAGTCATAAACTTGTCAGTCGTGCAGTTTGCAAGACAGAAAGGGTGAATAGGATAGAATGCGGAAAGAAGAAGATGGGCAAGTCGATGTCCAGGGATGTCAGAGATGTCCGGCTACTTGGAAACAAGTTAGGCTTCCGTGGAATACGGACTGGGCTGCCAGAGACGTTGTGGGTGCTCGCATGAAGTTCAGTGCATCCTGAGTTTCGTATGCTGGCTAGGAGAGAGCCGAAGACAGGAGGTATGCATGACAGATTATGATACAGGTGGAAGTAGACTTTATGGACCACTTGTGTATCCTGGAGGGAGTCGAAGAAAGCGCACATTGCACCTAACTGGTGTCGGCTTAACGTTTGCGAAGATGTGAACCACATGACATCCACTGCTCTAAATGCAATGTGCCTCCACACAGGGAGGGCCACACAACCAGCCTCATTCACATCCAGCCAACCTGCAATTGGCAGCTTGAAGCCTACTGCGGCCAAATAACAATGACTGGAAATGTCCTGCAGTAGTTTGCATACTTGGGATAACCTTCAAAGTGAACCTGTGTCTAACAAATCCATGATATCAAATAACAATCCATTTGGAAGCTGCCAGAGACAGCACTCCTGAGGCATGACCTAAATACTATGAGTAAAGATCAATTCTGGGCATTGTCAACCACTCACATGGCAGGTGCTAGGAGATTTTATCGCTCTCTTTTTTGGAGGGGGTCCTGGTGAATTGCCCTCCGCTTTGCACTTGGGAACCTGCCCAAATGAAACTAGAAGGGGTTTAGACTCTGGAAGCGTATCCTAGATGATATGAGAAAAGTGCAACTCCAGGCACACTGCCACCCACTTACATGGTTGATACTAAAAGATCTCACCATACTTCTTTTTGCGGGGAGTTCTATGGCATCATCGTCCACCTTGTGCTTGGGAACCTGCCCAAACGGCTTCGAAATAGGAATCACAATGGCGTCTGCCATGCGAGTGACCACTTTGGGCCTAGGAACTCATAACGAGTACTATATAACATTATTTTGTCCCAGATATCAGTATTTTTTTTTAAAAAAAAAAAGAGCGGTACACACCAGCATGGCTTCATGCCTGGTGACGCTATGCATTAACCTGTGAATACATCAAACGGCCAATCAGTTAAATACGAAGGGGATAGGAGGCTCTGTCGAATGACATAACGGAGCATCCAGCATTGCATTGATTGTCTGCTGCAACAAAAGCATTGCCAGTGTATTGTCGCAGATCAGCCACTGCGTAGCACCCAATTGTTAGCCCACAGAATGGCGAAGTAATCTACCTACTCACTGTTGCCATCACGTCATACACACTGTTGTCTGTTACTTACGGCACTCCATCTAAATTGCGAGATTAGCACAAGGGTGTTATCTAGCCATTTGTTTGACACGTAATATTCTGGAGGGGAAAAATCCAAAAATCCTCAAACAATTGCATAACCATTATCACCACTGATGGGAGTATACCAATGATCTAGGACTCCTGCAGGTATTAGAATGACAGCTGAGCCAATAGCATGTATGAACTTACATAACTTAGCGTGCACTTCACAGTTGCCATTTTCGTTACTATTGTTTGGTATCTACTATTGCCTGGTTCAAAAACTTTGCACTGATTCGACATTATTCATAGGTTGAGCAATGAATTATACTAATGTATCTATGTATATACAGGAGCCCAGCGTCTACAGACAAAACACTAAGAATCAGAACTAGAATTAGTGCAGTAGGCACCCTAATGATGAGCAACTTACTTGTGGGTGGGTGGAAAAGAGAAGAGACATTCATGGGAAAAGCAAGCGTTGATATACTGAATGCATCTCATGGTCACATGCACAATTTCTTCGTGGTGAGGGTGGGTATACACGTGACTGTGAGTTGCATTCTGTATATCAACATTGACTTTTCTCATGAACATCTTTTCTCTTTTCCACCCACCCACAGGTAAGTTGTGCATCATTGGGTGCAATGCCAACGTTACTAACTTTCTAACAGTCTCTCAGTATTAACATACCAATTGTATTGGATCAGTTAGTAGTACATAGACATGGACCATAATTACATAGTTGACTCTCAAAAATTCACCAGAAAAGATCATAAAAATACTGCTGAAGTCATGTTAAAATACAAAGAGGTGATCTATGTAGAGGCGCATTCCGAGGACTCTCTTCGATGCTTTTGTCGATGCCTTGATGAAAGGTACTTGAGACGAAGGTGGATTACAGTGAGTGAAAAAATGTGTGCAATGTTTGGCTGATTTGTACTAAGTCCAGTGTAGCACCATGAGGCATGGGAATCCTGCTTAGCCTTGGTGAGATAGATGGTAGCACTGACCCCCAGCTACAAAATGGTCCCAGGGTCATGTGATTTGGTGCAGTAGTCCTTGAGATATGTCAATTATAAAACAGGTACATCATGGCACACGTTTATTCACTTTTGAAAAGTGAGGGGTATCTAAGGGATATCAGTACTTGGTATAGCCTCCTTTTGCTTTAAGCACTGCCTCAACCCTCCTAGGCATGCTCTCAATCAACTTCTGACACTCCTCAGCTGGTATATTGTTCCATTCCACCTGAGTCCTCTCCCACAACTCCAATATCCCCTTGGGAGGGTGCTCATACTCTGCAAGCCTCCTCTTGAGGTAACCCCAGGCATGTTCTATGGGGTTAAGGTCAGGGGACTGTGCAGGCCATACCATGGTCCTAAAATCCTGCTCTTCTAGCCACTCCTTGACCTGCTTGCAGGTGTGCTTGGGGTCATTGTCCTGCTGGAAGATGATGTCAGGAGGATGGAGACCATAATATTCAAGGGACTCTTGTAGTTCATCCTTCAAAATTTGAAGGTATAGGTCCCCATCCATCCTACCATCAATCTTGGTAGCATATCCAACACCCTCCCAAGTCATACAGCCCCACATCATCAGAGAACCTCCTCCAAACTTCAGTGTCCCCTCTACTAGCCTATCACTCAGCTTCTCCCCTGGCTTTTTCCATGCCCATTTGTGCCCATCTGACCCCAGGTGATTAATTTTAGTCTCATCAGACCATACCACCCTCTTCCAGTCCTCCAAAGTCCAATCTTTGTGGGCATAGGCAAAGTCTAACCTTGCCTTGTGATGCTTGGCAGAGAGGATAGGTCATTTTCGCTTTACCACAGCCTTCATACCAGTCTTTTTCAGGTGCTGGCAGACAGTATTTGGGTGGAGGGGTTGGTTGATAATATTGGTGAGGGTTTTGGTCACCTGCACAGCATTTTCTGCCTTCTGAGTTGAGATGAGGTGGATGGCATGGCGGACATTAGCAGGGGAGAGCTTGGATGGATGACCTCCAGTGGACTTTTGCAGGCTGGAATGCTCCTTGGAACGAATTCTAGAGATGGTGGAGTGATGTAGGCCAGTACTAGAGGCAATAGAAGCAGGAGAATGACCAGAATCAAGCATAGTCAGGATAGTATTCCTTTGGGTGGCAGAGAGAGATCTCATGGTGGTAAAGGTTGGGAATAAAGAAGTGTGTGAACATATTCAAACTCAGACATAATGTTTATGTGTGTATCTTTGTTTGTAGGACCAAACAACCACAATTATTCCTTTATTTCCCCCAGATTCTACTGCCAAACCAAAAGTGAATAAACATGTGCAATGATGTACCTGTTTTATAACTGACATATCTCAAGGACTACTGCACCAAATCACATGACCCTGGGACCATTTTGTAGCTAGGAGTCAGTGCTACCATCCATCTCACCAAGGATAAGCAGGATTCCCACACCTCATGGTACTACACTGGACTTAGTACAAATCAGCCAAACATTGCACACGTTTTTTCACTCACTGTAAGTCTAGAACTGGCCAGCAGTTCTGATAGTCTTCGAGTTGTGAGAAGCGTCGTTTGGCCTAAGATGAGTCAGTTGGTGCTTTCCCTTGATATGGCTGAACATCCTACAAGGTCAGTTACTTTCCGAACAGCCTCCAAGTCTTGGAAGGACCTGCTTTTTGTCGTATCAAGGTACTTTTTCACTGCTGCATGGATGACTCGCTAGCAAGTATTGCTTAGTTACTGCAAGGGTGAGTACATCACCTAAAACATACCTTCAGTTCACGTATCTCATTGTCAGTCCATTTTAAGTTCTCCTCAAGGTTGTATCCACCCCTTCCTGGCCTACCCACTTCACCACGCGGCTTCGGAATTTTTTCAAGCTCAAGAGATTCAAGCAAGCTGAGGGAAGATTCTGATGGTGAAGGCGAAGGTAGTCTTTCTTTGTCGGGGACACTAGTAGAAGCGAAGCTGACTGCCTTCAAAGGCCGCAGTGATGGGGGTACACTTTGTGTGAGATTAAAGTGGGGTGACCTCGCCCTGGGCAACCTTACACCATCCCCTAGAGGGACCTGGGTCTTTGCAGCACTCATTTCTTGTTCTGCCACTATGGTGATGTGCGAGATCTGTTGGTACACCATTTCCCTCTGTGAGGATAGGAGGGGCAGGAGTTTTAGGGCCTCTGGCCTAAAATAGGGAAGTGGAATGGATTGCAATCTCGCAGGTTGCAACCTAGCAGGCGGCATGGGGTTTCTGTTCATTGTCGACAAAATGAAGCTCTTTATGAGGGGTAGGGGTTGCTTGTCATACTTACTCAAAATACCTGGTTTGTTTTTGTTGTCTTTGGATGACAGCATTTTCCAATGCAACATCTTTGTTTCTAATATTGTCACCTTCGCCTAACACTAGTTTTGTATGCATATATTACAAGGAATCAAGGCACTCGTCTGATACTTAGTCTGATTCTTTGCACAGGGAGCAAAACGCACTACATATCATCTGGGAATTTAACACCGAGAGTTGCACCCCACACCTGCACTACACCATACATATAGCTCACGCAGAGCAACACACAACAAAAACAAAGCACCGGGGATGGGATAAACAAGGCTAGGTCTATAAGGTAGGCCAAGAGAACAAGGGTGCAACATGCCATAAAGCTGGCAGATAACTTGCCAACTCTCGTGTGCCACGCATTCCTTGGCCCACGTTTGTCAAGAGGTAGACTTTGCCTGGCCCATCGTGTATGTAGATTTCTTGCACATACGTCTAGCCTGGCTTCAGATTGGTAGTGGGGGGATTGCAAAGCTTTACTCACAACAACCCGATGGTTTTGTGTGACTCCCAGCACCGAAGTGGTGTTCATCTTGAGCACGAAGCATGCTAAATCTTCTCCAGTCAGTGTGGCGGATGGGGTGGTGGATGGGGTGGATGGGCTATTCACTCACATATAAGAGCGGAGTGTAATCTACCAAGTTCCCCCTTGGTGAGTCACTATATATGGACACTGTATGATATTAGTGATCATTCACAAGGAGCTATAGATGGGAAAAGTTTGTGTAATTGTCATGGTCATGTGTTGTGTGGTCACAAAGGGCTGTAATAATAATATAATATAATAGTCATTACAATTGTAATCATAGTCAAGTTATGAAAGCAATGCCTTGACGGATTAAACAATAAATGGATACAATTTATAATTGTAACCATAGCCATAATAAAATAACAGTTGTAATTATATGTAATCATAAAACAATAATCATTGTAATTGTAATCATGGTCAACTCATGAAATGGATGCACTTTGTTTTCGACTGCTGTTGCCAGAACGGACTAAAAAGAAGGGAGAAGGCATCGATGATAATGGCACAAGCACCAAGCATGCTTTGTTTGCCTTGGCTGCTGGTATGGTGTTAAACAATAACGGAAACGATGTAAAATACATCACACATCATCAACATGCCTGCATCAATATTCACCCTATGGTCTTTAGTTTTTTGTTCAAGTTTCCTGTGAAGTACATGCTCGACTGCCGCTTGAAAGGGCATCAAGACGCCGTCCTCTGTCTGGCAGTATCGAACTCCAAGACGCTGCTGGCAAGTGGAGGTAAGACTATCAATGCTGGTGCTCTGGACAATCATAACGGCTAATAGGTTTCAATGGACTGAGGATGTGGGACTTACGCCAGAAGATACAGCTAGCTCAGCCCCCACAAATCCGAAGCCCCCAAGACCCCATCATGGCCGTTGCTTGGCTCGCGCCAAATGATGGAATTCAGGAAACCCTGTCACTGCAAGCATTTCACAATTTTTCATCCCAAAATATGCTGAAAAATTTGAAAAAAGAGATACTCTTTTATTTCAGCTGTTTTCAAAGAAAAAAGGTGAATATAATGTAATGTTTTCTTTGTCTTTTCTGCCCAAAAACATGAATTAATGGTAATGCCCATTAGGTTCTTCACTAATGGGTATTAGCATCAATCAATGTTTTTTAGTAAATCATGCAAAGAAAACAAAGTGTTATTATTGCCTTTTCTCTTTGGAAACATGTGTCAAAAAAGAGTATCTCTTTCTTCAATTTTTTCAGCATGTTTTCTCAAGAAAAATTGTGAAATGCTTGCAGTGTGTGCTGCAGAACAGCACTCAGCAATTTGGCTATCTGGAGGCAGAGCCCAAACACCGCAGTGGAGTTTGAGGAAGTGGTTTCCAGGAGAATTAGTGGGGGTCATGAAGTCATGGCCATCACTTTGGATGCAGGTAACAGCACAGGAAACCGGATTGTTGTGGCAACACAGGATAGATGCATTCAGGCCTGGACGCTTGATTCCAGGAATCGCTTCCTGAGCACATTTAGCGTGCAGTTAATGACCTCAATTCCCCGCACTGTATACATCTGAGGCTGCGATGTCATAGTCTTCGGGATGTATGATGGAGACATGTAAGCCACTGAGACACCGAGAGTAACACACTCACCTGACGAAATGGTCCTTACAAGACATATTCTGAGAAGTGACAATGGAATGGTCGTCGAAATGAGGACCACAGGAATGATGGTGTGAGTCAGTAACATTTGGGAGAACAGACTGACCTGATCCGTGCACAGCAGCAGTGCATGCATTGACGAGACAGGAAGTATGTTCGTGATAGACAACGGTATCAGCGGATTTAGCCTGCACAGGCTGAACGATGGAAGTTGCATAAGGACATATGATACCAAACCACTAAAAACATACTCAAAGCAGGTAGCATTCATGGAGGATGGCACAACGATCATTGGAGGATCCGACAATGGCTTAGTCTATATCTTTGAAAAGAATACTGGAGCCCTGCGACAGCTCCTATGCCATTTGAAAATGGCACAGGCGCAGACAATTGTGGTAAGTACCCTCAGAAATTTAAGAGTAAACTCTGCACCCACACAAATACATATCAGACATATGAAGGAACAGACCATCTGGGAATTATTGCAGCATCTTCCAATAACGACGCGGATAACACGATAACAGTCTGGAAGAAATCCAAGGGGGATTCGGAAGTGTGGCTGAGGGGGAACACATCTTCAGTGTGGACCCTAATTGGAGCCATGCACACCGCAGTACAATTCCTAACACAACTACTGACCATGGCCTTTGCGGTGAAACTCGCCTATGATATTGTGGTTAGTCACCCTCATCGGAGAACAACCCATACCGATTGACAAGAGACAGATCATAGGTGATCCGCTCTGGAAAATAGTTCAGTAATCGCTAAAAACATTGAGCACAAACAAAAGATGGAACAATGATTTAGGAGATCTAGGAGTAATTAGTCAGAACTATTGTTCTATTGTCTTATTGTATTTTCAACCCACTGCAAGGTTTCAGCCTGTCTACTGGTATGTGACTTGCAAGGGAGGATGGACTTACAACTTGAATTACAACACAGTGAACAACGGGTACATGGACCGCATGTTTTTGCGCTCATACGGTTGTTGAGACATAATTCGAGGACTATTTAAGAACAATTACATCATATCTAGTATACATAATATATATTTTTGGGAGGCTAGACACTGGGGCTGGAATTAGTGTAATGGCCATCCTAATGACGAGTGACTTTACCTGTTGGTGGGTGGAAAGGAAAAAGGTGCTTATGGGAAGAGCAAGCGGTGATATACTGAATGTAACTCATGGTCACATGCACAATTTCTTCACAGTGAAGGTAGGTATACACGTGACCGTGAGTTGCGTTCTGTATATCAACATTGACTTCTCTCACGAACACCTTTTCTCTTTTCCACCCACCCACAGGTAAGTCGCTCATCGTTGGGTGCAACGTCAACATTACTAACTTTCTAACAGTCTCTCAGTAATAACATACCAATTGTATTGGATCAATTAGTAGCACATAGACACATAATGCCAATATATATAGTAGACAATTTTGTGAAGAACAAGTGTTTAGAGAAGTCGTGTTCATGTTTAAATGCAGGCACATAATATGATGTGATAGATAGTCAGTGCAATATTGCAATAGGATTGCAGTTGATTCTCCAAAATTCACCAGAAAGGATTGTAGAGATACCACTGAAGTTAAGCATATTCAATTGAGCACTGTACACATTTTTAACCAACCACACATTCCTAGGTCATCCTATGCTTTTAGTGGCCACTGCAATTTAGTTACTTGCCAATGTGATCCCCTGTGAGCTGCCTCCAATCCCTTGTAAGTCGCCTCACTCAATCCCCTTGTATTTCAGACTAATGAATATCACTAGGGATTAATCCCCTTGTAAGTTGCCTCATTCATGATTCCCTTGTACTCGAAACTAACAAATATCACTGTAGGAATATCCCCCTCATAAGTTGCCTCATTTAAAATTCCCTTGTGCTGCCCTTGTCTCATGCAAAACTTCAGCCTAATGGATGTCATGGCAATGGTCATTGGTGTTGTTCTGCACCGAGTATGTGGCGATGACTGGGTTGTGAAGACTGTTTCTGTGTGCCATGTTCTGGGGCATATAATCTGGTAAGGGCAGTCACACAATTTATCACCTGATTTCACTCTGCTATTCTCCCTCATGCCTCACTGCAAGCATTTCACAATTTTTCTTCAGAAAACATGCTGAAAAAATTGAAGAAAGTGATACTCTTTTTTGACATGTGTTTTCAGAGAGGAAAGGCAAAAATAATATTTTCTTTTCTTTGCATGATTTGCCACAAAATATTGATTGATGGTAATACCCATTAGTGTAAAAGCTAATCAGCACTACCATCAATTCATGTTTTTGCACAGAAAAAAACAAAGAAAACAAAATATTATATTTGCATTTTTTCTGTGAATGCAGCCCAAATAAAAGAGTATCTCTTCTTTCAATTTTTTCAGCATATTTTGGCATGAAAAATTGTGAAATGCTTGCAGTGCCTGCTCGTTCTCAATATTTTCACTGTCTCTGTACGTTGTGTTGCGAGGTGGATGACCATGGCATCGTGGCGAATCCCAAAGGCAAACACCTCTCTCTGGCACTTCGTGCCATACACCTTGCTGATATCTGACAACGAGATGAATGCCCCAGTCAAACCCTTCCTGATGAACACGTGTGTGCCACACAGTCTTCACTGCAGGCAGTGGATGCACTTACTTCTGCCTTTCCCAGTTTGACTATTTGTGACGATCTTGCCAGCGATATATCTCCTGTAGCACAGTCTTCACAAGAAGCAGATGTGGATATGCTTACTTCAGCCCTCCCCACTTTGACTATCTGTGACGTCCCTGTGATGGCCACTACGAATATTACGAACAGGTAACATCTATAGTTGTTTCTGTGCTTGTGTGGCTGAATGCTATGAAGACGTAGTTCCCCAACATTCAACTGTGAAAGTAACAGTTGTACAGTGAAGGCACATAAGGTACTTGATTCTATTGAGAAACGAATCCAAACTTCGCTGCGATTCTCCTCCACCATTAGCTCTCGGCGACTCTGTACCAATGTTGAGGGCGTTAGGAGGGCTTTGCGTGATGTGAACAGACAAGTGGATTCTGTTATGATGCGCAAGGAAGAGCTTGCCAGGCTTTGCGATGAGCTAGAAGGGTGCATCATCCCCGAAGAGGATGACAGGAGTCCAATAGACTATGATTCATGTATGTATGTCTTCCTAAGATCACGACTTTCCACTGATCATGGCTATGTAGCGCACCATTTCAAGTTGTTGATTGATGGTTGCGATGAAATAGCCCAGGTCTCCCTTCTCCTTGCTGCTGTCAACATGTTGGTGCTGGATGTTGGCCATAGGGCTGGGGAGTTTTTCCTACAAGTGATTTCCCTTGTCATCGGCTTGGTGTTCGACCTAGCCAGTCCACGGGTGGATGCGCTACATGAGCGTACCCTGGTGCAAATCCCCAAAACTATACCAGCTGCACTCTCCCGCTTCAGTCTTGAGCCCCGCACAACAGTGTACGCAGTGTGTCCTACTTGCAGCTGCATATACAAACCTCGAACTGAAAAGGAGAAATGCTCATACCCTACGCTTTGTACAAATGTGCCTCGGCCTGGTGACAACATTTGTAATGCTATGCTTGTCAAGGATCCGGAGGATGGATGCAAACTTCCCATTAAGACTTTTGTTTACCACCATTTTCATGACTACATTGCAGCCTTACTTGCGAGGCCTGGCCTGGAACAACTCATGGACAAGCCCTGCGATCATTTGGTCGAGAATCTAAATCATCGATCTTCTCTCTTGAGGGACATCTGGGACAGTGACTTCTTATGGATGTTCAAAGGACCTGATGGGGAGAAATTGTTTGCAGATCGCAGGGATGAAGGTCGCCTCGTATTCTCTTTAAATGTAGACTTTTTCAATATCGAGGGTAACTGACAGTGTAATGCGATGACTTCTTGTGGCATCATATCCTGTGTATGCCTGAACCTTCCCCAGGACATGCGGTATAAGTCTGAAAACATGTATCTGGCAGGGATTATCCCCAGTCCAAATGAGCCTTCTGGAGACCAGATCAATCATTTTCTGGACCTGCTGATCAACGATATGGTCGCCAGCTGGGATTGAGGCGTGCAGTTTTCTCATACAGGCTCCTGGAGAAATTGAGTCATTCGCGCAGCCTTGGCTTGTGTCGTATGCGACCTTCCAGCCACCAGGAAGACTGCACAGTTAGTGGTGGTGACTAGTCACTTTTACTGCACTACATGCAATTGCTCTCATATCGATACCCTTGGGCAGACAGATGTCACTTCAGACGACTGGCAATTTCACAATCATGCTCTTCTACGATTGCAAGCAGAGACTTACCGGCAGGCTCATTCAGCAGCTTAAATGCATGAAGCTTTTCCATACTTATGGGGTGAGATGGTCGCCACTCTGGCACCTCCCTTATTGGAACCCCCCACGCCAGTTGGTAGTTGACCCGATGCACTGCCTGCTCGAGGGGCTGACCCAGGACAAGTTTCATGAACACCTGGGACTCACGACAGTGACAGCACGTTTAGCGAGTGAACCACATCCAGCATTCAAGTACAACTTTCACAGCACAGATGAAAGCGAAGTCACAAGATTAAATCCCAATAGTCGAAAGCAAATTATCACCATTCAGAGGCTTCTCCTGAGTGCTGTGGAGGACTACTGTGACGACGAGTCGATCAACAAGGCTCGCTACATCTCCCAACTAGGACAGAAATTATGGGCCAAGAACATTGAAGCTTTACAGTATGTAGTAGTGGGGCTCAATCTTCAACCGGACTGGGGGAAGGGGAAGGTGGGGAAGAAGGTGTGCAAAGCACGCTGGGTAGACACCTTGTTGGCTTGGGTGAGTATCATATCAGGTCTCCAGATACCCTTCAACTTATATCCGTGCAGCATCAGAACCAGCCTATGAAAGCTCCCCCCATCGTCCAAACTTCGACTCCAGAGGTGATGCACCGAATCCAGCAAGTCATTAAAGATACCCACACCCCGTCATGGGTGAGATCAGTACCACATAATTTCGGTGACACTAGGGCAGGTACCCTGAAAGCTGATGAGTGGCGTACCATGGTGACGATTTATCTCCCCTTGGCATTAATAAGCCTATGGGGACGAGGTTGCAAGGAGCCCGTTGATGAGTTAGAATCCCAATATCTTCGCATCTTGGAGCACACCATGAACCTGGTCCATGCTGTGCGCATTGCATGTCTGCGAAGCATGACAGAGGACCACATGACCGCATACCGCAGTTATGTCACAAGTTGGCTCAAGTCTTTGCCAGAGATCTTCCCCCATGTGCACATACGTCCGAATTATCATATGGCTATCCATGTTTATGACTACCTCAGCCTTTTTGGACCTGTAAGGTCATGGTGGAGCTTCCCCTATGAACGCCTTATCGGACACTTGCAATGCATGCCAACGAATCACCAATTTGGTATGCCACTCCAGAGTTACAGGTGTCCATGATGCTCATGTTATCCATAGGTCAGCAAGAGGAGACTGTTTTGAACACATTCATGCAAGGTTCTCGGATCAGATGCTGGCTGTCTCATCCAGAACATCCAAAGGCTATTCAGTGTTGCAAATCTTTATTTGACAAATACCTATCTGCTGGTGGAGACCTGTCGTATGACACTACCTATGAGTCAGACAAACTCCTGTCCTCAGTGCCAGGTGATCTCTGCAAACTCACTTCTGCAAAATTGCATGTCTTCTATTCCCACTTCCGATTTGGTGGATCTACAGTGAGCTCAAAAACCCTTTCCATGTTTACCCTAATTGCAGTGCATGAGGTGTACTGCCAGACACTGTGGGAATTTTGCTTAGCTTTGGTGGAGTCATAAATAGTACTTACTCCTGGCTACAGAATGGCCCCTATATCACATGATTTGGTTCACTGGCTGGCAAGGTATAAGCAATATGAAACAGCAACCACATGGAAAGGGTTTTTGAGCTTTTGAATTGGTGAGTAGAATCATAGTATATTTGCCAATGTTTGTTAGTACAAACAAAGGTACATATGTAAACATGGTGTCTGAGCTCAAAAAAGTTCACACAGTTCATTATTCCCCATTACCATCATGGTCAGATCCCTCTCCCTTACTCAACAAAGCTCCATCCTCTCCTTGCTTGATTCTGGACTTTCTGGTGAAGCCATTGCCAAGCAAACTGGTGTCAGTCCTTCCACCATATCCAAACTTCATTCCAAAGAGCATCCTACCCTTCTGAAGGCCATTGGAGGTTGTCCCACTAAGCTCTCTCCTACCAATATCCACCATGCCCAACATCTCATCACTTCTGGGAAGGCTGAAAATGCTGTCCAAGTGACCAAAACTCTTTCCAACATTACCAATCAACCTCTCTCTGTCAGCACAGTTCATCTTCACCTGAAGAAAGCTGGTATGAAGGCTGTAGTCAAGACCAAATGCCCTATTCTTTCTGCTAGACATTGCAAGGCTCATTTGGATTTTGCTGTTGCTCATAAAGACTAGACTGTAGAGGACTGGAAAAAGGTTGTATGGTCTGATGAGACCAAAATCAACCATCTGGGGTCAGATGGACACAAATGGGCATGGAAAAGGGCAGGTGAGGGGCTTAGTGATAGGCTGGCTGAAGGAACCCTCAAGTTTGGAGGAGGTTCCCTTATGATGTGGGGCTGTATGACTTGGCAGGGAGTTGGCTTTGCTAACAAGATTGATGGTAGGATGGATGGGGACCTTTACCTTCAAATTTTGAGGGATGAGCTCCAACAAACCCTGGAGTATTATGGTCTCAATCCTCCTGACATCATCTTTCAGCAGGACAATGACCCCAAGCACACTTGCAGAATGGTCAGGAATTGGCTGGAAGAGCAAGAATTCTGACCATGGTGTGGCCTGCACAGTCTCTTCTTCTACCCTGGGGGCTGCACTTCTACTGCTGTTCCTGGCAGTATCAAGTACATAATCTTTCATGAAGGAGAAGTCAAATTCATCATTCAACGCCAGCTACATGTGAATGAAGATACACTTGACCCATTTTGTCGCTATCCACACTTTCCTGCATCCCTCTACAGTGCTAAACTTTCAGACATGTTAGAATTTGTCTGTCCGTCATGGTGATGTGTCACTTTGTGCAGTGGCAGTATTCTCAGGAGGAGGTCGTCACACTACAACTGACTCAGGTACGTCATGATAATCAATTCATGCAAGTGACTGAAAACGGCCTTAGGAATAGAGCATGCGGCTCTGGTAGACTGTATGTGCAGGTTATGTACACGTAGATACGATTTGTTCCTAAATAGTCCTTGAGCAATGTCTTGATGACCATATGTGTGCGAAAACTCAGAAGCCTATGGGACGTAGCTTGCACTTCTTGCAACCCTAGATTTTGACAGGTCCATAAACCCTGTTGCCATGTGTGCCATTGTTCACTATCTTATAGGATGGGTGCAGTGAACAACCATTTCTTGGAAGGAGTGTACTGTGCATCATCATCAATTTGTTCCCATAGGGTAAGGTCATCGTACGTCCCTGCATGTAGTTTGTTGTTGAATGGGATGCCAGTGACCCAATGAAACATGAGATAGGACAACTGTGATAACATTGAATTAGCTGCATATACCCCATTCTGGGGGACGTACGGTGAAGTATAATAGGTTGACGAGGGTCCAACTTATTTGCTGCATCATTCCAGGAATTGTGTCAATGATAATCTTGCCCATCACGATGTAATCTTTCCTGGAGGATATATCCCCATAGTTTTGAATCCACTACGGACAAATTGTATCAATGATCATACTTTAACACCATCCGACAGCATCTCCAGCATACAGTATTAGATGTACTACTAAGCTAAGCGACTGATATATGGGGTAGAACAGGTGTTTGTGAGAAAAGTCAATGTTGATACATTGATCACAACTCATGGTCACACGTACAGTTGCTTTGCAGTGATGGTGGATATGCACATGACCGTGAGTTGCATTCAGTATATCAACGCTGTTTTTTCTCATGAACACCTTTTTCCTTTTCGCCCACTCACCAGGTAAGTCGTTCATGGTTTATCGCCCATGAGTTCATTATTCTAACATCTCACTCGTAGACATCGTGTGTTGCTATATACATAGATTCAGTGCAGAAGGTGAGTTTCTCACTGTTGTGAAAGTTCATAGTACTAATGGATTCTCAACATTCAGCATTAAACGGCTAGCCTAATGTGTTGATGTAGACAATTAGTACACCCGTAGATAATCAATGCTAGTAAATTGATAAATAGCTTATGAACAATGTCTTGATAACCAAATCATTGCGAAGGATTTAACAAGCCGTGGTAGTGTATACATCGAGCAATTGTAGATTTTAGATAGCAACGATGTAAAGAGCATACAAAGAATGCATGCTAAGTTAAGCAAGTTCATGCACGCTGTCGGTTCAGATATCACACTAACTACATACTCTTAGACCATTGTTCCGACCCATTGTTAGGAACAATAGCAAGCTGATCATTGAAAGACGTTGCCTAAAGTCAATTTTCATTCGTACTCCTCTCTACTGCCTTTACTACTCGCTGATTACTTCCAGCTCATAAAACAATTCATTCCTACTATCAAATGGCGTCTTCCATTCATATCCCTGCTGCTGCCCTTAATGATGCGGCTTTCACTCTTCTAGAGCAGTACACACAGGGCAAGGTTTCTGATATGATCACTCTGACTAAGATAGATGTCAAGCTCGCCATCACGGGTATCCCCTTTGACCAGGAAGAATGGCTCGATCTCATGGGGATCATCTTGATGGATCCCAAAGAGGGCTTCAATTCCATCAAGGCTGCTCGGCAGCTCGAGCAGACGAAGACAACCACTGTGTTGGAGGATGTTGCTGCATGGCAGCTACTTTTGGGATGGGCGGCTAGTGATGAGATATCTTTCGATGATTTGTTGGCACAGATGAAGAACAAGTTTGGGGATAGGTTCAAGTTCGACGAATGGGCACCTGTCTTCGACAAAGTATTCGAAGCCTCTTGCGAGGGTGCCACCATTGCCATTGAGGTTGTTAAGGCTGCCATGATTGAGCATGGCGTCCTCTACCATCCCAGTAAGTAAATCCCCAAACCACAATGGAGAGTGATTTGTTGACATTTATCAGGTGTTCATGAACTCTCTGCTCCTCAGGCTTCATCTTCTGGTAATAAACTTTCTAATTCTACATCAAATAATTATTGAACAACCTTGCAGCCAGTGTCTCTGATGCCCCCCTTTCCCACGGTGTCTCTTCCTCGAAGACTCGTGAGTCAATTTTTCATCTTATGGTTCATATCCCATTGCCGACCCACCCTTCAGACAAGGTCTCCTGCAAATCTGATGGTCCCCTACCCCCAGCAAAGCGTTCAAGACCCAGCATGTCCATTCATCAGTTCTTGGATACATCCACACGGGAGGACGCCAAGGACAACGACAAAAGTGTAGATGAAAATGACCGAGATAACAAAGTGGATCACCGTCCAAGAGTGACCCAGCTTGGTCAGTCCAGGTGAACGACTTTCAACCAATGCCTCGACAATCTTTTCCACTGTTATAGTCACGAGGGGAGTGTCACAGGATCTAACTCAAGAGCGTGTCAAAGCCCTGTACACGATACCAATGTTGGCATGGACGTAGATGTGGGCCAGATTGAGCTGAGAATCTTCATGATAGAGTTGCCCACTGGTGAGTAACTGCTCCTTCTTTCTTCACTTGACGTCTTACCCCATCTTCATTAGCTGGTGCTGCAGCCTTCGTTTTAAAAAACCTCAAAGGCCAAAGTTTGCACTGCCGGACCTTCCACTCACTCCCTCGACATATTTTCATAGAAGCTTGCAATCCGTTGGAGGTTCAACAAAGCCTCCCCCTGTCACACAGCACCCTCATCAAGGACATTGTGTGGATACCAAGAGAAGAGCTGATATCCATCACACAGCGCTGCAACATCCTGGTACGTTCTTGGGTACGCATATTATTTGGTACCCTCAAGGGCGATATCACCTATGTACTCTGCATCGAGGACAGTTCCATTGGCGCACTTGTCATTCCTCGGTCAATGAATGGAGCATATTTGATGTGGACTTGGCCAGGGGGCATGGTTTAGAGGTAACCGTTTCCACAAGTGACAAGGGGCATCCCATTGCCTACTGCGAGGGGAAGGAGTATTATTATGGCTGTAGTTTCAGCTACTTCCCCACAAAGTGGGTGAAGGTAGTGAGCATGCCTTTGCCTGATGAAATTGCCTGGTTTTCCCTGGCATCAGTAGATCCCCCATTGGTCGACCGCACGCTTACGAGATTCTCGGCTCAATGGTGGCAAGATGGAGACACTGGGCGGATTTGTTATGGTGAATTTGCAGGCAAGTTAGCTCGCATCGTCGCGATGGACAGCCAATGCGAGTCAGTCACTGTCTGTGTTTCAACAGAGAGATCAAGTGATGAGGTTGTCAAGGCACTGGAAATCTCCGTACATGATTTCAAACTGGAATTCCCTACTGGCGCTTCTGGCCAGGTTATTGCAGGTCTTAACTGTGGCTTTCAGGGCATTGTGATAGGCAAAGTGGATGATATGTACATACTGCAGGGCAGTGACCAACAGGCAAGTCATGGCCTTGCGAAGTAGATTGTTTATTGACGTGTTTGTAGCTCGATGTCCCGGTGATATTCCTAGCATCGCATGTCTCCCCGACAACATACATCTCTCGAGAGCCTGACAACCAAGTGCCGGATGATCCTCTGATTCATGAGAGCCGCATACAACCAGGGGACTTCGTACATGTCATCAGTGGGCCACACAAAGGTCTTTGCGGCATGCTACACTGGCACAGCGGCTGCAAAATATTGATCACACCATCCACGCTTCAGCAGGCTGACCCTGACAACCTCGGAGATAAGGGAAAGTCCAGGGCCCAAGAACCCGAAGTTCTCAGTGGCGATGGCGATATCGATGAGGGGAGTGACCTCATACAGGTGTCTGTCAGTATGGACAAGGTGCTTATCATACCCCCATCTACCCTGCAATTCTCCAGGGAGAAGGGGTATGATGTTACTATCAGTGACCATGTTCGAGTGGCCTGTGGTCCTGCTGTAGGCATCGAAGGGCTCATTTGTTCTGTTGACTTCATATCTGGCCATCTTACAGTTCTGGCTGATGATGGTCCATTGGTAAGTGTTCACACCTTCATGCTTTTATACTGTTCTAATGAAGTTATAGCATAATGTCCTCATCGGTTTTTGCATCAAACTAGAAAACCATTCTCTTCGTGACATAGAGCGCCAGGTTGGTCGCGAGGTATGGATCATCTCCAGTCCCAGAAAGGGGTATAGAGGAACGTTGCGATCAGTAGGCAGAACTTACTGCAATGTCACGATTGAATCTGGCATTATGCAGTTAAAAAATACTGCAGTCGTCACTGAGTAAGTGACTTCCTCTCCTAGTAGCACACACTAACTCCCCCCTTTTTTTTTCCCCAGATCTGGCATGTTCCTCAATGGGGCCATCTTGGATTCCACATGAATGGCAGCATTCATAGAACTGCGCTGGAAGTCATTTGTTTGGACTGTACCTCACAGCACTACTCCACCCACGTCACAGTCGACTGTGGATCCTTCAGCCAAATCAGGTCCAAGCACCTTGGCCTGTGACCCCTGGGTCCCTCACTCTGACGATACTACCCCTCGGCCCCTCAACGAGCTGGCACAAGCAGATGCTGACTACGGTATGTAGACTTTCCACTCCATCGTAGATCCAAACTAACTTTACTGTTCAGGGTGTGTTCCTTGGCTCTTTGACAATAATTTCTGTGACTATGCCAACTGGCATGTATGCCTGAGGGTTGCTGCATCTTACAACTGTGGTTTGCTGCTCAAGCGAGTGGTCCACACTACGGTTCCTGACTGCTTCTCTACGGTCGTACATGGGCTTGGCTTAGCACCTCCTGGTCATGTGTCAGTCACTGTGACCTCAAGTACAGTGAGCGCAAATATCGAACATCACTTCATTCCAGCATGTGACTTGACTCCCGCAAACCTGAAAAGTGCTGGTCAGTATTGTCTCGTACTACATGGCGAGCTCGCTGGCCAAATTCACTGGGTTAAGAAATGTCAAGTGAAAAAAGATCTGAAAGGGGTAGAGTTGGAGGATGGTACCAAGCTTCCACTGGGGGATGTTTGTCAGGTGATCCCTGCAAATTGACCAAGCAGTAGGTCTCAATCTAATATGGCTGTAATTTCCTGACTTTTCTAATTCATAGGGGTGAGTTGGGTTCATATGCATGCATCATTGTGTATGTAGGATCATGGCATCATATAAATGTAGACCCAATGCAATTCATGTCCTTCCTGAGATATAGCTTTGCTCCAAAGATAATGCTCGTGATCCGCTAACTCTTCCTCAGTGCTGTTCCAAAGCTATCATCTCCATCTATGCCATCGCCTAAATATGCTCAATCACGTTGATGATCTGATGAAATGAATACCTAGTGTGGAGATTACTGGGCAGGCATTGGGCGCCTTGTGCCCCCTCATTGCGTGATCACTTCTGAGTGTATGGAAACTGATTTCTAATTATTTACTTTTGTATTACATTTTGATCATTGGAAAACCTATTATTTCGATGATCTCAGAATCTATTGTGTAACATTAAATTAAGCGTGCCTTCAAAGTGATTTCCAAATTTAAACTTTACTTATTGTTGCTATCTTTTTGGGCAGATATTATTGTCAATAACCTTGCAACATTCACACTATATATACTTTTCAATTGTCTTTGGATAGATATCATAATGTTTCTCCCAATATAAACTGGTGATAAAAATTATAAGCCTTCTCGGAATAAAATTTTATAAGGGCGTGGTAATTTGAATCATAATAAAAAATATTGTTTTCACTTTCGAATACTCTTTAAAGCGTCTGAAAATATTGAAACTGCCACTGTGTCATCATTGCAGTAGTAGGTCCGGTTGTTACTAGGACTCATCGGTCATTATGACATCAATACTTGCGATGCGAACGGAGGAAACGGATCTTCATTAGGATCTCCACCCCTGTTGACAGGTGCATGGTACGAAAGCCCTCCCCGTAGGGTAAATAATGAAAACCCTTGCTTCAAGATATGTTCAGTGGCGGCTCATTGTATGACACCTGCCTCATGATGAAATATTCCTAAAACACCCAACCAGTTGTGAATCTGAAACATGATGAAGTCGCGGTCGTGGTGATTCGATGGCCTTCCTCGGTCACGAATCTACCACGCTGTACCAGCGACCCTCGTCCGCACTCATCAAGTCGACTTCCTCTGTCACTGCGCATTCCCATATTAAAGGGTTATGGCTTGTCTTTCCGTTACATTGGAATGTCTCTCAGCAACCAATGGGTCCTGGAACACTATATTAGTTCCATGGAAAATAGGTATCCTCTTTTCTGTTCCTGCCTCAGGAGTATCCCCTAACTTTATGGCGGTGCAGCACATACAATACGTTAGGCTATGCTGTCCAGCAGACCCCTACCACGGATAAGCAAGCGGCATGTATTTTCTAAGCTGTATATATCGAGAGGACATTAACTTCTTGAATCGTACAGAACCGATACACCAACTGTCCAGTCACACCTTGTCTTTACACGTATCCAGGTGGTTGGGAATGCTTGGCGCTTATCAACTGCGGCTCTGTATCGGACCACTTCAGAGACGTGCACGGGATTGTAGGGTTGTCTCGCGAAGTCCGGGACGTCTGTATGTGGCAGGGTTGTGGAAGCGGAGTTTCGAGGCATAACTACATCCGCCACCTCCGGGAGCATCACTTGGGGCATGGTCGGATTGTTGCTCATGCAGACCAAGTGGTGGTACACCTGGAAGAATTGGGAGGAACATATTGAGCCCGGCTTCTTGAAATGACCCAGCCAGGAACTAGAATCAAAACTCGCGGGACTTACTTTGGCCAGTTAGATTTATTCCCCCTACCCTATGAATTATCGGTGCCTCCGTAAGTTACGGCGATGTCCTGAGGGAAAACCGCAGCCTACCCTCATCTCACTGATTTTACGAGTGGGCCGGTCAGAAATAAGTTAAGTTGATACGGAGCCGACCAGCCATCAGATATAAATCACGTGGATCAACCGGGCAGGATGTTCGTGATGGCTTCCACCTAACATGGAATAACGACGTACCTCAGACTTCAGTACTGCTCGGGGGCATTTCAGTCACTTGACCAGCGTGGGTTTAGCGAGTCGACGTACCGACTTGCTAGCTTGGTGATCGGTAAACAACTCACCTTTAAGATGCAGACAAGTCTTCCAGCATAGTCCCTTATCACGCCGCAGGTGCTATCGACGAAAAATTAATGACCGGGTGGTCTGGTACGCCGGGAAGTTCAACCAAAAAGTAACGCTAGAAATTTTGATGGTCGTTTTGTTCAGTGCCCAAGACGAGAGAGCCGCATCAATCACCTTCTCGTATTAAACCAATATGACCAATTGGGTGCTTTCTGATGAAGACAGTAGCAGTAGTCACTACAATCACACCAGGCATCCGTCGGATCAAGTAACTGAGTATCGAAGAAAGAGAACATCATTTGTTGTCCAGACAGAAGCTGTGTGCTTGCCGAATAGCTTTCTTCTGAGTAACCGGCTACCAGGCGTTGTATCCGTCTCTTAAAAGTGCGGATGAAGCTGTGCAGAACGCCTGCGCATGCAAATAATACTTGAGCCAAATTTCGACCGGTAAATACACAATCCGTTGATCATTAAGGCATGAAATGGATACGTTCATGCAGCAGCAGGGCTGTTCATTTGTCCACGGTGTGAAAGAAGAGGGACGTCGCTGAAATAAAATTGTCCGGCAGACTGCAGTAGTCGGGGGACAATGCTGCTCCATAGGCAGCCATGCGAGGTGACAACGCGAAGCTGTGTGTAGGGTTGTTGCCTATTAAAGAGATGAACTGGAATGTGGCTCAGGCTCAGTGGCATTGCGCGAAGGGGGCATAAGAAGCTATAATTACATTGACAGTAAGGAAAGTTCCTTCGGCTCGGTGCCTGTTTCCAAGACTTCCGACTTTGTTGGACTCCGAGGTAGGTCCCCGGCACTTCTCAAAGCTTCTTATGCTGACAGATAAACTGACTTGCTCCATGCTGTACGGAAGACCTCCGCTTCTGATCCACACAATGAGCGGAGTACAGCTGCGTGCTCTTTTATTTCCACCGAAAAGAGTACTATTCCACCCGCCAACAGGGATTGTTGAGCCTGCTTTTACGGGTCCAGGTCCGAACTCATACTAACACGAGTGCTACAGACGGGTGATCGACCGCAAGCTGCCTTAATTAAGTAAGAAGCTAAAGATATGGCGTACAAATATTGTAGCGCGGTCGAATAAAATATGAGGGTAAGACCAAGACGACCGCCCAAAATTGAAAAGTATGCCGTGACAAGCCTCACACGCACCCCACATCGCCAGCCATTGCGTGAGTGAGTCGTCAGCACCTCCCAGTTGACACCTGCATAGAAGGCCTCTACTACAGTGCTGGAGGGCGAAAATGTTCAAAGGTTGTTGTGTTGTTCGTTCCTCTTCCGGTTTATTGGGCTCGTAGTTCTGCAGTCGCATTTCTACTAGGAACTCCTCGTTCGGCTTAGGGCCAAGTGGGCAACAAACCCGTGGCGGAGACGCACATGCGGGAAAAACCTGGAGCGGCAAAAATACGAGGACATGCATGTACAACTGTGGATCGGCATGGATTCACACCCGTGGACACCTTCACAATTGGTGCCTATAAGGAGTCCGACGACTTGACGCAAGAAGCAGACGAAGCCTGCAGAGGTAACAAGCGTGCCTAGCGGATTAGCAACGAACAGGAAAATGAGCTCCCTGGTAGCCTGTTACGGGTCTAGGTTTAACTAGCCATTGCCCGGTAGCTAGGATGGAAACCCCAGTTAGCTCGAGCCAATGGATACAGAGAAAAGTGGTATATACCGTCCGCAGGGCTTGTGTTATGCGGCCCGGAAGTTGTATCCGTCTACGAAGCTGAATCGCAATTTTGCCACAAATAAGGCCGAGAGATTATATATCCAGGGTACGCAGGTATATTCGGAACCATTGTTGGGTTCAGCGTTAAACGGATGGACACTATGACATAGACAAGGAAAGCAGCGTTGGGATGACGATCCCACAACTATATATGTAGCCTTCGAAAGGCAAAGTAGACCTCTTCGGAAACTGTAAAACCCGATCAAGGCTTGTGAGATGGAACAACAGGCCCACAGCAGGTGAAACCCACAGAGGAAAAAGTACCCATCGTGCAACTCGAACAGGGGAAACAGCGTGAAAAAGTGTCGCCCTATTTGCACGGGTAGAGCTTTACGAGCGGCCACCGCGATCGCGACAACCGTCCGCATTTCAGCGACAAAGGTAAGAATCGTCGCTCTGAGATGTGATGGGAAGCGCACGACAGCGTAGTCGGGCTCGGTGTCACTTTGACTTTGGCAGTTCTCTATTCCGCTGCTGAACGAAATCCCTCAGTTATTCGCTTGCGAGAAAACCATTCTCGAGTACTTCAGTAGTTGCGAGATAGCATTGATTAGCGTATGGGACCCGCATCGCAATGTCCACAGGGAAAGTACTTGCCCCATCAGAGACAGCACACCTGTTTATGAGGGTATGGTGAGGGGCAGTCCACTATTCTTAGAGGTATGTCTGCGTGTTTGGAGGAGCAGTGTCGGACTTCGATACACAGGAACCGGCCAAGTTGGTTACATTATAGCACGCTGTGCCCCTCTAGGGATATGGATACGGCTGGAGGACGGCAGGTTGGAGGTTAGAGAGCAGGAGAAAGGGAAGCCTTGGAAGTCGGTACATGCTGTGGAAAGCCGGGATACATGTACCCTCAGAGTCGCCCTATGTGTTGTTGAATCGATGGGTATGCACACGGCAGGCGAAGGTAGGAATCCGTAGGATTAATGTGACGATGGCACGGGGGGTCAGAGGACGAGCTTTAGAATAGATCTCTTGGACCAGGACGACACAGGCGCCCACAGCATTGAAGTCATTATCTGAAGGCGCACTGCCCTCCTATGTTCACGTGCGACATGTCAACTTTATGAGCTCGAGTATGTTTGAGTAGTGATCATACATAATAACGGGGGTCGGCACAAAAGCATAGGAAAATGAAAGTGCCTTGATTTACAGGCTTGAATCCACGGATATCGATCTAGCTAGCACGTCTCAACGAAAGAGAGCTTACAATGAGAGAACTTGTCGCCGATTGATCAAGAAAGCCAACACCGACTAGTCGTATTGCTGTAGCCGGAACCCTGCGACTTCCTGTTTATCTGCTCCAGTGGTAAGTATAGATCCTATCATTCGTATAAAGTTGTATCCGCCTCCTACCTCTCCCCTCCTTACATTTCTCTTGGTCTCTCTGTGATGTTTCGTTCTCTCTCTAGTATTCTGCACGCACTAGCGGATGCTCTTATCTCTGCGCCTCGCCTGCGACGAAATCCCAGTAGCGGCCCCTCCAAAGCGCGGACGTCCCACGAAGGTAAAAGGGACAAACTTCGGAGAAAAGTTACTAGTAGAGCGCCGACTTGGCGACCGTTATGGTGCTTACATAAGCATTATCCATATGCTTCCACTTGTGCTGGAATTTGTTGGCTGCGACTGTCATAACGTTTCAATCAGTAAGTGCTTCTCTTCTAGTGCGGCTGAGCAAGCATCGTCGTTGATTCGTTTTCGAACATATGAGCAGTTGGACCCTTTCGACCACACGTGAGGTGCTACTGTATGCGCTCCTCTTTCTAATCTCGAGGGATCGGAAGTTACGTTCCGAGTATTGATTCGCCTGCACCATCGCAATTGTACTACACAAAAATCTTAAATATGCTAGGGAACTCTGTTACATATAGAATGTTAAGCAATGTAAGAACGTCCAGTCATCCTCTTCCCAAGCGCAACTGCTTGGGACGCACCCGTACACCTTTTCGACTCACTGCCCTCGACGCCTCGTGGGTATGTAAATTTGGCCTGATTGTTGTGGGCGGAAACTCGATCGTGCTTGAGGTGACATTCACGGACGTGACGGACGTAGTTATGCCGCATAACCCGGCGTCCACAACCACGCCACGTACAGTCCAATGGATAGTCGCGTTTTAAGTCTTTGATGCTATGCACATCTCTGGAGTGCTCTGGGACAGTACTACAACTGATAGGTTCCAAGCACTCTCTGCCCTTTCCATCCGTCCAAAGGCAAGGGGTAGACGGACAACTAGCATATTTATTCTGCGTGTTCCAGAGAAATTAATGCTCTCTCGACCTGTATGACACTGCTGACACGTACAATTTGGTTGCCCGTCATGAGGGTCTCTTGGATAGCATTGTTTAATGTAACGGGCGTGCTGCATTACCACAGAAGCTAGAGAAGCCTACTGAGAAACAACAAAAAACCGTACCAGGTTCGACCACTGTGATGTTCCAAAGTCCTATTGTTGTAGGACTCAAGCGTGAGATAGGCGTTGCTGTACCCAGTAAGCTCGAATCCCAGACCCTGCGCTTCACAGCCAAACTCCACATCACAGGTTAAGCCTTCGATACTGTCTGTGCTTTGGAAATCTTCCGGAGGAGTACCACAACTAATGGGCTCGATGCATTCTCTGCCGTTCGGATACGAGAAGTGGTAGAAGTTTGACGAACAATCGGTAGACTGGTTCTGTCTCTTTCGATGACCTGTTAATATATATGAAGGCGCACGTACAGGTTGCTTATGCGCCTCAGGGGCCATTGGAATTCGCAGGGTGGTCTGGGAGTACCGCGGGTGAAGAGGAGACCGTAAGGGTTCACCGTTCAAATCCTGCATCGAAACAATGCTTTCTGTTTGCCCGTGCGGGAAATGCATCAATGGCTGCGGGCACATGCCTTGTGATGGCACTTGCGGCGGACGACACTTGACAGTGATGATCCTAGGCCGTTCTGGGAATGGCCATGGCCCATCGAGCATGTTCCAATCAGACAAGACGAAATGATGGACTCACCTTCTTCAGGCTCAAAAAGTATGGCGGATACTGTGATCATTTGCTGCTCATTAGGAGGAGTGGCGATCATGCTGTAATTTTGTGCGTGTGTGGTGGGGATGCACTCCCTACGGTGGCGTGGCCAGTCCTAAACATCCAGACACAGTAATATAAGTAAGTCGCGTGGCCAAAATTTAATGGCGCACTCACTGTCTGCAGGTGTTCCGGCGTGCAGTACCACGCGTTCTGACAGCGGCTGCACCACATAGACGTGGGTCTGCAGCACAACGTGCAAGGATGGTTAATGGCGGGCCCAACGGGGTTCATAATGAGACACGGCGTAATGTGGTATAATGAGTTCGGAAAAGTGTTCTGGTGTTCTGCAGTTTATGGTGCAGTCAGCACCTCTTATATAGGTTTAGGGATTCTAATAGTATGAACAACCCGGTGGCAGTTATCTGGACATGGCATTGGAGGCGGTGCTGTAGGGTCAGGCACATGTGGTGGGCTCTAACTTAATACACTACGGGCACCAAAGTTCTGGAGTAGGGGTGCCTTACGTGTGAGTCGGACAAGAAAAGTTTTCTGGAGGGCAAACGTCATTAGGAGTCAGGTGTCCTCAAAAAATGGAACCGCGATGAACAAAGTGTTCGTTGCAACGAAAAAATCTTCTGAACTTGGCCAATCATGCGAAATTCTGGGCCGGCACGGCGCGTCTCAGTCACCTTTTGCTTGAGCGCGACAACGTAACGCAACCACCATGTCAGACGATGAAATGAACATTGATGAAGGTAAGCAATGGCTCGTGTTCGTTCTATAGGCCAGGTACGTCGGTGGTTTGCAGTGTGTACACGCATCTCACACGTCGTTCTTCTAATGCCTTAAGGCGGGAATGATGCCGGAGCGACTGGTGGAAAGTCACCTATGACCGAGTAGAACCCTCACTTTTGAAAGACTCTAAGACGCGGGCGGCACGCTGTATACGTGACCGTAATTCATCCGGGAGCTAGGCCTTTCTCACATTCATCGCCGCATGCTGCGTATAGCCGTGGAAGGATGGTTGTGCACAGAAGAAGTAAACTATTTGAGAGTCTCGCGTTGCGGCTTATCAGTGTCGTGGTTTAAGAGCTATTCCGGAGCCTGGCACGTAATTCCCCTTGTTGGAGAAGCGATGGTGGCCATACTAGCCAAGAGCCAAGTGCACGGGATGCGACAGAAAGGTTCGAGGCTGCAGCTACCTTTCTGTAGAGAGCCACCAGTACGACGGACGTACCTGGAGGGCTTCCTTGCCACCACATGAGAAATTAACCAGTTTGCTTGCCCCGATCGGTAAGACACGAGGGGAATTAATAACACCCAGGACTTCTTTCTGTTTGAGGATTAGAGGATTAGGAGCGGCGTTCCACGGAGGGCCTCCAAAACGATGCTGGAATATCACATATCACATCATAGATCGTGGGTCGCCTTCGTTAGAGGTAGGCAGCGTCCAAGCCAAAGGGCAAGGCACATAGAGTCGACGAACGCGACCTGCTGACTCTAACACATCTGAAGACGAAGACGAGACGGACTCAGCTTCGTGCCCGCGTTCACCGACACCGCTCAGGTTCAGCGAAAAGTGACGTCACGCGTGCGATTCGAACGTCCAATCGGGAGACACGTGACGAAGTACCGTGGCAGTTGTGAGTGATGATATCGATGATCTCTGTTATCTGTGGCGCCATATTGCTAGCTTCTTTAGGGTGAAGTTTCATTTCAGCCCTTATCTCACCATGAAACGACTGCGGTATCGGACTACGTGAATAAGAAAAAACGGGAGCGGCAACACCATCCGCCGCTGAATATCACCCTGCGGAAGATAGAGCTAGAGAGGGTACGTCGATTCATTACCTAGATCTACAATTTCAGCTGATCTGATGCAGCAACGCGGCAGAACGAACGCCCAGAACCCTATCCACGCTTCAAAGCCGTCTTCTTTGACCTCCTTGCAGATCCCACAACTGTTGTGGGCACTGTTGGCAGTTCTCTGACCATTCAGACTATTCGGTATGAGAATTCCTTCGCGTCACGCTTGTATGGGGCGATCCGGAGGGTTCCTGGTCTTATCGCTGTCGATTGGAAACTCGCATGCCTGGGATGAACCCTTTAGAAGACATCCACGGACACTATGCACTTGCATAGTAAGTTTGGGCTTCTTTACGTGACGTTATTCGCTGACTATACCAAACGTAGCGCTGAGCGGGAACAGCCTGGACGAATGCAGATCCCAATCACTTGTACTTCCCTCCAACCACGTCACCTTTCACAGGTGCATGATCTCCCGACGAGAGCATTCTGGGATGGGATTCACAGTGAGCTGCGGCTGATCTCCGCTTATGGAGATACCTTGCAACTTAGTGACTCTTTGAAGTATTCTCCGGAGCGTTGTGCCGTCATAGCCACCTTTGGCCATCTAGTGGTTGGCGTAGCGCTTCTGACCCCCCCCCCCCAAGAAGCCTATATCACGTACTTCGCTGTCCGGACAGGTTGGGAGACGCAAATAGCCACGTACGCATTCACCATCTACTTGTCAGTTATTATACAATCACTTCGGATTCAAAACAGAAGAGTTCATCGTAGGACTTGACGAGGACTATCTCAGCTCCGAGTCACATGCTTCGATGAATGCCTTTGGGCTACGTCCCCGGAGATAATGGGCGATATTAACGAGGAGGGACAAAGGAAGCCTCGGGGTATGATTCGCGTTTTAATCTTTTGCTCAGGCTCTTCCCCATGTATGCCATGACGGGGAACCGCAAATCCTTCTCGTGCACACTAGACTGGATAATATATTTGCATTGTGCTGTTCCACAAAGCAGACCTGGATCGGAACATTTTCTTCGTCCGAATCAATTATTCCCCAACATCGCCATTCTCCTGCACTTCCTCGGAATTCAGCAGGCCCGCAGTACCAGGTCTAACGATTCCCTGCTTCCACAACGTACGACTTCACTTAACCGTCGGAAAGCTCGAGTCACAGGTGCTTGAAGACGCGGCTATCGAACGAGGTGAATGGTGACGCCGGTACGTAGTATAGTCCGCGGCGACCAAGTTTAGGAGGGTGCCTTGGTTTCAGCAGGTCGGACGTGGAGAGGACAAGACCTGCGAGTATCTTAGTTGTCTGGCTACACAGGATCATGTGTCACAGATTCCCACATCCCATAACTGAAGAGTGGGGCCACCACTTGCCATGACGAACGTGCCCCGATTTAGTGTGCAAGAGAGTAGTGATCGTGGATTCTTCTAAAAGCTTCGTCCAAGGCCCAATCGATAGCGATGAGACGCCTCGACTCGTACAAGCGTGATGTAAAGAAATTCTCATGTCGAGAAGAGTGAATGATTCTAAGACAGTTGAGAACCGCCTGTGGCGCGGACAACAGTTGTGGGATCTGCAAGGAAGTCGAAGACGACGATTTTGAAGCATAGAGAGGGTTCTGAGCGTTCGCTCTGCCGCGTCGCTGTATCAGATCACCCCAGGTGGTAGAGCTGGGTAGTGAATGAACGTACCCTCTGGGACTCTATCTTTCGTAAGATGGCAGATTCAGCGACGGATGGTGTTCCCGTTCTCGTGTTTTCTTGTTCACGTAGCCCAATATCTCAGAGATAAGAACCGAATCACTTCACCTAGGAATATGACAATCATAGTGATGAGCCCAAACGTCGTGTGGCGTCTGCAGGTACTCGGGGAGGAAACCCTCAACGACGGTATCAAAGCATTGGCCGTCACCTGTCTCTCCATCGGATGTGGAGCCAAGTTGGATGCGTCCAGTACCCCCGATAGCGAGTCGGCCGCTCCGCGTTGGTTTTTGACATTTGAAATTTGACACGCGACTGCTGCCTTCGCTGATCGTCACATCACTGGATGGTGAGCTCGGACACATCGCTGAGCCATAACCTTGCATACCGCAAAGTACTGCACCTTGTCTTCATCTTCGGATGAGGTATTTGCCACCGAAGAATTGGCAGGTCTCGTTCGTTGATACTGGTCTACCCTGGGTGGGCCCGCTGGTGGTAATTGTACACTGCCTATTCGGTCAATGGAGGGGGACATTTGTTTGAACACACGGTTCCAACGTTTCAGGGCAACCCGATGTGGTGTGTCACACGTCACACGTCACCATTTTACTTGAGGTCTTCTTGCAACGGAGATTTCGGTGTCGTACGGTGCGGTGTGTGCCAGTCGCCACCCTTTCAGGCTCACGGTCATTTCCTTACAAGTGCTGTGATGATGAGAGGAATCGATATCACTCTGGCACAACCGATATGCCCCTCCCCGATAGCAGGTCACCGCCCACGATATGCTATGTCATGGAGGGCTCCCCATAAATCCCGCGTCTGTTCAATGGACGGTGAATGAGCAGATTTTCCACCAATACTAGTTCATGGATACACGACTGCGATCGGGATTCATCTGCGGGTCTCAGCTGTGCTGGTGCGTACTGCGGTCATTTCCGCGTAACAATGTGATTACATACAAAGTTACTGAACTACCTTCACTCCTTTACTTCTTTTGTACAATACTCTGCAAGGAGGACCTCCAGACCTCCAATTTTTTTTACCGCATGTAGACCTCCAACATGAGGCCTTGAGGATGACCCCAAGAGTTATAAGAGGTTCAACCTCCTGCACATTCCTGCACGCTCTGGAAGAACGATGTCTGTCGAGAACACTGGATTGTCTTCTGACGACATTTTTACACTCCTCATGAACTATCTGAGTGCTCCCCCGGGAGAATCGATGCCTTTGGGGGATGATTCGATGCCGGAACATCATCAAGGGTCAACCAGGTACATTCTTCTTGTACCTTTGGGAAGTTTTCCTAACTCCCATGGCAATGCAGCGTACCCTTGACATTGAGTGACGCTATGCAGGAGACCCCCGTGGGGGTCAAACAAGTTGTACGTGTGTCTGCGTCGCATACGTAGAGAGGACTTAAACTCTTTAGAAAGCGCAAAACGACTATACTAATTGTCCATATATCCCCTGTCGTTACACGGATATAAAGGGCAGAGAATGTTCGCAGCGGATCAACTGTGGTTGTGTGCCCGACCACTTCAAAGAGCACAATATCAAAAACTTGGGACGCAAGCACCCATTGATCTGCGGGTGGCAGGGTTGTGGACGCACTATCAAGAGGCATAACTATGTCCGTCACGTCCGCGAATGCCACCTCAACCATGATCGGTTTTCTGCTCACCTATGCGGTGTCGGATCTACGCACGGAAATGAGTCGGGAGGGTGAAATAGTGTGACGTGGTCACTCCGAGCACTGAACTTGTACTGTACTTAGCAAGGGGACGAATTTACCTCGCCTAGTTCCCTATGTGCAACACCAATCTCTAGTATGCTACTGGGTTGATAGATTTGTTTGTGTACTCGGATCGTAACTTCTTGGCAATTGGAAAGAGGAATGCGTATAGTAGCAGCATGCAAACGTGGTCTCAAAGGTCTATCCATCTGCCTGGCCAGGTGTTCAATATTTCAATGACGATGACTGCTCAAGAGGAGGAGGGAGAATACTTGCCGGTTGCCAGACTGTACAAAGTGGGTAGATTACTTGACCATTATCACTGATCCGAGTTAGTTTGCGCCAGGTTCCCCATCGAGCAGAGTTGATCGAGCAACATTTTACAGGCTGGGCCAACACACGCCGTGAGCGGAAGGTGGTGGCTCATGACGGAAACGGATCCGAATTCATGCCTGCAGATGCATGATGGATCGCAGGTTGCACTAATTAAGAAGCCAAAAACAAGTGTACAGATATTGTTACATATGCGGGGATGAATAAAAAATGAGGGGAAAGCGAGAGGCGACCCAAAAAATAAAAAGTATGCCATGACAAGCCTCGTGCGCACCCCCATATCGCTGGCGCTTGTGTGACTGAACAGTCAGCAACGTCCCACTTGTCACCTACGTAGAGGGTCTCTACTAATATATCGGAGGGCGAAAGTATTCAATTGTTATCATGTTGCCTGTTCATCTCTGATAGTGCCATCCGTCTTATCTTCTTCCTCGAGCTTATTCGGCTCGTGGTTCTGCAGTTGCATCTCCACTAGGAACTCCTTGTCGCGGATAGCCTGCGACCACGTAGACAACAGGCCCATGGCAGAGACGCACATGCGGGAAAAACCTGCTGCAGCGAAAATGCCGGGATATGCATGTACAACTGTGGATTGGCATGGAATGATCGGATAATCAATAATTTGTCATCGAACGGTTCACAAGCGCGGACACTTACACAAGAATTTGGACCCAATAGGAAGTCCGACGATTTCACGCAGAAAGTAGACGAAGCCTGCGGGAATAACAAGCATGCCTAGCAGACCAGCAAGGAGCGGTAAAATGAGGTCCTTGGTAGCCTGTTTCGGGTCTGGGTTTAACCAGCCGTTGCCCAGTAGCTAGGAAGAAAATCGCAGTTAGCACGAGCCAAAGGAAACGAAGAGAAGTATACACATACCGTCTGAAGGGCATGCGCTAAGCGCTCCGGGAGTTGTATCCGTCTACGAAGCCGAATCGCTATTTTGCCATAAATAAGACCGAGCGACCACATATCCACAATACGTATGTTCGGAACCATTGTCGGGTCCAGCGTCAACCGGATGGGTAGTATAACATAGACGTCCACGACAAGCCCAATCAACGCGGGGATGACGATCCCAAGCATGACAACCATATAAGTAATCTTCGAAAGCCAGAGCAGACTTCTTTTCGCGAAGAACACTATAAAGCCCGGTTTGGGACCATTGATCCGTAGTCTCCGTTTATTCATTCGCTCCGAGGCCTGTGAGATAGCATAGCAAGCCCATAGCAGGTAAAATCCGACCAGGAAAGAGTACCCGTCGTGCAACTCGGACGGAGTGAACAGCGCAAAAAAGCGTCGCCCTATTTGCACAGGGAGAGCGATAGAGGCAGCCACCGCGATCGCAACAATCGTCCACACCGCAGCGACAAAAGTAAGAATCCTCGCTCGGAAGTGTGGTGGGAAGTATACGATAGTGTAGTCAGCCTTGATGTCACGTTTGGCTTTAGCAGCTTCATTGTTCTGCAGCCGCATGAGATCCCTTGCCTCTTCGTTTGCGGGAAAACCGTTCTCGTATACTTCGGCAGTCGCTCGCATGTCCCTCGGAAGTGCGATGTTGTCACTGGCAGGCACCCGACGGAACGTTCCGTCGCGCTCAGTAACAGCATCTTTTGTCGACTTCAAGAAAAATGCAGTCCATGTCCGGTACCGCACCGTTACCTTCCTGGTCCGCAAGCCTCCCACCAAACATGTAGGACGTCAACCTTAACTTGGAAGCCAAGTACTTCCAGATATGTACAGAGGTCTCGTGCAGTATCTTGCGAGGTCTCAGATGACGCATCGTGTATGGCAGAACGATTTGGAGAAACAGCAGATCGATGGGAACATCGGACAACGGTTCGCTGTGAATACTCGAGTGAGACGGATCAGTCGCCAATCGAGGAGTCGATACAAACCGTGTCTTCCAGCGGATAGGGAAAATTGACTTGCTTCCGATGAACAGCAAGACCGCAAGACTACCGACACCACATGCGACCACCATTGAATACATGAATGCGCTGATAAGAAGCTTGCGGAACTGCGTCATAGTGGGTCTGTCAAGGATGTCGCGAATGGGATGGAAGTTCTGGTCCTGGGGATCCTTGATGAACCACATGGCACCTGGGCGCATAATGCTCCTACACCCGGCCAACAGGATGGCAAATTGGTACCTGCAAACGGATTAGTCGGAGACGCATGAATTGACAAACAGATGTCACCCACATGAACATAGTTCCGGCAACCCAGTGATAGAACATAGCGGTCAATGGAGCTTGCACGAAGAATGAGACGCGCGAGGCAAATGAAGCCTCCGGGAACACCCAAATCGTGCATGCGTCAAGCATAATCCCACACCCCAGTGGAAATATGACCAGTTCAATGATGATAAACATAGCAACCTAAATGCACCCAGTCAGTGTCGACGCTAAACAGGCGGTGTGGTAACGTGCCTTCACTACGAGCAGCTGCTGTCTCACAGCATTCCTAACCGCCCTTCCTGCACTCCGTGCATTGCCAACAGTAAACACGTTCAGGTAAAGAGCAAGGCAGATCGCAATCACTGCATAGCCCAGACAAATCGCAAAAGTTCGCTCCGGTGTTCCGTGACCAAGTGCTAAATGAACCCAAGACTTCTGAACTTGTTCAGCTGCGAGTCTGATGTCGCGGCCGAAGTCTGCAAAGTAAGGCTCCACGAAGCGAGCTATTGCTGAATCGCTTTCGAAGAATTTCTCAATTTGGCTTGACAAGCCTGGAGAGGGTTTCTCGGGAGGCGATCGTAGCCATTCCAACAATCCCTCCGACAACTGTCGCCCCTTGTGACGTCTGCGCATGTATGCTTTGGTAAGAGCTATCTAGCAAGTAGTCAAGGGTAAACGTACCACCCAAAACCGTAGCTCAGCCACAGTGGCAGCAGCAGCAGACCCCAATGATTTCTCCGCGATGAACGACAGAAAACGGAAAAGAAGCTCGAGCGTCATGTAAAACAATGGGGGGACGGAATGGCTAAGAAGGAACGTGGCACAAGTCTACCATGGGGTCCGTAATCACTCTCATTGCGCGGATGGGTAAATGAAGGATATGGATTGCTCGGGGAGGATCTAACTATCGGAATGTCAGCTTTCTGACGTCCTGCGGGATTTAATATGTACTAACCGACAGCAAAGCGGTTGTCTTTCCCACGGTGAAAGGAAGCCATATTCCAAAACCCATGGCGGTAGGCAAGAACAAGTACCATTAGAACAGCCTGCAAGTCCTCCATGAGCTACGAATAGGAAGGATGATGATTAATAACATACATTCTGAACGACGCCGAAAAGTGGTCCCTCGAAGGCCGATGGCTACGCAATGATTCAGTAGATTGAACGCTGACAGTCTACTGGCAATTCTCACCTTCAAGCGCGCCCTCCATATCGTCTTCGACACCTGCTTCAAGATCATCGGCACCCTCGTTGATCTGTTCGGCGGCATCCTGTAATTGTATTTGTTGTGGCTGTACGCCAGGACGATTCACGATGTTGAAGTTACCAAACTCGTCTTCAGTCATTCGTCATCATCTTCATCACGGTCCGAAGTCTTCTGCATCTATTTCGACATCACCTTCTTCGTCTTCTTCGTCATCCTCAACAGGCACCTCCGGTCTATGGAAGCCATTCGGATCTGGGCCTGGATGCGGCACTTCCGTCGCTTCGTTGGGAGCGGCTGGCTCGCGGAAGTAACGGTTGAAATCACTCTCCATTTGTTCTCTTACAAGTTTTCCCCGGTCCACGTGCCCGCTTGCCGCATTCGACGGCCCAGCCTCAAGTTCCTCCGATGGAGCATACGTTGCAACACCAGATGAAGAACTAAGTCCCCCCGCCAGGGTGGTATTGCGCATGTGAAGCTGCCGGAATGCAGCTCCGGCTTGGACATGCGAAGCCGAAGAGGATGAGGCAAATTCATCTTGTTGAGGACTCGGGGTTCGACTGGGAATATATGGTCACTGCTGCTTGCTTCGAAAGCGTACCTCCCTAATGCAACAGGTGCAGTAGCATCGACATCCGATGTCTCTTTGGATTCTTCAGCGGAGGGACATCGCGCCACATCGGCTAGGACCTCATCGTGTACAGGCACGCCAGTAGGATCCTGGTGAGCAGCTCCAGGCCGTACATAAGACAGCTCGGACGCTGGTAGCTTCATCGTGTACTAGGCCTGACGATGAATAGCTTTCAAAGGGGGCTGGCTCCGGAGGGGTAATTGCGCCAGAATGCCATGAATCTCGGTATTCCACCTGCGCTGTTCGTTCAGGGGGTACATCGTGGTTGTCATACGCAGAACCATTGATAGGGCGTGGTGCACGGAAGGTAAACTCAAACGTTGCAGGAGAGGCAACTGGGGAGGTGTCTGATGCTGTCACTGTGGATTCGCTAGAATCCGGAAGGGGTGGGTGATCAACACCATCTCTGGTCCTGGGAATCCAGCCTTCTGCGAGTCCTGCGGCGCAAGCCTGTAAACCCGTCATCATCGAAATCCTCTTGGAGCCTTGCCTTGCCTTTCCCTGTGGGAGCTGGAGGTTCGTTGTTATCGGGGATTTGAAGCAAGCTTGGGGACGGTAGTGGTGGTGGTTCTATGGTCGGATATTGAGGGAAAGGAACTGGAAGAGCACGCAAGGGCTGGCCTCTTTCTACATTGTTTGGCCGTCGTGGTAGGCGCTCGAGCTGACCATTTTGTGCCACGCCACCACGGCGTGCCCGCATAAACCTAGCTTGGCGCCGAGCTTCTTCTCTCCCTGCTGCAAAGTCCCTGCCGATGGGGAATGGTGCTACTGGGTTAAAACGACCTTCGAGTTCCACCACGTCTCGGATAACAGGCTCCAAAACTGGAGCGTTCATCAGAGGTACGCCGAGATCTTCTTCTTCAAATACTCCAGGTCTCGCATTCTGGGAGATCCACTCGCGTAGAAGAAAAACAGCAACAAAAGTGAGGACTATCAGCGACGCTATGATCTGGCCGGCAAATATGTCGGCAGAAAGGGATTGCCAAAAGGGCCGTGACATCAGACGATGAAGGGCGGTCGAATTGCTCAAAAGTGAAGCAGTTTCGTTAGTCGCTGCAAGTGATACGAGTCCGGCCGAGGAAGAGCTGAGTTGCTGATCACGTCCGCTTATCCACCATGCACTGCACGTAGTCCATTAGCACCACGACGTGTAGATAGCATCGAGATTTTACGCACGTGGATTCTCCCATCGTAAAATACAGCCTCCACGTCCATATCGTTATCCAGGGAAGCACAGCAAGCCATACAATGGTGATCAATATGGCTCGAAGACCGAAAAGAACGCCGAAGAGAGCTTGCTGGGCGAGCCGACGAACGAGAAGTAAAGGTGGGAGTTTTTCAGGCATGTCGGGGGCATAAACTATGTTTTCATGAGTTAACTGCGAAGGTCGCCCGTAGACATTCTGGTATACCTTTCCTGAAGGCGTAGGGGTGCTTGCAGACGTCGCAGGTTTTCTTCTTGCTGTGTGACAGCCATGTCGTCAAACTAGGTGGTGCATGGGGTCAGCTACGACTGAGTCTAATATCTTTGGCTGAAGCGTTACCAGTCTTGATGGATGTATCGGATAGTACCAGAGCATTTACAAGGATGGAAGAGTGGTTGACCAGGTTCTCCTGGTGCACTGCATATCCGGCACGTATCTGCTTTGGAGTGAATATCCCACATGTCCTACGGATGAAGGGGGTGACCGACATACCCAGCTCCTCTGCTTCCTGCATTATCCTGGTGATTCGACGAGACACGTCCTACGCTACAAGAATCCTGTCCTGCGTACCGGCCAAGTAGACTGCAAGAAAAAGGTCGTCGAACAGTGCAGCCTGCTGAATATTCCACGCCTTGCTGCGGTCAATTGTGAAGTCCTTAAACTTGTGGGTGCTCGTTCCGACTCCAAGTCAGGCAGCGCCGCCACCGCCAAATATATGCAAAGTGCTCTTCGCACAGCAAGCTAATAATACGTAAGTAGTTCCACAGGATCTCTAAAGTACACAGCAAGCCTGTCAGAACAAATATCTGACAATGGTAGTACAACCAGAGTACACGTCGATACACCATCAAGGATAGGATATACATCTACGTATGAAGTAGGTCTGCAGTACTTACACTTCCAAGTCAACGAGGAACTGTCCTGGCAACTTTGCGTCTCTATCAAGAATTACTGTCGGCCATCCACATCCATGTAGTTGTAATCCGAGTCTGTGTCGGCGTAGTCGTGAACTTCGTCCTCGCGGACAAGGAGGTGGGCGTCGAAGGCTCCGTCATCGTACTCTACTATCCGCCACCTCTCCGGTCGATTGGTCACGTCGTCCATGATGTACTGCATGAATCCTTCCCCATTTCCATCGTCCGAACTCAGCCGGATGTTCCACCCAAGAAAGTAGCGGTTGAAATCTTCGTCGTATGCGATAAGACCCTCCTCATGCGAGTACCGCATGTCATATTCACGTAACATCTGGAGAGTCACGCCGCGCCGAAGAGCATTGAACTCGCTGGCGTCTAGTCGGTCGAAAAGGAAGTCATCCTCATCTATGATCACAGTGGGCGGCTCCCACTGCGGATACACGAACCCGCCGTCGTATGGCTCTTCGTCGCTGTCAGTCCCATAACTGAAAACATCCTCGTACCAATCGGAAGAACGGTCGTCGTCCTCTTCGTAGTCCTCGTCATTGTCATCATCTTCGTCCTCTTCATCCGCCTCCCTGCAACCCTCTTGACCGTGGGGTGGAAATATGCCCTCCCACGGATCCAGTTCACTGGCGACATCACGGTTCGGTGATGCTGCAGTAGGAGAGGCGCCTTTCGCTTTGGCAAGCGCAGTGGCGATGGACTTGACGGCAAAGATAGGAATGGGACGGTGTAGGACCGTAGTGCGACAGCACGGACAGGTCTTGCGGCGATGAAGGATGTAAGTTATACTGTCGATATCGTCCATGTCATCGTCACCCATGGGTGCTTTTCGGAACCACTCTTGGAGGCAAGTAACGCATAGAACGTGACCACATGGCGAAAGCCTGGGTTGCTAGTCAGTACGATCACAATCCCGACACCATCCTGTGCACGTACGCATACGGCTTCAGGAGGAGTTCCATGCAGATCTGACACTGTACATTGTTTTCCACTGTGGTCATGAACTAGGCGCGAAGCAAACCAGCTCTACGGTTACGCACAGGTAGATTGGATCGCGACGCACCTCTTCAGCTTTTTTCGACTTACTCTGTAATTTTTGCACTTGCGATTCCGTGTCTTTCAATTTCTACGAAGAGAATCGTCGATCGACATTTCCAACCTCCCGCACGGGCTGCGTACCTGATTGGCAGTATGTTCCTGTTGTTTCAATTCCTTCTATGAGCTAGGCAGGACGTCAATACTATGTAACTCGAGCGTCCAGGTATTTATTTACCTTGTTCTGTTTCTTGACAGTTTTTTTGCTCTCCTGAGCTAACTGCCGAGAAACGTCAATGACACATATCACTGACATGAAATAAATACACACTTTTCTCAAACCATCGATTTCCCGTTTCATTTTAGCAAACTCAGCTGCAGCGAATGGGCCGCTATAGTCTGCATGTAGATCAAAGAGGGTGCCGAACGGAGGTCTCAGGCATCTGATAGAGCAGTACTTTGGGGTCTGTCTCGTTGACTCCCTGAGACTTCGACCTTTCTTCTTTCGCTATAGATAAGGGAGTCTCAACCGGCTGAGATGCACCAGCGTGTGTGGTGTTTTCCGGGAGATGGCGACTGTGGTGACGCTGCCTCGGCTTCGATTTGCGGCCACGATCTGAGTTGGCCTCATCCATAGCGACCATAAAAGGCCGGGAAGTTGTAGGGATAGATGATGGATTGCCTGGCTTCTTTCGCCTGCTCTGGTCTACCTGGGACGATTCGGGAATGGCAGGCATCACGCCACTTGACTGAGCTAGTTGCTGGATCGCCGCCCATTCAGTGGAGCCCGACGGACGACGGCGACTTGACTGCTTGGGCACAGACTGCGTCTCCGTGGGCACACAGTAGGTGCGTCGGTGTGCATTACTACTGCCACGTCGGGAATTGGTGCGATCGGTAACGTTCATCGCAAGGACTGCAAGGATCAGCCTCAGCGATGCCACCGCCGACCCCAAATACGACGACTCGCTCACCGTTCGACAGAAGATGTGGCCAACTCTCAAAGGACCACGTTTTGAATGGCCCCCGCCCCGTGACTGACACAATGTATGTAACGCGTCGTGACCATAACATGTCACGTGACCTGTGTCTCGTGACTCGTTCATATAGATCAGAAGGGCGTGTAAAAATTGCGGAGTAATTCGGATCGATTTGATTCCTGCTCTTCCCTAGTCGCAAAGTCATGGCGTCCACTTCAAAAGGTCGCGTTTTGTTGGCTTATTCCGGTGGTCTTGGTGAGTCGTGCCCCGATCTCAAGCTGAGGTGCACAATGTGATCGTGTGTAAAGATACCTCCTGCATCTTGGCATGGTTAATCGAACAAGGATATGAAGTTATCGCTTTTATGGCCGATGTCGGCCAGGAAGAGGCAAGTGACACGTTTCACTGTATTTATCTGAACTATATTCATTTTATCTGTAGGATTTCGAAGCTGCCCGCAAAAAGGCACTCGCAGTAGGTGCTAAGAAGTTCTACCTACACGTGAGGCCCGCTTCGGCGTCACATCATCATACTTATCTTGCATATCCAGGACCTCAAACGCGAGTTCGTAACTGAACTCATATACCCCGCTATGCAAGCGAATTGCATCTACGAGGTGAGTTGCACAGTCTCCTTCCTACGTAGAGACAGACATCATGGCATGCAGAACGTATACCTGCTCGGGACATCACTTGCCCGTACCCGTCATTGCTCGTGGCATGATCGAAGTCGCTGATACGGAAGGTTGCGAGTAAGATCGTGATTTCATTAAGCAATTTCCAAACTCGTTCTGACGTTTCTTAAAAGCTATGTCTCTCATGGGTGCACCGGCAAAGGAAACGACCAAGTTCGCTTCGAGCTCGCATTCTATGGCCTGCGACCTGACATCAAAGTCATTGCCCCATGGCGCATGCCTGGTACGTATAAGTGTGCACTTCTGCACCAGCTATCAGTCACGCTAGTACAGAGTTCTACAACCGATTCGCTGGTCGTCAGGCTCTTCTCGCTTACGCTGCAGAGAAACAGGATTCCTGTCCAGCAGACTACTGCCAAGCCATGGTCCACGGATGAGAACCTGTTCCACATCTCTTATGAGGCTGGCATACTGGAAGACCCCAACGTTACACCACCACACGACATGTGGCAACTCACTACCTCGCCTGAGGCGGCACCCGCTGAGCCCGAGCGTCTTTCTATCGAATTCAAGGCTGGTCCTCCCAGTGCAAGGTCACTACTGAAGACCAAAAGACGTTCACGGACCCGGTCGAAATATTCTGGGTCCTCAACGCTCTTGCGAGAAAACACGGAGTCGGACGTATCAACATCGTCGAGAACCGCTTTATCGGTGTAAAGTCCCGTGGATGCTACGAATCTCCAGGAGCCACCTATCCTGCGCTGCTGCTCACATGGACATTGAGGGTCTCACCCTTGATCGCAACGTTCGCGCACTCCGGGACCAGTTCGTTACTATCGAATTCAGCCGTATACTGTACAACGGCACCTTCTTTTCTCCCGAGCGTGAATTCATTACAAGTGCTATTCCTGCGAGTCAGCGAACAGTCAACTGGCGTGGTTCGTTTGAAACTTGTACAAGGGTAACGTTATCATCGAGGGCAGATATTCCGAAGAGGTACGTAAACCTGGGAAGTGGCGGACGTGATTTAATCCTCCAGCAGGGCTTGTACGATGAGGCCCAATCATCCATGGATGAGCTCGGCGGGTTCGAACCTACGGATACTTCAGGCTTCATCCAGATCCAAAGCATCCGAATCAAGAAGTTTGTCCCGCTTTCTGCACCGCTCCCTTATGACTCTAATCCTATCATTTACCAGGTGGGCCCAGTCGAACATTCGCAAGGGGCAAGGAGGTGTCCGGGCCAAGGACGTTTATGGTTCTCGCGCTTAGGCTTGCTAGCTGTGCCGTTATTCTCACACCAAAACACTCAGCTACATCTAAAACTTTGTACTTCTCGTTTGTATCATCCGGGGTCTTGGAAAATACACTTAAAGTTAACCCGACGAACGAGTACGACCTGTGCAGTCACCCGGACGGGGGCCATTAACCACTCTTGTATGCTAGCGCATCAAATCCGATCTGCCGCCAGTTAACCGAACAAAGATGAGTTTATCACCAGGCTCTCGCAACAGTACTGCTCAGAGTTTGGTACGAGTTGTCAGAGACTAGAGAGACTAGATATATGGACTCACTCCTCGCAGCTTCAGACACGACGTCTACAAGAGGGGTGTGAATATTCGCTTCGCGAACATAGTTCTCTCGAGATTCAGCTCAGCATGTATGAAAATCACAAGCGGCACAAGCCGAAAAGTCTCCAGCGCCGTCTTCAAATCAATTGTTCCACGGAAGTTGGTTTCATGTCATGTTCATCTTGCAGACTTGCACACCACGAATCCTTCGCCAGTCAACATCTGACACGCCGACAGTTAATATGTTCTGGCTATAGGACGCCCATGAGTCGATCGTCCAAGTTGGAGCCCAGCTCCACCATCGCTAACAAAAATGATTCTTACTGACCCCGACCATCAAGACCTACAGAGCTGCCACGTCGACCTGTGAGACTTTGGGGTACCTTCACACCCATGGTTTTTGCGATTATCGCTCGAATATATATCCTAGGTATGTACTTCCCCTGGCTCCACCAGATACAAGTTGAAACAGTACCCTCCCATCATGAAACTCGCTGTATTTTTTGTCCTCGCCTCTGCGCACTCCCTCGCTTCTGCAGAGCGTATTCTGAGTATGCCTTTCAGTGCTACGACTGATCCAATGCTGATCATCACTTCGGCAGTTGCCAGACAGTGCACAGACGTCTGCTGCACGATCGTCTCTTCTGTTTTTGGTCCCCCCGCTTGGTTCTGTAATCCAGGGACTTCTTGGTGGGTCTCACTGACATGGCCAAGGTACAAATGCCACTTACAAGCGTCCACCTACAGCTCCAGTGACCAGGTTGCTACGTGCTGTACCCAGACGAGTAGCGGTTGGGATTGTCCATGAATATCCTAACATGAGCTAAAAGTGTTTGGTACACTGCAACACGGAGGGATCATTCACATATCGAAAAGTGAATAATATTACTGTGAACATTATGCAACAAAGTACAAACAACGGATGATCGTATGCAAACATGCAACTGTACAGGTATCATGTAGGGCGAGGAACCAAGCTCGGCAAGCAGCTCCGTAATCTGCTCCACCTCCACGCACTCTCTAGGGTCTTCAAACACCCGAAATGGAATATGCTTCGGTATCAACAACCGTGCCCGATATACCCTGTTCTGTAGATCCCACTGCTTCTTCTCTCCATCTGTGATGGGCATCGTACCCCGTCTGGGAAGTCGCAATGAGGTGGAAGCCAAGGACGTCGAAGATCCCACGGAGAACGAGCCCGGACCCAACGAATCGAGAGAATCACGTGGAATCTCAACTCCAACCATCTTCGGGGATGACGGGAGAGATGACGGGAAAAAGGTCGACCTCCGAGATGGTTGCTGGGATGGCACGAATTTCGAGTGGAGCTCGTCAATAGTGAACGAGCGCCTGGGAGCTGGTGGGGCTGGCGCCAGTGCAATACTCCTCCTCTTCAACGATCTAGGTTGATTTGTGAGAACATCTGATGCCTGTGCGCCTGTTGGGTCCTGCAGTCCTGCGGTCGTCACGTCCCTGATAAATACGCCAGCGATCTGGTCCGGGCGTTCAGCAGCTAGCTCGGCGTATAACTCCATATCCTGCTCTCCAGAATCTCCTATGAGAATGAACTTGGATTGCGGGAAGTCATCTAATACTTCGACCACGTTGGCCCTTTTTCGGGTAGCAGGGGCTGACAGAATGCCATTGAACAGTGATTTGCCGGTATACGAGCGTAGCCGGACAGAGCCCAACGGAAGCCCAGAAATCTTAATGAACTGTCTGATAACTTCGACAAGCTCGAATGGAGAGTTGGACTAGCGCCCGTCCCAAAGTTAGCATAGAACGCCAGGCGTTTCAACCGTGAAGTGACCTACCACATAATGGAACCGCACTCCGCGCTTCCACAATGATCTATACCATTCTGCCATCTCAGGAATCACTGTTTCATCCCAGATCTTTAACGAACACGTTGTGAAACACCGCTCGAGCGCCGTCGATGACCTGGGACAATTTGACAGGTGTCATCGATATCAGAGATCACGCGCAGAGTTGAGTGGGTGATCGGGATCCACCCTTGTGCGCATGGCGGCGCGCGCGGTGTGTGTGAGTGTTCAGGGTTCAGGACCCTTGCCTCTACTAGGAGCTCGTGCTCCAGGGAGGTCTCAGTCGCTGGCGATGCGGGAAGCATCAGGGTGGGCACTAATGTCTTCCCAAGGGAATTATGATTGTGCGGGAAAAGAATCCGTCTGATCCAGGACTGAGTTCGTACGTTATAATTGGATGGCGGGAGTGGGACAGGTCGATTAGTACAGGGACCTTGGAGAAGGGGCGAAGAGGGACACATGCACAGGCATTCGAAGATAGTGGAGAAGCCCAGAATGGTCGCAAACGGGACTCTAGATTGTCATGCAGCCGCTTCAGCTGAGCGGATGCACAGGTCTCAGCTGCGGGCGGTGTAGAAAGGAATTGTGTTGAGTCGGATGATGGCATGTCCGTCTGGTTTAGACTATCAACAAACTGACGGTCGAGATCCTCGACCTCGAAGTCATCAGATATCTCGTGGGGTCGAGGCGGGAGCTTTAGACACCCGTCTTCTGGAAATTCGTTTGGATCAGGCAGCACCTTTGGGAGGGAAGGCGAAGTGCTGTGGCAGGGCGTCATTGGTGCCAAGCACTGTGACAAGACGTGCACGTACTCTTGGCGAACTTAAGGAACGTCCGTTGAGGGCGAGTGAGCAGTTCGGGAGTACGCCGAGAAGTAGCCACTCCAGATATGTGCACTACGATGTCAAATGCTAGAAAGGGGAAACAGTCAACAAGTACAGTACGGCCGAGTTCCACAATGTCTTACGGTTGAGATGGCTATTAGGCTCCAAGCCTCGGAAGCGCTTAGTAGCCCAGCCGGGAAATAGGTCGACTTCATGGACGAGGACAGTCTCAGAGGAATACCGCAGTCAGCTTCTGAGCTGCCCATTGACCCCAAGTTTGCTGCATGTCTTGGCTACGAAATTTGGCGCTCTTCTTCTGAAATGGCCTTGGCGCTTTTAGGCAGACTGGCAGTGAGAACTTGATTTCGCGTCGGCCAAGGCAATCTTTCCAACGCGACGGCGGCTTAGGCGAGGACATTCTGCAGGCAGAACAACATGTGTGATAGGTAAAGAAGCGCCGGGAGTGCAGTTTATGAGGCATTGTGGAGGTCTCTTTGCTGTGGCCACCAGCGGGTATGAGCGCCCGGGCCATATGGTACCGGACCACTATCCCTTACTACGGTACAGCGACGGCAACCGTGCCCAACAGACAGATCACCTACGGACAAAGGTTTCGCTTTCTCGAAATGTCGCAAGACAAGAAAAAGCCAGCACCGAGACAGCGAGGTCATCCCCGAGACTCTCCAGAAGTTAGATTATCCAAGAGTCTATCGTGGCTGCTTCGCCATGGCGCACAGACAGCAGGCCTCCAACTTCGTTCGGACGGATACGCACGCGTTTCGGACGTGGTGAGGACGATGAACACTTGCTTTTCATCGCAGAGTTGATCTGTTATCAGCTTGCCAATGCCATGTTCAGAGACGTCACTTTTCTGCAACTACAGGAGATAGTGAATCGAGATCAGAAGAATCGTACCATCTTCTGTTCGAACCATGTCCAACCCCGAGCACTCACTCGAGCGGGGAAGTATGGTGGATAAGGGCTAATCAAGGTCATTCAATCAAGGTAGTATCTATGCCCTTCGCAATCCCTTCAGGTTGCTTACCGCGCTATCTAGGACGTCAAGTTAGATCCTTCAACCTATCTCATCCGCATCCGAAATCCCAGTTAGCCGTACACGGGACGACTCGCAAAGCATGGGAAGTCATCGGTATGGAAGCCACGACGACTGTGATCTAGCTAACAGCACAACCTAGCTACTCAAGGGCTTTCCAGAATGAAGCGGAATCATGTGCACCTTGCACAAGGTGTCCCTGGCAGTGGTATCTTGAGCGGTACGTCGTGAATCTTGACAATATAGGTCATCGATTAAATGAACGTCATGCTACCTGTCCTGCAGGTATGCGCAACAGTTCCCAGGTCCTTATATTTATAGACGTCCAGAAGGCCATAGACGCAGGGATAGAGTTCTACTTGTCCAAGAACGGCGTCGTTCTTACGGAGGGGGACGCAAACGGTTTCTTGGGGCCACAGTTCTTCCAACGGGTCGAGTACGCCGATCGCACACCGGTACCAGGCTGGGAGGGGAGTGGACCCGCCATGTCGCATGAAGTCAAATCCGCGAGAATCTGGGGGGACGGGTCTCATAGCATCACTACCACAGTGGACGGAACTCTGACTGAGCAAGTTGCCGACCACACCAGTGCATGTCATGACGATATACGTCCCTTGATTGAATCCAAGCAACGTCCAGTAAGCTCTGCAGAAAGTAAGCCTGTTATCCAGCTTAGGTTGGACTGAACGTGACCAACGTGCTTTGCTAGTGTGAAAAGGATGGTGGATTGAACCCTTACACATTGACACAATCCCTTCTGCTTTTTGCCGGCATGATCATCCAATCTGGCATGAATTGAAGATGTTATTAGGAAAGCATTGGAACTTCACTTTCCGATCATCACTCTCCAGTGGATTCAAACCCGGGAGTGTCATTGCAGATAGTCGCTACCTCCGTGCAAGTATGGCGTAAGACTAAAGAATCATAATGCAAGCTCCTGGTCCGGACTAGCTGTAAGATGAACGATCAGGATATAGTGCCAGCCCTTCGATTTCTCATCTAGGTTGCAGCAGAGATGGCAGGGGCTGGGTGACCGTCATTCCCATTCTGCACCTGCATAAGTTTCTGAAGCTCCTCCTTGTAGCTATTCAACTCCTATGAATTGAATTGAATAAGCAATCCACACACTCCAAAAGGGATAGAGACTAACGGTGTTGTTAGGTTCGAACTGGAGGCCTAATGAGGCAGATTGTTCGGCCTCTGGCAACTTTCCGAGGCCAACTAGTGCCTTGGCCTTCCGGAAATGGCCCTTGGGCCAGTTTCTCCGTATTGAAACCACAGTCTCTGCATCTACTAGAGCACCGAGGTAGTCCCCGAGCTCGAAGAGCGCAGCAGATCTATTCGAGACAACGGTAGAGAGTTCTTCGCGGAACAAGGCAGAGCTTTCCCAAGGTGGTCTCTGAATCGCAATGTTAGCGGCCATATTGTACTTGGCGAGAGCTTCTTTGTGTTTGTTGACTTTATAGAGCGCCTGAAGTGGGTAAACAGGAGCATGGCACAGGAAGATATGGGTCATACGTTTCCTTCGTCCTTGGTGTTGGTGACTGCCTGAGAGAGTTTCTGCTTGTAGTACATTTGGTGGAGGTGGACAGCGCAGGTTAGGATTGGTGATGAATATCTTGGATATGCGATTGAGAGCTGTGAAGTCCAGTTTGCACACGTCACACTTTTCGACCTTGTGTCGCTGACAGAATGCAAACGCATGCCCTGGTCCTCCCACAGCGAGGTCGACTGGTTTGAAGTCGGCCTCGATACGGGCCTGCATGACCGGGTCAATCTGGGGTGTCAGTACCGGTCTCTGCACATTGGGCTGTCCTTGCACTGGCTGTGCCATCGTGGTTATTGGAGGAGGTGCACTCACTGGGATGGCAGATGAGACACTCCTTCCTAATATATCCATTGCTTAGTCATTGACATTTTTCAGTCCTCGCCCGGTCTCAACGTTTCTTCCGTTTCACCTTCCAACGACGACTAGAAAAAAATTGCTGATACAAGCCTTTGCAAGTTTGATAATATGTCCAATGGAATTGTAAATGCAGGTCTAGAGACTCAGTTTGGTGCGTAGAATGCTCGTGCAGACCAGCCGGTGTCATTCTCAAGTCTTCTCTTGAAGCTTCTCTTGGGATCAACGGCTCAAAGTCTACATATGTTCCCCCTCATTTGAGAAATGCGCAGCGCGCTGCCTCCACTCCTCCCACCAACGGGTAAATTTTGGCATTTTCCCTATCTTTTTACTACTTCGCCTTACTAATTTGGCGCTTATCCCTAGGACCGGCTGGAACGACCCCCGCGCATCACCTCGCAGTGCTTACGAACCTTTACGCGGCAGCGGTCAAAGCGATAGAAGCAGAGGCAGTGCCTTTGGTAGTGGCCCTTTCGCCTCAACACATGGTCGAGGCGACTGGGGCGGACGCTCGACGAGCAACGGCTGGACACCCAGAGAAAATCGTGGCGGAGATAGCCAACACGAGTCTCCGGGCCACGGCGCCTGGCGTAACGGGGCCCACATCATTGGCTCCCGTAACATGCGCTTGGAGAAAGAACTCTTTGGTGACCCTAACGACCCTTCCAAGCAACACACTGGAATAAACTTTGAAAAATATGACGATATCCCCGTCGAAGCCACGGGCGCAGGTGTACCTGAGCCCGTCGTCGCATTCACTAACCCTCCTTTGGATCCCGTCCTCCTCGAAAACATCAGTTTCGCTCGTTACTTCACCCCCACACCCGTCCAAAAGTACTCCATTCCCATCGTCGCCGCTGACAGGGACTTAATGGCATGCGCTCAAGTAAGTGCAAATATATCCAGTCACTTGACTGCGCAGCATGGTGCTGACATGAAATCTAGACTGGTTCTGGGAAAACAGCCGGTTTCCTCTTCCCTATTCTTTCTGCATCATTCGCCTCTGGACCCCGTCCACCTCCAGCTGAGACCCCTCAAATGGGGTATGCTCGTGCACGTAAAGCTTATCCCACTGCTCTTATCTTAGCTCCGACCCGTGAGCTCGTCAGTCAAATCCATGAAGAAGCACGCAAGTTTGCCTACCGCTCCTGGGTTCGTCCTGCCGTCGTGTACGGTGGAGCGGACATTAACCAGCAGCTCCGTCAAATTGAGCGTGGGTGTGATTTGCTCAGTGCGACCCCTGGTCGCCTCGTAGACCTCATCGAGCGGGGACGCATCAGCCTTAGTAACATTCGCTACCTCGTCCTCGATGAAGCCGATCGCATGCTTGATATGGGTTTCGAACCTCAAATTAGGCGTATTGTTCAGGGCGAAGACATGCCTGGCGTTCAAGACCGCCAGACCCTCATGTTCAGTGCCACGTTCCCACGTGATATCCAGATGCTCGCGAGGGACTTCCTCAAGGATTACATCTTCCTCTCCGTCGGGCGTGTTGGCTCTACATCTGAAAACATCACGCAGAAGGTGGAGTATGTCGAGGACCATGACAAACGCTCCGTTTTGCTCGACATCCTGGCCTCGGAACCCCCGGGTGGTCTCACTCTCATTTTCGTCGAAACGAAGCGGATGGCTGACATGCTGTCCGACTTCTTGATGAGTAACCGGCTTCCTGCGACATCCATTCATGGCGATCGCTCTCAGCGTGAGCGTGAGACGGCCTTGCAGACTTTCCGTACTGGCCGCACTCCTATCCTCGTTGCTACTGCCGTGGCTGCTCGTGGATTGGACATTCCTAATGTCACACACGTTGTCAACTACGACCTTCCTTCTGACATCGATGACTACGTACACCGCATCGGTCGTACCGGTCGTGCGGGTAATACGGGTGTCTCCACTGCATTCTTCAACCGCGGCAACAAGAACATCGTCAGGGACCTCATCGAACTGCTTCGCGAGGCAAACCAAGAGATCCCTTCGTGGTTGGAGCAGGTAGTACAGGAGTCATGCCTTTGGGTCTGGCTACCGTGGTCGTGGCCGTGGTGGAGCTAGGGGTGGTCGTGGCGGTAGCCGTGATTACCGTCAGTCTGGTAACTTCGTACGGTGGTGGATACGGTGGTGGTTTTAGCGGAGGTGGTGGCGGCAGAGGGTATGGGGGAACTCCTGCCTACGGTGGTTATGGAGGCGGAAACAACTATGGAAATGGCAATTCTGGCTGGTGGTGAAATGCATCGCCCATGCAGCCTCACGGATCATTACGCTCTCCTTTTCTTTTTCATATGCAGTCCTTCAAGAAACGCTCGGATTCACCTCTCGGTCGTTCATGGGACCCTATTTCTCTTCACGTGAATATGCCGATCTTCCACCTCTCGCTATGTGTCTGTTCTCCACGCTCTCGAACACCTTGGACTTTTTGCGCTGCTCTTACGAATCAATTTGTCTCGTTGCACCCACCTGCTCATCAATGAAGATTTTACGGCCTACATAATTCATCGTCGTCTGTGTGTTTCTACTGTCATCGGCGCGTCTGTCTATTCATCTAGTAGCTTTGACTAATTACGCGCTATCCACCCCCCCCCCCCCATTCATTCCCGTCCATACTATAGATACGTAAACGGCGGGGCCGTAGACATGAGCAGATATACATCCTACGTTTTCGGTATCAGTCTTCCGTCTCGCGATACCCACTCCTTGTTGCGATACGCAAGTCGGACATTATTTCTGATATCCCTCCATTAGCATCACGAGATATTATTTGTTAGAGCATCGCGCCATCATGTACCGTAGTGTTTCTTTTTTTCATATATTTCAGCGCTTGGCACCGTTCGATGTGGGTATGTGGTGTGATACTAGCATCAATGATGGAAGTGCCCACAAAGGGTCAGCCGGCTAACCGTCACAGCAGCCGGGGTTCAGTGGGACCATCACGACCAATTGCAAGAAACGCTCTTTGTACTTACCTCACTTCTGTGTAATTCACTCGAGTGCGTTTTCGCGTCTACAGTATCATAATATCGGATGCTCACGTCTTCAGGAAAACGATGCATCATCGAGGCTTGTCGCCTGGTTTCGACGCAGTCTGAGTCTCCGTCTCCGAGAAGGCTCAAGCCGCTGCCTAAGCGTAGACGCACGTCCGATGGTGCTACAGGCGTCGTGGCGGCGAATCAGAGCGTCGATATCCTCAACTTACCATGCTTCCGTGGCTGGTCTCTTTGGCGGTGACCAATCGATTGCAGAGGAACTCATCACGCAGGCTGGCTCGCTTACGTCCCAAATAGCTCTGCAGTACCTATTACGCATCCATGCTTACGGGTGGAGTGGGCGTTGGCGTGGATGCAAATGATGTCAGCACACCAAGCACTCTCAACGAGGCTTACACTGAGGATCTCTCTGGATCCCTCGGACAGTCGTTGGATCTGAGCAGCTGTCTTCCACCATTCCATGGACGGAAGATTCACTTCGGGGAGGCAGGAGCGAGGATCACAGCGAAGGAGATAGCTTGGACCATCTGCAGCAACCGGGGAACACGAAGAAGAGGAAAGTTCCCGTGAACATGTCTGCGAATTGGCTGGAGCTGCCACTACGGAGTGAGGGAGACGGGGCATTCCGCACGGGGACGATTTGACCAAGATCTGGACTTTTTTGTCGTTCCACCCGTCGGTGGCTCAGACGACGAGGAAAGGAAAGATCTCCCCTTCCACACTCGCAGGTTTGCAGCACAAAGAACTTCTCAACCACAGAAAACGCCAGCTTGCTACCGTTCTCGGTGCTTTGTCTTTGGGTGACACTCTAGCTCTCGATCAGGCGCTCTCAACGCATATTCCCTTTCGTACAGCACGATGCTAGATGCATCCTTCGATTCCCCCAAAGTGAGGCTATCTCACAGACGAGGACCACGTCTAGCTAGGGCTGCAAAAGCCAAAGTGTTGTCGGACGCGAGCCATGAGACCGTGTTCCCTACTGCCCGGTTTACGTTTTCCTACCAGAGCGCCAGTAAGTAACATAGTTGCAGTCTGCTACTGCCGGAGCTTGATCATGCTGGTCTTTCTTCCAGCCTCCGAGCGCTTGCTCGCTACTAAAAGGGAGATGCTGGCGTTACGTTCGCGCTTCGAGGCCGAGCTTGCGCGTCAAGCAAGCAAGGTCGCTAAGGCAGCTACCCAAGCCGAAAAGGCAGGTATCGAATCTACTAAAGCATCGCGATCCAAGCGGTCGGACAAGGCACAACAGCGCCCGCGTACGAGTCCTAATGATCGGTCAATGGAACTATCCAATCCACCCTCTTTAGGCAAGTCTGGCAGGAACAAGAAGAAAACAAGCCAGCGTTGCTTCGGATCAGCAGGGTCGAAAGAACTTATGTCCCTTCGCGCCTCGCTGCCTCTGCGTCACCCAACGCTAATCTAAATACCCAGAATCTACTTGGAACTCATCCTTTCCGTTTTCTATCTGCCAATATATCTCCGCGCAGACGGCAGACGGCAGTTGTAACGCCAACAACTCAGATCGTGGACCCTGTGGAGGAGTGGATATGTCCACGCTGTGAATACTCTTTATTCTATAGCGACGGGCCTGAATACAAGCGCGCAATACGGAACCGCAAGAAGACACTACAGCGGCGACGGCGGGCACAGGAACGTGCCGCAGGTGGATTGAGTGCACCAAAAACGCTTTCCAAGGCTGCGTCGAACGACGGAGATGACGATGATTACGACGAATTCTCCGCTAGATCTCCTGCTATCTCCAAATCTTCTGAGTGGAAACGTGAAGGACTAGACATAAAGGGAACGAAGGAACGGCACCATTTACAATCAGGATAATAACCTACGCTAGCGTCGCTGTTGCGTTTCATTTGGCCTTTCTCCGTACACGCAAGCTAGCACATACACACCCCTTTTTGATTAAAGCAGATGCCATCCGCGTTTACGATAACATCATCCCGTACTTTTTATCTAATGGACGGACATTTGATTACGCCATACGTTCAAGTGCATACGCTCCATCAGATATGGAAATCAGAAAGTTTGTTGGCGTGAAACACCTGGAGTACTGAGGATGCACAGGCTTTATGATCGGTTTGCGTCGACCACCCGGTTGCGGTGTGGCCTCCTCGCGGTCCTGTAAAAAGATTCCGTTAGATTAGAAGCATATGAATGTCCGTACATGTCAGCAAATAGCCAAACAAAAAACAAGAAAATGAAACCTTTTTATCTGCATTTTTAAGTTTATCGCCTTTTTAGCTCAAAGAACTGAGAGAGAGTTCTACATTTATATAACAAGCTGCAGGACTGCTTTGACCCTGCAAGTAACTTATTCGACGGGACTCGCTCCATCGGGACCAGTACAAACTGGTTTGAAGCGCCGGTACGTCGTCATTACTTACCGCAAGGTTTAAGCATCACTGATTCACGTAACTGACGGTATGCTATAGTTGGGTGCATTTCCATCGCGGCTGTCTAATGTGAGCAACAACACTCGATCGCACAGGTGCAAGGGGGCCACCTTGCGCACCTTCGGGCTTCCATTTTTCAGGGTCGTCATGCCGCTTGAGCACGTTCGTGTTTTGTGGCAAAGAAAAGCATATGACCCTCTTCATCGCTTCGTCTCACCGTCAATCATTAATGTCTTTCCATGTTGATCTCGTTCTGACGATGTTTCCTTCATTTCGGATATAGAACTAGCCTCGTGCGCGCACACCATAATACTGGCTGTACTTCGGAGTTTCCTGCCCTACAGCCCTGTGATATATTCCCACTAATAAGCCCAGACTTTTGACTCGACTTTTTTCTTGACCCTGTCGCTTCCACAAGAAAGTGACCATGTATCACCAACAACCGGGAGGCTCATCGTATGACTACCCATCGTACCCCGCGCAACCTTTCGAACATCAGGGGCAACCTACCCAGACGGTTGGCCGGACCATCCGTCAGCAGGGAAACTCCCAAACCCACTCACCTCAAAATCAGCAAAATTTCCAGCCTCCGCCCTCCTATCCGTCGACAACGTATGCAACGCCACCGTACAATATCTCCTCAGCCCATGCCCAGCAATGGCAAGCGGAACCCTGGGCCTCTCAGCAATATGGCCAAACTTTTGCCTCTCAAGCGATGCCGACCGAAATGTCTTATTCATCGACAGCACCCCGTATTGACCCCCCTACGCCTGTTTCTTCACATGAAGCGCGTTTTTCTTCCAGTAGTCTGAGCCAGGCGCAAGAACTTCGTCGACCCGATAGTAGCTATGTTGCTCCTACACCTACTTCACCACCACCCAGGAATCGGCGGAAGGATAAGGAATCGCCTATGATGCCTCCGGCTCAATCTCCTCCCGCCGGGCTGGATTTCCACAAGGTAACCAGCTGAGAATCTTGTATAGCCGTACTCACTGAGCATGCACCATTCCAGATGTTGGAGTCTTATCGCCTTATTATAGACAGCGGCAATAACTTGCTAAACACAGGCGCATTCACACAGTCCCGGTCTCCACCGGCAGAACCAATGGAGCGAATGATACAGTCCGCTAACTACGGGGCACAGATGGTTCATTCCGCCATGGCCCAGTCCAATCCGGAATTCAAGCCGACTAGCGGGGTACCTGACAAAGATATGCCGGTGTCGAAACGGCAGGTACGCCATTTGCCATGGAAACACGAAAGGGATCGTGTCATCTGTGATTTGTTTCACTCTGCAGAAAGGCGATGAACACGCGCAAGAGGGGCAGACATGCCTCGGGTGCACTGCTACGTCAACGCCAGAATGGCGTAGAGGACCGATGGGTGAGCGAATCACCTTAACGTTTACCGGACACGTGGACTGATGGTAGAAACAAGGACCTCGAACGCTTTGCAATGCCTGTGGCCTCGTGTATGCCAAACTTGTACGTCACAGGGGGGTGACGCCTTGTCTCAGTTCTGACGCCTTTCATTTCCCAGCTGAAGAAGCGGGCACGAGGGGAGGGAAGGCCCCACGCACAAGATGGCGTCGGCCAAAGCACACAGCCTGCAATTGACGAATCTGGAATTGTTTCCAGTGGGGCTAGCGAGGATGAAGATTCTTACGGCTCACAGGAGCGGAGAAGTGATTTCGGTGATCATGCAAGGAGGGGTTAAACTTCAGTTCATCATTTGGGTTTCTCTTTACGTTCTCGCCCTCTTCTACGTGTTTTCGTAGGACTTTCGGCTCCCACGTACTGATCGGAGTTGGCTCAATTAGTTCACGCTTATGTTTGTCTGGCAGTCGCTGTAGCTTTAATGGCCGCAGATTCCACTTGCTAGTCACCACGCCTATATTATATTTTGGTTTCACTAGTTTTACTTTCCAATATAACACACGAGTTCGAAGAAGGTTTAAACATTAGGTTACACGTAATGACATTTCGCCTCTAGAAACCAGCTTATCGAGCACCACTGTGTTTTGATAAGGATAGGGACTGTACCTTCCAGAGCACGTTGACGGAAGAGCCACAGCCAGAGAGCTAACTTTAATTTGCCTCTCCCATCAACCATATGGAAGGAACTCGGTTCTATTGGTAATTGTAACACGTGAATTCTGCTTCGCTGGCTTGTTCTTCTCGGGCATATCGTATCTAGTTGACGTGGAATTTCTCCTGGTAAAGGACATAAAGCTAGCGCCGTCCGACGGAATCACCATTTTGTCCAACCGCTCAAACCTTTTTAGTCAGGTCTGTCGTAATAAGAACCCATGACTCACCTGCAAGCACGACTGCCATATACTGAGAAATATCACACAACCAGAAATGATGGTGACAGGCAACAGGCATTCGTGCTTTAAGCAGGCGCGAGATGGTAATACCAGCACATGTTATCCGGTATTTTCCTCGATGTCAGCTGTTTGCTTTTGGAAATTAGAAGGCCGCAGACTCATGGCGAATATTCAGTTGTAAACATGAGTCGGACGGCCGAGAGAATCAGGATAGATTGCTGGGACGGGTGTTCCTAGACGCAGCAAATAATGCCAGTGGAGAACTAGGACCCTTAACTTGGCGAGATCAGAAATGAAATGTCACCTGGAACATTAACATATTTCTTGGCCCCAACTGTTCTGCGGACCCTGTGTTAATATCTTCGTCGAAGAACGCAGGAAAAAGGATGCAAGGATCACATCGGTTAGTTTCCACAGAGCGAGGTGAGATAATTGGTACGTGGGGCGTCGCATCGCATGATATAGGAGCTCCATGGGGTCCACATCCAGTGCAACCCTTGCCCACGACCGCTGGTCGGTGTTCAGCCGGCCGCTGCGGAATGCTACCTCTAGTGGTTAGAGCTGAGAATATTAAAAAATCCCGCAAGAGACGAGTCGCCTGACTCATACACGCCTGTTCAACGTACGTCCCGAATCTTGAATTAAACATTAAATACCTGGCTTTCCTCGGTGAGAAAAAAACGTGGGATGATGCCCACATGCCGGGGAACTCACTTAGGACCAACTAAACGCACTGTGAGATATCCGTTACTAACCAGTCGCCATTTGGGCCTTCCCATGATCTGGGCCCCGGACCTGCAGTTACATGGGAAATATCTATAAGGGCTGCACATCGCAACAAATCACTTACTGACTGCAAAGAATTCTATGGGTAATGCAGCCCTTTTTGTTGCGGCGGCCATACAGGGAGTCAGGCCTCATGAGGAAGAATCCCTGCTAAACTCAAAATGGCTGAACACGCACACCTTGTTTCGCTGCGGCTCAGCAAGGTATGAATGTGAGGGTTGTAGCTCGTAAGAAAGGACCGCGGAATTGCCTGTGAGAAGTAAGATTGATTCAATTAGGCTCGGTTAGCGATGTGGTCAGATTTCTCATTCCAGTATGCCACTTCGGCGCTGGGAACAGTTTTCCCATGACCTCATTCCGGTGGGGTCTGATCCGTTTTGGGCGGCCGACCAGCCTACTAAGAATCGAGGGGACTGCCCAACCAAAATTTCCGATCTGTTGGCGATCGACAAGCACTAGCTAATGATGTCCTCACGAATTGGTAACATAAATCAACATCGGCATAACTGATTACAGCGTTGTAACCACAGTATATGGGACAGGCCCTCAGACAGTCCGGAAACTCTGTATTACTACACTGTGACCTTGTGGAGTTCGGCCACTGCCCTACATATCATCGCGACCGATCGGAACCGACCCCTAGGTACGCACTGGGCCGATCACCAACCTAGATCGTATCTTGCGAACCGTTGCCCCTCGAAGGTTCGATGCACGCTGCACCATCGACCCTTCTTGGCTGTGCAAGGGTAGGTCAACGGTCAACGGTCAACCCCCAGTGAGGCCGGATACCACGGAAAAATGTTACAAATGATAAAGATCACGATTTCGACGATCGGAGAACCCCGAGAAACCCCCCGTCATAAATCGTTGCTGGTGCAGGGACTGACATGTGCGACTAAGAGAATTCGTCAAAGTTACATAAAAGAATTACGACCACAATGGGTGACAGCACTGGTACGAGGAAGTCCATGAGGCCAGTGGACACCACAGTTCGAACGGGAGGTGGTGTACAAGTCTCATAATTTTACCAGATGTGCCAAACGAGCCATGAATTCGGGTCTGTTCAAATGACAAATAGCGGTGTAAATACTTGGAAGGGCCTCGATGGGAAAAACAAAAAAATTAGCCACCTTTGCGTCCTTACACTTGATCGGTATCGAGGCCGTGCATTTCTACAAGTAGTTTCAGTCTCTTTCGAGTCCGTTGGGTTAAGGACCGTTGTGCAGCATCATTCTCTCGTCTTTCTTTCTCTAGTACTGTGACATCCGCCTGCAACGGACGAGCGAGAAAACGGCGTCCAAGCAGAAGAAGCTGACATGCTTGTATTATGAGGGAGTCACAACATTGGACATATAGCCCGATGTTGTGCAGTTGAAATGGGCTTACGAAATAGGTCAGATGCTAAACTGCAGTCGTGCGGGCCGGTGACGGCGGTAGCATTACCATATGGTGACAAGGAAGTGAACGCAGCACCCCAACCCTGTGAAGCGAAGCTATCACTGATGCCGTGAACCACGCAATATGAAAGTCCAGACTAGATTGCAATGCCCACACGAAATTTTTACACATCAGACTTCTTCGATTTTATAGTCTTCTTCGTCTGAGGCTTCGGTTTTCTCTTCAACTTTGGCGACCATATCATCTGTATCCTTTGTCCCTGAGCCTTCCTCCCCCTTGATAAGCTGTACCAGCCGTTCTATGTGTTCTGAAACCTTCGGAATGTCGATCGAGACCAGTGCAAGGGGCTATACCAAATGACCTACCTTGTCCACGGTCTCTTCCAAGTGGGCGCCACGAACTATTTCATATACAGCATGAGTGCGCAGGCACTCACGACCCCATCGCGTTGTACACAAAAGCAGGAGGGTCTCGACGTGGGTTAGTCGCAACACAGGATCAGGTTCCCTTTTCTTAGTCGGAGGCAAGAATTGAAGAGCTGGTGGGAGTTTTTCCTGGTCCTAAACCCGCGAATAAAGTAAGGGAGAGCAGTCCCGGTTATCAACTTACCTCCAAGTCAAGCTCCTCTGGGCCAGCTAAGGGGAGTAAGATATAAGGCAGAGCATCTATACCTGGGGCAGTAACGGTGGAAGGCGGAACCGGAGTTAGGTCAGTCTCTGGGGACAATATTGCTTTGTGGGCCGGTGCATGAAAAGCGCAGTTTCTGCATCTGTTGGTTAACAGCATTGTGGTTAAACAAGAATCAACCATACTTCAACGTTGAGGCAGCGCCTCCCCTCCGGATTGTATCCTGATGCTCTGTGAACGGCACAATCTTCCCGAGAGGATACTCAAGGGCGCTACCAGGTTTCAGAGGGTCGGAAGGTTGTGGTGTCACGAAGAATAACCGCCCAACTGGTGACTACCGGGAATGAGACAAGTGTATTTAGCAAAGATAGTCAGTGATGTCTCATCCAACGTACGGTACTGATATTCGCGAACACGCTGGAAAGGAAGTGTAAATCTCCCTTGCGTGTTCGTTTAGATTTGTCTACTGAGTGGTCCAGAGACGCCGCTTGAATAAAAGCATCAATGAGTAGGGGTAGCGCGAGAGTCTCCAGCTGCTCTCCAGAGGGATATGGCACAGGAGCGGGACACGTTCCCGAACGAGACTGTGGCGTGTAATACGGAACTTTGGAAGCAGAAGGCGTTAACATTACCAAGGGTACCCTCAACGTAAGCAAAGTGGAGCACGCGGAGGTTGACGCTGTTAAATTAGATAACAACATGGAGGCTAGGTCTGCAAGGATCGCATCCGGATTCTGAGGGGATGTGACCTCGACCAGGACAGACGAGACAAAGTATACAGCGTACCAGTATATATGACACAAGGAACGTCAGAAAAGACTTTTCTATAAGGAAAGGGACAAGAAACGTTGAGTCCGAAAGGTTCACAAGGGCACGGAATGCGTCGTGAGCCGTAGCCTGAATCAAATGGTAAGAACAGCGCAACAGAAACCTATTGAGCTCGAACCAATTGATCACGGCACAACAACTTCAAGTCGCGAATGACATCAGATTCTTGAGGCTTGTGCAAACCGGAACTCTGGATTCCTTGCAAGAATATGTGGCGGTAGGGGGACTCCTTTGCGGTCTGACCAACTAGGTTAGATAGGGCGATATGTCGCACTTGGGGATTCTGATCTCTCAGAAACTGAAACAACTAGGAATAATTTCAGCTGTGAGCGCATTGAAATTTACAGTGAGCGCGATGCCTGACCTCCTTGAGTTGGTCCTCCATCATATCAGTACCCCCCTTCAGAGTTAAGAGGAGTAATACAAGGCAAGTGGATTACATAATCCACCGTTATTGGCGCCTGTGCTGGCAGTGGCCGCTGTGTACCCGGTTGATCGTCATCGCAAGGTGTCGACTGGCTGCTCGCTGTGTTACCCTGTAAGTTCGTTATTCATTTGGGTACTGGCCAACCCGTCCAAACGGTATTGGCTTTCTCGGAACTTCGTGCAGACGAAACCAAGGGATTTTCCGCCGCGTCGAGGCTCGGAAGTCAAGTTCGGTAAGGTCTGATTGACTTAAGCTGCTCTCCGAACAATTACCAGACTATTTCTCGTAGGGTTGTCGTCGACGACTCATGCAGGCTGATTGCCTTGTTGCGGCCCCGGCTCACGCAACTTACTTAGTCTACCGAAGAGATGACCGGCTACAACATCACTCGCTCTACAGAAGAACTTTTGAGCAAATATGAATCTTCTCCGCCGTCATTTTCAATTCATCTGTATCCAGATCACTGGACACTCAACAACGGACCCAAATTTTTATATAACAGCCCTGTTGCGGTGTGTTCAACCAGCCTTGACCTATGCCACCGCCTGATGTCGGGAGTTAGTCGTTCTTGGATGACATACGTGCGCACAGAATACCTGTGGATTTCATCGAACTGTTTGACTCTGTCCACGTTCCATTTTATGACGGTATGTTGCAGATTTCCCATCGTGTCACCGAGGCGAGACCCACGTGCTCTCCCCCTAATCAGGTTGCATGATAGTCGAGCTGCTTGACTACCGTCCGAAGAGAACCAAAGATCCACCGCCAGGCAAACCTGAACTTAGTCGCATAACGTTACATCCTAGTAACGAAACGCTGTGGACAGACCTTTGTCTCATAAACCAACGTCATGGATCCAAGTTTACTGATCTGGATGTTTTGGAATTAGAAGCGCGAATATTGGTGAGTACACGGTAAATGGACATTGATTGTCCTGATGTCTCCAGTAGCTGCATACAGCACCGCCCCTTTGTCTCGACCCAGATCCTCACCTCACCCGCGTAGCTAACCACACACTAAGGGTCTCGACGCCCACCGTCCCGATATCGTTAAAACGGAAGGCTGCTGCTATAACCCAGGAAGAAGATGAGACGGAGAAGGCCCGACGTGCGAAGATCATGCAGTTCATGAACCCGAGATTAAACCGTTCGCATACTGCGAGGTATGTCGAACAGGCGATTTCGAAGTTATTGATTTTAAAGGTATTCTCCATAGTTATCGAATATTGGAGACATTACGACGTATGCGAGAAAACCGTCGGGTAGAGGCTCACACGCAAGTGTCTGGATTTGCGAAAGTGCCTTCACAGCTTCCGCAAACTTCTCTCCCTCCAACCACCCAGTCTTTGGCAGCTCCTGCTTCTCACACCCCTTCTTCACAACCGAGTGATATCACGCAGACGCGCCAGCAGAAGAAACCTGAAAGTCAAATAACAATAACCCCAGAGAATTCACGTTCAACCGCAACACCCGCTCCTCGCCCTGCCATCAGCCAACTCCAAACACAAACCCCTACGAGATCGCCACCCGTAAACTCTCGTTCGCCGCTTCCTGCGAATTCATACCAGGTGCCTTCAGGCACACCTGTTGCTGCCCACTCGCCCGCACAGCGCGGGTATACTCAATCCCCTCGCCCTTCATCTTCTCAAGCTGCTCGTTCATCTCCTCTTGCATCGGGTTCACAACTTCCTATCACAGATCACCGACAGCAGCCGACTATGCACTTTATACAAGTAGCACCAGGTGCTTCACATTCGAAGCCCGCAACTCCGCAGGTTGGCTACTCGACATTACCCGCTTCTAGCCCCCCACCCCAGCAAGGGACGCTTCCGCAGGCTGCGCAGACACCACAACATACCCCCCCGCAACCTCAAGTACAAGCAGCTCATTCAGCTGCTTACCCACATTTACAACGTAGCAACGCATTGCAGGTATCCCAGTCTCAGGTCGCTACTCAGCCTAGGCAACAGAATGGGAGAGCCACGCCCCAGAGTGCTGTACTCTCTAGGAGTCCTATGGTCTCTGCACAAGCCCTGCGAAATAGTCCTGCGGTACAGAACCGAACGCTTGCGGCGCGATCACCGATGCCAAATGCGGCTTCTCTACCTCAACAGATGGCCCAATCCACCATCCTGCACCCCGGAATGGCGCAGCCGACCATGACACAGGCCACCATGGCACAAACTGCCCAACACCCAGCGATGATGCAAGGTACTCAACACCCACCAACTGCTCAGCACACGGTCATGGCGCAAATACCGGCTGGAGCTCAGCTGTCCCCTGCTTACCCTGCACACTACCGCCAGATACCTCATGCCCAGCATGCTCAATTGCAAGTCAACATACCAGGCCAGCAAGGAAGTGTTTTCCAACAGGTGTTGGATGGGCAACAGGCAACGATGGTGCAATATCCTCGTGTATATTCGTATTATGGGTTGCCGCAAGGCGGGCCTCTCTATTCGTGGCAGGGAGGCATGCCGAACCCAGTCAACGGGCAGGTACGCGGCATGCAGCCAGGTCTCCCGACGCAGATGCAGGTGGTTCAGGGAAAAACAACTCAAGCTGGTGTTCCGGGTCGATGACGCTCTGCATTTTTCACGTGTTGTGTAGTTATATCGTGTAACATTTGGGTGCGCTCGATGGCTTGGTTTTTGTACCATGACACACTAGACACTTCCGTGCTACCTTACGATGTAGTAATTATCTTTTCGTTGTACAAAGGCGTCGGATGCATTTCGGCCGTGGCAAGAACGTCCGAGTTTGGAAGGGACTGGGTCGATCGTTGATAAGATCGCCTACATGAGCCAGACTATCAGTGTCCCTCCAAGTACACACTGTTGTTCTGCCATCTTCAATGTCCCAACCAATTGGTATGCATTAGATGACTAACCATGCCTTGCTTGACGATCATCAAAAGCACTACTGTCGGTGTACGACAAGACTGGTCTGCTCGAACTTGCGCAAGGCTTAAATGCCAGCGGCGTGCGCCTTCTCGGTTCGGGAGGGACGGCAAAAAAGATCAGGGAGGCTGGGATACCTATTCAGTGCGTACATATCCGCTCAACTCTTGGTCCTGCTGCTGAATACAGTTACAGAGATGTGTCTGACATCACAAAGGCTCCCGAAATGCTTGGTGGGAGGGTTAAAACGCTTCACCCTGCTGTGCACGGAGGTATTGCCACGCTTTTCTTCGTCAAATGTTCTTCTACATGGACATCATGCAGGTATACTCGCGAGATCGATTCCTTCGGATGAACAGGATTTGGAGAAACAAGGAATCGACAAGATATCCATCGTAGTGTGCAATCTCTACCCATTCACCTCCACGATCTCAAAACCAGGTTGCACGCTAGCGGACGCAGTAGAAGAGATTGACATTGGTGGTGTTACTTTACTTCGTGCGGCTGCCAAGAACCACGAACGCGTTTCCGTCCTCTCTGATCCGAAGGACTACGACGAGTTCTTAGCAGCCTACAGCAGCAGTCAAGGCGATGTTGGTCAATCCCTTCGTAACAGCTTGGCGCTCAAAGCTTTCGAGATGACTGCAAAATATGACGACGCAATCAGCGGCTATTTCAGAGAGCAATATGCGTCTTCGGGTGCAAGTGGCCCAGTCCAAAGAATGCTCCTGAGATATGGCGCGAACCCCCACCAAAAGCCTGCCCAGGCCTTTGTCACTGAAGGAGAGCTGCCGTTCAAGGGTAAGGGCCACTTCGGCGTGGTTGCTGGTCTGTGGTATTGATAAACTTCGCTAGTGCTCTGCGGCTCTCCGGGATACATTAACCTTTTGGATGCCCTCAACTCATATGCACTCGTCAAGGAACTTCAAGAGGCACTCAAGCTCCCCGCCGCCGCTTCCTTCAAGCACGTCTCTCCTGCGGGTGCTGCCGTCGGTGTTGCGCTCGATGAGGTAGAGAAGCAGGTGTATGGTGTCGATGACCTGAAAGAGACGCTCACTCCACTAGCTTGTGCATACGCTCGTGCTAGAGGCGCCGATCGCATGTCGTCATTTGGGGACTTCATAGCACTCTCTGCAACATGCGACCTCGCAACTGCTCGTATCATCTCAAGAGAAGTTTCGGACGGCGTGATAGCCCCAAGCTATACGCCTGATGCCCTCGATGTGCTGAGAAAAAAGAAAGCTGGAAAGTACTGCGTACTAGAGGTAAGTCAGACACCCTTGCGGTTAGCCTCTCGCGCTGACATATCCAAGATGGACCCAAACTATACGCCACCCGAATTAGAAACGCGTCAGGTGTATGGCGTGAGTCTCCAGCAGCGCAGAAATGATAATAAGATCGACGCCAAGTTGTTCGAGAACGTCGTGACCGAAAACAAGGATGTTAGTGTTCTTGTCTATCGTGTAGGATTCACTGCTGAAGTATGCTAGCTCCCCCAACAAGCCTTGACTGACCTTCTCGTTGCCACCCTCGCCATCAAATACACCCAATCCAACAGTGTTGGGTATGCCAAAAACGGCGCGATCATTGGTCTCGGCGCTGGTCAGCAGTCCCGAATTCACTGCACTCGGCTTGCGGGCTCTAAAGCTGACCTCTGGTGGCTCCGGCACCACCCTCGCGTACTCGCACTGCCATTTAAAAAGGGTGTGAAGCGTGCCGAGAAGGCAAACGCGATCGACCTGTTCGTGAGCGGTGAAGTCCTCGATGGAGGTGAGAAGTTACAATGGGAAGGTCAGTTCGAGACTGTACCGGCCCCGCTCACGGACGAGGAAAGGAAGGAGTGGGCGGCAAAACTCGATGGAGTAGCGTGCTCCAGCGACGCGTTCTTCCCCTTCCCTGACAACGTTCATCGTGCACGTAAGAGTGGTGTGAGATACCTTGCCGCCCCGAGTGGAAGCGTCATGGACGAGGAGTGTATCAAGGCGGCGGATGAACATAATATGGTGTTTTGTCATACCTCGTTGCGACTTTTCCATCACTGAAGAGTTCAAAGGCAGAGAGTGAAAGGCGAAAGTTATTGTATCTGTGTGTAACTTTCTACGCCCTGTCCATCTTTTTTATGTACAATACACATAAACCGCTTACCCAGTACCGAGTTACCCACGCTAGACGTTGCGCGAAAGACTCAAAATCCTGCTTCTGCACCCACGATAATTTCTGCCTGTCCACAAAGCACACTTCTCGATGTCCTAACCTCTCTCCGAACCCAACCATATTTTCCGTGCTGTATTTGTGGAGATATGATGTGAAGGCACATGTAGGGTCCCTCAAGTTTATGCGCTCGCGACAACGAGCAGAAAGGCAGGAACGCTCAGAGAACAACTGGACAATCGCACTTACGTTGTCAAACACACAGTACATTTGCTCTACGTATTCCAAATGACAGACAATCTACACGTTCTGTGGAGCTCCCAATTCGATCACTCACAAATGCCTTTTGAAGAATAGCACAGCAGCCTTGAAGGAGCCCTCTTTACCCGCCTTGACCTCTGCCTTGGACAGATCACCACGAACAGCGAAGCCATGGGTGCATCCCTCGAAGTATTCGCGGCGGTACGTTTCCGTAAATTGCTCACCGTTGCCAAGAATCCTATCCGCTTCTGTCTGAGATTCCTTGGGGAACTGTTGGTCAAACGTGCAGGAATTGATCAAGAGAGGGGCCTTGGAGAGTTGTTTGTATTTCTGCGCATAGGAATACAGGACATCAGGTTTGCTCAAGGTAATTGAGATTGGATGTAGCTACCTCAAGATCCTCTGGAACTTTGAGGAGCGAAGGGTGGGAAACAACAGTGACTTTGGTAATGTTTTCAAATGCGAGGTCGAAGCCGTATCGGCCTGTCGCGTCCGTACCAATCACACTCAGATCGGCTTCCGTTCAGTCACCGTGTCTGAAGATTATGTACCCACCACCAAAGCAGTAACCAGTAGCACCCAAGGTCCTTCACGCCCTGCTCCTTGAGTGCAGCGACGACCTTGTCGATGTTGGGCCGCGTCTGCTCATTCCCGTGTTGCGCGAACCAGACATTAAGGTCATACTTGCCACTCTGTAGAGATTCAGGAACCTCGTATTGCCTTCCGTTGAGTGCAATACGTACGGTGAAGGCGTCCACAGGGACCGGATCACCATTAAGGTAGTCGAATGGCGATGGTCTTGGGGGGTTTATCTCGAGATCAGGGTTACACTGTCGCATGAGTATCATGTCTAGACTTCTCACCTTGAACCCATTCCTTGGCAAAATCGTCCACGAGGAGCTATCCACGGTGAGTATCAGCGCTTTCCGAATAACCCAATGAACGAGGGGCGAATCTCACCTGAGAGTTGATCAAGTCAATACCACAAGACGTCCGGGAGGAAGAGAACAGCCTTCTCCTTGTTGTATTCACCGGAAGGTGTGCCGACGTAGCATCTTACACCTCCAATGAACTCGAACTCGCCTAGATCGGCGATAATACATAAGGTTAGACGCTCTGGTGGTGGACGAGACGAACCTTCTGGAGCGCCCTCGTGGCGAACACCTGGTACGACAATTAGCGCCCCACAGGCTCGGTCGGTTATCTGCAGAAACTACGATCGCTTACCCTTGATACAGTCTGGGCACAGCGACATCTTGCTCTGTGATGGCGAATACAGCTAGTATGTGAAGAGAGGTGTATGCTACTTAGTTAATACGCCTGTCAGGCTCGTTATATACAATTTCGACCGTGGTCCACGTATGCTTATCGGCAGCTATGATAAGCACGCAGCACATCACTGACGAAGCACTTATTGGAGCCGGGATTTTGGATGCGCACAGTTACTTAGTCACTTTGGTTTACTGAAGACAAGTGCTGTTTTATATAATGCGTATGTATTACACGGAACACTGCAACCTCCTATCGCAATCCTATAGAAACAGAAAAGTAGACTTCATTTACACCTGTTAAGCAATACATCCTCGAACTTCACTCAAGCCTTTTATCTTTGATTTGGATTATGGGTACAATGAAAAGACGATGCGGGCCTGCAGGATCCCTCACTTGCAACACCGTTTACGAAACAGTGATACGGTGGGGTTGCTGCTCAGGGGTAGTCTTAGGGAACGTGACAGTCAAAAGACCGTTTTCCATCGAGGCTTTCACATCCTCATGCTACAGTAGAACGGCCTCATCAGTACGTTCGTCCAAATAAGCAGCCAACGTAAGTAAGCTTACCTTCACGCCAGGGGGGAGCTGGAGTGTACGAGAGAACTTTCCCTGGCGACGCTCGCGCACAGCGTATCCGGACTCTTCGCGAGACTCCACGTTACTGAACTCGCCCGAGACCACCAAGCGGTTCTGGTGGACTTCGATGGAAACATCCTCGGACCTTCAGTCCGGGCAACTCGAAGGTCGCAGTGACTGTGTTAGTCTCGTCGTTCTCATGGACGTCCATTCTATGAGGCAAATGTTCAATACTCCGGCTTGGCATTGTACGAATCACTGTACCTACCTCGGACGGAAGACGGTTTGCCCTATCGTTTCTGTTCTCAGCGACAGCTGAGGAGGGTGTGAATCGAGCGGAGAAAGCATCGTCAAAAAGACGATCGAAGTCAGTGAAGGGGTCGTAGAAGCGCATAAGAGGAGGACATGTTTGTTTCGTGAAGTCGCTGCTTGGTTACTGTGTGTAGATGCGAGTGTGTTGTTATTCACGACAAGCTGGCACGTCGCACCCCCTTATATACCCTTGCATTGGACATTACGTCGAGCATTCCAGAAGACGTCGATGATGCGGTAATGACCCCGCACATTCGACAGGGTTCTCGTCGGCGTCAAGTTCCTAACTGGGAAGGCAAGACTAACGTCCATTTGGTTGGTATTCCACCAGGAAAGGAAACACCCCTGAAACATCGGCTTGACTACTCACTACTCTGGAATATACCAGACCATGCATACATGATTTCAGCGAAACATGTAGTATACAGTTCCTACAATGGAATTTAGTTCTAACCGTGCAACCGGGACAGTAAGCCGCTCGGATGATTCACTAGCACTCAGAACACCACTTCGCGTCACAACATGACGAATCAACAGGATCTAACGATACCAATTTGGATTTACATGATAGTAGTACACACGACGGATCACAATTTTCACGACATACGAAACACATTAAATCGACGTATCGCTTCATGGTTGCACGGAGGTCGGAGACACTTACTTAAACCACCGGCTCAAATCTGAACAACGTGTTCGATGGGTAGGTGGGAGGTTCCGATGGCCCAACAGGTACCGCTTGGACAAGAATCTAGAACGAATGGTGCGTGTAAAGAATACAAGGTCCAAGGAGTTCAAACAGAACGTGTTACCTGGCAATCTACTCGACCCACAGGGGGAGCAACCCATGCAGTGCTTAAATTCTCGGTCTCGATCCTGATACGAACGGGGAGCCACGTTAGATTGTTTTGGTAGCCCCAGATGCTAAACAACTAACGTGTACGCATCGTGGTTGGGCCTGAAGGTAATGACCCATCTCTCAGGTTCTACCTCACGGTAATTGAAGAGACGGCCCCGGAAGTCCACGGCGTCTCCAATCCGGTATGTATTCTCTCCTAATTGCTCGACCACGAACTGTCGGTAGTGCAATTACCTTCGTCACCTTGCAAACATGGGGGCATAGCAAAGTACCCACTCGTTGAGGCTGCAACTGTTCAGGAAGGGCAACGATGGGAACAGGAATCGGGACGACGATAATTCCAGGTTGAATGACGAACGGCAAGCCTAAGTTTCTGCCGTCCAGAGTGCGGATAATGTATTCATTGTTTCCGGACTTGAGGGTCTGAGGCATGTTGAAAAGCAGAATCAAGAGCTTGGCTTGGGGAATGTAACAGCAATTCCAACCGCCTTTTATCATCTGAAGACATCAAGGGTCCTCCGGAAGACACCGATGAACAAACCTTTTGAATAGCTCCGCTAAGGTTCAGGTTGCCAAATTCACTGGAGTCAAAGGTCACCAGTGCAACTCCAAGCCTCGTTGCATCGAAGATGGCGAGATGATTGTGTAGCTTTGCTGGTGATAAAAAGTAGGCGTAGTGTATAGATGCATGAATCCAAACGAGGGGCTCACAGAAACTGTATCTCGGGTAGAAGTCAGCCCACTGCTGGATCCGGAATTAAAAACTCGAGGCCTCGTCGAGGACAAAGGTCGAAGAGTAGAGAAGCGTCAGCTGCCTCAGTGGTGAAAGAATTCGTCGTATATGCAAGGTCTAATGGGTTTAGCATCATGACTCTCTGCATACGCATGGTGTGGCGTAGTGCATGTCCTCAGCTATCTGTTTTTTGGTATCAGGCAGGGTTCTTCTTCATTTGAAAGATCTGTATGCTCCGGATAGAACGTCGCGAAGACGAAGAGGCGAAGTTTCCATCGCGTGAAGTGTATCGAACCGGCCGGGTTCCGCAGATTGCAGAGCATCCCCAGAATCACCTGGCATTGACACAACGCGTACGATTCAACCGAAGATCTCATTGCCGGAGTAGTACATAGTACAAATAATGTCGGAATGGATATATCTATATACATATACGAGCACGGACGTACAACGAGCTACTGTGCCATTGACCAGTGGTGATCGATAAAATCAAAAACCCATTCAGTCATCCGTGACCCGAAGCCGTTTATGAAGATATGGCGACACGGTGGGGTTGCTGTTCCGGGGTAAGCTTCGGGAAGGTCACAGTCAAGAGACCGTTCTCCATCTTGGCCTTCACATCCTCATGCTATAATAAACACCCAGGAGGTCAGCAAGGTTATTCACGTCACCAAACACAAAGGCAGGCTTACCTTGACACCAGACGGCAACTGAAGCGTACGAGAAAACTTGCCCTGACGACGCTCGCGGACAACGTACCCGGACTCTTCGCGAGACTCCGCCTTGTTAAACTCGCCCGACACTGTCAAGCGGTTCTGGTGGACCTCGATAGAGACGTCCTCGGATTTCAGTCCGGGCAGTTCAAAGGTCGCGGTAACTGTATTAGTTTCCTTGTTCTCGTAGAGATCTACCCTGTAGATTTGTATTAGGATTCCCATCCAAATTACCATGCAAAAAAGTGCGTACCTCGGGCGGAACTCTGCCCGTCTGTCGTTACCCTTCTGGGTTACAGCGGAGGAAGGTGTGAAACGAGCAGCGAAGGCGTCATCAAAGAGACGATCGAACTCGGTGGAGGGATCATAGTAGAAGCGCATAATGGAGGACATGTTTATGAAAGTTGCGAGTGTTTGTCAAAGGGAGAGGGCTTGGTTGGTTTGCAGTTGCGAAAATCGTTCACGGCGAGCACTGGGCTGGTCGCGGTCGCTTATATACTGGCTTGTTGGACATTCCCTCGAATGTTCTCGATGGCTGACCCCGTATTGTTCACATAGTTTCAGGAAGTTTCTGGCTGGTGTTGAGTTCCCGTTCTGGCAAGTGCTGCTGTTGGCGTTTGTTTGATAACCACCAGGAAAGGAAATCCCCTTAGTAAGGGCACTCGAAATTTCGGTCAGAATCTTCCAGTGCTACCTGGATAATTACGTGTATCCATTCCACGTTCGAATGCGAAACCACAAATTATAGTCCGATACAATAAACCGCTGACTCTACTGTACAAACGAAGGCCCACTCGCCAATGTCCAAAGGAACTGAAACTCGAGTCAAAAAAACAGTGTTCGAATCCGACGGCCGTCTACGTGATGGTGATGCGATGAGCGTGCTGTTCCAAAGGCACCTTGGGGTACGTGATGATCAAGAGGCCGTCCTCCATGTGCGCTGTCACTTCCTCAGGCTGAAACGCTCAGGTCAGCCAAAGCAGTCACATCGAGAATTCGTAAACGCGTTACCTTGGTGCCGGCAGAAATCTGGAGGGTGCGGAGGAACTTCCCAATGCGGCGTTCGCGGAGGACATATTCAGATTCGTCGAGAGACGCGGACCTGGTGAACTCGCCCGAGACGGTCAAGCGATTCTGTTGCACGTCGATGACAACGTCCTTGGACTTCATGCCGGGGAGCTCGAGTACCATGGTCACGGTGTTGGTGTCCTTGTTCTCGTGGACGTCCATCCTGCAGACGAGCGTCAGTACTCCACTCGGGTTTCAACGCATACACGCGCATATATATACCTGGGGCGGGTGATGGACGGGCGGTCGCTGATGGCAGAGGCAGCGAGAGCCTCTTCCATGGCGCGTTCGACGTCGGTGATGGGTTCGTAGCAGAAGCGCAGGACAGACGGAAAGTTGGACATGATGGTCGAGGGAAGAGTTGGGGGACGTCTCTCTGGGCTTTTGTCGCCCCCCTTTTATATGTTTTCTGTCAGGGAGCGGCGGACATTGTCGACAATCACCGCCACGCTTTCCGAGGGGCTCTTCTTCCCATTCTAGTAAATGCAATTCCACTGGAGGTTAGCCAGAGTTTGTCGGGAAGGGGGATGTCCCAAGTTGTGCGACGACCCCTGTCCACCCGAGAAGATTCCGCGGACTTTGTTTGATCTCGCACCGCCGATCTCCCGCTTGGCGCACCCGAACTCCGTGTCGTCATCAGGTGATCGCTTACATATAACGTTGCGAGGGTGGCAGTGCACAGGCAACGGCTTTCTGCAGTGCAGTACTGGCTTGCATCCTGCACTGTCATGGTTCCGAACGGACAAACCGGTTTGTATACGCGCTAACTTTGCAACACCTGTACAGTAAGCCGTGAAAAATTGGCTCTACGGGCAATATTTATTCTGCAAACTTACGGGAGCAGACCGGGTCAGTTGACTACCTGATGAGTCGCTGAAGCCTTGTACTGTTGTCGAACTCCCTTGGGTTCTGTCTCGGAAAGCCCACTTGAGCCTCCAAAAGTTCTCGCTGAGCCACGGTCATTTCCAATTCATTTACATAAGTTCCGCACCTATATAATTAGACGTCTCTCTGGCTTTCCATATCAGCTGGTGATCCATCCACCGATAACGTCCAATCCCCTCCACGTCCTATTCATTCCCTGGCTCACATAGCAAAATTCCTCCTCGTTTCAGCCAGGCTTGGTGGGTACATAAACGGTCTGCACGGCAGCGTACTCATCCCTCTTACTCTCCCGCAGTGCGATACCATGGCTCCTGTATCGCAAGTCGTCGATAACGTCGTTTCCGTCCATGATCGTTAGTCTTGCGTTCTTCTATAATGGAATCCTTTGTTCATATTCCTTCAGACAATGCTTTTGCTGCGAAACACTTGCCGGACTTGGGCCATGATGTCAAAGACTTTCAGGTTTATACATGGAGAGTCACAAACTGGGACAAATTGAAGATGACCAGTCCCAAGTTCGATTGTGGTGGTCATAAATGGTCTGTGCCTTGGCTTCCGACTGATCGACGCCTTCTCAATATCAAGTGTATTCCCAGGCGCATTCTATGGTCTCCTTCCAGATATTCTGATGACCCATCTAGCCGCAACATATCGGTATACCTCGACTATGCAGAACCCAACAAATCCCCAGAGGGCTGGCATACCTGTGCCCAATTTGCCTTGGTTATCTCAAATATTCATGATCCCACAATCTACGCCGTGGGTTGTAAGTGTCCTCTTCTTTGTCCTAGATCAACAATTGAGTGGTCACCGCCATAGGTGCTAGCTACCGCTTTACCGCGGAACAGTGTCACTGGGGTTTCACTCGCTTCCGCAAACTGCGCCAATTGTCCAACGTCCAAGAGGGTCACCTCCGACCGATAATCGAAGAAGATTCCGCTGACGTCACTGCCTACGTCCGAGTACTCAAGGATCCTACCGGCGTTCTGTGGCAGGAAGGATCCTCAGCTTGAAGCCAATAGGAAACGCAAGGAAGAGCGCCTGTTCTTGACTGCCAGAGTTTGTAGCTATCGTGTTCCCCTTGCTGCTGTTTAACGGAAAAGCAGGTGATCACGGACGATACTTTTGCACGCCATGAAGGTTTCGATTTGGCCACGTTTGATGAGAAGAACTACTGGCCGCAGTTGGACTTGCCCACCTTCCGCGTCCTGAAACAGGAAACTTACAGCGTTTTCAAGTCACGAGTTGCAGCGCACTTCGAGCTCCCCGTCGACAAGGTCCGGCTGTGGGTCCTTATCATCAGACAGAATAAGACCGTGCGTCCTGACACACTCATTTCGGAGAACGATCCGTCGCTCAGTGCGTGCGTTGTTCTGCTCGTGCCCCACGGTTTGTCTTATGGTATGTTCTATTCCCAGCTGTCGAAGCGATTCGCAGCAAAATGGCCGCAGACCGGAAAGACCTCCGTCTGTACCTTGATGTAATAACGGGACCGATCAAAGTGCGTCGTTACTGTTCGCGGTCTGTCTGTTTTGTTCATGGCGTACCGTAGCCCTTTCCTCCGCCAGGGCACGTCATGGTGTTCCTCAAGCACTTTGACACGTCAAAACAGACATTGCTTGGTATCGGGAAGGTATACGTGCGACGAAACAGCAAGGTGCAGGACCTTCATCCCATCATCAATGGGCGTATGAGGTGGTCACCCGCTGCTCCTCTGAGGTATTACGAGGTAAATTTCGTCCCGTCTCGCGCTTCTTTGGCGAGGGAGTGACGGAGAACTATCAGGAGATCAGACCCAGCAGGATCGAGTTGAGGAAGCCCAAGCTCACGTTCACTCAGAGCGACATCCAGGACGGAGATATCATCTGTTTCCAGATCGAGCAGGCAGAAACAGAGTAAGTCCTTCGTATAGTGTTAATCGCATACTTATTGAGGAGTCCAAAAGGCTTCATGATCTCGAGATTCAGGGCCTTTACGCTAACCCTATCAATTTCTACGGTTTCCTTCAAAACCGTGTAATGATTTTCTTCCGTCCCAAGTTTGAGGAACCGAATAGCGATCACCCCAAATTCAGCCTTGTACTTAGTAAAAAATACAGATATGATACGGTGACGCACCTTGGTCCTTAATCTCTGCAGTGGCTGATGTGTTCCATCAGATGTGTCAAAGGGCCAGCGAATATTTGCGGCACGATCCTATGAAGTTGCGTTTCACCACAACTCACGCGGCTAATGGCGATCCGAAGGCGATTCTCAAGCGGTCTCTCAATCAAAGTATAGAGGAATTTATGGGATTGAGTTATGTGAGCCCGACGAAAACCGTAATCTTGTATGAGAAACTAGATATCAGTGCTGTCGAGCTGGACACGAAGAGGAATCCGTAACGAACAAGACATTTACAGTAAGATGTGTAGTACGTTTGACTCGGGCCAGTCCAATATCTTTCCTTCGTCGGTGGTAGAGTACGTGTGTTCACCGCCTGTCTACTGGGAGTTTTGCCTTTTAGCTGAATCTTCCAGGCAGCATACTACACACAACTCGTGCTTTACGGCCTCTGCGTTGAACCTTGACATCCACGGACTCATCCTGTTTTGCCCAACTCTGGTATGAACTTTTTGGAACAGTCCCGCTGCACCATTACCGCAGCCATTCATTAACGCTTTTTCTGTCTTGGAATAGTTGACTGTTATACAATGTAAGTCCGTGTCACTGCCGCCAACCTCCTTTTCAACTTCCCATGGTCAGATTGTCGCGACAGAGCAGATCTGGATTTTCTAATACAGACTAACACATACTGTCAACTTGGTAGTATTCGTACAGCTTTGCTACTCAAAACATGATGCAACACCATACGCTCACTTAAGAGGTTGAGTTAAATTGGAGTTACCGGAATCAATCGGTACAACACGCTGTCGGGGTATTGAGGCGGGTCCTTCATAAGGGATGGACTCAACACGGATCTAAAGCAAACCAGGTGCGTCAATGCAATACCCACAGCATGAAAGGATTGGTGAGTCCTACCTGGCCCTCGTCGCCGGGCGGGGGTGCAACCCATGCTTGCCCGTCTTCCGTCTGTATGCTAATAAGGGAAGGAGTTGTATCAAGCCCACTATTAGCACCTGCCAACGAATTGACCACTCACACGAAGACAAGATCGTTGATGCGAGGAGCTAAGGTGATGATCCACCTCTGGGGCGCTGTAACTTGATCGTAAAGTAAACCATCAACGTTGATAAGGTAGCTGATGTAGTAGCGGTTCGTGTCCTGCTCTACTTGGCTAATCTCAAACTTCCAGACATACGATGTTAATGCTAGATGCATTGTGTCGTGAGCTCGTGGAGGAATTTCACTAGACCCACCTCTTGAGGCTGAACAGGTGAGCTTGAAGGATATGCGCAAACAGGTCTGGGAGGGGGCGGAACGGTGCCCCTGACATCGCTGCTAGAGCCATAGGCGAGCGGTCTGCCATCAAGGGTGCGGATGGCATATGTACCGACGTTCACATTGGAGCTAGGCATGATGAAAATGCGGAAGTTAGAGGAACACAATGGCACCTACTGATGCCCTTTTATCCCTTCAGATTGAGCTGTGTGATAGATTTGGCATATCCTCCGCGCCCTAAATGGCCGTACGTGTTCTGCGTCTACAGGGGCAATTACATACCACTCGACTTTCGGATTTGGTAGTAAGTGGGAATGCAGGAATTTACCCTGGAAGAACGAGACATCAGACCGCAATACTAAACAGGAAGGATTACGCTCCCTCAAGTGGCAAACGGGAGAGTGTTGGAGGTTGTATCTGCTTCTCTTACAGCATACTCATACTATGTAATGCTCAACTTTAGTCTGGACATTTTTTTGGACACACCTCAGTTTCGACCAACTCGAACTGAGGTGAGAATACCCATTACTACCTTAATGATTGGACAGTTTACTTACACCTATGTTAGACATTCTTTTGCTAGGTAGATAACTGTCCTTGTTAGTTTCGACCAACTCGAACTGAGACATTCTTTTGCTAGACTTACTTCCTCTGCCGTCTGCAGCTACATAACCTGCAAAAGAGAGAACCACTGTGGAGTCAACCAGCGCAAGCGTTAGACGGTAAGCTTTGCCGTGTTTGGTTAGGCATTCAACGTTAATTTTTGAATGTGTTTTTTGTGCAGGAAGGAAGGTTCACGATCACCTGACAGGCCGATAAACTTTGATGTCACTGCAACCGCGTCCGGGGACAGTAAGTAATCTCTCCCAAAGGTGGGTTTTGACCATTGCTCTACTCGTTGCTGAGCGTTTTTCCAAAGGTTAAACAAAAGAAAGACCTACAGTACCCGTGGATTGCATTGCACCTGGGTACCGAATTCCTGCCATGCACAGGTCAGTCCAGTTAGGTATCATGATGGCTCACGACAATCGAAGTGGACAGTGGAGCAGTTGTCACGCCCTTCCCGTGGTTCACAAATCAGATCTAGATGTTTTTCGAACAATCTGAATCGTATTTGATTTTTGTATGTATACCGGACTATGCCCCATCAGTCACTCATTTACCGCCATGCAGTGTTGTCGTAGTGTCACACGGCGTGTTTACGCAAAGTTCTATCCTACGGAAGTTGGATTGTCCAGCTCCCTCTGTAGTACTGCGGACGAGGAACGGGGATGATAGTATTCGGTTCGCTGTTTGCTTCCTGGCCGCAGCGAGAGCTCCACCACAGATCTTATCAATTACTTCCTGATCGATTGATCACAGTGGCCATGATGCCCTCACTTGTCCAACCGTCTGGTTCTCAACTCTGCACCGGCATCATGGGAGTAACAAGTGAGTGATTACGCCGCCCTCCAAGATGTCAGGCAAGAATCCGCCAATTGCTACGGATTGAACCGTGATATCATGAAACCCATGTCCAAACCGTGTTGATTTAATGTTTCTTCGAGGTGATTTTGCCAAGCGTAGTCGATCGCCCTGACCCAACAAATGGGGGGAATTTCAGGTCAGCGACAGACCCGGGCATTCATTTCTCCGCTGGAGATAATTGTGCCTGTGGAGTAAGAACCACTATCTTCTGGACTCCTTCCAGAGCACGTTCCATTTACACATGGATTGAAATATCTATTCGGTGCGCCCGGGTCTTTCAATTCAGATGACAGACGCAACATTATGGTTAAGGCTTCTGTACCCGAAAAATCTAGAACCCTAAGTCTGGTCTGAACATCCTCCACTTGGCAAGACTGTGCTCCATGCGATCACCGTTCACGCTCCAGCTATTGAATGGCTCGTTTTGAAGAGCAATACTTACGATCGCTTGAAGGGGAAATAAAATCTGATACTGCAACAACATCCACTGACCAATGGTTGACAGGAAGTAATCCCCACTCCAAAGCAGCCAGCCTGGCTCCAAAGGTGCATTCTGACCATCGTTGCATTCACTGATTAGAGTTTTACCAAAAAACTACTCACCTGTACATCAGCGGTCATTACTCGGTCCAACGTTGGCCATCCTACATACGGCGTCCCTCAAGCCAAACATATCGTTCGGAGAGATCAACCTCCAGAGAAGTACAGATAGAAGAGGGTTCCTATGAGGTCACTTACAAGGCGTATCCACTGCACCTCCTATGGCAAAGTCAGGTTTCCTCGGAGGCTGAACGTGACGTTGCCAGCTGCGTTGCTCGCACATCAGTATCGAAACGTTCGACTTGCCTGAGTGGCCTCGACATGTGTAAACCGTGGTCGTCTGGGACGTCCATTCGACAACCACAGCCGTTACTTAGGTCGATGATCATCCTAGGATGTGGTGGCTATCAATTTGCATCCAACTACTTGTCGTACTTCTCGCCCGGATTGTTTCTGTTTCTTCTAAAAGATCGCAGAACTCTTATTATCCAAGGATGAACCGCTCAACAATATTTGGTTATGAGTGTCCCACAGACAGGTGCATAATGAAGAGCAATTCCACTCATCAACCGGCTTGGGGTGAATACCGTCCGTCATATGTGGGTGTGAAAAGTCAATCATCGATCTTGGCTCACCATGATCACAGGGCACACCGGCCGCATGAGGAGTCGAATGCTACCATGATCTGGCGACGATGTCTGCCAGATTTACTCATCAAGGTCATGTGAAGACATCATCTCTCGAGATTGGACTCACTTCTGGGCCTTGGCAGTAGCCTGGACTTTCTACACGATGCCGAACACGATGGAGTATTGACAAGTTACTCTATACTGACTTCGCGCACCAAGATTGCGCCGGGATATCATAGCCGAACGAATTTCATTTCCGCACCTGACGCCATCTGTAAACGGGAACCTACAACCGCAACTTTCCGAGGACCTTTCAAATGCGTGGTGCCATGAGGAGTCCGGTTCTCGACGTCCCCATCTGGTTTAAAGCTTTTAGGACTGTGGATACCATCGCACTGCCACTCATACGATATGGTGGTTTCATACCCATACACCAGGTAAGTTCACCCACTAATCTCCAGGAGGCGTACCGGGTCGCGGAGTGACTGTTTGAATAGCCTAGGCCCCCCTCGCTTCGCTCACCGCGAAGCAAATTCGACTCAGCATATGCTATTGGTCCTCCATGGGCATGGGCGTAGAGAACCAAGAAAAATCAACCCCATTGCCAATGAGAGGACTTCTGCGTGAACGGCATAAATACCAATAATAATGTTTGTTTCCAGTGCTTTTGCAACTACACGCTCAGTGGGATGACTACGTAAAAGAAGGTTAGCACTGACTTCGATAATCCCCAAGCAAAGTGGCGTCCTCAGTAAATCCTCGCTTGCAGGACGCCTTGTCATGCAGATCTGCGAGAGGCTTGGTGTTCAAGAACACCTTACGATTCGTCCGATTTGGTTACACACAACTAGTCCAGGACTGATTCTGCGCCTTCCTTCAATCCCCGGTTTCCGCAATATGCAATCCAAGGTCCCATTGCATTGCGCCGTACCTGTTCATTACTCCATCGGTGGAGATAATTCCTTGGTACACGCAGGGGTTCCATCAGCGCTTGCTCTAACCGGGAGTAGTGTTCGAATATGGCTCGAAGAGCTCTCATAACTCGACGGGGGGAACCCACGCTTCAGTCGTTCGATGTAAGCATCACGCTCCGCCCAAAATTTGGAACACGATCGAGCTTTGCGTAAGTCTATCACACGGTATGGCGTCAATGTGCTTTGGCACAGCCTGCGGTACGACACCCATCTTTCTGCACATCACAGTATGCCCACAGCTCTTAGGTGTTACCTCACGAAGGGGGGATTTGGTCGAGGTCTTGGGACGTGGTTTAGTCTGAGAACGACCTTGACCTGTGACATAAGAGCGTTAACAGTGTATGATCTGCGGTCCTGGACCGACCATGCTGTATAATGTGTCAACAGGAGATATATGATCTCTGTAATGGACTAAGTGGCGCCTTGAAGGAAGGAACAGGCTAAGCTGCATGTCAGTCTTCCCACGTGTTGCTTTGGTATCTACCTCTGGGAAGCATGTTGGTCTGTCCACCCATCAGCATACATGGTAAGCACAACATCACCCGTTACGAAGGTCGGGAACGCCCAAGATGAAAGACATGCGCCGTTGGGACTTTGCTCGCAGCACTGCGACACTTTGGTAGCATGAGTCGACTTGTTTGAACGTGGACTCTGATATCAACGCGGATGGTGCTTATTTCTGAAGCAGCCGCAAACCATCGCTTAGAGGAAGAGGTCATATCAAGGGAAGCTGCAGGTGCAGATGCTCCCCCAGACCGTTATCAGCTGAGGTCCATAATGTACCTCAAGGATCGACATCGAGTTGAGAGTGAGAACCCTCATAGTGGTAGTAGAGCGACAACATGAAGGTTGCCCTGACTTCCATACCACGATCGGGGATTACCATATTTAGACATCCTCCATGTCTGAATGTGAATTCTGAGAAGCGCCAGATGGGTGCCTCGTCGCTGCCATGCCACCCCAGCCAGGAATGTTCGCATTGCCATATGCCTCGACGCACAAAGCTCGCGCAGGACGTTATCCAGCCAGACAACACGTCCATGACCATCTCATATCAGCACTTCCAGGCCCGAGCCTCAGCCGCCCCAGGTTCAACCCACTTCAAACCCTCACATTCACCACGTCCATCACTATACTCCACTTACAGGACCCAGCAATCCTCGCACTCATGGTATGTCCATCGCATTTTCCACCTTGGCGCCATCTCATCATATGCGACACGATAGATGACACCAAGAAAGAGAAGAAACGCAAGGACATCTCCGGAAAGGTTGGAAAGGAGATTGACAGAAGAGATGAGTGCGTGGCTGGCACTATGCTTATTGTACCCTTCGCCTGCTCACACACATACGCACACTATGCACAGCGGACGAAACTTTGCAGAAAACATATCCGCTTTGCACAGTGCAGCAATACAGTTGGCGTCTCGCCCAGAGACATATCCTCTTTACAACCTACGCTTGTACCCACTCTCGCTCGAACGGTCCTGCTCTCCTTGCACAACTAGATTTGGAAGCAAAACACTCTTTACATACCATCCAGACAGCCTATGAGAGGAACGCGAGCGCGTAGAGGAGGAATGGAGAAAAGGCAGGGATCGGGTACGCGAAAGACTCTTGGAAGGCATAGAAGAACGAAGACGTCGTGCTCGAGAAGAGAAGGAGGGCTGAAGGAGCTGTCAACGGTGCGCATACAAGCTGTCTTCCAGTCACCTCGATCTGACACTGCTTGCACAGACCCATCTCTAGATATCCAATCGCGCATTCATATCACCCGAAAATTACGCAATAAGGTCGGTACATCGCCACCCCCGACACCTCTCGGTCTAGCAGCACTTGGCATCACGAATGGAAGCACGACGCCGATAACGACTGGTCCGGTTACGAACCCACATTCTCTTTCAGTAGACGAAATTCCCTCCCCATTTCCATTCCCTCTTACGTCGGTAACGCTCACAAACGGACACCACTCAACTGCCGGTGGTGGCGCAGGCGGAAATGGCAGTAGGAGGCGTGCCAAAGTGGGTTCCGGTCAAAGCACACTCGGATCAGGCGCGTTGGGAAAAAGCTTGGCAATGTTGGGACAGTGCAAGGATATCGAGATCGAGGCGGATCTATTTGAGATTAGAAGGGGCACGAAGAGAAGAAGAGCAGCTGCCGTTTCGTCGAGCAAGGTTTCGTAGCTGTCGATCACATTATTGCCTTGCTCACTATCTTATCTTATCTTTTCGGTGTCGGAACACGGAAGTCGTAATACGAGGATGTGCAGACAACACAGCAACAAGGAAGACTAATAGACGTACGCTGACCGTATACATGCTTGTTCGGAAGCCTCCATTGTTTAGGCGAAGCCTGTGCTAGCTGTGTGTACGAGCTGTGTGTGACAAGACTAAACTGCTAGACCCAACCACAGGTTGCTTGAATCTCCAAATGCAATGGAATGACCACAGGAAGCACACATACATCACGAGAAACCTCTGTTCTGGAAACGAATCGGCAGTAGTGCTGCTGAATGAATGAAGCACCTCGAGGCTAGAAGGCGGAGAGATTGATGGGATGCCGCGACAAGTCGATGTTGAGAATAGTGAGTGTTAATCCGAGGAACTCTAAGGAAGAGGATGAACGGATAGAATGCGTTTTGTCTGTGTGAATGCCCTTCTCGAAGTTGAGGAGAACTTCAAACGTAACCTGGTGCCGGATTCAGCAGCGGAGATCATGGTGGAACTACACGGTGCTGAACTGAAATATGCACGATATGCCATACTGTCGCATTGCTGGGGTGTGGCCAATGAAGAGGTGCAGTTCAAGGAGATGTCTGAGCTGCTGACGACGAGCGATTCTACGAGAAATAAGCTCAGGAGTCGTGCTGGGTACATGAAAATACTCGGCACCTGCGAAAGAGCGCAAAAAGAGGGTTTCGAGTTGGTCTGGATAGATACCTGCTGCATTAACAAGGAGAGCAGCTCCGAGTTATCTGAAGCGATCAACTCCATGTACAAGTGGTGTGCCGATTCACGCCGATGTTATGCTTACCTCCAAGACGTCGAGACCTCAGACATCAGTGCTGAACCAGACAGCAATATGTTCCCAAAGTCCAATGGCTTGCCAAAGTGGTTCTCACGGGGCTGGACACTTCAGGAGCTTGTTGCTCCCAAGGATATCCGCTTCTTTAACAGCCGTTGGAAATTCATTGGGGACAAGAAGAGCCTTGTGCATGTTCTGAACTGGATTACCCAGATTCCGCTCCATGTATTGGAGGAAGGTCTCCTTTCGAAGCGCCCCAGTGTAGCCCAAATAACGTCGTGGGCTTCCCACCGGTCAACAGCACGAGAAGAGGACCGGGCATACTCCCTGATGGGGTTACTCGGAGTGCACATGCCGATGTCGTATGGAGAGGGGAAGAATGCATTTCGACGTCTGCAACTGGAAATCATGCGTACGTCTAATGACCAAAGCATATTTGCTTGGGGTTGGCAGTCAAGATGGACGGGGTGGTCCAACAGCTTCCTGGCAGACGATCCAAGCTGCTTCGATGATTGTTTTGATGTTGTCACGATGCAACGCGATGAACTCATCGAGGCTTTGGGATGCGACGTCCCTAAGGAGGACCTGCTCGATATTCCTGTTAAACAATTCCGCACGTTCACCGTCACCAATGATGGCATTCAGATTTGGTTGCCACTGGTCCACTGTGGGGGCTCTTCGTCCTTCTTCGAGGCCACACTCGCGTGCCGCTGCCGTGACGAATATCATCCAATAACCATTGTTTTTGGGGCGCTCCGAGTCCGACTACTTCAGATACTTTGGCCGTTGCCCGAATTCAGGCACTGCAAAAACCCAGTTCGAAGAAGTTTTTCTTCCCTACAATGACGATTACTATGAAAATGACTTTGTATTCTGGTTATATTACAGCGGCCTTGCGCTGAAGAGTGTCTTCCCCGTAGATACCATCATCAGGGGCAATGACCTCACACTTTCGAACGTCAACGATTTTGCAGTCATTACCTACTGGCATCCCGAGGACGATGCATATTTTGCAGTGGCTTTCTGCTACTGTCGGCGGAAACACTCAACGCGTATCATATGCGCTAGCGAGGAGATATCTTATGGTGGGGTGGTATTTCAACGTCTTCACTTGAACGCTTTGGAAGACACCCTCTTGACGGGCAGCCCAACGACTTTATCTCAGGAATTGTGTAATTTTCAGCCCAAGCTACAGCATTTCCATCTTCCCCAGTCTGTGCAGGGTGTGAGAATGATGTCTACTACTATCGGTCGAGAAAGCTGGAAGTTCCAGAACGTGTGCAAAGTCACACTCGGTACTGACCGCTGTCCTGGTTGTTGTACGTCTGGCATTAAAGTTAATTATAAGGTACGAATTGGTTCCTTTGAACCCCCAAGTATCTGACCGTTGGCAGGAGGCTCATGTTTTTGGCTTCATGAAGGATCCCATATGGAACACGCCTTCTGCTGTGTTTACCTTGAACAACGAGTCATTTCCACCAGTTTTTGTCAGAACGGAATCATCTGAAATCAAAGTGCGTACGCTTGCATCCATTCTACTTGAAAACTGACAGAAATAGCTCGGTGACTATGGTCACCTATATTACAGTGCTGGTGGGGGAGCCTTTGAACGACAAGGCAACATCTTCGATCTGGCCGTGGAGTTGGGTATCCAGGTTTTGTTGAGCCTGTCACGCATGAAATCGAACGCAGTTACTGCAAAATGCTAATGGATGGTATCGTGAAAATAATTAGATCCGTCTCCAAAGTTCCCGGTCAGCTAGTTCGCTGCAACGCAACCGGTCGGTCACTTCCCATCAACCAAGATCTCGCGTCCCTGCTGAAACATTCGTCTGCATATCTCGCAGGCTCATGTCTGATAACGACGCTCGTGGTGTGTTCAGAGTTATACATCACAGGAGTTACATTGGAATCCAGGACTCGTAAGTTCGTTGTTGACTAGCGTTCAGTGGTCGCTTTCATTTCCATTCTGAAGAACCTTACCACTTGAGGGAGATTACAACTACTATCCCTTTATGCACTCCAGTTAATCCCCTTCTTTGGCAAGAGGAGAAGAGCGATAGGGATCGAAGAGAATGGCTCAACACTCTCAGGTGAAGCACCCAATGTTATTAAGGTTTTCCGAAGGGTTGATGATATTCCCCGGAATGCAGACATCGCTTCTATGTGTTGTTGCGATGGGTACGTTCTTGGCAAATGCGCTTGAAGCTGAAGGCGCGAACAGGTGTACAAAGGATGAAAGCGACAAATTTACCACCGAGGACAACATCCGGTTCTTTAGGGATATATTTGGTGGCAACCACTTCAAAGAATTTGTGCGCAATACAGTTCCCTGACGTCCGTTTCTTGACTTGAACCCCGTTAGATTGGCGAACTAACTTTTTTTCATCGTCTGCCTCTAATGGTAGCGGCTGAAAGTAGTGACTCGACCTGCATGGAAATAGACAAACCCGAGTCTCTATCCAATGCCCTCTGTGTTACTGCACTATCGGACAGTGATTCTCCAACCTTGTGCGACCTCCACAGTTGGGAAGAAACTGAATCAGCCCGGGACTCGCTGGTTGAGGCTTTAGTGAAACATTTGATGGTGATTGCGCACTTTGACCTTGACCTTGACCTTGACCTTGACCACTATACCCGGGAACCAGCAATGTGGGATAAGGCAGTGCAACTGAAGTCAGAGTCCTTTGGTACCGAGGCAAGTACATTTCCCTGGGGCTGAGGCGTCGCTTATGGTGCATAGCTCGTACAAACGATCGGTAGCATATATACTAACTTGACGCGAGACGTGTTCTGGTAGTGAGTGAATTCTTCATTTCTCGGTCGATCGGAAGGCTGAAGGTTGGATGTCCCAGTCACCGAAGGACGTCGGGTGACATTTGCATCGTTGACGTCTGCAAGTATGTAATTTTATGGCATTTTTGAAACAAGCAACTCATTCGCGCTATATATGCGGTGCGATTTTGCAGGTACACTATTCCTTCGCTTGTAGAAGAAGTGAAGGCATTACGAGACACACTTCCTCTGGCGACTACTGACAGTGAACGGAGGGCACTGGAAGAAGACATTACCGGAAAGGTGACTACCACAGCGTATTTTCATCCTGGAGCGATTTAAGCGCATATACATGTGAACGTAGATCCTACTAGCGTGCTGGTGCGGAGTCCGATCCGAGATCGAAGCAGTCCTAGAAAAAGTAGGTTCCTTGTTCCGTTCTCCCAGGAGCTGGTCAATGTTGATAAAAAACTGCAGGTCATGAACCGCTTCGTAGATAAGTCGCTCACAAAGGAAGAACAGACTGTCCAAGCCATGGTGCGTCGCTTGTTATACTTGCAACCCAAAACCATTATTGAGCTACTCCAGGCCTTAGCAAACATAGGGAACACATTTTTAGATGTACATGAAGAAACACACGATGGAAGTTTGAATCCATTGCTGCGGTGCGTAGTGCCTCTAGTTCGGTAAAGAATTCAGTTCGTTCAACCGCTTCCGAAACTAGGATGATGAGGGATGCAGCAGCTGGCGTCTCGAAGTATGCACTCTTGCGTAGTACCGATAAGACCTTGCGAGGTGCGCAGCCCAGCGACCCGGTCGGCCATGTGCAGGCGGGTCTCGCATGCTGTGTGACGTGAGGTAGTATTACATTGTAGTACCTGTGTGCATACAAGTAAACCAGATGAAAACAGCACGAAAAGAAACAGGTGATCAGGGAGGAAAGATAGACCAACTTAAAACCAGTAGGTGAGCCCGAACCTGATGTGTATCACAGGATTTCCAAGACTTTCGCCCGAATATTCTTGGAGGTGATGTCCGTTCCGAGTCCCGAAACGACAATCTCGTTCTCTGCAGCGACCCTCTTGTATTCTCCATTCCGCTGCTGTACGAGAAGTAACGCGTTGAGTGGTTGTGTGAGGCGAGCAATCATCTGTAGTGCCCAAGTATAGTCGTCAACCTGACGCGCGGGAACATCGTGTAGTGGCAAAGGTGGTGCCGATCCAGGGTCGCCATCCGAGTCCGAGTCCGAGTCCGAGTCAGTATCAGACTCGGAGTCACTTCCCAAGGTAATCCCGCTAGTTGGACCTCGAATATGATGAATCCACGGATGCACGAAGACGAATTTCTGTGGCTCGTGCAGCGAGAGATCGTCTTCTGTCGTGAATTCCACTTTTCCAAGGCCCGACACCCTGGCACGATATAACTTCTCATTGCCTCTACGTCGCTCTTGTATACCGAGTCTTCTCACAGAGAAAACGATGCATGGTAGATGCAGACGTCGGGTCGCAAAACGAGCGGGTGGAAGAAAGTTGATCTGATTACAGATACTCAGGGCTTCTAGCTGAGGAACCTTGCCACGTAAGTCCGCGATATAAGTTTCCATTTCTTCTCCTTCAAGTGACGGAGGGTCGTAAGGAGTCTGGCTATAAACGGAGATAGAAGCCGGGAGGCAACTGTTGTATGACGATGACTTCCCTAACCACGCAAGTGGGGTGACCTCGCCGGAGCGGGCCACAATCTCCTCCAGGAGATGGCCGAGAGCATCGGCTCCTTCGCCGTAGTGAGGCCTGATATCGGATTTAAATATGCCGATGAGAGAGTACGCGACATCCTCCTCGACCATCGCATTGCGCGTCGATGCGAGACGAAGTTTGTCGCGTACACCGAGATCGTCCGGAGAGGAGATGATGGTTCCACGGAGAACCTTAATAGCGTCCGCCAGCTCTTGCATGATATCTGGGGATTCCTTGTGGTTCGCGCCAGTATCGCCGAGATATGGCTTCCACTCGGAATCATAGAAAAAGATGACTTTCGGAGCGAGAAGCTCTTGCAAGGTCCATGCTTGTGCCATCCATAAACTACGCGTAAGGTCCCCGACCTTGGTCGGATGCGCAACGTCGGCAAGGAATACGAGTGTGGCTGCTGAATCCGCGTACCACTTATACATAGATGTAAGAGATTGATTAAGGACGGAGCTCGTGGTCTTGTCAATACAACACTCATCTGACCACGCCCAAATGTGACCAAGTCTACGCGTCTCCTTGCAGAGATTGCGCAATTTTTCATTCGGGGGCGTGTCAGGAAGGTTCCACACTGATTTGACTATGTTGACATCTCGATATGACGGTCCGTTACCCTGCCATGCATGCGAGAACATGACGTATCCGAAAAAACCTGTGACTACTCGTAGGATCCGCTCGTTATCCAGTTCCCTTGTCATGGATAAAACAAGCTCTTTGAACGTCGGACCGGCCTTGAAGGTACGCATCCGCTCGGAACCGTCGCAAAGGCAACCAGTGGTGACATCAATGACGACAAGGGGACAGCTTTTGAGGATGCCGCGAATGATAGGATCAATAGCTGCCATCAGCTCAGAAGGAGCAATGTAGTTCTTGCGTAGTTCTATGAAACCGTCTTTCGTGAGCATCAAAGTCACACAGGAAGTACATACTCCTGATTGCGGGGTCACTGGACTGTTCGATTATGTGCAGCATGGACTTGAAAGCATCGATCGCTTCGTCATACCGCTTGGCTCCATGAAGCGCCACGTGCTTGGCCTCATAGCCCCAAGGGTAGGAGGGGTCCTCTGTCACTGCCTATACAGCGATTGTAGGGAACAGACTCGTCCAAGAAGGATACCAGGCATACCTCGTTCGCATCCTGTATTGCATCTTTCCCACAACGCCTTTGCCGCTCGAGCTCTGCTCCGTTTGATAAGCAGCCCCGCAAGACTCGGAGGACTGAGGGACAACGCAGCAGAGTACTGTATTATTGCGTCATCGTGTTTTGCAGATGCAGAGGCTTCATCGCCAACATGCCCAAGTGTCGTAATGCATTTTTTGGTGAACTCTGATGACGAACATTAACATGCAGGTCAGCCAGACTACCGGCCACAAGACGGACCTGCGATCCAGTCTGCAGTTGACTTGCTTCCCTGGATTTCCTCATTAAATGTCCTGCTGATGCTGAGGAGAATTTCTACGGCTTCTGCTGTAAGCTCTTCAGCATAGAGGGTTTCACATAGACGTTGCTGAGCAACGATGTCCAGTCCATTAAAACTCCACCCAAATATCTTCATGGAGAGTTAGATTGATAGGTAGTAACGGCACAAGACCTACGAGTGAGATGGTCTTCAGGGGAAGACATTGTTTGTCCTTTTTGGCTACGTTCTTCGCTCGCTCGATCAAGAGTATTGCACGTCCGTAATGTCCCTTCTTCATGCACATAGCTCCAAGAACCTGCGGAATGTATTAGCGACGATACTTATGTGTCTGCATCACGTGAAGCATGCCTGGTTGTAAAGGTAGGTAGCGTCGTCGTCGTTGTTTGCTCTCGTAGCGAGGTGCTCTATGCGCGCTATTGCCTCTTCTTGACTCCCAGATTCGAAAACAAACATCAACTGAGCCGAACGTAGGTTAATTGTGAGAACGATCTACATCACCTACGCACCTTCAGTAGTAAGAGAAATCTAATGTCACGAGGCTCACAATCGTGAATGGCAAGGTCGAATGTGCATAGCGCACCCTCTCGATCGCCCCGGCCAAGTAGAACAATTGCCATCGCGATATAACCAATGGGGGACGGCTGAACCTGGAGGGACTTGAGGTACATGTGAGTAAATATGTGCATGGAGTAGCGAGGAAGTAGTCTCACCCCTTCTACGTCCACCATCGCAAGCGCCAAACGTTTCAAACGCGCTCTTATAAGAGCTCGGTTTGCTAACAGGTAGTGGCTAGGAGTTGAGGCGTTTTTGATCTCCTCCGACAGCAGTATTTCGGTGTTCATGGGGTCGTCCTGTGTCCATGATTTGAGGGTCTCCTCAGTCATTTGTACGAGTGGAAGCTGAGAAACATGTAGTTGTCAACAGATGAAAACGTTACGCAGAGCTCGTAGTATAGTGATGTGAAAAATGCATAAGTAGATGTACACTTACATGATGGTCGAAATACTTGGGGGAAAGGACATCTCTGAGATTGTGAATTATGATATTCGTGGTAACTCCGCATGCGAGGTACCCCCCGCTCGGTGAGAGAGCAATGGAGTTAATCTCTGCAGTGTGTGCGATAATGCAACCGATCTGCTTGTGGGACGCGCAATCCCATAGTGAAATCGACGAGCCAGCAGAACATGCAATGAATCTGCCGTTGGAGGTTATAGATACCCGAGATTGAGGCTCATGGATCGACCATGCCGAAGACGAAGAGGTGATGATGTTGAAACAGGTGATTTTGCCTACGCTCGCGACAAACAATTGCTGACTATCAGATGACCAGGCCAATGGAGTGTCCTGCTGTGAACGGATCGAAATCTGAACACCTGGGTCAAGTAAGATATCGCCACTATGGGCGTCGTAGACACGAAGGCCGCTATCAACTGAGGCGGTAGCAAATCGACTACTGTCTGGGGAGAACTTAACAGCAAAAACCCAATGGTATGAAAGGGGAGGAAGGAGTCGGATACCAGACGTGGTGCCGAATAACTGGGCAGTGTCGCCACCCACAGAGACAACTTTAGTAGAGTCGTTCGAGATATCGACCGCGCATACTTCACGAGCGTGTTGTGTGAACTCGAGCAATCTTTCATGAGTGACTGCATTCCAGATAATCGCCTTGTTTCCCCAGTCCCGGACGCAATCCACCGCCCGTCCTTGGAAACGACAATAGAATTAATACTGCCCGCCCCTTGCATGATTGGACCCAGCTGCTGCGGCTGACCGTCTGCAAATTTCCATCGACGAATTTTTCCTTGCTTATCTCCTCCTATGACCTGACTTTCGTCCGCAAAGTTAACTGCGACTACCGGACTTTGAGACACGATTTCGATCTCTTTGGCAACTTAACCCATCCCATCCAACTGTCAGTAGGATTGCCTCAGCCTTTCTGACTGCTGATACGCACCCATCGCTCGCCAACACAGCTTGTCTGCGAGTCTAGAAGGGAAAAGCCGAACGATACTTCGTAGACTTACTTGCGGCACACATTCATATATACATGCTCTGCACGTTGCTCAAGCTATCGATATAGGATCAGTGCATGCAACTAAAGTTACATCGTGTTCTTCAGGATCGGGATATCGATGAAGATTTGGCAGTGTAGGATTACGAGATTAGTAGTGAGCTCTGATTCGGAGTACGCGTTCATTCCCCAAGTTCCGGCGTCATCTGCACGGAGTCACACATGCCGCGGGGGCTGGCGGAATCGTGTCGAAGGAAGGCCATGATATGGTCGATACCCTTAACAAGGGGATCCTGATCGACGCTGGGATCACGATGGGGCTATGGATGTAGAACTACATTGTGAAAGTGAGAACGCGGTGCGCTCCGCGGAGAAGGTCTTCGGAAGTCGTGAGGTCATGGACAGGGAACGTTGACAACTTTATTGTGTTGCAAGATTATCGCGACGCGGCTTGCTAGAGAAATGAGCAACTTACCTCCCTCACGTAGCCTAGATGTTATCTCAGCCGGGCATGTGAAAAATGCAAGGCGGAATACTTCAAACTAGTGGATGCTCACGAAACCAACCTAGCTATGGGAGTCGCTGTGCTGACCGTCGGACTGTCATGTTGGATCATTTTGAATTGGCAAAGCGGAGACTGTCTTTTCCTTCTTGCCACATCGCACTAGACCGAATGGCGGAGCAGTCGTCCTCTGGCAAACGAGTATTTCCTCCCCTTTACGTTTCAACAGGAGATGTAGACACCGACAGACTGGCTTTCTTCCACGTCCTGGAAAGGCTGAAGGTACGTTGTCGCACACCGGGATCCTTACCAGACCGACTTGGAGGGTCATGCAGACACAAAAGCGTACTGGGTGGATAAACCATAATGCACGTTTGTCGTTTTCGTGATGCGGACTAGATATCTAAATGCTTCGGCGTAAATTTCTACCTAACCATAGATTCCCAACCCGGAGAGGTAAATGGCGACGAGGCTCCCAATCTCGCTTCCTATTAACGACACTTCCGAGCAGCATCGCGGATCACATGTGTCGCATGGCCATCCTCGCGATGTGCACGTCTGACGCGAGCCTCGACATTCCCAAGCGAGTACCAGCTTTCTTCTCCTGACTAGGATTTGTAACATACGATATGCAGATGCGTGTTGATGTGTATCGTGCATGATCTCGCGGAGGCGCAAGGTTCGTGATCCAGCGCAATGACTTCACGTTCGCCGTATTGAGGGTAAGTCCTGTACATAGTCGGGGACATCACCCCTAGTGAGGGGATATCTAAGGAGGAGAAGAGGCAACTTGAAGCAGTCCGTCTGTCTCTTTCGGTTTATGCTTTGAGGAGCTATGAACGATTGTCCTACAGGAAGCGATGCACAATTTCGTCCATGATATGTTGCATAGGAGTGAAGCTGCATTAAAAATAGAGGCTCTTTGGAAGGTAGGGCATGCCTTTTTCGGAAAGCCGGGAAATCGTTCTCATGCTCGAACGTGACATAGGAATATGAGGAGCAGCAAACTAAAGAGGCGAGGTTTGTAAAAGGTATGGTATACCTTTCGTGCCTGTGTTGCGTTAACCGGGCGTAGATTTGGATCGCCTAGAAATGGCGCTACAGGGTCAGTCTTTTGTTCATCCTCACTTATCCAGAATGACGGGTGCTAAACAGCTCGGGAGTATGAGAAGGCACATTGTAGATACCTTCAGGATTTTTTTGATAGCAGTCTGCCTCTCTTGCGTCACGAAGAAGTGAGAGGATGGGGAGAAGCCCTTGACAGAGAACGAAGGGGTGCTTAGATAATACAGGGCAAACAAAGCCAAATGACAGCGCTGTCCCATTTTGTACATCACGAAGCCTATTATAAAAACGCGCTCCCTCTGCTGGCAGTCGAGTGGGTCGAGTGGGCTGTCAGTGCATCTGCGAACTTGCCATGGAAGACTTGTATGGGTCTTTGAAGAACAACGGGTCTAACATTTTCACAGACCCCAGTCATAGGCTCGCACAGCGTCCGCTGGCGCCGTCGGTGCACGTTGGCGAAGGTGTCGGGTTTCAGGATATCGGGTCATCTTTTGCCGTCAGGGGCGGAGCTACTTCTAGGCCGTCTGGCTCGCAGAGTTCTGCAAACTCGCCCACCAGAAGAAAGTTCAAACCCGCGTTGTCTCATGAGTTGCGGAGGGCAGGTTCGAGCAGCAGTAGCGATGACGAGCTGCTTCTCTCTCAGGAATCGAGCAGGTCTACTTCTAACCACGTCTCTAAACGGAAGGCAGCTGGGCTTATCTCTCCTGCTGCTGAGCGGACGGCACGCATAAACCTCAATGGCCAGATACAGCAACTTCCCTTCCACCCTGACTTCAAACCGAACAACGTATTGGAGTCCCTCAAGTTTAGCAAGAAGAAAGCAGTTCCGGATACGATCGTCGTGGAGGAGGAACATGTACCTCCCCCTTCCTCTTCTAATCCGGATATTGACCCCTGATGATACACTGGACTTATTCATGCCTATATCAAAAGGCATCCTCGACCTCGGTGATGGTGGTCCTGGAACCTCTGCCGCGCGCAACAATAACCTCTTAATGCACAAGAACAGCCAATCACCCTTGCGACACACTACATGTCTACCAAAGGTGTCGTCGACCTCGAAAGCTGCTACCGAATCTTCTGCGCCTAAGGATGTGAAGGGCGGCAATGACAAATTGGCATCCAGGATGCACCCTAAGCCGAAGCCGCGTGTTATCCACGTACGGAAACAGCCTCCAAGTCTTGAAATTACACCCCGTGCATCGGAGTCAATGCGCAGAACCGAACTCCCTCTTCGCACTAAGTCGCCTGTTCCGTCGGATACCAATTGTCCTGGAAAACTAAAGCCCAAACCCAGACCGAGGATAAAACAAAAGCCTCCAGAACCGACGCGGAACGTCCCACAAGAATTCCCCATGTCCCTCTCCGCCAAGGAAAATCTCTCTGACGGGGGTAATAGTACCGATAACGGGACGACAACGAACAAGAATAAGAACAAGGGGAGGAGTAAGATGTCTGCGCATCAAGATAAGATGCACTCTTTTCCTATCCCTTCTCCTCTCCGCGGGCGGCAGCAGTTGCCACCGAAAGCCAAGTCTCTGCAGCCCGAAACCACGTTTCCATCGCTCTCACCCTTGTCCAAGACTGCATATAGCGCATGTACCCCTAAGAAGAAAGGCAGAAACTACACTGGAAACCGCAATGAAGATGAAGACGGCACGCCTCATGTTCTAACATTTGCCCGTACTGGTGTCAATGTGCGTCCGTTCCCTATGAGCACGCAGTTGCTGGAGAGCATCGACCATCGCTCTCCTGGAAGTCCCGCGAAGCGTGTTTCAGACGATAGCGATGCAGGTAGCAAGCGTGCATCAAAGAAAGCACAAGGACTCACAAACTGGCGTAAGTTCTTCTTCACATGGCTGGGTGTCCGAGGGTCAAGTGATACTAGGAGTAGCTCTTCCAAGATACCCGACGGGCTGGATTATATGGATAACCTCGCTTTGGAGGATGACTCGAGTGAGCCGTTGCATTTTCACCAAATGAACTACTGAACCTAATCGTTCCGAAGTTGATATCGGGTACGCCAAAGACCCCTCTACTTTGTGTCCCTACTGCGACGAACCACTCCCGCCTCATCCGACACCCTCCTTCCAAAGTCTGCTCTCTAAAGCCCGTAAAAAGTCGCGTGCAGATCCCCGTCCAAGAAATCCACGAGGCCTTGCGGCGCCATTGGCGATCTACATCTCAGTGTGTCAGCGGCATCGCTTCGAAAGTCATCAGTTACCCATCGCATTGGAACGTGGATGGCCACAGTTCATCAACTTTAAGAACGTACCAATGAGAGTGAAGAGGATGAAGCCTGACCTAGAAGCTATCATCATGGACAACGGACGTAGCCGGTAATATTGACGAAGATGACGATACGAGAGGTCCAAGAAATCAATGTGTGTTCTGGAAGGAGGTGAAGAAGGAAGTTAAGAAGCAGGGGAGTAGGACGACTGTCGGCGTCAAAGGTCAATTTGCGAGTTTCGAAAGATTCAACCAGGATAGTGAGTTTTCACTAAGCGCTTGTTCCCGTTTCTCTGATATACTGCCCTTTCAAATAGTTATGGCGAACAAGGATCAGTGATCATACACCAAACTACTCTTTAACCTCTTCCCGCCGTCCTCCTTCGACTCGTCACTCATCGAACCTCTCACACCATCAGAATTTATACAACGGGTTTTAGTCCCTGAAACAGCGGTACGCCTAATTGCGCAGGACCTTGGTGTGGATATGGATTATGCTATCATGACGCTACACGAAAGTGCACGATATGGCGTTGCCATGTTCCCCGACACAGGGGGGTCTGATGGCAAACGTGTCGTCGTGGACGAAGACGAAGAGATGGGGGTGGCCGATCAAATCGTCATGGAACGTGCACGTGCGCGGCGGAAGGAGCTCGAGGAGGAGGAGAGGGTTGAGGAAGGCGATGGTTAAGGAAGAGGCGCAGAAGAAAGCTAGAACGAGAAGAGAGAAAGTCGTTAAACGTGCTCCGAACATCGCAGAGGGTTAAGGAGCCCCCCGACTGTTGAAAGCGACGATCTAGCCGAGTGGTCGGAGACGAGTACAAGGAGTCGGTCTGGGAAGCGCAGGGCTCTGACGAGAGTGAAGGGCCTTCCGGCTGAGGTCGACAGCGAAGCAAGTGAGGCGATGAGCGTGGACAGTTCATCGAGTAGGCGGCGTCTACGCTCATCGGCCAAGTCATCAAACAAGATGGCCCCGGAGAGGCGATCTGCTACCTCCGATGACTCCGAAACCGGGGAGTTGGTGGACGCCTCGAAACGCGGAAAGGGAAAAAACTCCGAGAAAGAAGACTCAGCAAATATCGTATACCCTGTAGATGATGAACCGACACCCCGACCTTCCAGATGCAAAGACTCTGCAGCCAATAAAGTCCCAGCGATGCCAAGAGAGCCTAATCACACCAGTAGTGTCCTACATCCTTTGCAAGTAGCAAGGAACAGGAAGGCCAGGTGGGTAATTCGTAATGACAGACTCCGTCGTCTCGTTCAGTCACTACTCTAGCACTGCCAAGGGAAACAATACTAGTGGTTCTAGTGACCCGTGGTATCGGAACTTGCGAGCCAGTGTTCCAGAGGATTCTGATGACTGTTCCGAGGCATCTCGTACAGGTCGGAAATCAAGACCTGCAATCCGTAGTCAGAAAGAGACTGCCGCAGAAATGAAGGATTGGCTACTTACCGGGTCTTCTTCCGAGTCTTGATGACCCTGGAGTTGGCCTTATTACTTACCATAGATTGTCGTTAATTGCTTAGTAATCAACAGGTTTTTCACGTGCATTTGTTTTCCTTTGGTTCTTGCTCGTTAATCGGAGTTTCCACTACCTGGTGTTTTACACTAGGTCGTGTCGCTACCTTCGATGAAGTCTTACCTGGTCGAAGCTAGTTCTGATGACTCGAAGTCTCCCAATCGAACGTATACAGTAGTCGTCAAACACTGAGTCGATCACCAGTGGGTGTGTATTCCCCATCAAACCTCAATCGTTCGTAGGCGAGAGACTCTGAATGATGCAGACCTTTTGTGTAAAGATTCGCATATATGCAAGTGTGCGTCTCCGACGAAAATCTACATCCAGCAAATATTCTTCGTACAACTTCAACTATGAGCGGAGATTATGACGATCCAAAAGTGCTTGTCTTCAAACGGTCAGTTGACGCAGTTCTGCCCTGGCCGCCGCTAATCTGTCGATCTTTCTCTTCAATTCCTGCCTCCGCCCCGCGGTCGAAGCATGCTCCTGGAACATTGCGGCACAACGATCCTCGGCTCCTGGACCCGTAACCTCCAGACCGTCCCACAATGCTTGTTCAACATCGCGCTCTATTCCACGAACAGCTTCGTGATCGATCGACATGCATACACCATCGACAAAGCGTTTGTATGACACTAAGAGATCGCGTTAGCTCCCATCCACAATCCGACCTAACAAAGCAAATCCCGTACCTTGGAAATATGCGCGTACGCTTGCCATGATATCCAATCCCGTCTGCATCGGATCGGAAGGGAGGAGTTTCGGTAATGCGTCCACACGGGTGTTGATCCCAAGTTGCGCGAGTCCTGCCATGACCCTGTTAACTTCTGGATTGCCGCCTGCCCAAAGCTTCGAATGGCAGATCGTCATTATGTCGGCAAGACCTGTAATACCCCGCAAATTTATCCCGAAAATGCAAATAGTAGTCAGTAGTTTTGCGTCTGCGGGTCGCTCTCCAGCTTCGCAAGCCAGTCTATCTTGTCCTTCGTACGCGCTGCCGCTCTGTCGAGATGGTCTTGCATTATCATCCTTGTCATACAGCCATAAATACCCGTGGAGTGTGAAAGAATTGAAACCGTCCACGTACAAAACAGGACTGATGCACCCCACCCCGGCCTATATGCTTGAAATGCTTGTCAACTGTGTTTTCCACGTCTTTCTTCAGAACGTCGTAGACAGTGTCGAACAACACCATCGATGGTACCTTCCACCTCTGAATGTATTCCATAATGTATTTATGCTGGACGACAAAGGGCGTATGGTCTGGCAACTCGCGTGTACGAGAACTTTAAATCGTCAGACCAGCGTAATCATCAACCAAAAAACAAAACTGACATCTCTGCTCTTTCCATGACCTCTTCGATGTATATATTGTCGGGAGCGACCGTAACAACAGGCGGATTGTTGCCAGCCCTTGCGGGTTTTTCTTCGTCATCCAGGAATGAGGTTGGCGGAAGCCGGTGTTGATGTGCCTCCAGGCGCTCCCAAGGTATAAAACTCGGGGCCGTTGCTCGTATTGCGTGCTTAAACGCAATAGTGTGAACTCTTATCTTCTGCAATAGCCCGTCCGCTTCAGGGGTACCCTCAATACGATCGGAGAGCTCCTTGCGGAATTCACTGAGAATACGGAGTGCCTCACTGACAGGATCAGCAGGCGGTTCAGGAGGAAGCTCTGAGAGATCCTTTTCTGCTTGCTGCGATGCTTTGTACAACTCTTCTTGGATTTCCGGCAATCTGTGAGGGGTGGGTGATGAGAATGAGTATCGCTTCAGCATAGGACGGAGTAGACAAGTTCAGCATACCTCCTGGATATGAGTTCTGCGAGGATACTGCTCAGCTTCTCCGTCAACCTGTTAGTCCGGAGGAATTTCTGGAGGTAGTCTTCAAGATTGCTCCATGGCAACGCGTTAGAGAAAAAGCAATCTTCGTGAAAACGTGCTTCGGTCCAGGTCATTCCTTGGGCTCTGTCATCCGAGCTCGGCTGTTTTACGCAATACCAGTTGTTCACCAGTGGCTCCGTCTCATTTCGGATTAGTCGGATCCATAAATGTTCTTCGCCATAGGGAATTCGATCTGGTTTCGTCAGTACGCCTGCAGGACCGTTAGATCAACGGTAAAATCGGGAAGAGTTTGCTGCAACTCACCTACGGTACGCTTTCCCTCAGGATCGCATTGCTTTGCAACGTGATGTGCACCTTGATTCTCGAAATCCGCTACCAGCAGCGTCAACAAATGCACAAATACGATATAGCAAAAAGCCCACTCTCGCATGCGACGGTCAGCAAGATCAAACAGTTTTCTCGCCTAGTGTACGAGGTGACGAGATCTTTTACCAGCTCGATGTCATGTACACGACCAGACTGTCCAACGCTGGCGATAAGCCCCGGGAGATCCACGAACGACAAGTCAGCGAGGTCCCGACCGCTGATGTCTAATGAAACATAGTTTTTCGAGAACGATGTTTCATTCTCATCGACGGTTGCCCCCTGCAGGAACTTTCCAGGGTCCGTTCTTGGATTGAGGATTGCACGTTGAGCACGCCGGATTCTTTCTTCTACTTCAGGCCTACTAGTTAACGCTTCGCCGAAAGGCACGATCCGGGGCTTGGTGGGTGCACCATGTTCGTCCGTATTGAAGTGCAATTTCACGATACAGGTCCACTCGGAATCTGTATGTGTCAGTCTACATTCAATTGGGCACCTGAGATCGCTGGAGTTATCACGACGTTAACAATTCTAAAGTAAACAACGAGTTGCCTTGTGCAAGTCCCCGCCGACCGTGGTAGTTGAACACCTGAGATTGATTCGATAAGGGAGGATTTCCCTGCGCTTTGGGAACCGATAACAGCGATTACAGGCAAGGTCGATGTCCTTTTGGACGCTAGTGCAGCACAAGCTACATTAGCTGAGATTAGAATATTCGTGTGGACCACATTTACCCGGTGTTGCGAAGACGATTGAGTAGGTCCAACAGAACTCGACGATCCTTAGCATTGGCAGGATCCGATAAACCAACGCTAGCACTCATATCCGCCATGTCTGGGAATGAATTAGTAGTAGTGGGGGGGGAAGGCAACGAAGACATGGGAGGGAAATATCCTGCGCAAACCGATGTTCATAAAGGCAGGATGCGGATCGGGAGCTCCGACAGGGGATCCCTCGGACGAACCCATCCCCTGGATATGAATTGTATCGAAGGCATGCCATTAGCAAAGCTAATTTTCCTCGGCGACCACCCGACGACAGCATGAAATACTGGAGGGTTCAGTCAGCAGACTCCTACTAAACGGGATCAATGTGAGTCACTGAACTATATCCGGAAAGTCGACGATCCAGGATCAGGACAGGATACAGCCTTGAGGGAACAGCGGATTCCTCTCTCAGCAAAGGTTCCGGCCACCGTCGGAACTCCTGATCAGTTGACAGAGTGACTGAGGCATGAGCAACGCTATTTTTACGTGAAAGACAGGCGTTCTATTTCGTGCACCACTCGATAAGTCTAGTTGTAGCTTCTTGTTCACTTGGCGTCAATAAGTTACGAGTCGTTAGCTGCGGAATGGCAGGAGAAGACTAGTGCGTCATCGCGGAACAACGAATCCTGGCACGCCTCCAAGGTCAACCGTAGCTTGGCTCGATATAACTTATCTATTGCCAACCCACTGATTAGATACACCGTATACCCTATACGGCCAAACGGGACCGGCGAAGAGGTGTTCTTCAAATAGTACCAGGACGCGAAGCCTACTGACAGCAGGAACGCGCCACGTATAACCGCTCAAGCTACAACAAAGTAAAGGGACAGCCGTGGAAATGTTATTTGGTGAAGGAATACCTTTTCTCCTTACCTTTGTGCTGAACTTGATAGTAAACGTGGTTTTACGTTGGTCAAAAGAGGCTTGTTTGCACTTGTTGAATTCACAGGTGGCCATTACATTATAGGGGCTAGCCCCTTCACCGTCGCGCGAAGCCAAAGTCGAAACTCGTAAACCCGCAATAGCGACAAATATTCACGGCCAACGGGTGAGATACAACAAGTATGACTGCGAACCAGGCCCCTCTTGTAGGCTCGCTGACCACGGTTCCCCCGCCCGTGACGACGACGGCAAGAATTAAGCAACGAGTCAGACTGCCCACCCCCGACTGGCGACTGCAGCGAGCGGCTCAGTAGGACCATATTAGTTATAGGCGTGTCTCAGCTCCATCGGACCGCAGTGAACGACAACCCAAACTTGGGGAAGTTAAGACAGTCACACAGTCACACTAGGCTGCTCTTGTCGCGTCAGAGTCGTCGACATGATCACCAGATGCCTGACTCAAACAGAAAATCCTAGTATACATTTGCAGTAGTACTACTTTTCTCTCATGCATGGACTACCGCTCTGTTTACTAGACGAGGTGTATATCGGCGCAGTCAAAGGCTTCTTAAGTTCCTGACGAGGTTCATCGCCGCAGTCTAGCAAGAGTCTGACCAAACGCGTATCCTTGCTGCATACACACGCCTGAAGCACTACCACTAAGGCCCCCCGTAAAGCTGCAACAAAGATGATAGCACATATCAGAGCGCCCCAGCCCTGCACAGGAATGAAAATACATGCATGAACAGCAAGTCGGAACCCAACTTCTCGACTGATGTTGCGTATTCATTCAAGAACCAAGAGCCATCCTTGTTTCGGGTGAGAAAACCGAAGGGGGAACTAACAACAGGTTACTCACGCATGAAGACTGTTCATGTCACCGTTCCAGAGATCAGCATCGCCAGAGTTCGGGCCGCAGTCTGCATACTGCCAGAGAAGTGTACTTCCCTCCTCCAGGGAGGCTTGCGAGAGTTGAAGATCAATCTGCGATCCAAAGCGGATTCTCGTTGGCGAAAGAAGTACTATTTCCAGTGCAAGGAGACCACTAATCCGTTTCAGTGCAAATGGCTACAGGAAAGTACGAGGGTGACTATCCATCGAGAAGAAGTGTAGATTTACGTAGCTGAAGGGAGACATCAGCGTCGATATGCAAGGGAGGTTCAGGGAAACTTGCCGGCCGGGAGAAATCCTTAACCCACATGGCCAGCTCAGAAGCAATCAGACCATAGCAATTGACGCTATCAGGATTGCCTAAAGAATCAGTCAGTCATCAAACAGCATACTTGAAGAACATGCTCACATTCGATATCAAGTGCACCAGGTAAGGTGACTCCATCAGAGGATCAACCTTCTAGCACGATATAATGGTGAGTATGATAGTAAATTGTCCAAAACGTTGAACCGCCATGGGCGAGGAAAATTTGGCTTGCATCGCGCCATCCGATACGTCTGGATGAGCAAAGTGGTATCCACCGTGAATCAGTCCCCCATCGATCGCTCTGATGTACTGAAAACTGAATGATGGGGAGATGTAGGCTTTAAAGGCATCCCGTCGTTGAGTGAAGGCCGGCGACGGTGAATGCATGTTCCTTCCATAACCTTAACGTATACACAAACAAAATAGCATTTGTCAACGATAGTCGTCCATTTGGTGATCAGTTATGTCAATGCCTTGCAGGTGGTGGCCTTTACTGGGCTTGCTTGTACTGCTTGAGAGATGCGAGGCATTTCATGGCGATGGGAGATCGAGAATAGCTCATAGCCATCAAGTTACTCCAGACTGAGTAGACCTCTGACAATACAAGTCATGACATTATCCGATTCAACGCTCCCACGACTCGGAATTATGGGGTTGAAAGCAAGGTACAAGGTAATGCTACAGGTACTTTCCACACTATAATCTACATATAACCCCGTATTTAGAGTTTAGAGATGGTGATACGATGAGGCTGTTGTTCAGGAGTTTGCTTGGGGAAGGTAACAGTCAAAACACCGTCATCCATCTTGGCCTTTACTTCCTCAGGCTGTGCGGCGACGTTAGCATGTAGCCCAAACTGCAAGGCGCGCGGCGTAGATACTAACCTTTACTCCAACAGGAAGTTGGATTGTGCGCGAGAATTTGCCATGACGGCGTTCGCGAACGGCGTATCCGCGTTGCTCGCGAGATTCGTCCTTGTTGAACTCTCCTGAGACAATCAAGCGATTATGTTGCACCTCGATGGAGACGTCGTCACTCTTCAATCCGGGCAACTCAAATGTTGCCGTGATAGTATTAGTCTCCTCGTTCTCATGAAGGTCCATCCTTTGGAATATGTATGAGATATCGTATGAAAATGCATGATGACACATTCCTACCTGGGTCGGAACAATCCCTGGTGATTTGCGCTGGAGGTCAAATTCCTCTCCCTCCCATTGGTCAGGGGTTGGAAGCGAGCTGCGAATGCGTCGTCGAAGAGACAGTCGAATTCGGCGAAAGGGTCATAGTGGAAGTGCATGAGAGAAGACATGTCGAGTGGTGGTTGCACTAACAAGACAAGGACACGATGACGATAGCCTTCTCAAGCCCCCTCTTATATACTCGCCTGCCTACCCTTTCACCGTACCTCCTGAATGATCTCGACGAACCGCAAAGATCAAACATATACAGCAATGTTCAGGAATGTTCCAGCTGGCGTTGAGTGCCTATTTTGGTAATAGAGAACACGCTGACTTTGTTTCGTTTCGACCAGAAAAGGAATATCCAATGCAATTGCAAGGATTGCTACTATGGCATCAAGCTGAAACAACGTATCAAAGCCGGAATGTACTAGTACACGAGAGAAAGAGTGCGCATCGTCATAGACCTCTGAACGACTGATTCGCATACATCGCATCTCCAACAACATTCGAAAGTTCTCTGTACAACTACAAGTATGAGCGGAGAAAAAAGATAGGCATTGCACGATCCAAAGGTGCCTGTCTTCAGACACTCAGTTGGCGGAGTTCAGTTTTGGCCGCTGCTAATCTGTCGATCTTTCTCGTCAATTCCTGTCTCCGCCCTGCAGTCGAAGCAGGTTCCTGGAACATAACGGCGCAGCGTTCCTGTGCGCCTGGACCCGTAACCTCCAGACCGTCCCACAACGCTTGATCAAGGCCGCGCACGGCTCCACGAACAGATTCGTGGTCGATCGACATACAAACCGCATCCACGAAGCGTTTGTATGATACTGAAAGACACCGCGCCAGCTCCCATCAGCAATCCATCCTGACAAAGTGGATCTCGTACCTTGGAAATAGGCACGAACACTGGCCATGATATCCAAACCCGTCTGCATCGGATCGGAAGGCAGTAGTTTCGGTAACGCATCTACACGGGTGTTGATCCCAAGTTGCGCGAGTCCCGCCATGACCCTGTTAATTTCCGGATTGCCACTCGACCAAAGCTTCGCTGGCAGATCATCATTATGCCTGCAAGATCTGTAATACCCCGCAAATTTATCCCGATAGTGAAGGATAGTAGTCAATATTTTGCGTCTGCGGATCATATTCGAGCTTCACGAGCCAGTCGATCTTCTCCTTGGTACGTGCCGCTACTTTGTCGAGATGGCTCTTGAATTACCATCCTTGTCATAGAGTCGTAAATACCCGTGGATTGTGAAGGAATTGAAACCTGCCGACATACAAAACGGACTGATGCAATCCCACCCCGACCAATACGCTTGAAATGCTTGTCAACCTGTGTTTTCCACGTCTTTCTTCAGCACATCATAGACTGTGTCGAACAAGATCATAGACTGGCGTCTTCCACTGCTGGACATACTTCTGTAATATAATTCTGCTGGACAACGAAATGGAGTGTGGTCCGGCAGCTCCCGCGTACGGGAGCTTCAAATCGTCAGGCCAGCCTGATCAAGATCAAAAAAACGAAGAAAACTGACATCTCTGCTCGTTCCATCACTTCTTCGATGTATATATTGTTGGCAGTGACCCCGACAACTGGAAGAAGACTGCTTCCTGTGGCGGGCTTCTCCTCGTTGTCGAGGAATGAAGTCGGAGGGAGTTTATGCTGATGCGCTTCCTGCCGCACCCAGGGTATAAACGCCGGAGCTGTTGCCCGTATTTCACGCTTAAACCTAGCAGTATGGACCCTTATCTTCTGCAATAAGCCATCTGCTTCGGGGGTACCCTGAATCCGATCGGAGAGTTCCTTGAGGAATTCACTAAGAATGCGAAGTGCTTCGCTGACGGGATCCGAGGGCGGTTCGGGGGGAAGCTCTGCGAGGTCTTTTTCAGCGTGCTGTAAAACTTTGTACAGCTCATCTTGTATCTCGGGCAATCTGTGCGTATGAACGAGTGATGAGCATCCACCCAGCATAGGCGGCATAGAGACGTAGACATGACATACCTCTTGGCTATGAGTTCTGCGAGGATATTACTCAATCGGTCAGTGAGCTTCGCCGTGCGCAGGAATGACTGAAAATGATCTTCAAGATTACACCACGGCGGTGTAGTAGCAAAGAAAGAATCTTCTGCTGCACGTGCCTCAGGCCAGGTTATACCTTGGGCAATGTCATTCGAACTGGGCTGCTTTACGCAGTACCAATTATTTGCCAGTGGCTCCACTTCGTTCCTGATGAGTCTAGCCCACGACTCTTCTTCACCATAAGGAATGCGATCGGGCTTCGTAAGTACACCTGCATGGCAGCTACGTCAGGCGCAAAGACGACAACGGTCTCCGTAACTTACCGACGGTACGTTTCCCCTCAGGATCATATTGTTTTGCGAGGTGGTGTGCACCCTGATTTTCGAAGTCGGCTACGAATAGCGTCAGTGGATGCACATATACGATGGAACACGAAACACACTTTCACAAGCGACCGTCAGCAATATGAGACAACTTGGACGCTCGATGTATGAAATGACGAGATTCTTTATCAATTCAATATCATGCACGCGTCCAGATTGACCAACGCTCGCGATGAGCCCAGGAAGATCTACAAATGACAGGTCCGCGAGGTCGCGACCGCTGATGTCTAACGAAACATAGTTGCGCGAGAACGATGTTTCGTTCTCATCCACGGTGGCGCCACGCAAGAAGGCTTCGGGACTGGTTCTCGGGTTCAAGATCGCGCGCTGGGCGCGCCTGATCCTTTCTTCGACTTCCGCTTTACTTGTCAACGCCTCTCCAAATGGGACGACGCGAGGTTTGATGGGGGAACCACGTTCGTCCGTGGTTAAGTGAAGTCTGACGACGCAAGTCCACTGAGAGTCTGTATGTGTTAACCTACATTCCGTTGGGCATCTGCAAATCACTAGTCATCACAGCGCCGACAATTTAAAGCGAACGATGAAATATCTGCCTTGTACATGTGCCAGCCGACCTCGGCAGCGACAGCCCTGATATAGATTCGATGAGTGACGATTTCCCTGCACTTTGGTTCCCGATAACAGCGATCATAGGCAAATCGATGTCCTTTTGGACACTAGTAAAGTGCGTGCTACGTCAGCCGACATCAGAAGGTTCGTATGGACCATGATTACCCGGTGTTACGCAGTCGATTTAAGAGGTCAAGTAGAGTTCGACGGCCCTTGGGCATTCGTGGGATCGCATAATCCGACATTCGCGTTCATGTCTGGGAAAGAGTCTAAGAAGGATTCAGTATCAGACGAGGAAGAAGACATGGGGAGGGCAACGTACTGGGTAAAATCGACTGTTCATAAACCCTAGGATGCGGAAGGGGAGCTCCGAGAAGGGATCCCTTGGACGGAATCGCTTCCTGGATATGAATTATACCTTCGGAAGATAGGGAAGATAAGCAAGATATGTCCCATTCATTTGCAACCAGCGACAGTATGAAATAGTGGAGGGCTCTCTCAGCAGACCCTTACTAAACGGGATCAAACGCGAGTCACCGATTTCCAAAGCCATTCCATCGAACTATATCCGGGAAGTCGACGAGCCAGGATCAGGACGGGATATAGCGAGGGAATAGCGAGGTCTTCCTTCAGCAAAGGTCTGGCAGGCCACCATCGGAACTCCTGATGAGAGACGGAACGACAGACCACCTCAAGTTGGGCGTGCAAGACAAGCATTCGGTTTCGTACACCACTGGATACATTACTATAGTGCTAGTTGTGGCTTCTTGTTGCTATTAAACGTCAATTACGAGCCCTTGGATGACAAAGGAGAGGCGCACCGTCGTGAAACGAAGAATCTGACTCTCGGCTTCTGAATTCATGGTCTCAAAGTTGAGTTGAAGTACTGTAAATACTGAGGATTTCAACATTTCAAAAAATTAGTAGTGTTTTACGCACATGCCCGGCTTTCGTTTGGTGTTGTTTGCCCGGGGGTGTGTGAGCGTTCATTTGCACATGTGGGTCTTTATACAACGGGTGAGTTGCTGGATCGGTGGTGTTTGGTTGAGTAGCTGTAATCGCGGGCCGTGTTTTAGGGCGCTTCCTTCAGTGGATGTGATCATGGGCATTGTTCTGCATTAGCCTACCCACTGCCTCCTTTCTCATCAATGATCATTGATTGATCGTTTTGAGGGGCATGCTCAAGTGTGGAAGGGGTTAGTTGAGACAGCCGTTCACCACAGGCATGGGCCTAATTGTCACTCAGATGATACCTTGTTGACTATGGGAGCACTAGGTCAAATAACATATATGCACCTGAGTAGATTTTACAGAGTTGTGTCTTTGAAGCAGAAGCCAAGATTTATCTGTGGCTTTTATGCATGCTTTTACTTTAGATAATTTCCAATAGTGTGCCACTGATGAGACAAGGCTTTTTCTTTACCTAGTGTACTGATTGTATGTATGTAATATCCCAGCTGAAATTTAGTTGGTGCCTGCTCAGTTAGATTCAATGTCATTTTCCTTTGTTATCCCTTTGTATGTCTTGCAAAGCAGTACCTGCACAGGCATCAGTTAAATTTCAGCCAGGATATTATGTACATACAATCAGTTCACTAGGTCAAAAAAAAGCATTGTTTCATCAGTGGCACACTATTGGAAATTATCTAAAGTAAAAGCATGCATAAAAGCCACAGATAAATCATGGCATGTGCTTCAAAGACACAACTCTGTAAAATCTACTCAGGTGCATATACTTTATTTGACCTAGTAGTTCCATAGTCAACAAAGTATCATCTGGCTGTTAATTAGGCCCATGCCTGTGGTGGTTCGTTATCTGTCTGTCTTCTGGTCACTGTTCTGACGGTATATATGTCGTTGTCAGTGGTCATCTGTACTTAGTCAATGCTTTTTTGGGTCAATCCACTGCCACAGCGAAGTGCAGCGAGCCTTGTAGACTTTAAGTGCTGACTGGGTTACCAAATATGGAATGCCTCATATTGGAAGGCAGTGACTTGCTGTCCCATCTATAAACTACCCAACTTCTTTCTCCCTTATGATTGCTTCACACTCATGGCTTATGTGCAAACTTACAGTAGCTCCAGATCTAGTGATCTCAGGTATTGATTGGTGGAGATGAACCTGCTTCATTGCATAGCTACAGTGCCAACTCCACACCAGAGGATGTCCAGTTTTCCATGTTCAAATCAGTAAAAGGTAGTGCAACTTTGAGCTACTTGTAATACTACCAGTCTTATTATATACTACTGGTAGTTCTCATATATGGTATAGTACCATTCTTTATCTTTGAAGTTGTTTAGGTAGAAACTACATATCATAGATTTCCTGACATGTCTGAGAAGTCACATCACAGTGAACAGGAAATCTATGATAGTTTCTACCTAAACAACTTCAAAGATAACTAAGGATGGTACTATACCATGTATGAGAACTACCAGTAGTATGTAATATGTCTGGCACTCCTCTGTGGCATTCTGTAGCCTCTGTAGTAGTAGAGCACTCTGTACAGAAAGGTAGTGAGAACTACAGAGCTTACAGAGTTCTACAGAGAGGGTTGTTTTGCTGATAACTGATTGCTGCCCCATACTTGGGTACCAAATCCACTGCATGAATGACATCAAGCTGCCCCAACATGAGACCTACTGCCATCTGGGTTGTCAGTAAACATATGTTCAACAGTGTACATTGCAATATCAGGCTGGTCCACTGGCATTGCAGTAAAAGTAAAATATTGGACACAGAGCAATGGCACAGAACATCTGGCAGGGAGAGGCAACCCTCTTGCTGAGAATGTGAATATAGCCCAAACTTGAGCAATGATGGCTGCCAAAAAATAGGATGAGTACCATTGCTGCAAGTTGGGAAAAATACTCACTGGGCATCCTGGATGGGGGCATATAGTGGACTAACACAGCATCACACTTGCCATAAGGGTGTTCCATTGAGGGTGGGAGAGCTTGTACCTGTTGGCTGGGTATGATGTTACTTGGATGAAGGTGAGACTGCAGTTGCAATTGAAACTTCATCCACCCCTTAAGTAGATGCCAATGTAGGTGGTGGTGGTCACTGGGAATGCCATTGATATAATTCTGGAGGAGAGTCAGGAAGTCAGGAAGATTATATATTGTGGCCATATAATTTGATGATCTATCTGCAAAATCAGGCATCACAGTGACACAGTGGAATGCAGAGGTAGCATCCTCAGATATGATTTCCTTCAAAAAATGGTTGTGAAAAGTCCTTGGGCCATGGAAATGGTTCACTTCCTTGGGGGCAACATGCTGAACCCAGTCTATTGTTGGGTCAATGTAACAAGGATCATTGGAAGCAGAGAAAAGCATGTTTGTGAGGCTTGCATCTCTCTCCAGTAGGAGGGAGTAAAGATCAATTTGACAAATAGACTCTTCATGGTCAAGAAGTAGGACAATTTGTTCCATAAAACCATTCCTCTGGTGATTGGTATGTGTAAATGGATTTTTGCAGTGAGTGATTAAAAGCTGTTTGCTAATGTCTGTGGAGTATTGGATGAGTGAACCAACATTACAGATACTGCAGCTGAAGGAATGTAAAAGCTTGAGTTTTGGGATCTGGAAATGGGCAATCTCCTTGGACTTCCCTGCTACACTCCTGCCCTTAGAATAACATCCTTGTGCATGTAGAACTCTTGCAACAATTCTTCCATGGCATGCATTGATGAGGAGGTGAAAGTTGGTGCCTGTGCTCAATAGAGAAAGTCAATGATAGCATGGATAGTCCAGAGAAAATCTGGTTCTGTGAGACCAGCTATAGTTGCAACAATAATACATTGGAGGTCATGATGTTCATGCCTGGTCATTTGGTTGACTTGTGATACCCTGTTAAAATGGCAAATGCTGACTCACTTGTGCTGGGTACAATAATGAGCATTGATTTCATCATGTCCCAATAGTTCCTTGCACCATTTGAATGGGTGGTCAAAAAACATTTTGTGCCCATAGTGTAAGAGTTCCCCTATGAGAAAAATAGATGGGTTGGAGAACCACCAGTCCACCAAAATGGAAGCTGAACACCACTAAGGTTTCATTTTTTAGTCTCAGCTGTGAGCACTTGAAGTCTCCAGGGGTCTATCTCTTGACACAGTGCATGCAACTTGCACAGTGTGGCATCACTGTCACATGGTGCATATGCAATTGCATCACCAAACTGGGTCTTTTTGGCCATAGATACAGGGGACACAGACTTCATAACACAGGAAATCATAAGCTGCTCAGGAAGATCAGCAGTGTAGGCAGTGAGAGGGGTGAAACAGTATCAAGTGGCATTGTTTGGGTCACTCATGAATCATTAATTTGCCCATATCTCACCCAAAAAAGGAGATATTGCTAAGGTAAGCATATTCCCATGGTCCTATGAGCATAGGCTACAACTTTCATTATGACATTGTGGCTGTACAATTACTCCAGATAGTAGATTTTTCAACTTCCAAGTCTGCACCAATGTGCTGTGGCAAATTCAGACTCTGATTGAAATTTGTGGGGGTGTGCCACAGCTGGCTTTGAAAGTTGCTGAGGTAAGCAAACAGAAGTATATAAACCTGCTCACTCCAGCACCACAACTCTTTCCATTACCACCACCATCTCCTCTTGTTGTTGTCATTGCTGTCCCTCCCTCTGATGATCCACCAGAGGGGGGGGTGGCAGAGGCAGGGGGGTGGGTTCTCTGTGAGGCTGTGCCCACTTAACATAGATATGTAGTCCCTGTACCATTGTAATTAAAGTAATTTTATAATAATATAATAATATAATTCAATTATTAGCTGACTACATGTTAAGTTGAGGGTGGGAATCTGTATACTGAAACAGTCTGGGGGTAAGTCTGTACAGGTCTGTACAGAGGGGGACCTGTCTATGGGTCTGTGGTCTGTACAGATCTGCACAGAGGGGGTCTATTTTGCTGATGTGGTGCCTTGTCAGATGACAGAAAGGGTGATCAGCCTACCTGGATATGGTATGCTTCATCACCAGACATCCATTCTCCATATTCTCATTCACTCCCTTCAAAAACCTGATAAGGATCATCCTCCTCCATATGCTGGGCAAATACTGGGTTTCCAAAGATCTCCCATGTGACCACTAATGCATCATGCCAGAAAAGATAGACTGGGTCTTTTGTAACATAGCCAGTGGTTTTGATCTTCATGCAATGCCATGCTGGGCCCTTTGGTATTGCATCCAGGTGCAACAGTAGCTCTTGTGCTGTGTGAAAACTCATTCATGATTTGGAAGTAACCTGCAAACACTGTTGGATGACATGCAGAGTTAATATGAATGACTTACCCAGCAGAGCTTCAGGAAACTATTGATTTGTGCATGTGTAAAATGAGTATACAGAAACTTTCCCAATTCCCACTCATCCCTGTCAACAAATAGAAAGTATGGATTTTGCTCTCTCTCTGGCTGGTGACTGCTTTGTCTCATTCATTCCAGTGTGTTTGAGTCAGATAGGTTGTACACATAACCTGATGTAGGGTGAAATTGACCAGTGTGTGGCTGATCCACAGATCTATCTGGCTGGGTGAATGCAGATGGGGTGGGTATGAATTAATGACTGCATCTAGGATCATCATGCAAGTGCTCACAAACTGCAATGATCAAGGGGAACACCCATTGGCATACTGGACATGGGACTGGGTGGCTGGGAGCAAAGTCTCAAGTGTCATCAAATACAGCAATTCAAAAAACCCTTTCAATGTTTTGCTGTTTTGTATTGATGGTGATGCCAAAAATCAGGGAAATTCTGAAAAATATTGAAAGTATTCATAGAGATGGCCCTAGGTCTTGGCTTCAAAAGGATACCTTATTCAAGTTGTCTGTCTTTGTATTGGTTGAGATATTGCATGTTTAATCAGGACAACTCATTGAAAGGGTTTTTTTGCTGATGAAATGGCAGCATATTCATGGCAATTGGACAGCATATTTTATGGTTTGAAGCATGAATTTTTGGTGGTCATGCATGCTAGTGATTACATAATATATCACATAATCAATTTGATGGTTTGTCAGCATGTAAACAAGGCCAACCATTGAACTGGAGTCATTGATCCTCTATCCTGTACCATCACTCAAGCAGGACTATTCTCTCAGGGAAATGTCAGCAAATTATGCTGTTAATGGCATTACCATGAGTAGAATGATATATGCCCAGTACCATTGGTCTCTTGAAATAGTTGCTAAAATTCATCTCTGTACCATTTCTGCTACCAATGCCTGAGGGGTCCTGACAGTAATCAGTATTGGGAATGGTGAAAATGTCATGGAAGTCATTCTGGCACTTCAGGACATGAAGAATGAACTACATAATTCCCTCCAAACTGGTGCATTTCTACACAAGAGAAGGTGGCACTAAGGTTGGGGTGAGGCAATGCCCTCCTCTACACACCAGGAGCAAGGAGGGTCAGCCAGACTATGCCCAGCTGTGATGAACTATGGATGACCAGGAAAGGATTATTTGGTCATAGGTGACCAGTGGATGGCACAGGTATGCTGTTTGGCCATTTGGCCCTGTGCTCAGTATATTGCTTTATATGAGTGTCACTCATGTTTTCAGTGCTCATTTTGACTTTGTTGGACACCTCCTGCATCCAGTAGGTGCCAGCAACATTCCAGGGCAGTTTCAAGTGTTTTGAGATTTGCCAAGATGGTGAAATGGTAACACAACCTTGAGTGTGCTCACCAGGGTATGAGTACCCTCTCATTTTGACAATTTTGGCATTGCCAACCTTGTTATAGCAAATGCTTATCATGTGGGACCATCCAGCAATGTTTCTGAGTGGTTTGGATGGTGTCAAGAGCAGCTGTAGTAGCTACACAGGGCCTGCTTGGGCACAGTAGGCATTTTGCCTTGTATGAATATTGCTGATGATTTCAGCTATCAATTTGTGTCTTCCACATTGGTCAGGGACCCTGTGTGGTCAGGGACTGAACATGATGTTGGCCAGAGGTGGCTCAGGCAGGCCATCCTGCCATTTTGCTTTGTGTTCAGTGTGCTGACCCTTGCTGTCAGCCATTGGTCCCATGTCTTGCTTTGTATTGCAATCAGGTGGCCATGCATTCCAGTATGGTGAGCCAGATGATGTCATTAGCATGTAACTTTGTGTGGACCATGGCCATTTTCCCTGTTGCAATGTGTCATGCCCCCACATGCAGGATAACTGGAGTTCTGTGGTTGTGGCACTATGTGTTTGCACTGGCAGTTTGTCCTGTGGTATAGGACATTTGATTTGTGCATCAGGCAGTGGACCAGGTATGTCAAGAATTGTCTCTCTGCTTGTTGGGAGACTCTGATCCTGTTTGAGACACATTTTCAGTGCAAATTCAATAGAGCATGCACAGGCCTGGCTGGTAGAGTTGTCTGCAGGCTCTGGAGCCTCAGCACTCCACTCAGGCAAGTTTCAGTGCTCTGCAATCTCATTGCCTCCATGCTGACACCACTTGTCAGACACTTCAAGTGTCTTTGTGCATTTGTCTGGCCATTTTGCATCTCCAGCCTCATCCACTGGTGAGAAAACCTCTCTCCACTGCACATCTACAATGTCCATCTCAGGTTTTAGGTACCCAGTCAGAATCTCAGTGCAGTCATTTGGGTCATCTACTTGATTTTCTCAACTACCAGTTAAGTAATCTACAATTTAAAGTGATAGTGTTACTCTTAAAAGCTGGTGCTTTATGTACTTTCTTTCAATTTTTGTGCCAGTGTCTCAAGGGGAACTTGGAGGGAACTCAGAAAACTGCAGCTTGGTGAGTAGCATAGACTTGCAAAAAAAATGAAATGTACAGCCAGAAATGAATGAGGTATGGGGCATGAACAAACCCACATGTCTGGGTTGGCACAAAAACAGAAAAAAAACTGGGGAATGGGTGGTGCACATGGTGCATCTTCAGTCTTGTCTGAAAGGAGCTTCCAGTAGTGTGGGGTCACAATAAACTGGAAGATTCAGCAGAGAATTGGAGGAGATACATGGCAGGTGGGAAGGGGGAAACAGGACAAGTGTGCTGAGAAAGAGACAGTCACTGGATAGTGAGATATGACTCCCAAATGTGGATAAACAAATGATCCAGCTTTTGTTTTGTCTTGAATCCTGTTTCTATTTGTCTATAGTCACAGTCTGATTAACTTGTACTTGTGGTAAGTGAATGTATGTCACTTACAAAAACTACCACACTAAGTGTATATAAAAAAAGATTGGCAAGAAAAACAAAGCAGAAATAAAATAAAAACCAAAATCCCATGTGCAGGAAATTGGTTTCCTACAGTGTATTGCTATATGTGTTTGGTCCCTTGTCTTTGGGCCTTTGGATGTTAGCACTAAGGTGTTTGAGGTCATGAGTTAAGTCATTTGCCTAAAGTAGTAAGACTCTGAATGTTTGTAACATGGGTGTCTGGCTTTCCATGGTAGGTTTGTCATTGCACACAAGACTTGCTTGGTAAGCTGTGCATTGTTGACACATGTCACTGTCACAATGTGACAGCCCTGCCACAGGTGCATGCTTGACATCCTTGCCTCCCTTGCTGCTCTCCTCAATGCTCACCACATGCTCATAGCATTCCCTTCACACTTTCCTTTGGGAGTGTTGACTTTTGGTAAGTGTTTATGAAGTATGTTGGGTTGTCATCTCTGACCAGTTGCCACATAGCTTGAGATAGCCTTCTAATGTCTGCAGCTGGAATTAGGTTTGGGTAGGGTGCATCAGAAAACCACCTTTTTTGGAAGTGTGACAGCCACTAGTGTCACACAGTGGTATGGGCCACATTTGCACATGTAATACTGCTTTAAAATACAACTTATATAGCTGCATTAATGTCATAAACCAACTGTTAGGCACTAAGAGATCCTAATAAAAATATTTTTGTACTCTCAAATGCAGTATTTTCAATGTTTTTGGTCACTGTACAGCCAAGGACCTTGCTGTAGCACTGTGGCACCTGTGGGTGGCTGTGGGTGGCTGTACAGCAAGCTACAGGAACTTTGTGGTTTGCTGATGTGGCAGCAGGCCACTTGAAGGGATGATGTGCCTCACAGGCTATCTGTGGACCTCCTGGGTTATTTCTGGGTGAGTCACATCCATTTTTTGCATTCAAACTGACATGTTTGACTTGCCAGCCCTGTCCTTTCACCCCACTAACATTTTGGTTGATTGCAGCTTATCAGTGTTGATCAGTTCAATGCCTAGGCTCCCCCCATCTTCCATTTGCCCCATCCAGACCTCCATGTCAAGTTTTGGCTTGATCTGTCAAGTTTACAAGCTCATCTGAGCCATGCTGCTCCTCCTGCAAGGTAAGTGGCCTTTCTGGGGCAGTGCACTGGCACTTTGATTTCATTGCATAGATCCTCAGGCCATGGGTTCAAAGATGACCTGTTCAGCTGTCTCCCCAGCCACTCTCCTCAAAGACAATGTCCCTCTATTCAATGGCTCAACTGCTTTCTCAATGCAAGCACAAATAGGCTTTGTGGTTCTCAACAAATCTGAGGTGAGTACATGTTATCAATTTGACATCAAGTTTTTGATGCTTTTCTTCTGGAATGTGCACATGTGAAGTGCAGCAAAACTGGAAGATGGGAAATTGATGGTTTATTGCTGGTGTAGGGTAACATTTTCTTGGAGCATGCATGTTGGTATTGCAATGATGGTATGCATTGTGGATCTTTCTCTTTTCTTTGGCATACTTGCTTTTTGTTGTGGACTGGTGTACTTGGCCAGCCAAAGTTCTTCTATCTAATTGAATGCCATTCAGTGACTACTTTCAGACTGTAATCTGGGAACCCTGGGGCTCAATCACAATGGTTATCTAACATGTCATTGGACCCATTTGTGATGGGCATGGTTATCTGACATGCTGTTGGGCACACTGCCCACTCCAGGGTCCAAACTACTTCTCCTCTAATTGCTGGTTTCAGAGCTTTGGATGATAGCACAGAATTTGGCATAGTAGGGAGGGCCACTGTCAGACCCCATGAGGTGGTTATTCATTATCATGATTCAGGTATTTATAGATGGTGTCTAGAGCCTTCCCATAACATGGGGCAGCCATGAAGGGGTTGTGATCAGTAAGCAAATGGGCAATTTAACAACCATATATCCTTCTGAGCTTGAAACCATGCCAAAAGCAGAAAAAATTTGCACCCTGGTAGCCCAATAGGCTATTCCACCCTGAACTCCTGGAAAGTAAAGAAGGATTTTACTTCCCTCAACCTTGATACCAGCTTTTCTTGCATAGAAATGCACCAGTTGGGAGGGGATTAGTTCATTCTTCATGTCCTGAATGCCAGAATGACTTCCATGACATTTTCACCATTCCCAATACTGATTACTGTCAGGACCCCTCAGGCATTGGTAGCAGAAATGGTACAGAGATGAATTTTAGCAACTATTTCAAGAGACCAATGGTACTGGGCATATATCATTCTACTCATGGTAATGCCATTAACAGCATAATTTGCTGACATTTCCCTGAGAGAATAGTCCTGCTTGAGTGATGGTACAGGATAGAGGATCAATGACTCCAGTTCAATGGTTGGCCTTGTTTACATGCTGACAAACCATCAAATTGATTATGTGATATATTATGTAATCACTAGCATGCATGACCACCAAAAATTCATGCTTCAAACCATAAAATATGCTGTCCAATTGCCATGAATATGCTGCCATTTCATCAGCAAAAAAAACCCTTTCAATGAGTTGTCCTGATTAAACATGCAATATCTCAACCAATACAAAGACAGACAACTTGAATAAGGTATCCTTTTGAAGCCAGGACCTAGGGCTATCTCTATGAATACTTTCAATATTTTTCAGAATTTCCCTGATTTTTGGCATCACCATCAATACAAAACAGCAAAACATTGAAAGGGTTTTTTGAGTCACTGTAGTCCATAAGAGACTCCTGAAGAAGTAAGATGAGTAACTATATAGAGTAATCAATATGGATGCTGATGATAACAGGAACAAGGATATGCTTGGTCATTTGCTTTTGCCACAATAAAAGCTGCCAGGTACTGGCAGAACATCTCCCAGGGAAAGAACTGGAATCAGTAGACATCATGTTGGATTGTGAAATGAGAACAGGGGGACCTCAAGGTCTCCCCAGCTGTGAAACAAGCCTTAGTTTCCATCCTGCTTTACCCTTTCTCTAGGGCCTCAAAAACCAGAGTAACATAGAATGGTTTCCACTTTTGCTGCTCAGCTTCTTCAATATATTATCCATGATGTTCCAGGGCCATGTGCACTAAATGGACAGCATAGTGGTCTGTTATTTTAAATGAACTCCTGGAAGAGAGTCAGCACCCTTATAAGGCCCTAGAATGTTTGAATGATTTTGACTCTGAAGTATCAAAAAATGGATCAGTTGGGGATGATGCTACCTCTGTTTCCTGTACAAGAACAACATGGTGGCAGGAGTGTCAATGACATCAACATCCAAGGGAAGTGGCAGTACATTAGATGACTCTGAATCAGATACATCAGTGAGGTTGAAGGTCCCCTGTTCCTCAGCCATGGGAAGTGCTATTGCTATGTGATGGTGGGTACCTGACTTCTTTTCCCTCTCTGGACTGGCTTGTGCCCATGGGTGGTAAATGCAGAGCTCTGCCTGGAAAAAAATGTACTTGGACTCACCATGAGGACAGGATATCTATAACTTGATGGAAGAGAACCAAAGATATAAATATGCACACCAATGAGACACAGCACATCAGCAAACCCCTGACTCACTGTACAGCACTGTACAGCTTCTGACAGCCCACTAAAGCACCCACAGTGCTACAGATAGTTCCCCTTTTGTACAGTACTACCACAGCCCTGTTACAGTCCCATACCAGTACTGTACACTACCATTGCACAATACTACACTTTCAAAATCTTGCCATTGTACAACCTGACACAGCCCTACACTCCATATCAAGCTAGACTACACTGTATAACCCATACAGACACTACACTGCATAGCAAGCAATCCTGCTACATCATAACCTGACAACTCACTTACTAGTAGTAGTCCAACACCTCAAGTCCTTACTTAGTAGACCAGTCACCACTAACTTGTGTGTATTGCAAATCAGTAGTCTTACCACACTGTACTAATCAGACATGTACTACTTACAACTACTAACCCACAACTCTGACACCTACTAACTCACTACTCACTGGGGACAAAAACCAATGTTTTGTAAATAAGACATTGAGAAAGCAGATACTATGTTTCAAAATACAAAGAGAACATGGTAAAATCATTCAATCTTTGTAACATAGTATCTGTTTCCTTCATGTTCTTTCAATGTTTGCAACTCAAAAATTAGATAATGCCTCCAGTGACTCCAACACTACTTACAGCCACTGCTCCAACACTAATCAGTACTACCAACCCACTACTCTGTAAACTGGACACCACCCTACTAACCACTGCTTACCTTTCAGCTAATGTACTAAGCACTAGCTAATAGTACCACCTAGCTTTGTTAGCAAACTCAACCATTACTAATTTGTGCTATTAACCACTATTCTACTGAACTACTACACTAGTTCCATAGTCAACTATGGCACAGACTTACTAGTGCACTAACAAAAAGGCCCCCCATAGTAGGAAAAGGCACATGTTTGGTCAGGTTTGGCACTTAGTGTGAGGGGCATAGGTATTTGTGTCCACAATGTTGCAATGTGGGCTTTTTTTGGACCAACAGATTTTGAGTGATTAGTGGCTGTGCCTCATTAGGCAACAACCTAAGAGCACTATGCTTTTTTGCTAATCACACCTTACCATACCTTTCCTAGTCACACTACACTTATTTTGTAGTCAAAAAAGCAGACTATGCTACACTTTTAGTCATCAAAAGTGTACACAACACTACACTAATCAAACACTAATAAACACTACATTTTACTAATCAAATCCTAATCAACTGGTGGACTGTACCACTGTGACACTGTGTGGCTGTGGCACTGTAGCACTGTAGTCACTGTAGGTCACTGCAGCACTGTGGCACTGTGGGTAACTGTGGGTCACTGTCACACAGTTTTTGTGGCTGTGGTCACTGAGTCCTGGGAGGCTGTCACACTGTCATGCTGTGGCCAAACTATGGCATGCTGTGGCACACTGACCACTGGGCCAAAAACAGTGGTTTGCAGATGCAGTGAACCACATGAGGACAGAGCATAGGGATCCACCAGGATGCTCCAATGGTCACCAGCTGCATTCTCCACTACATGGATGTATATTTTGCATGGTCAATGCGTCCATAATTTCACATGCTACTGTGTTCTGCATTTGACACTCTGTTGAGCTCAGGAGGTTGTATGGTTATTATATTCTCCATTTGGTTATTGATCACAACTCCATTCATGACCCTATGGGGCAGATCCTCTGGACAAAAGTTTGGCATTCCAATTGCAATCCACAGTTGATACTCTCATATTTCCTTTATATGTGCTGGTATGTTTTCAGATATGTCTATGCAATGTGGTAATTATGTCTGCTAGTTTGTAGTATGTATGGCAGTCAAAGGCCTTGTCCTGGTGGGCTTTGGTGATAGACTGGTGTGGCAAAGTGGAAGGAATGAGGCTACTATTCAGACACCATAGTTTTGATAAGAGCATATGTTCAGTACATACAGGGGTACTGCAGTCCTTGCTGCACACATTTGCCTGAAATCACCATCACTGCTGAGCAGTACAGTTGTTGGTCACATATTAATGAGCTGCTGTGGCCATCCATAATTTCATGCATCACTATATTCTGCTTTTCATACTGTTTTGAGCTCAGAAGATTGTATGGTTATTATATTCTCCATTTGTTTACTGATCACAACTCCATTCATCACCCTATGGGGCAGATCCTCTGGACAAAAGTCTGGGATTCCAATTGCAATCCACAGTTGATACTCTCATATTTCCTTTATACTGTGAAAGAATTTGTCTGTAAGTTCCTTGTGTATCTTTTTACTTTTGGGCCATTAGCTCACCCTCCATCAGTCATTCCCATGATCATGCAGAGTGATCCTGGCACAGGGAATTGAACCCAGGACCACCTGGAACTGCACCAGAAGCTCTACCACTGAGCTACAAGGTTGCTGGTTCACAACATCAGAACTAGTACCTGAATGCATGTTCCAACACTAAAAGTGTACTCTATGTGCACTCTAAGTGCTTATGCAACTAGCATGTAATAATTGCACCAAAAACAGTATCACACAGGGGTGATTCAATCTCCAACATTTTACTGCTCAGATCTCCTTTCCCTAAACCCATGGGCAGGCACCCTCATCTCCCTACCAAAACTGTCTATGGAGTTTTTAATATGCCACTCAATGCTGTCTGGGACACTGTCACTCCCCAGATCCATGACCTCTTAAAAGCTAGAGAAATTTGACATTCAGCTACCCAGGCAGCTCATGTCATCACCCATGACAAGGACAACAAGGATAGTCTTGGCCTGGTCATTATTTGGATTGCAACTCATCCCACTACCACCACCACCAAGAACATGCATGATGCTTCCCCAGACATGCTCACTCTTCTTGAGGTCAATGGAGTCAAATGGAGTCAATTTTGCTGTGGTAGAATGGCTTGAGGGAGCTGTAGAAAAGCTACTATCAGGACCACCCCTTCTAGGGGTCACTGCCACCACTGACCCCACCCACTATGTCCAATGCTTCCTGACATCTGGGCTTGGCATGCCTATCACTACCACAGAGAGAGAGGCCAAGGATGCTCAGGGGAGCATTGCATTGTTCTTTCATGAGAATAAGGACAAATGCAGCAACACTAGTGCCAAGGTCTTCAGCATTAGCAACTGCCACATGCTCCACAAGAAGACCACCAATGGGTACAAGTTCAAGGGTGCTGGTGCACCCTGCCAGCTTGTTTGAATTGCTGGATCCCATCAATTTCAATGTGGCCTCAATGAAATCATGGACTGCATCCATGGCCACATGGTCCACACTGAGCATTTGGCTAAGGAAATTATGGATTTGGAGGCAAGGCCAGCCAGTGAGGACCTGGATGAGGTGGTGGAGGACAAGTTGGTTGTGGAGGCTAAGCAGACTGATTTGGCTAAATTGAAGACAGATATCAGTGTACTCCAGAATTTCTACAATGATATCAATGGTCAGTGGGGCAATATTCCACACCAAAACATCATCCATGTCAACTGGCCTCCCAAGATCTCCATTGACATCAAGGAAAACATTATCAACTTAGGTGTGTTTTGCCTCATTTTCCCATAGGTACCCTTGTCTAATAATAAAACCTTCAGCAGTCAAGTTCACTCACAAGCAACTTACCAAGATGTTTTTCCCTCAAGGTGGTAGTAGGATGGTGTTCCAGTACCCATCCAATTGCTTGCTCAGGATCAATGGTTGTGCCACTTGCAAACTCCTGGGCAAACCTGACTGTTTGACAAAAATGGCAAGCCCTGTCTCCTTGTCATGATAGGGAGCTCAAGAAACAAGTCAATGATGCCACTAAGCTCACTATTCACCCCAACACTCTGAATCTTGGGGATTTTGGCATGCTAGGCTACATGAAACTTATTCAGAACATTATGAAGGTCTTGGATGAAACCTTGGATGTTGAGAGTGAGATTATGGAGCATTCTGGGTGGCACAACTGTTCAGCATGTATGGTGACTCAAAAAACCCTTTCAATGTTTTGCTGTTTTGTATTGATGGTGCAGCCAATAATCAGGGAAATTTCAAAAATATGTGTATAGGTAGCTTGAGTATTAACCTAGACTCAAGAATGGTAGTGAGAGAAGGTTAGTACTGAATGGGAAAGAGATTAGGGAGAAGAAGCAGTAGTATGGTACTATACTTACTTACAAGTCACTTTCCATACTCATGCAAACCTGTCCATCACACTGTGACAGGCCTGACAAGGCTTGAGCCTCAGGTGAACAAACAAGTTGGCATTGGTAAATGGACACATACACCTCAAAAATCATCCACCTTCAAATTTGGCAGGTCCAGCCTACCAAAGCTGTGTGGCTGAACAGGCTCTTAGTCACTAGCTTTGGTATTGGTATATCAGCTGGTATGTCATCCCAAGCTGGAAAGCCTTTTGTATTGGCAGATGGTTATAGGTTCATATACAAGACCACAACACCCTTCATGTGAAGCTGGTTGGGTTAAACCAGAGGTTGCATGGCAAACATGACAAAAAATATACTTCAAGCAACAGTTGTGACTTGCCATTTCCAGAGCTTTGAACAACAGTGCAGAACTTTGCATAGTACTTGATGCCATCAGGTCCAAGGTTGAAATCCTTATTGTTTGCCTCCAGGTACTCACAGAAGGCATCTACAGCCTTCCCCTGATATGGGCAATGAGTGTCCTATGCAACCCTCTCTCTATGTTGGCCTCCTGCCTTGCTGTAAGTTGTGACTGCCAGTGAGTGAACATACATATGAGAACAACCCTTTCAATGTTTTGCTGTTTTGTATTGATGGTGCAGCCAATAATCAGGGAAATTTCATAGTCTCAAAAGACTTGTGTAGATACATAGCTCTATGTCTTAGCTTCAAGATGCCACCTTATGAACATATATATATGTATTGATGTACCTGTTCACAGTTACAGGTTGTCAGTAAGTTGTCTACTGTAAAGAATATATGGACTTACCCTCAGTAGTGACTCAACTACTGAGGGAACAGTATGAAAATTGTATAGTAACTGCACTCTAAGTGCTTATGTAAGCAGATGAAACTCACATGAAATTAATGTATCACACAGGGGTGATTCAATCTTCAACAAACTGAAATAACTTTAGATCTACTGGTTCAAGTTCACTGCACTGTATATAGGATCAATCAGTAGGTCTCATTGAGAAGTTTCATCCCTCAAATTTTCCATGCAATAACAAGGGAGATAAACTACAAAGAATGCATTAGTGACACTGACTTGTAGAATGTGGGTGAGGAGAGTCTGAATGAAATCACAGCTCAGTCTCACTGCCCTGCACCTCATCAGCACCCACACATCATATGGCAAAGGATGACATCCAAAAGTAGACCAAGGCTCAGCTCTACACCACAAATGTTCAAATTACTCATAGCCACCTAGGAGAGGTTTGTGGTGATGTTTCCCACCTCAAACCATGGATAAATCATGCATTAAGTATGACAGGCATATGGGCAACAATGATATCTATATCCTTGCTATGTGTAAGTTGGTTTTTACCCTTCTTCCTGTATGGCTCATTGTTACAAAGTTGTTGATCCATCCACCTGCTTGAAGTGGATCAAACCTATGTATTGGGATGATGACCATGGGCCATCAAAACCATATTGAAGATAGTATGCCATTATGTCACACCTTGCCCCATATTATCAAACATTGCCAGATGAAAAGTTATTGCAGGAGGAAGAAAACATGGGGTCAATCTCCTATAGTAAAGCAGTCAAACAATTGCTCACTCAATTTACTTGCAAAGCACCTTAGCCTCAGACTGCTCAGCTCCAACCCACCACTTGGCAACAGAGTACACAGCCTATGGATCAATAATTCTATTCATATATTTCTAACCCAAGAGAACTTTCCACCGCAGGCCCATTAGCATATTGGGGTGAAAGTCACAACTTTTCACTTCTTGGATGACTCTGCATTGACACACATGAAATCACAATTTATCCTTAAAATTGCCATGGATTACCTACCAATTGCTGGTACCTGGACCATAAAATATTATATAATATACCAATGCTATTATTTCACATGATGTTTTGACAGTACTGACTTGCCTATCTATGCAGTGGTCAAATGTTAGGTGAATTGTTATATAATCATGATTTTTGCATGCTTATTGTAATAGTATGGTGAAGTCTTAGGCAGTTACATAGAACCCACCAATGGACTGGGACTTGAGGTATGAGGGACTACACATTGCATTATAGATTTATTACAAATACATTATGAATTCATTACAGATATACTCCTAGTTGGTGCCAGAAAGATGATGTGGCAATGTAGGGAAAATAATCTCCCTGGCATAGGATTCTATTTGTTTTCTTTTTATGTAGGTGTGGGTTTTTATTGTTACTATAGTTTTGTTTAGTATTTTTCCATGTTGTGGCTTACCTAAGCCATATGTGAATCAGTTCTTTGTAATTACACTACACTATGGCATTGAAATAACATCAATTTACCACAGATGAGAAAGACAGAAGACAAAGCCTGGCAGATTATTTATCTAGTCCCTGACATGCTATAGATGTTATCTCTCATGCTCAGCCAAATCTCAGAAAGCCATTTTCATTTGTTTCCACCCCATTACCTCTCTACTTGCATGGAAATCCCAGCACCAGAGCTCCTTGGGTTGAACTGCTCCTCTTCCCACCACCAGGAGACCACCTACTGTCTCCCATCCTTTGTTTTAGCTCTTGTCAGCACTCCTTCCACCCTGGTGAGTCCAATGCAATGTTGTGTTGGTCACAGAAGATTCCAAGAGGACTTCCCCATATGTGGCAGGCCATCATATACAGTGAAAGGCAATTCAATGTCCAGCAGGGGCATCATCATCAGCAAAGGCAAAGGTTTGGTACAGACCCACAGATGTAATCTTTCATTTGCCTATATCTCATCCAAAAATGGACATATTGATGACATAATCATACTGACATGATCATGACATTACACACTACAACTTTCATTATACATCATGACTGTACAGCCACCTTTTTTCTGACACACTGGGTCTCCAAATGAACTTTGTGAATATCTCACCCAAAAAAGGGGGTATTGTTAGGGTAAGCATATTCCCATGCTTGTGATCATAGGCTACAACTTTTGTTATGACATCATGGCTGTACAATTACTCCATATAGTAGATTTTTTGCAAGAGCTACATATGAGCTAGAGAGACTTGACTCTTGGCATCAAGTAGTGACAATATTTGGGGACTGGAAGAGGCAAGAGCATGTAGGGACTGGGGGAGGGAGAAACATACAAGTCAAGAAAGGGGTTGATAGTACACTGAGGTTGTGGATATCAAACAACAACAAGCTACAGTGACTGATGCAATTAATCCATGGGTCTCAAGGTCTAAACCATCAACAAGAACTATTAACTGCATGGTTTGAAAAATGGGAAGAGAATAAGACATACCTTAATGATGAGTGGAGTCCATGATGAATTCAAGGCCTAGATGTTAAGCTCATTAGTTATACATAAGTACAAGAGAACAGGGTAGAGGAGAGAAATGAACCAAGGCAGTAATTCACCAGTCAATGCATCCAGCATCACCAACAACCAACTGATAGATAGCTGGCATAGAGAGCTGAGACTAAGTTGAAGGAACAAATGAGACATGTAGGTTTGCTTATGGCCTAGACATCAGACTTGTCAGTTATCAGAGTAAAAGGATAAGGCAGATGACAGGTAGCCAAAAAATGGGTAAAATGCAGTCATGGAGGGGGATAGTGGAATGTGAGAAGGAGTGTGGAGATGAGAGAGTAGATTGCCAATGCTTTTGTTCACATCAGAAGGCCTGACAGCTGAAGTCAGCATGAGGATACTGGATCCTGAGTTGCTCAATGACCCACCAGGTGGGGGTGGCATATGTAAGTGATGGGAATGCTCCCACCTTTCATCAATCCAGTGTGGAGGGTACCAACCATAAGACCATACCATCAAAGATCAGTGAGCCTGAGTCACCCTTGGCAGAGAATGGGCCATACTGCTTATCATACATAGTGAGTTATATGGACTCAATGCCAAGTTCAGCACAAATGTAGGCCTCCAGGCCAGCATACTGCCTGACCATAAGGTTTGTGGTGTTCCCATTCTTCATGACAATGAGACAGGGCTTGCCATTTTTGTCAAACAGTCAGGTTTGCCCAGGAGTTTGCAAGTGGCACAACCATTGATCCTGAGCAAGCAATTGGATGGGTACTGGAACACCATCCTACTACCACCTTGAGGGAAAAACATCTTGGTAAGTTGCTTGTGAGTGAACTTGACTGCTGAAGGTTTTATTATTAGACAAGGGTACCTATGGGAAAATGAGGCAAAACACACCTAAGTTGATAATGTTTTCCTTGATGTCAATGGAGATCTTGGGAGGCCAGTTGACATGGATGATGTTTTGGTGTGGAATATTGCCCCACTGACCATTGATATCATTGTAGAAATTCTGGAGTACACTGATATCTGTCTTCAATTTAGCCAAATCAGTCTGCTTAGCCTCCACAACCAACTTGTCCTCCACCACCTCATCCAGGTCCTCACTGGCTGGCCTTGCCTCCAAATCCATAATTTCCTTAGCCAAATGCTCAGTGTGGACCATGTGGCCATGGATGCAGTCCATGATTTCATTGAGGCCACATTGAAATTGATGGGATCCAGCAATTCAAACAAGCTGGCAGGGTGCACCAGCACCCTTGAACTTGTACCCATTGGTGGTCTTCTTGTGGAGCATGTGGCAGTTGCTAATGCTGAAGACCTTGGCACTAGTGTTGCTGCATTTGTCCTTATTCTCATGAAAGAACAATGCAATGCTCCCCTGAGCATCCTTGGCCTCTCTCTCTGTGGTAGTGATAGGCATGCCAAGCCCAGATGTCAGGAAGCATTGGACATAGTGGGTGGGGTCAGTGGTGGCAGTGACCCCTAGAAGGGGTGGTCCTGATAGTAGCTTTTCTACAGCTCCCTCAAGCCATTCTACCACAGCAAAATTGACTCCATTTGACTCCATTGACCTCAAGAAGAGTGAGCATGTCTGGGGAAGCATCATGCATGTTCTTGGTGGTGGTGGTAGTGGGATGAGTTGCAATCCAAATAATGACCAGGCCAAGACTATCCTTGTTGTCCTTGTCATGGGTGATGACATGAGCTGCCTGGGTAGCTGAATGTCAAATTTCTCTAGCTTTTAAGAGGTCATGGATCTGGGGAGTGACAGTGTCCCAGACAGCATTGAGTGGCATATTAAAAACTCCATAGACAGTTTTGGTAGGGAGATGAGGGTGCCTGCCCATGGGTTTAGGGAAAGGAGATCTGAGCAGTAAAATGTTGGAGATTGAATCACCCCTGTGTGATACTGTTTTTGGTGCAATTATTACATGCTAGTTGCATAAGCACTTAGAGTGCACATAGAGTACACTTTTAGTGTTGGAACATGCATTCAGGTACTAGTTCTGATGTTGTGAACCAGCAACCTTGTAGCTCAGTGGTAGAGCTTCTGGTGCAGTTCCAGGTGGTCCTGGGTTCAATTCCCTGTGCCAGGATCACTCTGCATGATCATGGGAATGACTGATGGAGGGTGAGCTAATGGCCCAAAAGTAAAAGATACACAAGGAACTTACAGACAAATTCTTTCACAGTATAAAGGAAATATGAGAGTATCAACTGTGGATTGCAATTGGAATCCCAGACTTTTGTCCAGAGGATCTGCCCCATAGGGTGATGAATGGAGTTGTGATCAGTAAACAAATGGAGAATATAATAACCATACAATCTTCTGAGCTCAAAACAGTATGAAAAGCAGAATATAGTGATGCATGAAATTATGGATGGCCACAGCAGCTCATTAATATGTGACCAACAACTGTACTGCTCAGCAGTGATGGTGATTTCAGGCAAATGTGTGCAGCAAGGACTGCAGTACCCCTGTATGTACTGAACATATGCTCTTATCAAAACTATGGTGTCTGAATAGTAGCCTCATTCCTTCCACTTTGCCACACCAGTCTATCACCAAAGCCCACCAGGACAAGGCCTTTGACTGCCATACATACTACAAACTAGCAGACATAATTACCACATTGCATAGACATATCTGAAAACATGCCAGCACAAGACACCAGTCATGGACCATGGCAGGTGTCAGGGGAATTGGACCAAGGGGCCTGACATAAGTCATTCCTTCATCATGTTCATTCTTGTATGCCTTTTGCAGTTTCAACTGCCACTGTGCAAGGCAGTTATTGAGATCCACTTTCTTAGTATGACTTGGAGTACCCTGTAACCCAAAAAATGTTAGCTACATTCAACAAGTTCACAAAATACATACATGGGCACTGCCAGAGTCAGGTTGTCCTCAGAACTCCCTGACCCTTTGGACTTTGAGACCCAAGCCAGCTTATTGACATTTCACACATCCACAAAGACCTTCACCACAGGCAGGGTTTCTTCAGCTATTTTCTTCACCATGTCCCTGTAATTGGCAATATTGTCAACATCAATTGTATTGGACATCCATTGTCTTCCAGTGTAAGGTTTGATAAAAGAGAGTGTGAGGAGACTAGAGAAGTCTCCTGTTGGAAGGGAAGTCTCAGTTTGACCCAGGAGGCTAGAGTTGCTTGGGGAAGAGTCAAAGAGTGTAGTGAAAATAGTGAAAATGTGCTCTGAAATCCAAATAATAGCCAAGATACTGTCTAAGAAATGTCTGGGGATGGAGAAATATTCTCCTGAGGCTCTGTGTCTTTATTTCTGTCTTCTCATCCCTGGTAGAACATCTATTATTATTCTAAGTATGTACTCTGTGCTCAAAGTGCTTGCACAGGCTTACATAAGCCATGATGTGAGCACACTACTTGAAATACAAACAAAACAAGTAAAGTAAAATTAAAACAAAACAGTCAGTAGAAGCAATGAAATAAATAAAATGTCCTAGTAGGGAGGATATTCTCCCTACACAGGACAGTTAGTAGTGGAAATATGAAAGAGAATGTACATAGCCCCTTTGCTTTTGGTGGAATATGTATACTTTAGCAGGAAGTGCCTCTTCTTGGTCACTGTGTAGCCATTCAGGCCATGCTTGTGGAGTATCACCTGCAGAAATTTGGTGTAGTTTGTGTTGTCAAGAGCAAATAGAAGTTCTTTCATCTTTGTAGATTTTTCTTCCTCCAAAGTTTTCTTCCCCTTCAACAATACTTTTTTGACCTTCAAATAGACCATCAGTGAGACTGAAAAAGATTGTAGCAGAATATTGTCCTCCAGAGGTGGGGATGACATGGTGGCTCCAGAAGGCTGTAGTGCAATTACAAGTAATTCCTGATTCTATCTAGAGCTACTTCTGGGGTCCCTCTTGGCAATGCCCCACATGCAATTTTTGATTTTTGGCTTTTCCACAAACATTTGAAAACTGCTGTAATAGTCAAAAAAGTGAACTTTACTATGCTTTTGGTAATCAAAAGTGTACACAACACTTCACTAATCAAACACTAATACACACTACACTTAGTTAATAGTCAAAAATGCTAACTTTGCTACACTTTTGGTAATAGAAAATTTACACAACACTTCATTAATCAAACACTAACTGTCTGGGACACTGTCAGACTGTGGGTCAGTGTGGGCTGTATGGCTGCAGCACTGTCACATGTGGGTCACTGTGGGTTGTGCAGCCATGGTGCTGTCACACTGTGAGTAAGCTGTGACATTGCTGTGACCACTGTGGCCACTGCAGTCACTGTGTGGAAGTGACTGATTTACTGATGCATTGGCTGTACAGAATGGTACATATATTTAAGTTCCACTTTGTTCCAAATTACCCTGCCAAAGGATGCTACATACATCCCAACCTCCCCCATCCTGCCAGCCCAGATAGGGAAAAGAAGGCACAGTACCCACCATCACATACATAGAGATACTACTTCCCATAGCTGAGAAACAGGAGACCTTCAATCTCACTGATGTATCTGATTCTGAGTCATCTAATGTACCACCACTTCCCTTGCATTTTAATGTTATTGACACTCCCACAACCAGGTTAGTCCTGTACAGGAAACAGAGGCAGCATCACCCCCAGCTGCTCCACTTTTTAATGCTTTGAAGTCAAAATTGTCCAAACATTCTAGGGCCTTATAATGTTGCTAACTCTCTTCTATGAGTTCATTTATAATAACAAAGCACTATGGCAACCACTCTATGTCATTCTGGTTTCTGAGGCCCTACAGAAAGAGTACAACATAATGGAAACTAAGGCTTGTTTCATGGCTGGTGAGGACCTGAAACTCTCCTGTTCTCATTTCACAATCCAATGTGATGTCTATTGATTCAAGTTCTTTCTAATGACTGAAGATACTGGCCAGACCAGGGATTGAACCTGGGTCCTCCCACTAGTACTGGGGTGCCTTACCACTAGGCTACCTGACCATTCCTACCCTGTCTAGAGTGTGGATTCTCATCCCAACACTTTCCCTGTGGAGATGTTCTGCCAGTACCTGGCAGCTTTTGTTGTGGCAAATGACCTTGTTCCTGTAATCATCAGCACCCATATTGATTGCTCTATAGTTACTTGTTGTTGTGGAGTGCAGAGTGCCCAGAGGTTCAAGAGTTCATCTTACTTCTGCAGGAGTCTCATGTGGAATCATATATTCCTTGCATCATGTAGGTGCATGACAACATCACCAGCTCATGGCATGAATTGTTTGTCCAGCCTGGAAATATATAAGGGCTATGACCTTCCTTTTTTCACATTTTTGCAAGAAATTTACCCCTGTCATCAGCAAAATAGTGATTTAGATCAAGACTGCCCATCCTTCCCAGTCCCCCAGCACTGCAGCAATAGCATTAGGAGAAAGGGATAGTAGTCATATTAGCAAAAAAAAAGTATGTATAGTACCATTAGGAAATAAGTGTAGTGGTCATATTAGCAAACATAGTGTAGTTATGCACAACTGATAACCCAAGGGGTAAAATTGGAATAACTTTAGAACTAGAAAGGCATGGTCTACATCACTGGTGTCATCTGGTAGGCCTCACTGAGTAGGCCAGTGCCCCAAAACAGTAAAAGCCATGGTGGTGATATGAACTAGATGTATTTTTCCCTTGTTGAATACAAACTGTGTAGAAAAGGGCTGTAGGTAGCTTCAGTAGTAACTCAACTACTGAGGGAACAGTATGAAAATTGTATAGTAAGTGCACTCTAAGTGCTTATGTAAGCAGATGAAACTCACATGAAATTAATGTATCACAAAGGGGTGATTCAATCTCCAACAAACTGCACAATAATGCAGTTCATATATTAGGAGAGTCAGAAGCTCAGGGGCAGGCTGATTTTTTTTGGGAAATTGAAAACAGACCCTACCTGACAAATTTGCATCAAGTTTGTCAAAAGGTATTCAGCCAATGCCCATTGGTTCTGTGCCAGCAAGGGTCATGCTCCAGAACTTCTCATGATCAAGAAACTACCAGGTGGATGGTATATGGTGATCATGGAAGCCCTTGACATTGCTGAAGGCCCTTCACCAAGGGCCAAATCATATTGATGCTTCAAGGATCACCATTGTTGTGTTCCAGACCTTGGGATGCTAGAGGCAGCTGTTACCACCCTTACCCATGATTTACATAAGGAAGGCTATGTGCATGGTGACCTTCAGGATGTCAATCTCTTCATATGGGACAGTGGGCCAGGGAGAACAACATCAGCAAACCAACCCTCACCACATGTTCCCACCCCAGCTTTCCAGTGCTCCCAGAATTTTTGACAGATGATTCCAGACCTCCCAGACCATCCCAGACCATCCCAGACCCTCCAACACTCCAGATGCACAGCCACAGTGAGAATGAAAGTTGTAGCCTATGATCACAGGACCATGGGAAAATGATTACCTCAGCAGTATCTCCTTTTTGGGATGAGATATTTACAAAGTTCAGTTGGAGTCACAGTTTGTCAAAAACAAAAAGTGGCTGTACAGTGATGATGTCATAACAAAAGTTGTAGGGCTGGATCACAGGATCATGGGAATATGCTTATCTTATTGATATGACCAAAAATGGGTGACAAAAATGCAAAATACAGAAAAAATTGGACATCTCAAAAATTAAATTTCAAAGATGCCATAACAAAAGTTATAGTGCCTGACAAGAGGACCCCAGAGGTATGCTTATCTCATCCATACCTGCAAAAATGGTTGAGATACAGGCAAAATACAACTTTTAATGTAGTGTAGTGTACATTTTATTACCAAAAGTGTAGTGTTGTGGCGCATTTTTGATTACATAATGAGTGTAGTGTTAATCATTTTGATTAGCAAAAGTGTAGTAAAGTCTGCTTTTTTGACTACCAAATAAGTGTAGTGAAGATTAGTAATTGATTAGCCAAGTGTTGTGTAGACTTTTGATTAGCAAAAGTGTAGTAAAGTCCACTTTTTTGACTACCAAATAAGTGTAGTGTTGATTAGTAATTGACTAGCCAAGTGTTGTGTAGACTTTTGATTAGCAAAAGTGTAGTAAAGTCCACTTTTTGACTACCAAATAAGTGTAGTGTTGATTAGTAATTGACTAGCCAAGTGTTGTGTAGACTATTGATTAGCAAAAGTGTAGTAAAGTCCACTTTTTTGACTACCAAATAAGTGTAGTGTTGATTAGTAATTGATTAGCAAAGTGTTGTGTAGACTTTTGATTAGCAAAAGTGTAGTAAAGTCCACTTTTTTGACTACCAAATAAGTGTAGTGTTGATTAGTAATTGACTAGCAAAGTGTAGTAAAGTCTGCATTTTTGACTACCTAATAAGTGTAGTGTACATTGGTATTACCAAAAGTGTAGTGTTGTGGCACATTTTTGACTACCAATTAAGTGTAGTGTTTTGTAATGTTTGATTAGCAAAGTGTAGTGTGCATTTGTACTACCAAAAGTGTAGTGTTGTGCCCCTTTTTTGACTACCAAATATTTGTAGTGGGACTAGGCATTGTAGTGTAGTGCTGATTAGCAAAAAAGCATAGTCATGATTAACTTTGTTGTGTAGTTGGCACAGCCACTAATAGCTCAAAATTTTGCAGTCACAAAAATACTCAGGAAGTGCCACCAGGGGTGGTGACAACCTTGCTTGGATGAATTCAGCACCCCTCCATGTCTACAGAATTTCCAGCACAAAACAGAGCAAAAACCCTGCTTGGACAAGATCAGTACCTCATGATGTCTACATAATTTGCAGCACTGGTCACTACACAAAACAGATTGGTCACTTGATATATGTTACCTGGCATGGTCTTTGAGTATGTTGCTGAAGAATCCATCAGAGAGGTCCTGGCCACCTTTCCCTCTAGCAGAACATTATGCCATCACCTAACTACCATTGTTTGGCTGAAGTATCTGCCTTCTTGTCTTACATTGCATGCACACCTCTCAACTACCAGGGCTTGACACATCTGTCATACTTGTTGAACCTGTTTTGGAGATGCACCATATCTCTGTGCAGTCACACACCAGATCTGCTGGCAGAGGATGACCCTTAGATGCAGAAACAATGACCTGGTGGACAAGAATTACAGTAGGAGAGCAAGTACAATCTGTTTTTCTTTTCTCAGTTCACTCTATTTTTGGATGAAAACAAATTCCAGTTGTGGACATGGATTACCATTTCTTGAGAGTGCATGTGCATGATTTGTGGCAAGTATCATGCTCATCATCTGAGTAGTACTGTACCTTGCACTGTTGAAGTGAGAATAAGGCAAATATTTAAATCATTGTTTTGTGGGTGACAAAGCAGGTGCTTCTCTTAGGCTGCTCTAGCATGTGACTCCAGCAAGCTCCAAGGCAGAAAAGGAAATATTTTCAGTCATCTGATGGTTCCCACAGACTTATGGTGTGGAAGAAACCTTGCCAAGCAAGGTAACCCCAAAACACAATATAGTGGACACCAAAACACACACCTGTGGCACAAGCTGCCAAAGCCAACCAAACAAAGCCCATTTCCTACTATGGGGGTGGGTATGCTATTTGTCCTCTACTACCAACTACTTCATTAGGGAGAAAGTGTAGTAGTGGATAGTAGTATTAGCAAAAGAGTGTAGTAGTATTAGGAAAAAGTGTAGTGGTATTAGGAACAAGTGTAGTAGGTAGTAGTATTAGGAGAAAGGGTAGTAGATAGTAGTATTAGGAAAGCATAGTAGGTAGTGTTATTAGCAATAAAGTGTAGTACTTTGACTTGATTTCTGTGTGATGGAGTCATAGTATTGATAGTCCTATTAGCTTGAAAGTGTAGCAGGATTAGCAAAAAAGTGTAGTAGTGGTATTAGCAAACAATGGTAGTGGGATTAGCAAAAAAGTGTAGTGGTTGTATTAGCAAAAAACAGTAGTGGCATTAGCAAAAAAGCCTAGTGGTTGTATTAGCAAAAAATGGTAGTGGCATTAGTAAAAAGGTGTAGTGGTGGTATTAGCAAAAAATGGTAGTGGCATTAGCAAAAAAGTGTAGTAGTGATATTAGCAAAAAAATGGTAGTGGCATTAGTAAAAAAGTGTAGTAGTGATATTAGCAAAAAAGCATAGTAGTGGTATTAACAAAAAATGGTAGTGGGATTAGCAAGAAAGCATAGTAGTTGTATTAGCAAAAAACAGTAGTGGGATTAGCAAAAAACAGTAGTGGGATTAGCAAAAAAAGTGTAGCAAAAGGGTGGAACAGTCTGGCACAGCACTGCGATGATCTGGACAGAGATAGCCAGTTAGGTACCTTGTTGGGGGTAACTGGGGTTCTGGGATGGTTTTCCAGTATGGTCCAGTCTGTCCAGCCTGGACAGATGGAGGGTTGGTTTGCTGATGAATGCACTTCATGCTACTTGACTTTGATTGGGCTGGAAAGACTCTCAAATTCACTATACATAGGACCAATTAGTAGGTCTCATTGAGAAGTTTCATCCCTCAAATTTTCATGATTTTCCATGCAATAACAAGGGAGACAAACTACAAAGAATGCAGTAGTGACACTGACTTGTAGGATGTGGGTGGGGAGAGTCTGAATGGAATCACAGCTCAGTCTCACTGGCCTGCACCCCATCAGCACCCACACATCATATGGCAAAGAATGACATCCAAAAGTAGACCAAGGCTCAGCTCTACACCACAAATGTTCAAATTGTTCATAGCCTCCTGGGAGAGATTTGTGATGATGTTTCCCACCTCAAACCATGGATGGATCATGCATTAAGTATGACAGGTATATGGGCAATAATGATACCTATATCCTTACTATGTGTAAGTTGGTTTTTACCCTTCTTCCTGTATGGCTCATTTTTAGTTGTTGATCCATCCACCCACTTGGAGTGGATCAAACCTATTGGGATGATGACCATGGGCCATCAAAGCCATATTGAAGATAGTATGCCATTATATCACATTTGCCCCATATTATCAAACATTGCCAGATGAAAAGTTATTGTAGGAGGAAGAAAACATGGGGTCCATCTCCCATAGTAAAGCAGTCAAACAATTGCTCACTCAATTTACTTGCAAAGCACCTTAGCCTCAGACTGCTCAGCTCCAACCCACTGCTTGGTGACAGAGTACACCCACTATGGATCAGTAATTCTATTCATATATTTCTAACCCAAGAGAACTCTCCACAGCAGGCCCATTAGCATATTAGGGTGAAAGTCACAAGTCTTCACTTCTTGAATAACTCTGTATTGACATACACGAAGCATAGTCACAATTCATCCTTAAAATTGCCATGGATTACCTACCAATCCAAGCCTCAACCATCCCATGCAGGCATGTCTTTTCATCCAGCACTGATACACATAATCAGCAGTGCAGGCACATTGGCCCCACTCTAATGCCAGAGGCCCTCCAAACACCCAAATTTTATTTGAAGAAGAACTTTAACTTCACAGATGAATGGTCATTGGCTTACAACTTCCTTTCAGGATGAGCTTGAAGCTATTCCTTCTAATGCTAGTGTGGATCAGACAGGTGGTGACTTGGAATTGTAGTGTTGGCTTCCTATGTCAATTCTGTATGCTTGGTTTGTGTCACCTGTGATGACTGTTTTGAAAATTGCTACATGTTGCACAAGCATCATCCACATCATGTATGTCATCAGCAAATCAGACAAGAACTGTACAGAGGAAACTATCAGTGACTCAGACAAACAATCCATTTGGAACAAGAGTGAATCCTTCATTTTGCAGCAATGTGCTCAGGGGAATGGGTTGGCATGTCAGGGGCACACAGTTTCTTTCCATAGACATGTTGGGATGTGAGGTCAAACTCAGTAAGATCAAGGAGTCATTGTGGTTAAGGTTCAGCAGTTGTCTGAAATACATCAGGTTTTTATGGCCTGTCAGTGAGTACAACAAAGTATTTGCAGGGAGAGCCCGATGACCAGGTAAGCCAATTGCTGCTTCCCTCCTCTCACAGCCTGACCCAGAAAACAGGGTAGGGTGAGCAACTTCACTCACAGAGCTCTTAAAAATGTATCCCTTGCATTCTATGTACTATGGTAACACATCCAAATGTCTCTGCCAGTTCCCAGAATTCCAGGAATATCCCCCATACAGAGCATTGGTGCTTGTCACTGTGATGGTAAACCACCAATTAGAAGTTCCTATAACTCATCTCTGAATATTTTACAGGTTCACACATTGTTGTCATCATTCAGAAAATATGGCATTGACAACTCAGCACAGGTCAATTCATAGGATGTTCAAGAAGCATATGTCATGCTAAATGAAACAATGTTGGATGTTCTTGATCACCCTCACCATGGTCCAAAACTGAACATGATGTCTGCTGACTGGGCTCAATCAGGAATGTATGTGCTCACTTGTTTGAGTGGATTACCAGCACCTGGCTCATGTCTGTTAGGACCAGCTACATTAACAAGCATAAACTGACAGCATATGAGGAATGAGTTTGCTCCTCTGCTAGCTTGAGTTGGAATGATGTGATGTCATCTCTTGCTGTGTGCATAATTATCCCTACAGTGCCTACACTATGTTTGTTCATGCCAGAATTTCTAATTGCAATGCAGTTTGATTTGCATAGTTCTGACCAAGTGTGAGTATGATGAGCTAGCTGGCAGTACTGTATGTAGTCATAGTGGCCTCTCAAGCACTGGATGGTACTGTCCAGGCCATATCAAAATGTCCAAATCTAGTCAGCACTGTATGATGTTGTGGTGGCTTCAAACACTTGTACAGCCCTGTCCATGGGGCTTGCTGGTGTACCAGCCTGGTCAGCACTGTACAGTGCTGTCATGGCTTGCTGATCCAGCCAACACTGTATGGCACTGTGATGGCTTTGAGAACTTCTTGGTGCCATCAAGGGCCAGCAGATATATATATAGTTGTATCTAAATCTGGTAGGCTAACAAAACAAAAATATATTGTAGAGCTGTACAGTTATGTCACAGGTCTGTGCCTCGGCTGCACAAGTGGAGACCTATTTGTCATGCTGTCATCACTGTCATACACTGTGGCCAGCTGTACAGTACTGGACAGTGAATCTGGGGTTTTCTGATGCATGTCTAACCTTCATCTGCTTGCAGACCCACCTCATGACCAGAAGACTACAAAGTACAGCATAGTTTCCAGCAATGTACTTTCTACCCTTTTTTGTCTTAATTACCTTATTGGTAGTTCCATCTCCTGAGTGTGTTGAGGTGCCTATCTAAGAAAATACAGATAAGTCCTGAAAGTCCTGAATAAAGTCATAAAAGCTTGGATAGATTTTTGCCAGTTTACTGATGAGGTGTGTGGACTTTGAACATTTATGCCATAGGATATTTGGTTCAAGGGGATTGGGGTCTTGCCAAAAGCCACATTCCTAAAGTAGTAAATCTATGGGAGAAAAGCATGTGATGCCAAAAAACTGTGGGGCAACCATCTGGCTTTCCATACAACACAATTTATACCCTTCTTACATACAGTACATACTTTGTCCATTATTGCAAATAACAAGTACCCTACTCATCATGCCTGTCCAGCAAGCAGTCCAGTGGGGGCAGCAGTGATGTGTGATTTCAGGCAAATGCATGCAGCAAGGACTGCAATACCCCTGTATGTACTGAACATATGTTCTTATCAAAACTATAGTGTCTGAATAGTAGCCTCATTCCTTTGGCTTCACCACACCAGTCTATCCCCCAAGCCCACTGGGACAAGGCCTTTGACTGCCATACATACTACAAACTAGCAGAGGTTGAGGTAGAGCAGTGATCTATGCATGCAGAAAAAGTGGCAGTCACATCAGAGTGGCCAGTATGATCACCAGATGCTAACAGACAGTTGCTGCAGTATGCATTTGTGACTACAGCTGATAACTTGAGTTTCAAATGGAAAAGGAATCTCCCTGTGATATCCCCTCATGTTTGACATAAAGGGATTCTTTGACTTTGTCAACCATTCAAAGCTAGCCAGCATACTTAGACAGAAAAACCTCCCCATTCCCATAGTAAAATGGGTATCATCATTCCTCACAAACTGTGAGGCAGCTATATGCTTAGATGGCCACCTATCTCCATCCAGCCCTGTGAAAAATGGCATCCCTCAAGGATCACCCATCTCCCCTGCCCTCTCAATCCTGTATGCCAGTTCTCTCTACAAGGAATTCCACCAATGTTTGATAACACACACCATTCCACATGGACTGTCACCATCAAAAGTAACCCCTGCAGTACTGTTGGGATATATAGATGATGGTAACATCTATGTCTTGTCAATGAGCCTTGACATCAATATCATAATTATCCAAGATTGCTTCCAGATGGTTGCTTGCACCCTAGACAAACTCAGCCTTCAAATCAAGCTATCCAAATCTGAGCTCATACACTTCTCATGGCACCACAAAGAAACCTCCCCCACAATTGAGTTAACACTGCAAAATAACCACCATTGCATCAAACACTCAAATGCCATCAGATGGCTTGGTATCTGGTTTGATTCCAAACTAACATTCCAAAAACACATACAAACCATCACCTCTAAAACACAATGTATTATGACTGGCATAACCATGCTAGCAAACACAGTCAGAGGCCTACACCAGGCCTGTCTCTGCACTATTTATCATGCATGTATACATAGCATAATGATGTATGCAAGCCCCATGTGGTGGACAGGTCAGAAAACACTAGCAAGCAAACTCTCCATCATATAAACTAAGTGTCTTCATCATATGTGTGCAGCATTCCACACCACACCAACTCGCACTCTGGAGATTGAGAGTGTGATGCCACCAATGAATCTTGTAAGGGAGGTCTCTCATTTTTCATGCTAACTGGCTGATTCACAGATGGGGAACTCTCTCTGACTCCCATCTCATACACATACAGTCCTGCTATATACTTATGAAGGAGAAAGGGAAAATGAAACTGAAAGGCATCATAATGAGATGTAAGGCTTGAAAGGATACAAGGATGTGAAAATGTGAAGGTGTGAGATGTGAAACCATATCTGTACAAAGGAACATACAAGCTCCATCACCAAGTGGAGTCAACCCCTTACAATCTTCACCTAGATTTTGCCAACAGGAACACAGCCACACAACTACACAAACTTTCACACAACAACCCAGTAATCATCTGCCTGCTGCAAGCCTGGAGAGGCTTTTCCCCACCCAGTCATGCCCCCCCTTACCACCAAACAAAACCCATTGTAACTCATCCCATCAACCTAAAACACCCAAGACCACTCAACTGCAATGCTTAGCACAGCTATTGAGTGCAGCTATCCCCCATATCAACATCTTCACAATTCCACCTTGGGATGACTTATATGAAGAATTCAAAAGCAGACTCAAATTCAACATAATGACCACAGATGATGATAGAGACAAGAAGAAAATAGCTAAGATACATAATGACCTCATATGAAGTCTCAGCACTAATAATAAGCACCTTGTTATCTATTCAGATGGATCTCTGAAGGATGAAGATGGCTTCTGTAAAGTTGGTGCTGGATGGGTTGGCTATGATCTCACCCATGAAGTTATCCATGGCAAAGTTAACCCTGGCAATGAGAACAAGGTATTCAACACAGAATTATATGGGCTAACTATGGCTCTAAAAGAGGCTTATGCATTTGCATGGACACATGACATCCAACACATCCATGCATTTCTTGATAACCAGGCAGTGATATGGGCAGTCTCAAACAAACCCCCTCCATCATCACACCACCTTGCCCTACAAATCCAAGATGATATGCTCATGTTCCTTATGATAGATGCTGCAAACCACATCGAAATTTCATGGATCCCTGGACACAGTAACATAAGGGGTAACAAGAGAGCAGATTCTCTAGCTAAAGAGGCATCAAACTCCCTGGCACAAGGAGACACCACCCCATCATATGCCTTCAAAAAACACCACTCCCACAACACCCTCTTAAAAGAGTGGATGTCATTATGGTGAAATACCATCAAAGAAACCAGTTTGTTTTCACCTGCTGACTGCCTCCCACCTACCCTAAAACCCCACAAACATTTCTGTGATACAAGTCACAAAACATACAGGAGACTAATACAATGCTGCACTGGCCATGCCTTCTTGGGCAAATACTACTCCCTGTTTGTACCAGCAGAAAATCAATCATGTCCATGCAGCAAACCCATCCAAACTCAAGAACATGTCATTGCATCATGTCCAGCATTTTGAAGATAACTGCAACATTCTGTGTACTGCCTCTGGAGATCTAATCCTATCAGATCTACTAGGAACAGAAAATGGAATTGAAGCCCTTGTCAAATTCCTAAAAGAAACAGACACCTTTAAGAAAGCCACCAGACCAAACCCCAACCACACTGATTTGCAACCATCCTAGTTATCAGAGACACATCAGCCCTTCTACCCTTACTTCATGCTTGCCTTATTACAGTGATATATCAGACAATACAACCCCCCCTCAGTCACCATTATTCTGTCTATGTTACAAGTATACTGTAAACTATTCATCTCCCCCCTTGACTTACCATTAGGTAGTACATAAGATACTTTTTACTCTACATGCCCGAAGGCCCCACATCTTAGTAGTAGTCTACTTGTGGCAGTATATAAACATAGATATTCTCTCTCTCTCTCCCTGTGATATCATGAGTCAGCCCCTTCTGAATTCAACAAGCATAAACAACGCCTCTGATGGCCACCGCGAAATGTCAATATCATTGAGCCGCATTTGACGCACAAGCAATGTTCTTGGCATGCCTAGCGTTTGGCCGACACAATCTCTCCTGGACACCTCGAAAATACATACGCTGCATCGCGATGCCCCCTAATGCAGACACCGCACATACTCGAGAACAGCTTCGCCAGCTGTTGAGGGAAACAGCTCAGTCTGTGGCTGTCGTCACGACGCTGGTACCCTCTGACCCACGCGCCGACACGAATGTCATCGAGTGTAGAAAATTCCATGGCAATGCACAGGGAGTATACCATGGTGCAACGCTATCCTCGTTCACCTCCATCGCGTTCGACCCTCTCCCACTTGTCGCGTTTTCCCTGCGTATACCCTCCCGCATGGCAACCGCCCTAAACACACACGTAAACGATTTATCCGACACCAGCGTCAGCACATATGGTTATCAACATTCTCTCAGCCGCACAACCCGACCTCGCTGTCAAATTCTCGAGACCGGATCTCCATCCACGGCCACTGGAGGACTCGGACGTGCAATGGACCAAGTCTGAGGAGGGGTTTCCGATCCTGTCGGGTACACTGGGCGCATTGTCGTGCACTTTGATCTCTCGCTCTCTGCCATTAGGAGACCTGCGCTGGGTGCCAGGACGTCACCCTTCGGAACAAGTTCAGGGGTGTGGCGGTTTTACTTCGGAACTGTTCATTGCGCGAGTATTACGTGTTGAACGTGCTCCACGGATAGAAGGACAGATGGAGGAGAATGATAAGTTGCGAACGTTGCCTCTTCTGTACCATCGACGCAAGTACGCTACAGCCAGTGACATACCATCCAAGTCGTAGCAACAACTGCGGGAATCATACCCTCGCACTAAGAATGTACGGATATTGTGCATATCTGGGGGCAGCAGATACATCTAATACTTCAACCTTGTTTTTTAGGGTTACATACATATAGTAAGATGGTCATAGTCTCATGCCAGAAAATATGGCGCCGAGATCAACCCAGCGCCTCCCACATCGTTCGAGATACTTGTCAACGGTTTTATTCATATCTGCAAGGAACTCCAGACAGGTCTTGTTGTCTGTGATCTCGTTGACTTCCTCTGAAAACGGAAGAAGTTGAACCTCATGATGGCAGGTCGGACGGTGGACGACTTACTGAGCTTCGTACTGCCTAGCGCAGCTTTTTTCGCCTTCTCACCGTCGAACAGACTCCGGAAATATCTTAGCTGATTATACAAGTCCGCATCCGAATACTCAAATTGCATGATTCCTTGACAATCAGGTCGAAGGCAATAACGACCATACACACCCATAGACCGGGTGCGATTCGCACACGTCGAGTCGTTACATCTAATCCAGCCCAAATAGTACTGCGCGATGCGGGCCCGTATCTGCAGTTCCAGTTGTGTCTGTAAACTTACAGTCGTATACCGGTTTCCGCATGCTAGGCAGGCAGGACCGGAGCACTGTAAAATTGACGACTACCGGTCCCATCAATCAGTTTGTTGCTGGACACCGAGAAGCCAGACATACTTCTCGTTCCCAGATCGGTCTGAATTCGCCTTCACCCTCACATCCTGCCGCACCGAATAAAGAAGGGCTGGCAATCTTTGTATCTCTCGGAGTCTGGGATCTGGGAGTCTAGGGTAGGCGAAATCTAAGCCTCCACCACCGCCTCCAGAAGTTCGGTAACGACTCGGGTCGAGTCCTGTCTCGTGTTCAGACCACAAGTCAAAGTGGAGACTGATGCGACCGACCTAGGACACTCAGCTAGTCGAGTTCTGTCCTGTTCCTTCAATCGGGTCACACAGGCGCTCGACTGGGTGGTAATATCTGGTTGGCAAGGTAATGCTCGTAGTCAATGCTCAGCTCTCCAGGTGCTGCCTTCTTCAGCTCATCCGGATGCCTCGCACGCTCAGCCTGGGCAGTTTTCGAGGGCTTCCTCGTCTTTTCCGATACAGAAGACGTATGGAATGACATCGCCGGCTCGGGCACTGCCGCCTTTGGCCTTCATACGAATTGCGACTTGGACGTGCGGTTGACTCTTCGCGTCGGGGTAGTCCTCCGGGTTTTTGCCCAGTCCGCTGCAGGCACGTCAGTAAGTCCTTGGAACCTGCAGGGAGCTAACGTACCTTGTGAATGATAAACTCCTCCACATTGATCTTATCAGCTTCGTACGTTCGAACCGATCGTAGATAGGTACTCGTGGATATTTTGCACGACGAATTCGGTGGCCTCGCCTGACAATATCTGGTCCAGCACATACCTGTTCACATACACCGTGTATCTGAATCAATACGCCCAAGATATACGAAAATGACTTACTGCGAAACGTTCTTCGACAGCGCACAGTACTCTCTGCGCTTCATATCTAAACCTTTGAACCTCGATCGACGTACGTGTTCCATCCTCAACTTTAAGCGCTGCAGTACTTCTTTTTCTGCAGAAGCAGGAGTCGTGCAAATATGCCATCGAGGTCGATCTCGAGAAGTTTGTACTGGTTGTTGACAGGCTCGCTTGAACTCTGCGGAAATCTTGAGCGCCTCCGAGAGCTCTGTCACGTTTGAATTGACGAAGACCGAGTCCGTATCTCCGTATACAACCTAGAAAACCCGTGAAAATGGGTAAATCCAGCGGAAGAAGGCGAACTAACATCAAGCTGCAGACTCTCTGCCAATTCACGCGTGTGGGTGAGGATCTCACGACCCTTGAAGGTTGTCAACGCAGCAAGAGGGCGAGCGTAGAACCGGGAGTACTCGAAACCCAGACACCCATACATACTGTTCGCTGTCAACTTCAACGCTTGTTGCTTGATATCGTACTACGAAAAATGCGATAATGAACTTTCAGAACCCATTCACAAACAACCACCACGTACTTGAAGAAGTTTGGCGTGCGTCGCCGAGCGGTCTTTCATTAACGATTTAACCTGCCGTCGGCGCTGGACCAAGGTCGCAATAAGTCTCGGCAAAACACCCTGTGGAACATGTGACTCAGGTGGTTCCGGTATCGTGTCGTCCGCGTCCTGTCGGAAAGCTCTAGTCAGCGTCACACACCAAACAAATGTTCAAGCAACCAACGTTATCTGACCGCTCGACGGTGGTGAAATCGATATTGTACTCCTGAATAATGCTCGGGTATAGCGAGTTGAAATCCATGACGAGGATATACTTGTCCCATAGACCACGTTTCGGATCGAATACCAAACCACCCTTATATTTGTCGCGTCTGCCCTTGCCTCCCTTAGCCCCTCCGCCTTCGCCGTCCTCGTCAGCGTCCGGTTCAGGCTTGGGAGTTTTTTTGCCAAAAGTCTTATCGGGACAGATATACTTTAGTCGATGAAATTCGTGCAAAAGAATGTATTCGTTCCGTTCTGCACGACCGCCGTTTAAGGTCTTATTCCTACATGGGAAAGCACGTCAGAACGGGCCTTCATCTACAGACTTACCACGAACCAAGCATTACCGGCAAGATTGGTGAGCTGCCTCGTCAAAGGTAGGATCTGCACCTTAGAAGCGATGGCCATCTGGTAGTGAGCGTCAAGTTCGCAGTGCCGCACGAACGTCATGAGCATATCCGATGACGACACACTCCCATCAAAGTACATCGCAGTATCATCCGGATCGATATCCTGTCTGTCAGACTTGAGATGCGACTTGCACATCTCCGTAAGAGACCATGTGGTGGATGCGATCATGCTCTGCCCATCGTAGCTGAGCATCGAATGAATATTGTAAACGAAGGAAAATTCACGTACATCGTGCGCCATCGCTAGCAAGATCGCAGAGTAAACGACCAGCTAAGAATCGGATGTTGGTACCCTGTCTACCAATAGGGATCCACTTCGCCCTCCTGAATCGACCGAGACGTGACCAGTGGTCAGCCTTTGTATCTTTCATTCGGCCAAGTAGGACATCCAACGACACTCCAAGGAAGTCGTGTCCGATCAGTACGTCGGGATCCGTTTTGTATATCATGACTGAGAGCCACTGTCAACTTACGGGAAGCTCGGAAAACGAGGGCGCGTACTTAAGAGGTTGTTTAGGAGCATACGTTCGTTCTGCATTGGCGAAATTATACTTCTACCGTTAGCTCTGGCGTGTGCTTCGAAACCGGGAGGGAACCTGTCTAGCGGCCGAACGAGGGTGTGAACGGTGCACTTCAACTGCTCCGGAGGCGTTGGGTCATCCAGCTGTACTGTAAAACAACATGAGCGGAAGATATGATGGACAAAGTGATTGCATACCGTCACGCCATATTCGACCAGAGATACAAACTACTTCGCGCTTGTTTTCTTGGTGATTAAGGACAGTTCGCACAGCAAGACTCATGATGGTGAGTGGCGGTGGTTCTGGGGCATTGTCACCCATTGGGCTTACGTCTTTTGGACTAGAAACGCTGGCCTCAAGCTTGCACCATGAAATCTGAAAGGAATGTCAGCCGACCGAAGGTGAGAACAGTGACGTATTGCATACACCCGACGTGTCGATATTGACGTCCTTGATGACCAGCCAGCAGGGACCCATAATTTTGCGTTTAAGAACGAAGAGTTCGAAGATGCTCGTGTTCGTCCCAAATATTCGTAGGATGTTCGGCGAGCAGGCATCAATAGGAATCTGGCCCTCTGCATAGCATCTGTCACTGCTTGCTGGTTGATGATCGAAGTGAAACTCACCTTCATACGAGTACACAACTTTCATCCATTCAGCCTCCTTGGGGACGTCTTTCATGTCGAACGCATACTTGCGCTTAACCCAACGTGCCTTCCATGCTTTGATACCTAGTTTCCTACGTATGCGATCGAAGTCGTCGTAGACGTCCTGCTTCTCTGGAACGACGTCCGTGTCTACTATCTCCGTTTCGCCTGCTTCATTTTCTTGTTCCACGACTCGCAGCTGACGAGGAAGGACGAAGAGGTTGCGTTCCATGCCTCCGACAGCGAGACATGCTGACACCCATGTGCCGGACGACTTGTCTTTCACTTTACCAACGAGGTAGAGCTTGCCATTGTGTTCCAAATGATCGAGCCAGAACATGTGGAGAGTTCCATCGTCGTTGAGTGCATCCACGGAAGATTTTGACTTTGACGAGGAACCTGACCCTAGTATGTCCTCAGGTGGTGACAGCAAGCGAGTCGTAGACGGACAGCCAGGAAGGAACGCCATCCTCCTGTTTTGCCGTATCAGCCTTGAGGATCGGCTTCGAATTCAGCTTTGGGGCATGCAATTCCTTCTTGATGGGAATGCTAGGCTTTTCATCGATATCGTCGATTTTCATGAACTCCTCCATGTCGACATCTTCAAAATCCATTGACGTGTCTTCTGAACCACTGTGCACAGCCAGTTCACCCATACGTTTGACGGCGGGAGCCACTGCGGTAGAGCCTTTGTCGACGCGTGCTTTTTTCTTGGGACTCAGCATGGTCGAGTAGTCCTCGTAGTCGCTCGAGGGTGGATTAGATAGACCTGGGATCGTCGGGTATACCGTCAGACGAGTAAGAATCATAATTAAAGTTCTTGGAACTCTTCCGTTCTCTGTACGGAACTGGCGAAGAATCGAGAGCGGGTTTGACGTCGTCATAATCAGACAATGGCGAAGGCTTCCTTTTCTTTGTCCTCTTTGGAGCTAGACTTGGGCCTGACTCGATACCTCCGAGAAGGTTCGCCATGAAATCATCTTCCTGTTCAGAAGACACAACTGGACGATACGCGCTTATCGAAGGCTGCGCGACGGGGGGTGGAGCCTTTGCCTTTGCCTTGACAGGATCTCCAGTTCTCTTCTTCGCTGTAGTACACGTCCCGATCAATAGTTAGTGATCGTGCTGTATAGACTTACATTTCCTGGTTGAGCGGGTCCTTTCCTCCTCGTCCTCCTCGTCCGCGTCGTCGTGACCCCAGTCGTCCATCCCGTTGTCCATGTAGCCAGCGACGCCATCGTCAACGACGAAATCGTCCTCCTGCAGTCTTCCCCGAACGATACTCTTATACTGGTCTTCGGTGACCTCGTCGTACAACGCGACATCCTCTTCTACCTGGACGACGCGTCAATCGATCAACACGTTCTCGTTTACACGTCGCCTACCTTCCATTCCCTTCGGCCGCCCTCTCGCGCACGTTTGTACGCTGCAAATTTGTCCGTAGTCCCCTTCGTTCTGCGCGATCTCTCCGCCATCTCCAGTACTCTCACTTAGTACAAGTCGCGAAGACACGCCACACACGCGAATCCTTTCAACCTCCGCCCCACAACAACTCAAACGACCAGCATGTGGGCATCAAGATGGCTCAAGAACGCGGTGAGACCGCATTTGCTGTACCGTGCAACGACGGCCAGGGCATTGGTGGTTGCACAGTCCAGACTACGACCCGCAGATATTCGGTCAATCACTTCCAAAGCAAGCCCGGAACAACCTAATACAGACACCACGAAACTCTCCACCACTTCCTCACCGACATCGAAAGAGTCCGATGTCGACCGCCCGGAACCACGGCTGCTTATTGCGTTTACTTGTACAGTGGAAAAGTGTAACCATCGCTCTGCCCATTCATTCACCAAGCGTGCCTATGCCAGTGGCGTCGTGATCATACAGTGTCCTAGCTGCAAGAATCGGTGCGGTACTCCTTTCTGCTTCTTGAAAGCGTATCGAACTAACACCAACGATGGATAGGCATCTTATTGCCGATAATCTTGGCTGGTTCAAGGATACTATGGAAGCCGGGAAACTCAAAAACATCGAGGATATCCTCCGCGCACGTGGGGAGAGCGTTCGCAGAGCGAAACTGGACTCGATAGATGGCGATATTGAATTCGTGGACCACTAGCAGGTACGTCGGTGTCTCCGGACTCTGCAATTTCCGCCTCACTTTCATATGCAGCACCGGAGACACCTACATACAATACATACACTAATATGTAATCTGCGTTCTGAAACCGCCAGATACGCGGTGTGTCACTTGTACAAGCCCAACTTCCTCAACGGGACTCTTTTGTCGGGTATTCATGACAAAAACCACTCTAATCATCAGCACCGAGGCCCCAAACCTTCTTTCATGTCGGAGGTAAGATGAAATTAGTTCTCAGTAAGTGGGTTTCTCACTTCTGTCCTTCCAAACGAACTGGTGAAGGTTGCGTTGAGTCCGTGGGGACGATTACAAGCTGACACTCACTGAATCGTATTTACCACTGGTACCTCGCTCACAGGACCGCGCATCCGCTGTCTGGTTGGCCAAGTGCTAAGTGTATACAAGCATCTATGTTTTACATCCCGCAACCAACATCTTCTGATCCATTTCCGATGTTGAAACCGTATTCGTTGGATTTCTGTTATCAGCGCCTACGGTTCCGTGAAGTCACGAGATCGGATCCTTTTCACAACTCTGGGTGTTACATATGCTGATATCTCATGTGCTCATGTCGCTATATTGGAGAAGCTGAAAACTACCCTCGTTAACAAGAAGGGTGAACAGGAACTGTGTTGCAGGACTTGTAGGTCGTATAAGTGGAATCTTACTGCCAAGCTTTCTCCCGCACGAAGGTATCCTATTACGACGCCAGCGGTCTCGTCGAGAAGAATTTCCGTGAACATGATCTGACATTGTCGGAATCAGTAATAAGTGACATATTGCGCCGTGCGATGCTCCGATAACTTCACTATCCTTCCTTCCGTCTCTCTCACTGCCCGGTCACAGTATGAACCCTTCCGCACTCATCTCATATCCCATGAGTACCTTCTTATCTGTGTGTAAGATGGAGGCAATCCGAGTACAAATGACGGGGGAACAGGCGTGTGACATGCAGACGTTGGCCATATCAGGTACAGACTCGGTTGAGCGTGACCCAGAAGTTCAACGTCTAGAAACATTTTTGGGGGGAGGCTTTCGGAATAAGAGGGATCTGGCTACCCTCAATTACTGTAATAAAGGACAAACTATACAACAAATGAGATCTCACCTCAGACTTTGAAGTCTGAGGTCTGGTAAGCTAAAAAGTTAAACTCATACGGTCGTAAGTATTCTGTAAGACGGTGCGCTATAATTATTTAGAAAAGAAAAAAAAAAGGAACCACGAAAAGTTAGACGTGAGTTTATCCAAAGGCCATCTGTAAGTATAAAAATTTTAACGAGGAAGATTTTTGGGCACTTAATTCTCTGAAGTAGAAGGCAGAACCACGAAAACTTGGAAGTGAGTTTATCCAAAGGCCATTTAAGTATAAAAATTATAGATGGAAAGTTTTCGTTTTCAGAATCTAAGTTTCCGCAAATAGAAACAGAACCAAGCAACCACAAATAATAAGAACCAATTCACCGAATGTTAGGAATATCACCGCTACACCCACATGGCTTGTGAGTGGGAAGCCTACTCGGATGCGCAGTTGCATATTCCGCAGAAGAGTTGAGTTAGCAGAGCCAGACATGATACGTCTTCGGGAGCATCGCGTGAGGAGGCAACTGGCGAAACCTCGTCGGTATCATGCCCTCTCAACGCCTGAGCAGGTACACAGCCTGATGAGCGATGTGCCCATAGGTTTACTTACTCACTTGACTCACCATGTCACATGATGTTAAGTTATGAAACATCATCGAAGGTGTTCGCAGCGACAGATTATCTCGAAGGGGGTCGACATGCGGCTGAAGCAATTGGTCAGAACTGAGGTCGTGAACGACATCGTTCGAGTACGGCATCATAGGGATAGAACCCTGAGGGAGCATCAAAGCAGGAACAGCTTGGTACTGCAAGTTCGGTCAGGATGCAGGGAGCGCGAAGAAAATTCTCGAGCACATACCTTAAACCCCTTAGCTTTCTCCATTAATTCCTTCATTGATGGTCGCGATGAAGGTTCATGTCTCCAGCACGACGTGCATATTTCCCACCACTCATCTGTCATGCGGGAAAGTGTAGACTCATCGGAGGGACGAGGCGGCAATCGTCTCGTCATTAACCGACTCATCACGTTTACGGGGGACCGACAATCATGGAAAGGCGTTAATCGAGTAAACAATTCCTACATAAAAACTATATGTAAACTTCTTGCAGAACAAGAATACAGGAACCTACCAAAACAACCATTCCATATGCCCACACGTCCCCTTCTGCAGACGGAGTGAAGTCATCTAGGAGCTCTGGGGCCACCCAAGCGTACGTGCATCCACGAGGAGCAGTAACGGTCATGCTGAACGTAGATTCTTGCAGGGTGGAAAGACCAAAATCACTAAGTACTGCTCGGCGATCACTTGATACTAGTACATTGACCTATGAAATAATTACGTCAACCGTGAACACTACGAATGTCCATACGTACACCTTTCAAGTCTCCGTGGACTATTTTCCCTCCAGAATAGTTATGGAGGTAGTCCAACCCGCTTGCAATATCCGCGAGCTAAAGGCGCATGTCTAGTAATACCGGAAATACATACTGCTTGACTCACCAATGGGCGAGGATCATTCTCCTTGTTTTGAACATAAGAGCGCGCATTTCCCAATGCCATCCATTCAGATACTATTGAAATTGTGAATCCGAATTCTGTAGAAATCCCGATCATTGGGACCACGTTATCATGTCGAAGCTTTGACCAAAGGTGGACCTCTCGAAGGATACGCTACATAGCAACAGAAAGGTCAAATGTAAAGGAGGTCCCATGAACTTGTTCAATACCTCGAGAGAAGCTCTGTCCCCAGGAGGTGCGCCATGGAAAGTTTTGACTGCCACCTCCGTGCCGCTTCGAATCAAAGTACCCTTGCGGACGATGGCAGTACTTCCCCGCCAAGGTCCCTGGTCCTGCTTGAGACTGACTTCACCATTCACATTGACGCTGTATCGGGACGCGCGAGTAGTGAGCTCCTGTAGCACAGAGGATGGATCCATCGGTCAACTCTGACATCGACGAGGGAAACTGTAATTGATTGGATAAGCGGGGCACTGCTCGAATCCTGCCTGAATCTAAGCGCCCTCCGCAGTCGTCGGCACCACGTGTGACCAACAACAGTCTAGCGCTCCCCCTCCACGCTAAGACCACTTACGAGCTCGAGCCCGCTCCTATAACTCTGCCAGTGAAGGGTGCCATTTAGTGCTGAGTAGATAGTCGAAGGGGATATGTATGAGAACTTGCAGACCTTCAGATTTGGAATGATCTTCCGCAACTCGATAGAACGCCTTTCCAAAACTTGGGTAAGTCCTTTATTTGTCGATCGGCCCTGACCACACTTTCACGCTCGGTTTGATACGCAGAGCCTATATCTCTTGCAATCATTCTCTGCAAGATGTCCCGGGCCTAGTTGAGGTCGTAATGGTGTTAACCAAAACACGCAGTGTGGTGAAATGGCAAGTTACCAAATGGTCTGTTGCCAGATAATATTGCTGCTGGACTTGCACTTACTGGCTCTCAGCCGTTCTGGCTATTAAAATTGACGTGGTGGAGAGTTTCCTACGAGGACCGATTTCTCCAGAGTTTAATTGAAACGGTAAACATCAGATTTTTTTGACACAGTGTGCTGCGCATGATTGAGTTGAGGTCAGGAATGAAAGATTTGGGTGAATATCCTTGCTGGATCGCGAGATATCGCGATTCTGCGTTCGACGCTCAGAATCGAGCCTAAGGCCTGAGGCTTGGGGCGGCAATTTCGTTGATTTTCTCACACGTGTTAGCTGTTGAACGTGACTAAGTTTGGGAATCACATGCACATTTGTGATGCTAGTATTAGCTCAACCTCACGAGAATATCTACATACCTGCAGAACCTCAGAGGTATTCACCTCATTCCATAAAGCATTCTATGTATGTATCTTCTGACAGCGATGGATCACCTAGTGTACTCTTGCATTCCACAGGCAGATGCTTTCGTCCTCAGTCCCCGCATCAAACCCCCCGCCTGAAGGTGAAAATGCAACGGAGCGAACCCAGCCAGCATTCCCCTTCAGAGGTGTACCCCCTAGCACCCGCACAAGCATCCCACAGAAAAACACTGGTATCCACAGAATCTGACGCCACCTCTGACACCACCCACATCCCATCCGGCGAGAATCCAGCCGAACTCACAACCCCACCGTGTCCTATCAGGGAGCTACCGACCTACACGCCAGCACGTGTTGTCCTCAGAACCTGACACAAGCATTTTACCGCCTGGCGAAAAAGCGACTGTGCAAACCACGCCACTGTGCCCTTGCAGGGTGCGCCTCATCTGTACTCCGGTTTCGGTGTCCCATAGACCAAGAGTTTTGTCATAGGAACCGATACGATCGTGGTGCCAGATGGTGATATTGCAACCGAATGTACTGCGTCGGTATGTCATTCAAGTGGCACGCGCATTTGGAACATCCCAAACATAAATAGTTCTGTTACTGGAACCCGAGACCACAGTCCTCCCGTCCGACGAAAACAAAATCAACAAGACTTTCGCAGAGTGCCCTCGAAGAGGTAATTCTACCAACGCACCCCTGTGTACATCCGACAGACCAACAGCACCGTCGTAGGAGCCCGTCATAACCCATTCCCCGTCGCGCGAGAATGCAACTGACGCCCACCCCACGTGGCCTCGGAGAGGAGAACCAACACGGGTGCGAGTTTGCATATCCCATAGACAGATTGAGATATCAGCAGAACCCGACACGATACGTTTCCCATCAGGTGAGAAGGCAACTGCAGCGACTTTGTCGGTGTGCCCTCTCAGAGTCTGAACCAGCACCCAGTACCTCGTAAGCGATATTTCAACAGATTCACTTACACATCGAACTCACCGTGCACGATGGTAGAAAGTCGTAAAACGTCGTCGAAGTCGATTGCAATGGCAGAGTATCTCGTAGGGAGACACGCGCGGCTGAGGCAATCGGTCAAACCGAGTTTTTATTTATTTAGGATCGCAGAGGACAGACCAAAGTATCTTTCGAGAACGGCATTACAGGAAGGGAAACTTGAGGAAGCATCAAAGCATGTCCAGCGGGGTTCTGCAAGCTCGGTCAGGGAGCACGGAACCGATGAAAACTCTCAAGCACATACCGTAAATCCCTTGGCTTTCTCCAATAATTCTTTCATCAAGAAACGTGATGACGGTTCACGTCTCCAGCATGACATGCATGTTTCCCACCATGGATCCGTCATCCGGCAAAGCGTGGACTCCTCAGAGGAACAAGATGGCAATTCGTTCGTCCATATCCTCCACATCACATTTTCACGACACCCACATTCATGGAAAGGTATCGATCGAGTAAATAACTCCTACACAAAAACCATAAACTTCTTACAGAACAAGAATATAGAGACGTACCAAAATAGCCATTCCAAATGCCCACACGCCTCCCTCTCTAGACGGAATCATGTCACGTAGGATCTCTGGAGCCATCCAAGGATGTGAGCCTCCACACGGGTTAGTTACCAATAGTAAGACCAAAGCCACTAAGTTGTGCTCGGCGATCGCTTGACACCACAACATCCAACTATCAACTAGATTCGTCAACCGCGGGCACTGCCAATGGACATACCTACACCTTTCGAATCCCCATGGAATATCGACGCTGGGGAATGGCTGTGGAGGTAGTACAGCCCGCTTGCAATGTCCACGAGCTAAAGGCGCATGTCAAGCGGTAATACGGGAAACAGACTCTCCTTAGCTCACCAACGGACGAGGATCGATCTCCTCGCTTTTAACATAAGAGTGCGCATATCCCATCGCCGTCCCAATTCTATGCTATCGAAAATGTGAATCCAAATTTTGTAGAGATCCCAATTATGCGGGCCACATTATCACGACGTAGCTTCGACCAAAGGTGGACCTCTCGAAGGATACGCTACGCAGCACCCGAAAGGTCAATCTGAAGAATTCCATAATCCCGTTCAATACCTTGAGAGGATCTATATCCCCAAGGGGTGCCATGGAAGATTTTGACTGCCACTGCCGTGCCGCTCCAAGCCCAAGTACCTTTGTGAACAATCGCAGTGCTGCCCCACCAAGGACCCCTGCTCTTGTTGAGATTGATTTCACCATTCAGATTGATACTGTATCGGGACGCTCGAGTAGCAAGTTCTTGTAGCGCAGACGATGGATCCATCGACGAATCCTGAAGCTAGCGAGGAAACAGTGTTACTCAACTAGGGGACGTCGCTGGGAGAACGAAGCTGTGTCCTGTTCAACCCCACATGTCTGAATCCTAACCAATAATCGCCTGGCGAGTCCTAGATCTTCATGGGCACCAGCGTGGGACCATGTTGTCAAGATACCACCAACAAGCGCTCTGGTGAACCAACGTGCCCTCCATGATAAAACACTCGTGCGTCTGAGTCCGCTCCCATAACTCGCGACTGGTTCAGTACTTCACTATCTAATACACGGACCAGGTCAACTGGACTCAATAGATGGTGATATCGAATTCGTGGACCAGTAGCAGGTACATATGTCAGTGTCTCCCAATTTTGTAATTTCCTCACTTTCCTATGCAGCACCGGAGACACCTACATACAGTTCGTACACTGTAATACAAAGCTACTCCTGCCTGATACGCAGCGTGTCATTCGCACAAGCCTGACCTTCTCACTTCCTTGCGTCCATTAATGATGCCAACCAGGAGGGTGCTCATATATCGGGTATTCGTGACACGTCAAGCTCCTTTCATGTCCGGGCTAAGATGGAATTAGTCCCCGATAAGCGGGTCTTTCACCGCTGTCCTGCCAGACGAACAGGAAAAAGTTGCGTTGGGTCCATAAGGCACGGCTACAAGCCGAGGCACACGCTGAATCATATTTACCCAGGCGCCTCACTCACAAGACGGCTCTTTCGCAGTCTGGTCGGCCAAAAGGTGCCAAGTCCATGTAGCATTCACGCTCCACGTCTCGCTGCCATCAGTTTGTGGCCCTCTTCCGATGTCGAAGCCATACTCCTTGGTTCTCGTAACAATACAGTTGTCAATGGCTTCTGCTGGTGAAGTCGCGAGCTTCTCATTGACAGGCAGGTCGTAAAAAGGTGAAATCTCCCTGCGAGCCTTTCGCCCTATTGCACTCTCAGCGCGTGCTGGACGTGTGTTATGTATCCGAGTCGTGCATGCTCATCTATCAATTCTGGTATGTGGACACGCTCCTGGGAGATGTCCTATTATGGTGCCGGTACCCCCATCGCTGAGAAGAACGGAAATTTCCATGAACATCATCTGACATTGTTGTTGTAGTGAGTCACATATCCATGCCACGAAAACAACTATCGTGACCACGCTGAGAGCGATGGTGTGGCACACCCTACATGCAAGTGTCACTAGCTGGAGTATGAGGTTCAGGTGCAGATGTGGTTGACCATGGCCAAGAAGGTTCTGCATTTGGAATCACACTTATGATGCCGCTCAACCTCACGAGCAGAACATATGAGCAAGATGCACGATTGCCAGCAGAGACCTAGTCCAATCTACTGCAGTAAAATCGCACTGACTCTGTCCGGGAGTGCGCATTAGGTGCATGTGAGTATGCTCAGGCATTATTCACATTGATACAGATGATGACTGTGAATTGTTGTGATGAAGTTATACAAAATTTCGTAGGCTTTGTAGATAAAGTCCAAATGATAGTACATGAGTCTAAATAAGTATCTATAAGTAAGAAAATCGTGTTAATAAGACAGTTTATTTAGTAACATAAGCACCAACAGTAAGTACCAACAAAACCAGGCAACAACCGAAAATGAGAACAAAACGATCTAGTAGAAATAACATTTTTCCTACGCTACGCGCACCCGCGTGGCCTGTGAGTGGGGAACCAACTAGGGCACGAGGCTGCATATTCCACAGAAAATTTGCATTGTTAGAAAAGCCTGACTCGATACATCTCCCATCGGGTGGGAGGGTGACCGACAAAACCTTGTCGTCGTGTCGTTTCAGCGCCTGAACAAGCACCCCGTCTAGTGAGCGATTTGCCCACAGACTCATTTTACTCATCGGACTCACCGTGCGTTCGTGAAATATCCTGGAAGTCGACCGCAATAGGCAGATCATCCTGGAGGGGGGGACTAAAGCAATCGGTCAAGAGTTGTTTTTTTGGGCCAGGTTGCAGAGGAACAGACCGTGGTATCTTTCGACAGCGGTACTACAGGGAGAGAAACCTTGGGAGGCATCATGGTAGGACCGGCTTGGTACTGCAAACTCGGTCAGGATGCAAAGAAATTGACGAAAACCCTCGAGCACAGACCGTAGGTCCCTTGACTTTCTCCATTAACTCCTTTGCCGAGGGACGTGAGGAAGGTTCATATCTCCAGCATGACGTACATATTTCCCACCATGGATCCGTCATGCGGGAAAGAGTGGACTCCTCAGAGGGACGGAGTGGCAGTCGCCCCATCACTAACCTAGCCATCACATTTATGAAGGACGGACTATCATGGAAAGGTATCAATCGATGTAAACAACTCCTACACAGGAACAATAAACATCTTGCAGAACAAGAATATAGAGACATACCAAAACAACCATTCCAAATGCCCACACGTCCCCTGCTGTAGACGGAGCATAGTCTTCTAGGAACTCTGGGGCCAACCAGGGATACGATCCTCCACGAGGATTAACAACAGTCATGCTGAAGGTGGATTTTTGGAAAGTGGAAAGGACCAAAGTCACTAAGTAGCGCTCGATGATCGCATTGACACCAGTACATTTACCTATCAAATAGATTCGTCAACCGCGGGCACTGCCAATGACCATACTTACACCTTTCAGGTCTCCATGGAGTACCGGCCCCAGAGAATGGCTATGGAGGTAGTGCAGTCCGCTCGCAATGTCCATGAGCTAAGAGGCGCATGTCAAGTTGGTAGTACGGGAAACGTGCTCTGTTCAACTCACCAACGGGCGAGGATCATTTTCCTCGTTTTTAACATAAGAGTGCGCATCTCCCAACGCCATCCAATCGGACACTATTGAAATTGTGGATCCGAATTCTGTAGAGATCCCAATCATGCGGACCACGTTTTCATGACGTAGTTTCGACCAAAGATGGACTTCTCGAAGGATACGCTATGAAACAACCGAAAAGTCAATCTAGAGGCCAACCTCCATGAACTCATTCAATACCTTGAGATTTGGATCTCCAGGGGGTATACCATAGAAGGTTTTGACCGCAACATCCATGCCGTTCTGAGCCCAAGTACCTTTGTAAACAATCGCAGTACTACCCCGAGAGGGCCCCCTGCTCTGGTTGAGCTTGATTTCACCATTCAGATTGATGCTGTATCGAGACGCCCGAGTAGCGAGCTCTTGTAGCGCAGAGGACGTGTCCATCGGCTAATCCTGAGGCTGACAAGGAACCGTTCTCCTCGTCGAGGGACAGTGGCTGGGTGAACAAGCTGACAGTGGCCGTTTTGAATCCCGTCTGAATCCTGATCAGTGATCGCCCAATGCCCTAGGACCTGGCGGCAGAAGATGGGATATACGATAGTCTTGTGCTTGTTAGAGGTAGACTTAGGGAGCCCGCTGGGAAGAACTATCTGAAAGATATCAGTTTAAGGTTGACCGAGGAAAACTCGTGAAGTATCTGAAGCCTGATATACGCTCAGATGGGGGTAGGAGACACTCATAACATCGGTAACCGCCGACTCACCAAGGATGACTGCGGGAAACGGTGGCCTATTCCAGTGGGAGAAAATTGCGGGGCGGGCCTGCCGGCATTGGGTGCCAAGTCGCCTTACTGCTCGGTACAGCATGCGGGGTGCTCTGTGACCAGTGTTTCTACTGACATTATGTTAGGGTACCTCGCTGTACATGGGGAAAAAAAGAAAAAGATAAGGTAAAGAAGTTACCAGGGGTCGCAAACTGTAAGAGTCGCCGCAGACCTCGCGTGGGCTTCCAGATTAGAGACAAACAAAATACAGAGATCAATATGTACGTACCTATCTGGGAACCAGGCGCCCCCCACGAAGAACCGCTCGCGAGTTCGTTACAACTCGCCCCTAATAGAGCATGCCATTTGGAGGTCAGTTGACGGACAAACGTGATTCATTTCCGATTACAACTTCAAGGCAGGCCCTCAGATTTAAAATTAACTTCCGCTTCCAACATTTCGGGGGTCTTTTCATATTCTTTCGACTGGGGGCACATCTTCACGCTTGATTTAGTACGCAGAAATCACACTTCTTGCATTCATTCTTTGGCAGCAGGGCCTAGTTCAGTCCGTATCCACCAGTTAATCAAGACACAACGTGTGGTGAAACGACATGGGGAAGAATAATCTAATACAGACACCACGAAACTCCTCGCCGACTTCAAAGCAGTCTGATGTCGACCCCTTGAACCACGACTCTTCATTGCGTTTACTTGTACAGTAAAGAAGTGTTGCCATCCTTCTGCGCATTCATTCGCCGCCTATGGCAGCGGCGTCATTGATAGCGACGTATCCTAACTGTCTAGTAGCCTAAAGCTCGGCACTATGCTCCTTCCTGCTCTGGAAGGGCTATCAAGCCACTATCAAGATGGCTAGGTGTCTTCCGTATCTCGGTTGTTTCAAGGATACCATGGATGACGGGGGAACTCCAGAACATCAAGAATATCTTCCGTGCACGTCGATCTCTGAGAGCGCTCGCGACACGAAAATGTACTCAGTAGATGGCAGTATTGAACTCGTGGACCGCTAAGTAGCAAGTATGTCGGTTTTTCCCAATTCCGTCACTTCCTCACTTTCCTATGCAGCACCTACGTACGATACGTACACTACGATATGTAATCTGCAATTGAAACTGCCAGATATATGGTGTGTTCGTGACAAAAACCACTCTAATCATCAGCGCCGAGGCCCCAAAGCTTCTTTCATGTCGGAGGTAAGACGAAATTAGTTCCCAGTGAGTGGGTCTCTTACTTCTGTCTTGCCAGACAAACTGGAAAAGGTTGCGTCGAGTTCATTGGGATGACAACAAGCCGACACATGCCGAGTCGTATTTACCACTGGCGCCCTCACTCATGAGACCGTGTATCCGTTGTCTGGTCGGCCAAGTGTTCAGCGCTAAGTGCATGGAGCGTTATATCTCCGACGTCTCGCGACTAACAGCTTGTGACCGCCTTTGTCATATTCGTTGGTCATAACAGTGCTGTTATCAACGCCTGTTGCTCCGAAGTAGGATCTCTTGCAGGGTTCTAGACGCTCCATGTGCGCGTACGTTGCGTGCTGATGCGAAGTTGGAAACTAGCTTCTCGTTAACAAGAAGGGTGAACAATAATTGTGTTAAGGAACTCCTATGAAAGCGGGATCTTACTGTGAACCCATTCACCACATACTGTCAGGACATACGGTGCGTGTATGATGTATACAGGTCGTACGTGCTCACCTATCAACTCTAGTATGCAGACGTATTCCAAGGAAGTGCCCTACTAGTACAGCATCAACGTCTTCATTGTTGAGATGAGCGGCGATTACAGCTACTTCTCCATCGCTGGAAAAATTCCATGAACATGAGCTGACATGTTGCGGCCACTACACATAACACGTGTCGGAAGGTACTCGAGGGGAGATATGGGACAAATGTAGGAGTCACCTACGTGCGGCGACAATCGCCTGCCAGAGTACTAGATGCAGACACGGTTGCACATGACCCAATAATTTAACGTCTAGAATCACAGGTATGACGCAGTTCAACCTCGCGCCAAGAGCATAAGCATGCAGAGGTACTGTATATACCTCATTCCAAGGCTGTCTTTTGATAGCAGTGGATCACCTAGTGTACTCTTGCATTCCACAAGCAAATACTTCCGTCCTCTGTCCCCGCAACGACCTCCCTGCCCGAAGGTGAAAACACAACGGAACGAACCCAGCCGGCATTCCCCTTCAGAGGTGTACCCACCCTAGCACCCGCACGAGCATCCCACAGAAAAACATTGGTGTCCACAGAACCTGACACCACCCACATCCCATCCGGCGAGAACGCAACTGAATTCACTGCCCCACCGTGTCCTATCAAGGGACGACCAACCTGTACGCCAGCGCGTGTGTCCCACAAACGGAGAATGTTGTCGTCAGAACCTGACACAACCATCTTGCTGTCTGGAGAAAAAGCAACTGTGAAAACCATGCCACTGTGCCCTTCTAGTGCGCGCCCTATCTGTGCTCCGGTTTTGGTGTCCCATAGACGAAGGGTTTTGTCGTGGGAACCGGACACGATCCTGGTACCATCTGGTGACATTGCGACCGACTGTACTACGTCTGGTATGCCCTTCAAGTGGCAAGCCCAATTGGGCTTCAGCGTGAACATCCCACAAACAGATAGTTTTGTCACTGGAACCCGAGACCACAGTCCTCCCGTCTGGTGAAAACGCAACCGATAAGACTTTCGCAGAGTGTCCTCGGAGAGGTGAACCTGCTGGCGCGCCCCTGCGCGCATCCCACAGACGAATGGTCTTGTCGTAAGAACCCGATACAACCCATTTGCCGTCGGGAGAGAAGGCAACTGACCGCGCCCACCCCACGTGGCCTTTGAGGGGAGATCCAACACGAGCACGAGTTTCCATATCCCACAGACAAACTGAGTTGTCAGCAGAACCCGATACGATACGTTTCCCATCAGGCGAGAAGGCAACTGACAAAACTTTGTCCGGTATGCCCTTTCAGCACCTGAGTATGCACCCAGTACCTAGTCAACGATATGTCCACAGGTTACTTACTCATTGGACTCACCGTGCACGATGGTAGAAAGTCGTGAAACAGCATCGCAGTTGATCGCAAAGGTGGATTATCTCCAAGGGAGGACAGAGTGCGGCTGAAGCGATCAGGTGAGAACTATCATTTTTGCCCAGGGATTGCAGAGGACAAACTATGGTATCTTTCGAAGTCGATATTACTGGGAGAGAAACTGTAGGAGGTGCCATAGCAGGACCGGCCTGGTACCTGCCAACTCGGTCAGGGATGCAAGAAATCGAAGAAACCCCTTCGAGCACAGACCGTAGCTCCCTTGACTTTCTCCGTTAGTTCCTTCATCGACGGACGTGATGAAGGTTCACGTCTCCAGCATGACGTACATATTTCCCACCATGGATCCGTCATGCGGGAAAGAGTGGACTCCTCAGAGGGACGGGGCGGCAGTCGTCCCATCACTAACCTGTGCATCACATTTACGTTGGACGGACAATCATGGAAAGGTCTCAATCGAGTAAACAACTCCTACACAGGAACAATTAGCTTCCTGCGGAACAAGAGTATAGAGACATACTAAAACAGTCATTCCAAATGCCCACACGTCCCCTTCTGTAGACGGAGTGTAGTCATCTAGGAGCTCTGGGGCCAACCAGGGATACTGATCCTCCACGAGGATTAACAACAGTCATACTGAAGGTAGAATTTTGCAGGGTGGAAAGACCGAAGTCGCTAAGTAAGCGCTCGACGATCGCTTGACACCAGTACATTTAACTATCAAGTAGATTTGTCAACCGCGAGCATTGCGAATGACTATACTTACACCCTTCAGATCTCCATGGAATATCGGCCCCAGAGAATGGCTATGGAGGTAAGTACAGCCCGCTTGCAATGTCCATGAGCTGAAAGGCGCATGTCAAGTAATAGTACGGAAAACGTGCTCTGTTCAACTCACCAACGGGCGAGGATCATTTTCCTCGTTTTTAACATAAGAGTGCGCATCTCCCAATGCCATCCAATGAGACACTATCGAAATTGTGGATCCGAATTCTGTAGAGATCCCAATCATGCGGACCACGTTATCATGACGTAGCTTCGACCAAAGGTGGACCTCTCGAAGGATACGCTACATGGCAACAGAGAGGTCAGTCTGCACGAGGCCAACCTCTATTAACTCGTGTTCAATACCTTGAGAGGATCCATATCCCCAGGGGGTGTGCCATGGAAGGTTTTGACTGCCACTTCCGTACCGCCCCGGGTCCAAGTACCTTTATGAACAATCGCAGTACTACCACGCCAAGGCCCCCTGCTCTGGTTGAGATTGATTTCACCATTCAGATTGATACTGTATCGGGACGCGCGAATAGCAAGTTCTTGTAACGCAGAAGATGGATCCATGGATTAATCCTGAAGCTAACGAGCAAACAGTGTTACCCAGCTCCGAAGGACGTCGCTGGGTGAACAATCTGTGTGTCCCGTTGAATCCTGTCGGAATCCTAATCGATAATCGCCCAGTGGCCTAGATCCTCATGGGCATTGCCGTGGGGACCAGTGTTATACTGGATACCAACAAACGCTCTGGAGAACAAAGGGGCCCCCACGCGGAAGATCGCCTTTGAGTGCGAAATAGCTCGCTGCTGGTTGAAGACGTCATTTAGAGATGAATAAAAAAGGGAGCCGTTTCTAATGAGAATCCACAGGCCGTCTTTCCAAATCCTCAGAGGTCCCTTCATATTCTTTTGACAGGCCATGGGCACGTCTCCACATTCGGTTATACAGAACCTTCACTGGCGTTCGTTCTCTGCAGCAGGTCCTGGGCCTGGTCCGGTTCTTAGCTTTGTTAATCAGGATGTGCAGTATGGTAAAACGACAAACTGGTGCAGCGCGAACCAGAGTTCAACATTCAAGGCGGTAAGTGCAGTCAGTGCCGAAAGTTGACAAGTAATATGTATTGCGTTTTGTGAAGTCATCCTGGGGTTGGATACACCACGATAAGAGTTGGCCGAAGTTGAATCGAACAGGGATGGCAATGCTGTCGTTTTGTGTAGTACAGAGTGTGGAACAGAGGTGTGTAGGTTTCGGCCCGACACTGACAAGCTGCGAATGTGTAAATGACTTGGGAAAGACGACACCACCATATGTTACATACAAGTTCTCTCTGACGGCTGTCAAGAAAAGTGACTTATCGCTGCTACACCCAGCGTCAAAACCAAGAAGTAAATTACGAGACAGAAGATATACACTATAACGAGTCCAACTATAACGAGTCCAACAAGCTCATGAAAAATCTATACGTCCGTGTCCATGCCACCTTGACTGAGCTACACCACCGAGATTGTCGACCGACTCCATCGCTCTCCGCTTCCTCGGGACATCCTTCACTTGAACGCTCTCCTTCGAACGTTTCGCGATCGGGATTACATCTCGCATCGGGGACCCAGGTGAACACCCAGCCTTTTGATCCTCATGCCGAGGAATAGGAACCTCAATTCTCACTTTTCTCCTCGCTGTGTCGCGAGCCCGAATTCCTTCCAACCCTGCTAATGACTGATGTCGCGTACGACTGTCTTGACCGGAGGGCCTATCCGTCGTCTCTGAAAGTGTAATCTCCACGGCGGGACGAGGTCCGTCCACCTCCACAGCCGATATGGCTGCATCATATACCCACACGCCCGCCTCCATCGGACCACTGACCGACTTGCGTCTCCCCACACACCTTTTCTTCAGCGCCCGGTCCCTCTCGTTGCGTGCGGAGCTGTTCGCGCGTTCGCGTGGCATAACGGAGCCCCTCGACTTTCCCCCTATTGCTAGCACAGAATGACTTCTTGCTCGAGTAACGCCTTTACGATCCGTCGTCTTCTCCTTTCCTCTAGCTTCTCTCACCGCACTCACCACTTTCTCTGCCAATGGTTTGAACTGCGATTTGGACGCCTCCAATGCGTTGCTGACTTTGGCTGCCCACTCGTCCAAATCGTAAAGCTTATGCAGCATAAGCTTGAAGGTAAAAGGATAGCGTTCCGATAGCGGGAACGTAGGACTCTCGACTTCCTCCTTGCCCTCTGATATGTCCTTGTTCCGGCCTGAACTGGGTTTGGGCACGGTATCGCGAAGCGGCACGCTCGAAGTGATTAATTGCGTGGGTGTGCGGCGCTCGCGTTTAGTGTCTCCCTGGGCTCGCATGGTGAGGACGACAGAGAGGCTCTTGAGTACCGGAGCAAATTCCGCGGGTACATGTGCGATATCATCCGCGGAGATGACGTTGGTGCCTGCGGTTGCCTGAGAGCGTCGTGTTGCGACACGGTCGAAAATGTCGAAAAGGCGGGCGAATTCTGCCGTTCTTGGATTACTATAGGCGACAGAGGGGACCGCCATATCTCGACGAATAGAGGTGAAGAAGATAAGTGAATAGGTAAGGAGGTGAGAAGACAGTGGGTGTCTTCGATGTTGTGCCCCACAGCTAGGAGATGGGAGCATAGTTCGACTCATGGGCACACTTTATACCATAACTTGCTACAGTGAGTTACCATAGCTTTGTTAACCGCGTAACCCTCAATATTGGTGGACGCGCCTTGATGGTGTGTCGCATTGGGTGTGGAAGAGCAACTGCCTCCGGGTGGCTCATTGCCCGCTTCCAATTTTGAATCTTGTATTGTTCGTGGAATTACTAGTGCTGATATTACCGTTCTTTATCTTACACTCAGACTTATTGGACTATTCAGGGGATATGCCGGGCTGGACTGTTTCCACCAGAATCATTAGATTCCGTGACGTCGACAATACACAAGCGTCCACAACTCCCTGAATGTTACGTCAACTAAGGTTGATTGAGGATCTCGTCAGAAGCTAATCCCAAGGCCGTCTCCTTACTCTAATTCTCCCATTTGCGCGAAGCACATACGTTGTTGTCGTCCTGCCGTCGCCAACGCTCGTACGTCTCGTGGTAGATTGTTTCTGAGGAAAGAACGAACTCCAGCTTATCGTCTTAACCGATCTCAGCTTCCTCGCCATTGCTAGACTTGCTTCGAGCTCGCGGGTTCGCACCTTCCGAGGCTGATACAAGAACGGCGCAGAATGGGCAATCGCCTGGACCATGTGGGAAAGGAAGCAGCTCTCCGTCGTGTGGGTGCTCCATCTCGTCCTCCAGGTCCTCTTCGTCGGTTCCTCGTGAGATATTCTCTTCAAGCTCCCCATTCGATCTCTCAGATTGACTGAGTCTCGTCACTGGCTTTTCTGGCTTTTGTTCCGCGGTGTATGCGAGGAGGGCGTATTCGTACTCCTTAGGGACTATCGTAGTGATCGATGTGCGCTGTCCACCATATCTTCGTCCGAAAGAAATATGCCGAGATGGAGATGAACCAGTCTTGTGAGTGGCAAGAGGGCCTCCGCAAACGCGGTCTATGTGGTTCTACAACATCAAGGGATGTAAATGTGGAGGGGCTTACAGGTGAGAGATTTCACGTTCGCATAGTGCCCCGGAATTGGCGAATGGATAACGGCCATTGAACTTTCTTCGTAGCAAAGCCAGCAGCACGACGTGTCCAGATTCTCGGAACAAGTGAGGTGGAGATCCATCAACGCCGGAAAGATCTTCGCAACCATGCTCAGCAATCCTACGTCGATTCGCCAGAGACAGGTCATTTTCAGCGAAGTTAGACGAGAGGCCACCATAGGAGCGTTCGATTGCCCAAGATGCGATTCAGAATGCTTCCCTGAGTTTGACTTCCGTCCTTCGCTAGTGATATATGCATAGACCGCAAATCCAGGAACAGATCTGGATGCCATCTCGACGTCGCAAGGGCTTCTGAGCAAGCGGATAGATGTCTGGTCAACGTCGTGACCAAGGTGAGCCGCCTCCCTGCATATATGCGCTGAAAACCCACTTAACCCATTCGAATCCGGCATAGGCGTGCGGAGAACTACGCGATGCGATGGAGTAGTGCATCAGGGTGTACGAAATCATCTGTTCCTTGGAGTATATGCGTAGCGTCGACATGTATTTGCGGAGGGCCACCGTTCGGAATTGGGTATTCGCCATCGAAAAGGGCCGGATATCTTCGAATTTCCTGTTTTCGAGAAAGAATAGGTCGAATATGTGTTCCACCAGCTCCAATGGAAGAGTCTTCCTTTGCCATGCATGGTCGACTGGCGCGGGTGACTGTGTGTCTGTTGGTAAAGTCGCTCGGTACATTTTGGCTCGAGAACCACGACAGAGAGTCGTATGAACTGTCGGACTCGTACTCCGAGACTGACATCGTCGACGAAGAAAAAGCAGTAGAGAACGTGTCTTATATAGGGGTTAATTATCACGTGACTGACCTTCGGGCTACGTGCCCTCCCGTCTTTCCTTGTGTCTTCGGTTTTATTTGTCGCTAGTAGCGTAGTTGACCAAATAAAGTCAAAGTCAGGATAAATTGGTTTCCCTGATCCAATCAAACTGGGGCTTGGCTATTTACCCTGACCAAGTGAATGGGCACTAGTGAACAGCAGCAGGCCGTCTCTCACGAAAATGCACGGGCGAAACCAAAGATCAGCCCACTCCACGAGATGCAGCTGCGTGCCTTTCTCAGTGCTGCGGACGACGTGGACGCGGATTCGGACACGCTAGACGACCTCATGGACGGAGTGGGCGAGGACATCTGCAGTTCCATGATTGACCAGGATAGTCTCTCAGAACTCTCTGATACGGAACACCCTGAGTCCACTCTAGACAACAGCATATTCAACGGAGCCGCCTCGGCAGATGCAGCGGACAGTGACACGGAACAAGTCGACCTTGCTGAATTACATGCACTGGAACAAGAAGGTACGCGTTAATTCGACAGCAGTACACACTCCTGCGCTCTCAAACGCCATTCTCATGGTGACGTTTCCTAGCTGAACGTGCGTGGACCAAGGAAGAAATTAGAAAGATGATGCATATTCTAAAGGAACAGGGTGAGTCGATAATCTACACTTTCGGCGCGAGTTGCGCGTGCCGGACAACGCGCCAGATTAACACAAGCCAGGAATGGGCCCGTTCATAAAGGAGTACGTTGTCGTTCAGCAGATACCCGTTGTGAAGCTATTGTTTGCTTTCGGGATATCCTTGGTATGTAGCCCGTGCCAGTTTTGACGTAATAATCACTCATCAGTGTCAGTGTTCTGAATTGAGAGCAAAGAGTCCTGCAACGTTGCTGTACTTCCTAAGAGTGGCAATATCACGCGTGTGGGTCATCGCGTGGCGGCAGAATGGTGCACCTGATGTCGTATTTCCCGTTTTTAAATAGATTGCGTCTCAGGGAAAAGCTACCTCAGTACAACACCATCGAGGACGCTGTATCATTGATACAGCGGTCGCGTCGCATCATCATACTGACTGGAGCAGGCATCAGTTTGGTGTTCATTTTGGAATCTTAGGGGTATTGCTGATAACAGATGTCTAGGCGTCTCCTGCGGCATTCCTGACTTCAGATCTCGGAACGGCCTATATGCATCTCTGAAGGCAAATGGCCAGTATGATCCTCGATGACCCTCAACAAATGTTCGTTTAATCATCATTCGGAATTCGAATTCTTCTTAACGGACTTTTTAGGTTTGATATCCATTACTTTAAGGAACATCCTGCTGGTAAGAGAAATATCTTTCAAAATAGATGTCATCTCACCCAGCCACACCTACTTCTGGGGCTAGTATTTTAGTGCGCAAACCACCCCTTATTCTGGAAAGGACTTCTAACAAAGCTTGTCCCCCTAGTTCGTTTGCTAGGTCAGGTGTACTATCGATGTAATCGCGTGCACTGACCTTCTGACTTTCATATCAGTCAAATATACCCATCTAATTTCATACCATCTCCTTGCCACCGATTCATCAAGTTGATCGAGGACAAGGGCAAGGTATGTCGCTCTTCTCGCAAGACGTATCGCCGGTTCATTCCTTCCGTTCCCATATGTCTGTAATTACTTTAGTTGCTTCGGGTGAGATACCACCTCTTCGCTGCATAATTGAACGGATCTAAATTTGCCACAGAATTACACGCAGAACATCGACACCCTAGAAACCCAAGCAGGCATCAAGCGTGTGTTGCAATGTCATGGGTCCTTTAAGACAGCTACTTGCCTACTTTGTCGGAAGCAAGTACCTGGAGTTGAGATTGAGTCCGAGATCCTCGAGCGTCGTGTTCCCTATTGCAAAGTGTGCCTGGAAGCACATAGGGCAGCGGAGGCCCAGCGAACCAAGGTTACCAAGAAGGGGAAGAAGAGGAAGGAGTGGGACGACGATAGCGACGATCGTGATGATGATATACAATTGGGTATCATGAAAGTATGCTCGCTGTTCATATCTCGTTTTCATTTCCCGCTGATGCGGTTTGGCCACGCACGTTCGTAGCCGGATATAACCTTCTTTGGAGAAAAGCTGAACGACGAGTTCGATAGAGCGCTCATAGAAGACAGGGACAAAGTCGACTTACTCCTCGTCATAGGAACGTCTCTGAAAGTTTCCCCAGTATCGGAGATCCTGTGTACGTATAGGCAGTCGACCATTCTCCCGGATGATGGCTCATACTCATCTTCGATACAGCACACCTCCCACATTCGGTGCCTCAGGTGAGTGCACGGCGGCTCCGTACATTCCCTGTTCCCACACGAAAGGAACGTCGTACCCGCAGATTCTTATCAATAGGACGCCGATCAGGCACATAAACCCGGATGCGAGTACATTTTTGAGATCGAATAAGTTCACGTTCCTGACGTAGATACACAGGTCGTTCTATTGGGAAATGCCGACGAGATCGTGCAGTACCTGTGTGAGCGACTGCATTGGCAGCTGCCACCACCGACTCCGAAACAAGGTTCGCATCTTGACGTGCCGGCGAAGCTAGGCAAGAATGGTAAACGGTCATCGACGGAGATGATGGGCGGGGGAGAACCTGCTCGAGTTGGAGAAAGGTGAGTGTCTTTAGAGGTTGGCTCCACTGGCGTTGATGTTCCCTCCAGCCACGTCTGGCTGTTCCAAGGTGCCGAAGGCGGTAAATGGGTCGAGGATATCAGGGAGAAGTACAACCATATAGTCAAACCAAACGTGCCACATTCAGAACCAGGGGCCAAGAAAGCTCGGGTTACTTGACCATCAGGTCCCTGTAGTATATATAGATGGACGATTTTATGTGGTAAGAAGCGCAACCGTTCATGCTAGACCTCTCCATCAGATACGCATACCCCGGATTACAAACTAAGTAGATGGTATCATCGACGTCATCATCGACTGTTCTCCTCGAAAAGAACGTCGCCATTCTCCTGCAAGGGTATCATAATTTTTCCCAATGAGCTCCGGCTTTGCCGTGCAGAGTGTCTTCCACTCCGCCCGGGTGCGCTCACGAAATCGGGTATGTTGGAGGAGGTGCTGTTCGGATGATGCGTTCGTAGGGAAGGTATATGGAAGTCTTCGTTGTCGTCGTCTTCTGTATAAGCAGGAAGGTACGCTGCGGGGGAAGATGGGTGGAGGCGGAAGTTGCGGATGGCGTTGTATGTGCCTTTGCGTAGATGTGCGGCGTAAGAGTAGAGGAGTAGTGCGAAGTATATCTGGCGCAAAGTCAATCGTTCAAAGACATGAGGAACAGCATTGATAAGAGACAGCTGATACGTACCTTTGCAATCCAAGACAGAACGATCACCGCCACCGCTGTGCCTTTCTCCTCATGCCACAGGATATTCGCTGCGGCCGCTAGCTGCGCATCCGTCATAGGGTGACTAACATTAGCGCTCTCTTTGATAAATTCTTGGGCGGGGGAGTTGGCGTGGCGCTGTCCGTCGTGGGGGGTGTAGACCCACCATACCACTGCGAAGAAGAGTGTCCATATAGTGGAGAGTATGTGATCGAGGAAAAAGAGATGCGCAAAGTATAGTGTGTGTTTGGGGTTCTCCTGCACACCCCCGTCGAGAAGAACACGGTCATTTTTTACTCATTCCGAAACGACCCCAGCTTACCTCCTTGACCGCGTTCAAACCCCATGCTAGGGCGGCAAGCCCGACCGATGAATAGAGATACAAACTGAGTTGCGCGAAGGATCCTCCTGCACCTGCCAAGACTGAGATAAGGCCATAAATGCCTGCCACTTTGTTGAATACCTAGAGATGGTAGGTGAGGACATTTGGTTACGCAGACGCTGGTCCCAACAGGGTGAGCGAACGTACTGCAAAGAATAGCGTGATCGTCACGCCTGTCTTCAGGTCCAGTAAACCAAGGAAATTGTTAACAGGCCAAAGCCTCCATTCAGGACGAAGTGTGAGTTTCATATGCGAGTCATGTACAAGCTCAGTTGGGTAAGCAAAAGGATAGAGGGCTGTAGCCGCCTTACTAAGCAACATCATATAGTGGCACGGGACACGGAACATGGGGGATGCAACGCTTGGATTTAAGGGAGAATGTACACTAATGATACAATAATAATGCGCAAAGGATCTTAGACAACTCTACGAACGCTCGCCACGTAACCGCCGTGCAAGGGCAAGATCCTTTGGGTTGTATAGTAACACGCTTAGCGTGAATAGCAGCAAGGTTGGTGTCCTCAAACAGCGAGACAAGGTATGCCTCGGATGCCTCCTGCAATGCCATCACTGCAGAAGATTGGAAACGCAGGTCGGTCTGTAATGCATCCATCAGCTTTGGGTGTTCTGAAGAAAACTGAAGGGAAATACTAACCTTGAAATCCTGAGCGATTTCACGAACGAGACGTTGGAATGGAAGTTTACGAATTAGAAGTTCCGTCGACTTCTGGTACCGACGAATTTCACGCAATGCAACGGTACCAGGACGGAAACGATGAGGTTTCTTCACACCACCAGCAGGCTACAATCTCAACGTCAGCACCAACTCCTTCCCCAGTCACCAGCAATACTTACAGTGTGAATGGTCTTTTTGGATCCGGCCGACTTGGCAGCCAATTGTTTACGAGGGGCCTTGCCTGTTCCATGTCATTGAGCTCGGGTATCCCCAACGACAGATAAGTTACTTACCACCAGTGGTCTTGCGAGCTGTCTGCTTGGTACGAGCCATGTGTGTGTATGTGACTTGACTTTGACTTTTTGTCTGAGGTGAAAATGGACGAAGACCAGCGTATTTATATGGCGGTCAAGCGCGTCGCGGTGGTCACGTGTCATCCACGTCCAATCCCAATCAACAAACTCTTTTCGGCAAATTCAGCATAGCCACCCACCGACCCGATATATATATAGTCTGTCCGAAAGACAAAAGGCTGTAGCGTATCGTACCCTCTTATCTCAGACAACAACACCGACAACCAAACTCATCTACATCAAACATGTCTGGCCGTGGTAAAAGGTGGAAAGGTGAGGCTACAATTTGAAGTAAGAGTCCAGCTGCTAACTTTGAGACAGGGTCTCGGAAAGGGTGGTGCCAAGCGTCATCGTAAGATTCTTCGTGACAACATCCAAGGTAAACCAAGTTGTAGTGGCATAGAGCAAGGATGGAATCTGACTGGAAGACAGGGATAACGAAGCCTGCAATTCGCGTCTTGCACGTCGTGGTGGTGTGAAGCGTATCTCTGGTCTGATCTATGAGGAGACCCGAGGTGTTTTGAAGATCTTCCTTGAAAATGTGGGTTGGAAGTTCCGCACGAACTTGGTCCGTGCGCTGATGTATTACTAATCCTGCAGGTGATCCGTGACTCGGTCACATACACTGAGCACGCTAAACGGAAAACCGTTACTGCTCTCGATGTCGTCTACGCCCTCAAGCGTTCAGGGCGCACTCTCTACGGTTTCGGTGCATAAACCATTATAGAAACCTTTTGTTAGCTGGGTCATGTATGAATGCATCCTGTAGTGTACTGTAATATTATTTCCTTTCCTCTGGAAAGAGTGGGTCAGTTTGTGATTGCGTCATCGACTTGTTACAGTGCCAGTTAGTATTACGATGCCCTGTTCGACAGGGGTTCCACAAAGGAAATCCAGGCATACCGACGGTAATACATACATCCATGCTCCCAGTTCCCAATACCGTAATCTGTATAGAATAAATAGGTGCAAGAACAAGGGGAAAAAGATCACTCCACGTGTCCGTACAAATCAATATAAAGTATAACATCTTGAGATAATTTGCAGCGAGATCAACCAACACAGTCTATGTCGTTGCCTCGCTCTCGTCCACAAATATATCAGTATAGTGCTCCAATATGGTCTCGATGGCCTAGGGTGACGTCTGTCAGCTAATCTCACCGTAAAACGTGGCTCAGTCCTTACCCTGTTCTGGTAAGGCGCGTCCGCCATGGTAACGTTCGCATGACCAGATGTACTTCCGTTACTGACTTGCCCAAACAGCGTCGGACCAAAGACGATGGCCAGATTCTGAATCGACATGGAATTATCCGCTTCACATTGAGCAATCCTGAAAAGGCCACATATAACCATGTTGCTAACAGGAAAGACGAACCCACGACTGACTTGTGAAGGTGTCCCATAAAGTATTTGAGAGTAGCATAGTTCGAGTCTGGCAAGTCATTGACCCGCTCGTGCAACCGGATGTGCCGCAATCGATCATTCTCGATTTCTGAGACGCAGGTCACGGACATGCAGAAAAAAGTAAATTTGGAACACTCACTGGCAGCATCAACGAAACCCTGGTGGAGATTAAAAGTAAGGAGCGGTTCGGGTAATTCCCTAAACCACATCTTGAGGACGCTGGTGACGTTGTTGATATCTGCCGTCCACTCCTCTGAATCCAAGTCAACACTGTTCATATCTAGAAAATGTCAGAAATTATGGCGGGTGACATCACGGAAGGAGTACACATTACCTTTGTCGAGCCGTTCTCTGAGTATGCCAACCCTCCTAGCCATACCACTTATGCGATAGATGCCCTGGGAACGAATGCCATACTTTTCGATGGCAACGCAACACTTTTCTAGAATAGGGGGAAGTTCCACTTGATCCCGAGTCATCTGCTCGGCCAGATCAACTCCAAATGTGGGCCGGCCACGATCAGCGACATGAGTGTTCCCATTGGCCGCACTTTGTGGCGGTTGCGCTGCACCATAACTTGAATTGTGGGTGGGTAGAGGGGGAAGCTAGTTAAAGTCAGTCAGCCAACCAGGCACACAGCGGGCGTTAGGGCAACTCACGAAGCCCTCCTCAGCAGGTCCCTCTCGTCTCGGCCCCTTAGCAACTCCACCACGTGCATATGCGTAGTTCTGCATATACGTCTTGAAATCCGCACGGTTGTCGATTGCTTCGAATAGAGCCTTGAGGCCACTTCCTTCTACGAATACTTCAAAACCCCTCACGGGAGTGACTTATACAGGGGATGCGTACCTTCCTCCGGAGATATGGGGACAAGGGTTGATCCGTCACTGAGCACAATACTCTCAAACAGAAAGGCATATCTGGTCAGGTGATATTTTGTCCCTAAATCGATTTCATCAACACACTCCTTCAACGCCTGCAGTAAAAATCTATCAACACGAGGATAACTAATTTGTTGAGCACGACACTAACCCGCAGAATTCGAGGTAATTGGAAATTGAAGTACTCTTGCCGCATTGCTTGGGTATCGTTCAAGGCCTTGCGATAAGAGTCCGACGCATTGGAAACGCGTAATCGGATATCGTCTTCCTGTCGCAAGATCTAATCACCGATAAGTCAACGTCAGGCACGTCGGAGGAAATAAAACAAGGGCGTTCACATTCCCCGGATTCTTGCCCTTGAGCAACAAGCCACCCTTCGCCACAGCCTTGCCAAGCACTCGCTTACCCCCAAGTACCCCTGGTTTGGCCTGCACCGCGCTCTCGCTCAACGATTCCCCTTCCTTCTGCAGTAGTACACGCTCTAACTCCTCGGATGAGACTTCCAGGCGGGCTTTACACTTCTCCATATTCATTTCCGCCTCCTGCAATGCACGTTCGTACCGGCTAGACAGCTCTTTCGTCTGAGCGGCAGCGTCAATATATGACAACATGGGATACAATAAGACAAACCTGTTTCCTATTCTTGTCTACCTCCTTCGCCAGAGAAGCCAGTTCTTCACTCATTTCGTTAAGCCGATGAGCAAAATGAATCCTATTTTCCGCCATCAGTTCATGTAGTCGCATAGACGACTGCCAGGCAGCGACAAAAGACCTAGTATACAGACGCAGTTGAATAAGTAGAAAGTCGCGTCATACGAGATTTATTCCACGTTACCCCGCTTTCCCATCGCTCATGGAGTAGAGTTCGGAGGTACTTCGAGCGAGTTTCTGTAGACTCTTCCCATGTTCTTCTTCCAGGGCCGCCCTCTTCTTGAAGAATACAGATGCTTCCTGTGCAATACGTGAACGCCGGAATATGTGGGGACGGGCAGGCACTAACCCGGCAAGATACAAGGCTCTGCTTTATACGATCCAATAGGAGAGGGACGCCACACTATCTGGGGCCTCAATAATAGCTGGGACATGGATAATACATGCTTACATCGAGTTCACACAGCGCCCTCAGAACATTCTCATCAAAGCTTGGCTCAACCAAGCTGACGCCGTCGCTAGGAATGGTAGACAAGGTATCTCGCCGCTCAGCGGTCAAGGGTATACTGTCTCGATGCTTGGATGCAGGTGATCGGGCTAGTGAATCAGAACTTGATCTTGGAGGCGGTGATGATGGTTTCAAGGATATTTGGGTGAGGGTTGGGGAAGTGACGCCTTCCGGTACCAAATAGTGAGGCGGAGGAGACTGGAAAGGGACACCATCGGCTGGATTGCTTGAGTCTGAGTGATCTGCAGTAGATTTCCGTGTCGGATAAGCGTCGTCGCCCATGTCTACATACAACTGCCAGCTAGTTAGTGGTCGAACGAAGGACTTCGCTGTAAACTCGCCGCTTTGGGCCTGCGTGACTGCCTAGACCGGATGATTACGTAATTCCGTTCTTCACACACACAAATTCGATCGATGAAGTTTGCAAATAATTGAACTGTCGATATACGACCTACGAGAACGGGACAACGTTGAAAGTAACACGAGCAGTAGTAGTACATAATCCGATGTTGTTCTGTCACTGCACAGCAATACTGTAAAGGACACCCTCGATTCGGAATACGAAGGCTCAGCAAAGCTGCCACGAGGCCACATTTCAGAATCCGTTAGTACGCCCCGCGCACCGAGCGCATGGCCTTGAGACCGTCTCCATAATGAGGGTCTGACCAGGCCCCATCCTAGCAATATTTCATCGGTCAGCTGCCTTCCACTTTCTTGACAGAACAGGTACCTCTGGACACATTCCACGGCGCAATTGTGAGGATTTGGATTGTGTGCTGAACTGAAGATACAGTTCGACCTGTTGCAGTCGACCTTCTCGACCACCATTCTACACATCAGATTGCGACAACATGGCATGACTTCCACATACCCTTTGCTGTCTTGTGACGGTGGTGTGACCACAGGAGAATTCAGTCAATTGAGTTAGTAGGAAGCACATCGTGATGTCGGGTGGAGAGTGCAAGAGAATCGGTCGTTGCTGGGCTCACCTTGCTTGGGCCACAGCTTTTAAGTACTCCTGAGGTCGCAATAATACCCCAGGAGATCGGATGAAATCTAAGTTCTCATGGTTTTGGGTTGCAGGTAAGACATACCACGATGCACGAACCTGCCGCCGCGAACCAGTAAAATGGGTAAATCACCGCTGTATCACATCAGTTGCACGGCCTCCATGTACAATCACGCATGTTGTTTGATGAGCGGGTTCAATACGACGTCAACCACCAATTGAGGGTCACGCATGGTCTTCAACCCCCGATGTCCAACCAGGATACACGGGTATTGAGATTCCGCGCCAGAAGCTGGGAAACAACGACTAGTGACACCCGCGAGGGGATTTCTGAAATTGGTTGCGATGAAACGAAGTTGCGGGACCATGCTTGCGTCGCGGAACGCGGCTTTACACTCTTGACTGTGGTCGCGTGACGCGCGGGGAAGGGCAACCGGACGGTATTCGCAAGCCAAACGTCACGATTGCCTTGTTTTTCTACGTCACTCCACCATCAACATAGCAGTTAGGCAGTGACAACATCCAGAATGGGAACATCTGGCATTGCATAAATTTAGATCAGTCATCGAAGCCAGGCCCCGTGGCAGGGTGATGCGACATCCACGTACACATATAATAGTGAAAAGCCGAAAAGAAACGCACCAATAGCAGAAAGCTAGGCCCCCCGCACAGTGATGATTAGATCCCGTGCAATATGTCATGACAGTCGGTAACTTTTAATCCCAAGTCGGTGGCCCACGCCGAGCGCAACCAGAACAAAACACAACAAAACACGAAGGATATGACAACAGGACTCACGAACGCAGCGATCGCAGGGGCCATTAGAAGCATTTAAAGCTCTCGGACATGAAAACGTCCATGACGTCGACCCCGGAGGCAATGTGAAAAGCAAATTCATCTAGAACGAAGTGAATTACAGCAACCTCATACTGTCTGATCCATCTTTCTGGGAACCATCTGGGTACCACCTGTACCGATCATAGCGCATCTGGCGAAGTACTTCGCCAGGGCAAAACGAACCAGCTGTAACTGCTTCTGAATGTCTTTTTGTCCATCGGCTTGGCGCTTGGCTTCCAAAATTTTCAAATAATCTTCGCCCGCACCTTGTGCCGTCCTGGAAATGATTTCGTCCAGACGTCGCAACAGCACGCACGCGCTTGCGTACGAAAACAGTGGTGTAGGGTCTCGAGAATGATCGCATCATTTACTCTCCCGACTGCCACGATCTGTAACTCACCATACTGAAGCAACTCAATGGCATCGCAAAGTAGGACCGCCCACCAAGCCTTCGGCGCAATGCCTTCCTGAAGCATAGACACCAGGTCCCAAGCAGCATCCTGAAGGTCCCTATTCAACAGTCGTTGATGGAATTCTGCATACCGCACAGCGAACATCAATCGATGGATGAAGACACCATGCGCTGCGGAGTTAACGCGAAGCCCTTGCAAAGATGGGGCAATGCCAGATATGAACTTGGTGTACTGCTCCGGCCCTTAAAATCAAATTGTCAAACTGAGGGCGTGACGTTGTGAAGTGGCGAGAGAGCCTACCTGAATGAATATACTCTCGCAAAACGCGATCAATCACACGACCAAGGCCGGGCCAATCTTCTGCTGAGGAACAGTACGAAATTGCAAGACCGTATTCCCTCCTTTGTACAAATGTCTGTGCGGCGATCTAGGAATGAAGGGTAAGACTAGCTCCTTGGGAACCGAAGACGTAGCCGACCTTGCAGACCACTCTCCGCGCAGCCTCCCTTTGGTATTCGCGACAAGTAGCATTGACGTCCTTCACAACTGCGGAGAGGTCACCTTGACTGTCACCACCATCATTAGCGTTTGAGGGCTTGCTTTGGAGTCGCAGAGGCACGCGAACCAAGATCTCGTCCGCAGTGGCGGCTCCTACTTTCCCGCAAGAGTACATGTAGGAAACCGTGATCCTCCACATCGCGGGATCAGAGTGGAGGTAGTGGGCATAAGAAAGCACGGAAAAATCTCTGACGCTGAGCTCTGTCCTGCAGGCAAATAAAGGAACCGATTTTGCAATTCGAGCGGCAATTTACGCACTCATCATTCACTGCCTGTTCTACTAATGAAAGCGGCTCCATCATATCCGCCAAATGGGCGGAAAGCCATGGGTCAAGGTGTGCAGCATGTTCCAATGCCTTCAATGGATCTCCCATGAAAAGAGCCACATGGACCATGTCTTCTAAGATGGTGGGGTCAGGAGGCATGTCTTCTAATACCTGTGCAGCGACGTCCCTGGAGAACAGAATCAGCGTCCCTGAGAAAAAAAAATTGGTATCATAATCTCACGGTAAATCCTGGCGCCGAAGTCTCGTGTCCACAAACACACCCCAGGCCACGCAAACCTCTCTCCAGTCTGCCCCGAGCTCTTCGCATACCTTCCGAATCACTTCCTCGCGACCCTCTAAAATACCAACAATATCGCTGAAGCGATCCCACCAATCCTCAAAGCTATCTCGTCTGTCAGACTCGGGAACATCGTCGAGCTCAATGCGGAGCATCTTCACTTTCTCTTTCCACCGGTGGGACGCATAAGCAAAGTCGCGTTCGGCGTCGAAATGTTGAAGTTTTGGTTGAGTTGAGAGTAAAGGAATGATACTTTGAGCCAATCTCCGTAAATTTCCAGACGGGTGTTCAGACAGCGTCCCCAAAAAGAAGGTTACAGCCTTGGACAGTCCCCGTAATATAGCCCTATATGACATTCAATAACCTATAACACGAGAATGACGAAAGTACTGACCTGGTTAAGTATGGCCAAAAAGTCTCATCTTCCCATGGGCGCTCCAAGCTGGATAGATGATCGCCTTCCTCAGTGGAAGGCTCGATGAAGTGAATATTGAGCCATTCCATTAAATCGTCGCCAACGGGTGCATTTTCCAATCCATACTCAGGCAGATAAAGAATGGTAAAGAGCGACAAGCAAGTATATAGGCTCCTGTAATGATCAGCGGTTGCTTGATTTGTTTCGCCCGACATTCGCTGGACAGAATGGTTGGTAGCATACCACGTCTGGGTTCAAAGTACCCACCGAAGTATGTATCCAGCATTCCTTCGCAAAGTTAACATAATCCAATGCTAGTTTCCGGATGCTACGTTGGATACTTTCCTGCTGAGTCCTTGTATGCCCTAAATGAACTGCACGAACAGTGCTTAGAGAGGTGCTTACAAGTGTACGCCATTCCCATCCACTGTTTTGGTGAGGTTTTGCATTGCAGCAAAGATGATAGAGGTATCTCCGACGAACTGGGAAAGAAGCGTTGATGAGGCACCACGTCAGGCACCAACAAGACTCACTAAGCGGCGCTCTGTTGAAGGTGGAGGCTTTGAACTAACGAAATAGACATTTCGTTCATCCGAATGGGTAGATTTTGATCGCGTTGCCAGCTTCTCGAGCTGGGAAGACCATATTGAACAGATGTGGCAACAGATGAAAGACACGTACCAACAGAGCCGGAAACACGCCATATGAATCGTTCAGAGGCGATACAGCTGTAAGGAGTGTCCTTCCAGATTCAACTAGCTCATCGGACTTCCCCGCTTCGACTAGGGGTGGCAGGACGTCCAGGTGCGGGGTAGATTGCATCGCGTGACAGTCAAGTGCTCAGCAGCGAGAACAGAGAACTTTTCCGATGCCCTCGTGCTCCTCCGTAGCTGTGATTTTGAAAGGCTCTGTCCTGTACTTGAGCTGAACTTCAAGCTTCAAGCGCTAGACCCGACGACTGGCGTGATCCCGCTGGGAGGCGAATGAACCAAAAGTTGTGGATTATGTCAGCATTGATGTACTGGTATAGTATTAGCATCATTGAACGGTCATAATGTACCGACTTCCCTCCCCCAGAGCTCCCAGGGAACAAATTACTCCACCATCGACGGGCCGTGCCTTGTACTTATTCCAGATTTTCTGCCTCTTTTCCGCACTCCCGAAAGGTCACTGACACAGGTCACGATGGTAGTCTCATTGTAGTCCAAATTTACTTAGCACGAGGCTTCCCACATCGACAGCAGAGGGTACAGCCCTGCGAGTCAACACTTCTTTTCCCTCCGCGGACAACTATCGCTGGAATGGGGTTTTCCAGCCCGGCGACTTTCGACCACTTCAAGGAAGTGCACAGCATAAAGTGCGATGCCCTCAACTCTGCACCAAAACTCATGCAAGTCACGCACCAGATCTCATGATCTGAGCGGACGCCTAGCTCGGGTTTTGGGCGCAATTCACGGCGCTCACTCGCGTTTTGTTCTCAACACTATCTGGGGTGCAGCCAAGTGCGTGTTTTCAATGTATTCTCTTCATGGGCCTGACATGTTGCAGTCTTCTAAACCATCGTTTGAGACATATATAACCATGAAAGCGGGACCTCTATTACTTTACCGTGCGGACGGTCATGGGGTTCCCGAGCTCATCACGTACTGCGATGTAGGCAGATTAGCGGTTTTCCTAAAAGGGAAAAGTATCGATGATCGTAGAGAACCATGGTGGTGAGCCAGGCTGTCGGCGCATGGTACTGCGGGTAGCCATCAGCCAACCCCAATGACTTCCATCTGGATCTGTGAGTGGGGGCCCGTGCCAAGTTGTGCAGTTTAGGGTCAGCTAACGTCATTAGTGCGTACCCGTACCAGGACTTTGGGTTTTCGATGCGCTGATGGGGTTGGATGTTTTTTTTTTTAAAGTACCATAGGGTTGGAAAGGTCCATACACGTTTCGCCTGCCAATGAAAGGTGACGGGGCATCAGTGGAATGTCAGAAGATCCGCCCTCTTCTCGCGAAGGGGGGGACTTAGTTGCCTGCCGTGAAACGCGCTCATGCCACATGAACTATTTTCTCAACGCGATAAACACCCCGTTACTTCTCAGCCGTTTTCTCCCTTGTCTGCGTGCAGATTGCCTCGATTTCTCGATATAGCTGTGCCGGAACATCGTGCTCCGCGGAATCATCATTGACTGCCGACCTACCCTCCTACCTGAATATTGTCCTCAAGTTTACGAGTGTTTGCCGCGTTACGCCCATTTCTTTGGTTGGGTGCGATGCTCGATGGTCAGACTCAAGGACTCGTGCATGCTCCGTTGTTGCTCCGGAATGGATCTCCATGCCTACGACGTGACCGTTCAATTTTTCTACCAGGGGGAGTTGCCTCAGTCCTTCAAACTACAATTACTTTCTGCCCACCGCGTAAACTCATTACATGTCTGTGTTGGAAATTAGACTACGGTAGACTACGGTGCATTGCCGAGGATGATGCGTCCACAGTTACTAGGCATGACCCAATAGTCGCTTGTGAGAGTGGCATGATGGCTGGCGAAGGTTGCGCTAATTTCCAGCCACGGCTGTTCTTCGATTCCCCCCGTGCTTCGTGTTGTGAAGATCAAAAGATCAATTCCTACACATGTCATGTGTGCCCCAAACATGCCACAAGTAATACAACAGATTTGTGCCGCACTCCCGGTATTCTAAGGTGGGCACATTATTATTGGTCATCCCCTGGGACAAGCAAGGCGAGCTTCCAATCCAGGACTTGCAATCAGCTACTACCCACCTGCAGCACGTCATGCCGAGGTCATTGCCCACTCAGCACAGGTAAACAGCAGTTCTTTATCCAGCTTCCATTGCCAATTACATGTCAGGGTGTCAACCCGAGCGATCGGAAGTCCTACACATTGCTTAAAGGGTGGTCCGTTCCATCTCGGGGTGGTTATGGAGCTCCAGCTCCCGGGTCTTTGATCAAGATTTTAGACTGCCAACTAGGGAACGGGATATTGCAGGGACTGGATTTTTCGACATCCTGGTACCTGTCGGCCGAGTTGCTTGGTTGACGCTGCGGCGGTATTTTGCTAGATCGTGCCCGGCGCGTTGTAAGTCAGAGGTCAGTGAGCTACGATGCCTCTGGCAAGGTATGACTAAAACTCTTGTCATAGTCGGCCAAGGGTACTTTACGCACCGAGTTGCAGAGGACCAAGGTTTAAAGGGACGTCTCTGCGGTGAACAAGCACTCGCTAGGACTTGCTAGAGGCTAGGGGGGCGAAGCACACAGCAATCATTGACTTGTCAGCATGAATGGCTGCCAAGGTCAGGGCAGACGAAAACCGCTTACTCGAGGCATACTCGTGTACGAGCCCCACGCTTTAAAGTTTACGCCGGGTCCCACCCGAGGGACTCACTCCTTGCAAAAGGTCTCTACAGTCATTCCGCTGAGGCGACGAAAAGAAATAAGATTATAATGATACAAATAAACTACAAACAGCGAATACAAAGAAATGTCTATGCACCAAAACCGTAGAGAGTGCGCCCTAAACGCTTGAGGGCGTAGACGACATCGAGAGCAGTAACGGTTTTCCGTTTAGCATGCTCAGTGTATGTGACCGAGTCACGGATCACCTACAGGATTGGTAACACATCAGCGCACGGACCAAGTTATGCGGAACTTCCAACCCACATTTTCAAGGAAGATCTTCAGGACACCTCGGGTCTCCTCGTAGATCAGACCAGAGATACGCTTCACACCACCACGGCGTGCAAGACGACGAATTGCAGGCTTTGTTATCCCTGTCTTCCAATTAGATTCCGTCGTACATGCCACAACTTGGCTTACCTTGGATGTTGTCACGAAGAATCTTACGATGACGCTTGGCACCACCCTTTCCGAGTCCCTGTCTCAAGGTTAGTAGTCGGCTTCCACTTCAAAAGGGTAAACTCACCTTTCCACCTTTTCCACGGCCAGACATGTTTGATGTAGATGAGTTTGGTTGTTGTTGGTGTTGCCTGAGATAAGACGGTACGATACGCTACAGCCTTTTGTCTTGCGGACAGACTATATATATCGGGTCGGGTGGGTGGCTATGCTGAATTTGCCGAAAAGAGTTTGTTGATTGGAAATGGGACGCGGATGACACGTGACCACCGCGACGCGCCCGACCGCTATATAAATACCCTGGTCTTTGTCTATCCTCGCCCTCAGACAGAAAGTCAAAGTCAAAAGTCAAGTCACATCTACATACATGGCTCGTACCAAGCAGACAGCTCGTAAGACCACTGGTGGTAAGTACTTCATCTGTCGTTGGGGATACCCCGAGCTCAATGACATGGAACAGGCAAGGCCCCTCGTAAACAATTGGCTGCCAAGTCGGCCGGGTCCAAAAAGACCATCCACACTGTAAGTATTGCTGGTGGCTGGGGAAGGAGTTGGTGCTGATGTTGAGATTGTAGCCCGCTGGTGGTGTGAAGAAGCCTCATCGTTTCCGTCCTGGTACTGTTGCATTGCGTGAAATTCGTCGGTACCAGAAGTCGACGGAACTTCTGATTCGTAAACTTCCATTCCAACGTCTCGTTCGTGAAATTGCTCAGGATTTCAAGGTTGGCCTTCTGCTTTTGTCCCGTTGTGATTGGTGGCGCTGACGGACGTATCACAGACCGACTTGCGTTTCCAATCCTCTGCAGTGATGGCGTTACAGGAGGCGTCGGAGGCATACCTTGTCTCGTTGTTTGAGGATACCAACCTTGCTGCTATTCACGCTAAGCGTGTTACTATACAGCCCAAGGATCTTGCCCTTGCACGGCGGTTGCGTGGAGAACGTTCTTAGATGGTCACTGTCCCAAGCTATCTGTATCTCGGGATATATTACTTTATTGTATTCTAAATATTTATATCACATCCTTTTCATTTGAAAGTTTGGACAGAAGTTTGATCTAGCCAAATGTTTAAGATTGGCTCGTGCCTACGCGTTACTATTAAAGTACATGATGTCCGTTATCCAAGTTCCAAGCATACTAGAGGCATTAAGCAATGTTTAAATAGTACATGTGAGATACGTATGTTTCCTGTCCGCATTAATCGATACAGATCATTGCTCTCCCAAGTGAGATTATAGCAGCACCCCACCGACTACGGATGCCAATGCAGCGATGATAGCCCCGGCACCCACGGACTGTCTGTTGGCAGAATTAGAACTGCCACTACTGCCACCAGCAGTTGCGGTTGCTGCAACCGAGCCAATTGTGGCCGACGGCGGATCACCATTGACGCCGTTCATCGCAAGAGCCGTTTCAGATAGCTCGGCAAATCCGACCGCTGGTGGATTATATCTGAACACGGAGTAAACGTTTTTCTGTAGGCGAAGCCGCTGTCAGCACGGTGCTCCGTATACGAAACGAAGAAAAACTAACCAAGAAAGTATCGCCAACAACCCAGGTCGGAGCACTACCCCCCGTAGACAGATCAAAGAACGCTCCAATACATTGTGTGGAGGAAATCTGAGTCAACTGGAAGTCGGCTGGACTAACCGACCAACTGGGACCGCCAAACGAGATTGCGACGTTAACTTCTGTAGTGCATGCTATTTGTACAATGCATTGAGTCAGGTCGAGTAATGTCGAAACAGACATGACTCACGGTAGGAGTAGTAGCCCGTCCAAGATCCTGTACCAGGTTGGGAACCGGGAATCTGGGCATAGATGTTTTGTATGGCGCTGGAGGGGCCTCCTATCAAGGTGGTTCCAGTGTCGATAGCAGCGTATGCGGAGGATCCAGTCGGGAGGGTAATGCTTGTTCCCTGCACAGTCATAGCTACGTGTGGTGAATGACCAGTGTATATGGTAGACCGGAGGACTTACAGGTCAACGAGAGAAGCCAGAATGAGGGTGTTGTGACTAGGCTCTGGTAGTCAATCGAACCAGTATAAAGGCTGGAGTTGACAAAGCCTGAAAAGTGCTAGGGTAAAAAGACATGTGCCCGATGCGAATGGTAGGAAAACTGACCCATTGTAAATGTTCCACCCGGCTCGTTCGCTTGCACGTTAGTACCATTGATGAATCTTTAGAAAAGCATGAGATACACGGCGTGCGCGGACGGTCAAGTGCATACCGAGTTAGCTGGAACGACATGAGAGGATCGGTCCAAGCACCACTGCTAACCAATGTCTGCCAGAAGGGTGGGTACCCCGACGCAGAGATAGTCTGCCATCCAAGACCGAGCAATCCAGACACCGGACTAGTCAAAAGACCACTAGAAACCTCATCTACGACTGCGAAGGCTTGATTCGGCACGGAGAATCCGGCCATTTGGACGACATCTTCTCCAAGACTACCCACTGCCTGCCCACTGCCATACGTAATGTCAAAGGGTTGAGAGAGGTTCTTGAATGTGGAAGAGGATGTTGCGTCGAACACTGCAATCCGTGAGCAGCCTATTGTACAGCTAGTGTCTGCCACCCAGAGGTCTCTATATTTATAATTATGCTCAATTCGGACTGAGTTGGGACCGGGCGGACACTCACGCGGAGCCGGTGTCAAGAATGACGTCAAAGGACACGGGTGGCGTTCCAATGGCTAACGAACCATAGAAACTATTCGACGAGAGCGTTCAACGGAACCAGGGTACAGTCGGCATACGAACCTCTTACCTCGAGTCTGCATTTTGGTTAGTTAACCTGGAGGGGTGGAGGTTGTTAGACGATGACGTAGTATGCATGACAGAGTAACTTACAAGTTACTACCCTCACTTCTCTTCTTCAATGTACCACCATATCTATTTGTTAGGAACTCGCGCTCATTCTGGGCCCAGGCAGCCCAATCCTCAACAGAACGTGCAGACGGAGCCCTGCGTTGAAGTGTAATGGACTGCCCAGCGCTAGCCGGCTTCGGACCTGGTGCAGCGACACAACAACTTGATGAGAGCAATGCAACGACAAGTAGCCACGCAGAAGACAACATTTTTGAAGTATGTACGAGCGAAGCAGAGACAGCAAGAAAGTGGGAAACCGTCTGACGGTGGCGGTCACAGTTAAAGATGAAACAGGACTAAGCCAAGCACAAGTTGGCTGCGGGATGGAACCTTGCGCTGCAAGGTTGTACTAGCGCTGGATGATGGGTAGGAGACAAGAAAGAATGACCTATTTTACAATATATATTGAAATCAAAAGGCTGTATTGTGTCTGTAACTGGCGTGGCTGCGGAGGAGCTTAGGCCCAAAATCAGCACAAGACTCCGAGAGTGACGCTGTTGGCATGCCTTTCCCACGGTGCTGCCCATGCTGCCACAATTATTAAAGCCTCGTTGATCGAGTCGCTTATAATCAGAGATTATCGGGAACTTATGTGTGGGTGTTGGTTACACGCTGCGCGACAACGTAAGTCGCGTGACCAGATTACCACCATGCCTCACTACTGCGTTGTCGATTTATGGTGAGTCGCTCCAAACCACGATCCAAGAAACTATCACCCGCTGGATATTTTGACTGCTTTTGGGATGAGGGTCAATCCGACGTTATTGGACGTGCATTGTTGGGCGGACCATCGCCCGACATGATCGCCAAGCCCCACTGCGCCGCAGTAAATATTGGGACAGCTCACGTGAGGCTGCACTGCCCAGTTGGTTACTTCGGTGTTTTATCGGTAAGGGTTCCCTAGTCCGCTACCGTGCAGCCCGAACTTGGGAAGGTTGGGGAGTTAACGGGATGTACTTGAAGCAAGCTATGCCGCTGCCACACTTTATTCTCCCTTCGTTGGGTTGGCCAACGCCTGCCACTTGCTCAAGGACCATGATTATCAGTTAAGAAGTCTGTGCTTGTGTCGATGCAGCAAGCTGAACAAGATGCAAAGATCATGATTAAGTGGAAAGTGTTGCAAGTTGACGACTAACAGGAAGCCCAGCAGTTCAGAGGATCTCCGAACTTCGAGCAGTAGTTATCATACATGCACAGACTTCATCGAAACGAAGAGGGCATCAGACGTGGTTCATCTAGGGATCATCAAAATTATTTCGTTTCATATCTGGACAACTCAGAGGCACTGCCGTGAGTCCGAGTAAACCGAAGCAGCACACGAGACAATGCAAAGCACTACATATGATCAGAACGAAAGCTAGGCCCCTTCCCCAACGCTGCTATAGCCAGCGAAGGAGAGTATTGAAAGGTCACGTTCTCGTTTCCGATTCGGCGGCAATTCTTGAGACGATATTCGTGATCCTTGGACGTGCGGACGGAGCGCGGTTCCAACACGACATACAAATCTGCCACCACTCGTCCGTTAAGCGGGAATGTGTAGACTGTGCGCTTGGCCTGTCTGGTGGTCCTGCCATAATGCGCTGCATGAGAACTCGCATAGTAGGTTTGTCGTGGAAAGGGGGTTCCCGGGTGAATAACTCCTATATATCTTATTTAGTGAACAGGCAGGAGCAGACAACAAACGAATTGGAAAAACAAACCAGAGCTGTCATGCCATAGGCCCAGATATCTTGCTCTAAGGTGACTTCTGATTCTTCTAGACCCTCTGGTGCGGTCCAATTTATTGCCCCAATACGGGCAGTACTGACAGGTAATCCAAATGTGGAGTTAACGAGCGAAGTGAGACCAAAATCTATCAAGCGAGCCTCCCTGTCGTCAGAGATGAGGACGTTGGACTGCCGCATGAGGACGTCAATGCAGCCCACGATATGGGAATAATACATACACCTCTCAGGCTTCCATGCAAAATAGGACCAGATTCATGGCCGTGCAGATAGCGCAGCCCGTTCGCGATCCCAAGAAGCTTCGATAGACGTTATCAATCGCTCCAGTCGCTCCGGCTCACCGCCAACTTACCACAGGGCGAGGATCAACTGACTTGTCCTGGACATAGTCAAATGCATTGCCCCTTTCCATCCAAGGATGAATTAAAGAGACGGTAGCGCTGAAATCGGTCGAAATCCCGAGTAGTGGCTGTAAATTTTCGTGACGAAGATTCGACCACAAGTGTAGTTCTCGTAGAACGCACTACAGCACAGTGAGCGAGGTGCACGGACGGAATTGGGGTACAGACCTCGATGGCCTCCTGGGTAGCAGGAGAAGCGTAAATGGTCTTGACTGCAACTTTTATTTCCCCTGGTTGCAAAGTTCCTTGGTACACATCCGCAGATTGACCGACGAGAGGTCGTAGGGTGGTATCTCGGACAATCCTTCCGTTAAGGACGACTGTATACTGGGGCGCTTGTTCAGACAGCAACTTCAGTGCAGATTTCGAGTCTAACAACATCATGGCAAGTGGAGGAGAACCAGAACAGTTGGCGCTAGCACCATAGATACTTTATACCCTTTATACAATGGGTTGGGAAAACCCTCTTCAGGTGAGGGAATGCGTTATGCGAGGAAACAAGAAAGCTCGGTTGACCGGGCATTCAGCGGCTGTGATAGAGGCACTGAGTTGACAAACAGCCGTATTCAACTGATGGACAAGCTTCTCAGCAATGAGTCATCCTCGTTGCCCGTTCTCAAACCTGACTGCCCTAGCGTCTATCGATAAGATCTTTGCTGTGGATGGGTAAACTAAGCAAGTCGTATGACCTACCATATCTAGCTGAAGAGGCGGCCACGAGGCTCCATTTTACCTCGTGCCAGCGTCAGTGTTGGCTAGCTGTGGTCAATGGGCAGAACACGTCAATTGGCCAACGTTTCGAATATCTCGGAAGCCCAGGTCCACTTTTCCGCAGCGGCTTGGTGATCCTGTGCAAAATGAAAAAAGACACCGTTTGGACAACGTTTTGTCGGCCATCGTTTAGGCGCGATGGGAAGCATGTTTGAAACGTTCATTGGGCCTATGGTCGTCCTGCCTCCTATCTAACATGGGCGTATTGTATGGGCTCGCGGTACGTATTTTTCTTGGATTTTGGTATGCACCGTGCTATTACGCTGCTGGAACTGCCAAAAGACCTTCTGGTTATGGTTGCCAGCTGGGTCCTTTGCGCTGATTCTAATTCAACACTCCAACATGTGACACTGCGCCATTCACGGAGGCCCACCTAGTTACCCATTGGCTCCCCTAACCCTCTATCCAACCAAGTTTCGTTATCATGCTGCCAACCATCAGCTTCCCTCAGGGTCCGCCTGTGTGAAAAAAACAAGGTTCATCCATCTCCGGCAGACGCCTTATTCGATCGTGGGGTGAGAGCCGAGTGTAAGTCTGCTGCCTCACTTCGCCTTATCTTAACGCCTGACGGTTCGGCACTGTTTTGCAACAGCATCATGCGTAGGGGGGCACTGATCAGACGCAAGCTTCCCTTGCGGAAAGCCATGCAGAAAGCTGAGGAATCAATGAGCTTTGCCCTGCGGGGCACTCCCATAAATGAGTATAAAGCATCACACACGACTACCGCTTGACCTCCTCTTTCCAGTAAGTGTTAGAGTGGGAATCCTACCATGAACAATCCACGGGAGACACTTGGGCAACTCGCTGAACATGCACATTCATACACGATTAACCTGGATGGACGGGTCTGTAGGGATATCTGTGCTATTCGCGGGGGGAATGCTATGGTGTATCAAGGCACTTTGCAACCAGATGGGACAAGTGTAGCCATAAAGACAGCACGGGGCGGTCTTTCAGGAGACGAGGGCATGATTAAGGTAAGCTCAACATTTATCTCGTGCTAATAAAATGTTATTAATCATCCCTGGGTAGCGTGTCCTTAAAGAAGTACATCTCTGGTCCAAACTCCGCCATCCAAACATCGTTCCGGTGCTGGGCATCACCACTGATTTCGATTTAACAGTGTCTATTGTGTCTCACTGGATGGAGGGAGGAAACGCATATACATACGTGCAGAATACGGCTATTGATCCTCGTCCTTTGGTAAGTAGAACAGACATTACTGGTTAGGGTCATTAGACGAATGCTTTCACTTAGGTGATAGACATTGCACAAGGAATACGATACTTACACACCTGTAAAGAAGGCCCCGTATTCCACGGTGACTTGAAAGGCGTAGGTTTACCCTTTCGACGGCTTTCTCTACGAGACTGAGGTTGTATCGTAGCTCAACGTGTTAATATCTCATCAGGGCAAAGCCCTTCTTACCGACTTCGGCTTTTCTCATCTTGTCAATTCTACGTTTAGCATGTCCGTCACCGGGAAGACAGGGATGTCCCTACATTGGGCAGCTCCCGAAATTTTTGATGAGGGGGAAACATCCGCCGCAGCGGACATCTGGTCATTTGGAATGACAATCTTGGTACGCCCGTCACTTTTTCGCGCGTATTATGTGATAGACTTTACACAGGAGTTATTTACGCGCAAAATACCCTTCCATCAATACAAACCGACGGTCGTCATGCGCAAAATTCTCCAAGGGGAGAAGCCAGATTGCCCGACCGATGAAGAAACATATTCGCGTCTGACAGACGAATGGTGGGCCATTTGCCTTAATTGTTGGGGATATAAGCCAGTGTCGCGTCCGACGATTGAAGATGTTTGTGCGCGACTTCGCGGTGATGTAGCTAGCCAGTCAGTACGATGACTTTACACAGCTACAGTTGTTCCCATACGTACTTGGTACTTGATCACCGAGAGCGTGCCACCACCGCTCGACGTATACGCACCATTTTCGGTATAGTGCGCAACCTTATCACGCCGTATTTCCAGATTCTCCTTGTACCCCTTGAGACGTTGAGACTGCAGCAAGCCTTCCCCAGCAGCCGTGCAAATTTGAACTTGCACAAGGATGAAGTGAACTGTGCGGGTGGATTTAGTACTCATGTCCAAAGTGTAACAATTAAGGTGGTGTGTATGAGTTATTGTCAGCTGTTGCCTTGTCGCGTATCGTAGTATGATGAAGTCGAAAGTTGCATTTGGGTTTACATAGTAGGCTTGTCGTAGCAAGGGGGTTCCCGAGTGAATAACTCCTACGTTTCTTAGTTAGTGAACGGGCGGTAACAAACATGCGAATTGAAAAGGACGGACAAGGGTTGTCATGCCGTAGGCCCAGATATCTTGCTCTAAGGTGAGTTCTGATTCTTCTAGATCCTCTGGTGCGGTCCAATTTATTGCCCCAGTACGGCCAGTACTGACAGGCAATCCAAATGTTGAGTTAACGAGGGAGGTGAGACCAAAATCAACCAGAGGAGCCTCCCCGTCGTCAGAGATGGGGGACGTTGGACTGCCGCATGAAGACGCCAATGCAACCCACTCCCATGCTTCCATGCAAAATAGGGCCATATTCGTGACCATGCAGATAGTGCAGCCCGTTGGCGATCCCAAGAAGCTTCGATCGACGTTATCAGTCACTCCAATCGCTCCGGCTCACCACGAACTTACCAAATGGTGAGAATCAGCTGACTTGTCTTGAACGAGTTGTCCCTTTCTATCCAAGGGTGAATTAAGGAGACGCCAGTGCTGAAATCGGTTGAGCTTCCGGATAGTAGCTGTATACTTTTCTTTCGACCACAAGCGTAGTTCTCGTAGAACGCGCTACAGCACAGTGAGCTGGATGCACGGACGGAATTGGGACACAGACCTTGATGGCCTCCTCTGTAGCAGGAGGATAAGCGTAAAGACCATATGGTTTTGCCTGCAACCTTTATTTCTGTTGAGAATGCATGTTTGGCAACATATGCACAGGGGTACAGGCAAGGCTCATATCACATGGGACTACTAAGACACGACAAGGCAGGGTGATGGGCGTCGAGGACATCGTTATTCTCTGTCATACTCCGACGAGCCACAGTGATATCATACGCAGATTATGTAATCAGCAAGCTTTCAACTTGCACGGATCAAGGCCGTCTCAACAATTTTCCTCTGGTTCCACTGAGTTCCTTGGTACACATCTGCAGACTGACCGACAAGTGGTCGTCGGGTCGTATATCGGACAATCCTTCCGTTAAGGACGACTGTATACTGGGGCGCTTGTTCAGACAGCAACTTCAGCGCCGATTTCGAGTCTAACAACTTCATCATGGAAAACGGAGGATAGCACTAGTACTATACACACTTTATCCCCTTTGTACACAGGATTTGGGAAACTTCCTTCGCGAATCGAAGGGAACAAGAAAGCTCAGGTGACCGGACATCCAACGGCTACGATAGAAGCAATGAGTTGACAAACAGCTGGATTCAGTGGATGGGACGAGACTGGCCTGCCCTGACTGCCCTAGCATCTATCGATAAGGCACGTTTCATCTTTTCTGTGAATGGCGAAACACGAGTAAGCTAAATCGGTCATAAGAAGGCGGCCACCAGGCTCCATTTGACTCGTGCCAGCGTCAGTTGGCCAGCTGTATTCAATGAATAGAACCGGTCAACGTTTCGACTATCATCGAAAGTTCAGGTCCACTTTTCCGCAGCGACTTGGTGGTCCTGTGCAAAATGAAGAAAAAGGCATCTGGACAGTGTTTTGTCGGCCGTATAGCTTGGGCGTGAAGGGAAGCATGTTTGAAACGCTGAGCCTATGGTCATATTGTATGTGCTCGTGGTACGTGTTTTTCTTTGGATTTTGGTATGCCTCGTGCTACTATGCTGCTGGAACTGCTAAAACGCTTTCCGGTTATCGTTACCAGTGGACCGGGGAACTGGGATCTCGGAGAGCAGGAGAAGAGAGGGTCACGTGACCGGGTGTCAGGGGTCACAGCAGTAGCAATAGAACTCAACGGCAGAAGCCGGGGGCATTGTTCATAGTCGCGCACCATAGTCATCGGGCATAGAAGACACTGGGTCTACACTCTGGCGTTCCCACCAGCTGGGCCGTTGCGCTGATTCTAATTCAACACTCCAACATATGTGCCGTTCACGGAGACCCACCTAGTTACCTATTCATTGACTCCCTTAACCCTCTATCCAACCAAGCTTCGTCATCATGCTGCATACCATCAGCTTCCTTCAGTTCCCGCGCGTGTCGGAAAATAAACAAGGTTCATCCACCTCCAACAGACGCCTCATTTGATCATGGGGTGGGAGCCGTGTGGACGTCTGTGCTGCCACACATCACCTTATCTTAACGCTGAGGATTCAGCCCTGTTTTGCAATAGCATCGTGCATAGGACACTGATCAGAAGCAAGCTTCCCTTGAGGAAAGCCACGCGGAAAGCCGAGGGACTCATGGGTTTCGCCCTCTTCTGAACGAGTATAAAGTATCCTACACGGCCACCACTTGGCCTCCCTTCTATTCAGTAAACCCTGGAGTCGTAACCCCACTATGATCAGTCCACGAGAGACTCTTGGGCAGTACGCTGAACGTGCATCTCGATACGCCATTAACCTGAACGGGCAGGTCTGTAAAGAAGACAATGGTGCTGCTCTGCCTGGAGGGAATGCTATTGTGTATCCAGGCTTTCTGAGCCCCCATGGGACAAGGGTAGCTATAAAGGTACCACGCAGCGCTCCTCCAAACGACGAGCGTGTGATCAGGGTAAGCTCAACAGTTATCTCTTGCTAATACAACATCGCAATGTTACCCATCATCACTCTAGCGTATCCTCAGAGAAGTACATGTCTGGTCCAAACTCAGCCATGAAAACATTGTTTTGCTGCTAGGCATCACTACTGAAATCGATCAAACGGTGTCCATTGTATCTCCCTGGATGGAGAAGGGAAATGCATTTACGTATGTGCAAGATACAGCTGTCGATCCTCGTCCTTTGGTAAGTGGAATAGGCACCGCTGGTTGCGATCACTGTAGGAATACTCTCACCTAGATGATCGACATCGCACGAGGACTAGAATACTTGCATACCTGTGTGGAGGGTCCGATATTCCACGGTGACTTGAAAGGCGTAGGTTTACATGTTTTCGACAACTGTCCCTATTTGTCTGAGGTTTTATCATAGCCCAACGTGTTAATCTCCGATAGTGGCCGAGCCCTTCTCACTGACTTCGGCTTTTCTTACCACTCCAATTCTTCGTTTAGTATGCCCATCTCTCGCATCTCTGGATGGACCGTACAATGGACAGCTCCTGAGATTCTTGATGGGGAGGATGGGGAAGAAAAATCCGCGGCAGCAGATATATGGTCATTCGGAATGACGCTTTTGGTACGTATGTCACTTTTTGCGTGCATATTATGCAGTCGATCGAGTTTACACAGGAGTTGTTTACGCGAAAAATACCCTTCCATCAAGTGAAGGGTAGACGCGTCGCGTTGAAAATTGTGCAAGGGATTACACCAGTTCGCCCGAGCGTTGAAAAAGAAACGTGTTCACGTCTGACAGACCCATGGTGGGCTATTTGCCTCGAGTGTTGGAAATTTGAGCCTGCGTCACGCCCAACCATCGCACATGTTTTACAAGCCGTATCACAAGCATATAACGGTATTTACCACCTTGGTTTACTATTAGCCCATCGTTATTAACCAAATCCTGCAGATGGGACCTTCCTATGCGTGACTTCTCAACCTTGTGGCGATGTAGTTAACTAGCGGGTACGATGGTCTTATATACTGTACGACAGTACGTCTTACAATATTTATAACCCAGTCGCATCGTCGCTATAAGAGAAACAATGTATTCGAAACCCTTTTATAAAAGTTTCAGCTAGTCCAGCCCTTCATACATTTGACCATGTAACGACCCATGCACTTCCATGCTAATTTGGAATCTACTCAATGCCCAACTATGACCACTGACATCAATATTTTTGGATTCAGACGCTACACACCGTTTGCACAATTTACGAACCATGAGAAAAATAAAATCTGAACAACACATCCGGTACGTAGGTTGGAGGGTTCGAATAACCGACAAAACGTTGTGGACAAGGCACGAAGGAACACTAGGTGTAAAGAACACAGCCCGAGAAAATCGCACAGAATGTGTTTCCTGGGAATCCAGTTGATTGAGAGAGGACTCAAGCAAACGCTTACATTCTGTCTCGATCAGGCTGGTACGGAGAGTCCAGTTAGATTATCTAGTACCAGTGATCCTCAAACATTGGACAACTCACCTGTATGCATCATGATTGGGCATTGGGCCTGAAGAATTTACCCACAGTAATTGAAGAGACGGCCCCGAATGTCCACGGCGTCTCTAATCCGAGATATGTCCTTCCTAAATTCTCGATCAGGAACTTTCGGCAGCGCAATTAACTGCATCACGGGACCCAACCGGGATGACACATGGTAAACCTAGATATCTGCCGTTGTGAGTGCAGATGGTGTATTCGTGATGAGGGTCTGAGGTACGTTGAAAGAAAGGGAAAGTTCGTTGGAACACCACCAGCTGTTTAGCCTCGTTGCACTTGCGCGGAAGACGGTAAGACGATCGCAACGGTGAAATCATCTCTGCTAGTGATAATCGACGCACTGGCCGCAAAGTATCAGCGCATGGTCAAATGACATACGAGCAGACGGCCAGCCACTGTGCCCATCAACCTGATGCGATGATGGGTACCGTGGCTGGCCCTTTGCTCGTATGGTGTTTGGAAGCCCCAAGCCCACACCGCGTCCCGATCACGACAAATAGATGGGGACTGAGTGTTGCTGGGGTGATGGTGCACACCGTGAGTACGACTATAAGTACTATACATACACGTTGCAGGGCGCTACGTTAGTGTGCAAAGTGACTAATGATTAATGAATGTTAGTTGTTTCTGCACTCCGCTCACTGCCAGCTCGAGACCATCATTTTGATACATGACCTCACACGGTAGTGTGTTACAGAAGGTCGGAAGAAGGAACCTGGAGATAACCACGCGCATACAGTGGATACGAAAGCTAGTCAGTGATCCTCGAGCCATTCTGGGAAGACCTTCGTTGCAAAGACACCCCGGGCCGGCTGTACAAATTGAGCGATTCGCTTCGTCCGCGTCTTGTTATTTTCATACTGTGGATTTCCGCTATTTGTGGGTGGCAACCGAGTTTCCGACCATCGAACATTTGTTGCAATGAAATGGCGGTTCTATCCAGTGGACACCTCGAGGTCTTCGCGACGTTCTGGCGTGGCGTACACTCGTCTACAGTCTTGCAGATGAAGAGGAACCCGCATGCATGACACATAGCAGAAGGGACGCACTACGCCTGCACACCATGTGCTTGCAGGAAGTCCTCTGGATATCAAATCGAGTCGGTGAAGACATTACGCCTACCAGTGTTAAGGCCGATGAGATTATTGGATGATGTTACGATAATACGTAGCACCCACAGGTTGACCAATTTAGATATGCTGGCATGGACTATTCCCCACCATGCTGCCTAACCCCGTGCAAGCATGACCCAATGGCACCTCTCCGTCCCAGATTCTCCTTGAGCCCCTTGAGACTTCAACATTCCCTCAGCAGCTGTTCAACGTGTTCAACCTTCAGCTTGCACAAATAGAGCGCGAGTGGAGCGTTTGAGTTTGTTTGGTCACATGTACGCTGCTTTCTCCATGCTTGATCACGCGACTTCCACGAACAGAGAGGCCCCTTGCGACTTTTGAGTCAAAACTTTCAAATATCTACTTGCCGCCCGAAGATGTTGGTGATGGACAGTGTACACAGCAATCTCGGTCAATCATCGGGCGAGTTGAGGTAGCGTGTAGGTCAATTTTAATTCAACTAGCTCTCAGAGTATTTGTGTGGGAGGGAGGAAGGTTCGGACACCCAAGTTCTCATAGATTCCTCAACAGTGCGAGGCGCACATGCCGTGACCAGTGATGAACTGCTCAGAGACCTTAAGGAACGGAGAAAGGAAGCCTTGGCATCCTAGTCGTAAGCCGGATTCCAAGATCAGATCAGTTTTGGGTACCCTGCCTATCCTGGTCAGCGCCAATTCATACCCCTTGGCCCTTGGTTGTTCGCCACCCTCCGTTATGCACTCGACTCAAGACTCCATGCATACCCTAGCCGAGTTTGCTCGACGGGCATCCCGATATCGAGATGGCGGGATCAACCTCAACGGAAAGGTGACAAAGTATAACCGTGTCCCAGAGCTGGGAGGGTATGCTTTTGTATATCATGGAGTTCTGAATCCACAGGGAAGGAGGGTCGCCATAAAGACAGCGCGAGGAGGACCTCCATGCGATGAAAACACGATTAACGTGAGATCAGCACTGGACGTTGTACGACGCTCATTCTAATCGCGGAGCAGCGTGTCCTCAGAGAGGTGCATTTGTGGTCTAAGCTCCATCATGACAACATCCTCCCTTTACTCGGCATCACCACCGATTTCGATTACACAATGTCAATTGTTTCCCCATGGATGGAGAGAGGAGATGCACGTAAATACGTGCAAAACATGTCCATCGATCCCCGCCCTCTAGTAGGTTCAAGCAACTCAGTGCCATCCTTATGTATTTCAATTCCGCTTAGATAGAAGGGATTGCACGGGGATTGCGCTACTTGCATGACCTCGAACCGGATGCTGTGTTCCACGGAGATTTGAAAGGCGTAAGTGCATTTGACACCAACGGAGTACCACTGAAACTCGTCGTAGGCAAATGTGCTGATAGCTAACAATGGCAGACCACTCCTGACTGACTTTGGTTTCTCGTATCTTACAAACTCCTCCTTTAGTGTACCCATTTCTGACGCCTTCGGAGGCACAGTAAGTTGGATGGCTCCGGAAATGTTTGACGGTGAAATACCATCAGCCACGACAGATGTGTGGTCGTTCGGTATGACCGCCCTGGTATGCTCGTCACCGGCCAACATGAATAACGTCGGACTGAACTGGTGTAGGAGTTGTTCACCCGAAATGACCCATTCCACCCTATCCGTGGAGGAGCCACCATGATTAGGATTTTGAGAGGTCCACCAGATCGCCCCACGGATGATGACACGTGTCGCCGTATGACCGAAGAGTGGTGGGGGCTATTGTCCTTGTGCTGGGGAAGGCAGCCCGCGTCACGTCCTACCATGTCGTATGTCACGAAAATGATTGATGAGATAGTAAGTCATTTCTTGTGGCAAGGATCCCACTAAACGAACCGATTTTTGTAGAAGAATTTGGCTAGTCGTGGGGCCAGAACCAGCGTCGATGTTAATGCTACACTCGTCCGACCACTCCAAGGCCTGAATATGCGTAATACCATACCAGGTTCTGTTGTCCCACGATCCAATCTTCCGCATGAAGCTGGCAATCAGAGAGCTGCCAGTACTGTCACTATCTTTACTTCCGACGATAATCCCCCCCTCACTGCAATGGAAGTAGGTCTTACCACTGTAGCCATTATGTTAGACTGATATGGAAAAAGTTAGTAATCACTCTTGTACCAGATGATCTTTCCAGGATGTATGAATCGTATTGGCCGATCGTTTGGAGGGTATGTCTTTTATTTGATACCTAACTCTAGTATTCGGTGGCTCACAGCGCTCAGATTCTAAGGTTTCCAGCCGATCGTAGGTCACCTGGATTTCGCCTTAGATCTTTCTGATCCAGGAAACAGAAAGCACGCATTGCACGATTGACATTCCTGATGCGTAGGTCTAAACCTGTCTTCAGATGAGGATCTTACCAGCATTCTCTCAAGGGTGGGCGTAAGCACTATTACAGCCAGAGGTGATGGTACCTTTGTTTGCGTTAACAGGACGACTGTTACGGTAGGTGATCTGCCAAACCCAGAGAAGTGACATTCAATGATAAGGCTTTAGGCCAACCAGCAACGCCACGAGTTTACTTTCAATAATAATGGTTGGACATCACGACTCGATATGAGCATCCCTTCGAACGCCGTGAAGGTGAAAAATGACTGCGGGAAATCAGAGGCCTTCGCTGCATGTGCTATCTCAGCTAGCCATGGAGCAGAGCCTATTCTGCATCTTGACATATTACGGTCAGTCATACGGAGTCTGAAGTTCCCTGAAGCTAACTTGGCAACTTACAATGCAGCAATCGTGGCACGACGACCTTTAAGTGGCCTGTTTTTCTTCAGGCTTACGCATCCAATCAACACAAGAGTACGCTGAACGGTTCTTGTACTGTGACAAATGCTGATTCCGTTTCAAGAGGGTCAAGTGTTAACTCCCGACATCGGGAGGACCCTCGTGCATGTTGACATGAGAGCTATTCGAAATGTAAGTGTGGTGCAGTTTTACACGTGGAACTAGGAGCAAAACAAAACCCGAAAATCTTGCAGAACACGTTCCAACTTTACACGACAAATGACTGGCCTACTCTCCGCGAAGTAAGATAAAAATTGGATTCTGCAATGATAATAGAAATTGGAGGATTCCGAGTTAACACAAGTCGTCAGAAAGGAGTGTGTTAGTAGTCACATCAGTATGCAGAATGTTGTCAATGTTACGGAAAGCCAGAGTATCATGCTCATGAGAACTTTCAGATTCGGGAATTCGACCGTTGCAAAGGACAGCTCGGCGTTTTACAGTTTTACATCGAAGGTTTGGCATTTCGGACTTGGGACGGGCGCTTCCGAGAATCTGCAGCCACTTACATGGTTCATGGATTGCACAAGGATGAAGTAAGCTGTGGAAATGGATTTGGTGCTCATGCGCAAAGTGTAATAACAGATGTTGCGTATGAGCAGTCAGTCATCTGGACGTGTTAGTTTGCCAGACCTTCTGAACTAGTCGCTCTCGAGTTTATTTGCTTACATCATGCGGCTTCAAGGAATCACGATTCTTCCAGAACCTCCGCGTACGCAACAATCTTGATCAATCATTGGGAGTGTTCGAGGTAGCGTGTGCATCAATTTTAATCCAATTGGCTCTCAAAGACTAGGGAGGAAGATTCGGACTCAAGTCTCATACACAACTTCTGATAGACACCCAGTGCAAAGCACACATTCCGTGAGTAGCGACAAACAGCTTAGTGGCCTCAAAGACAGGACAAATGTGCCAGAAGACTCTCTAGTTCTAGGGATTTGGTCACGGTACACGAGGTAGTTTTTTAAGAAGTGCTAACTCACACTTTTGCTCTTCGTATTAATAGTTGAGGAGGGGGCCACGAGGTTTCACTCACGTCATGCGAGTGTCAGTTGGCCAACTACACGTGGGCAGTGGGCACTGGGCAGAACTGAGAACACGCCAATCACCATACTTCGTCGGAAATGCAGGTCCAGGTTCCCGCAGTGGTTTGGTGACCATGAGCAATATGTAAAACGACAACGTTTTGTCGGCCATTGTTGGGGGCGATGGGAAGCATGTTCACAATAGGTCGTCCTGCTTCCTATTCGACATGGTCACGTTGCTTGGAAAGTATTTACGGGTATGTATTCGTGCACGGCTCGAGGTACGTGTTTCTGCCGAATACTATTCTGCTGGAACTGCTAAAATACCTTCTGGTTATCCTACCCGCTGGGTCCATTATATCGATTCTTTTCCATCTTTTCAACATTTCAAGATGTGTACTATTCACGGAGACCCGTTTAGTTACCCGGTGGGCTCCCCTAGCCCTCTATCCACCCAAGTTTCGTGATTCACCCCTTCTGCTTCCTTTCAGGGTCTGTGGTTGTCGAAAGTTGAAAAACAAAGTTCATCTATCTCCGATAGACGCTTCATTCGATCATAAGGTGGGAGCTGAGTGCAAGTCTGTGCTGCCCGCGTCGTCTTATCTCAATGCCTGGGGAGGTACTGTTTTGCAATAACATCACGCATAGAATCGATCAGATGCAAGCTTCCTTTGCGCAAAGCCATGCTGAAAGCTGAGTGATCGAGGGGCTTTGCCCTGCGAGGTATTCCTATGAACAAGTATAAAGCGTCACACACGACTGCCATTTGACCTCCTTTCCATACAGCGAACACTCAAGCTGGACCCTCACCATGGACAATCCGCAGGAGACTCTTATGCAGTACGCTGAACGTGCATCCCGATACGCCATTAACTTGCAAGGGCGGATACTCAAGACCAACCGCGTCAATCCACACGGAGGGAATGCTATAGTGTTTCAAGGCACTCTGCAACCCGATGGAACAAGGGTAGCTATAAAGACGCCACGCGGCGGTCCTCCAAGCGACGAGGGTACCATCAAGGTAAAGTTAATAGTCACTGCATGCTAGTAAGGTATCGCAATGTTATTAATCATCACTGGATAGCGTATTCTCGAGGAAGTACATATCTGCTCTAAAGTCAACCACGAAAATATTCTTCGGGTGCTAGGCATCACCACTGAATTCGATTGTGCAGTGTCCATTGTGTCTCCCTGGATGGACAACGGAGATGCACATAATTACGCGAAAAATACGGCTATTGATCCTGGTCCGTTGGTAGGTGCAATTGGCACTGCCGGTTAGGATGATTGAAAAATACCGTCCTTTAGATGACAGACATTGCACGTGGACTCCAATACTTGCATACCCGTCAAGAGGGTGCAGTATTCCATGGTGACTTGAAAGGCGTAGATTTTGCCTGTTTCTGCCCACTGCTCTACTTAGCTGAAGTTTTATCATAGTATAACATGCTAATCTCAGCTAGTGGGCATGCCCTTCTGGCCGACTTTGGCCTTTTTTTCTTGTCGATTCTACGTTTAGCATAAGCGTCTCCCATCAGACCGGAGGGACCTTACGGTGGACAGCTCCCGAGATTCTTCTTGATGAGGGAGAAAAATCTGCTGCAGCGGATATCTGGTCATTTGGAATGACACTCTTGGTACGCATGTCACTTTTTCGTGCATGTGCAATCATTTGAACCTACACAGGAGTTGTTTATGCGAGAAGTCCCCTTCCATGAACTCAAACATAGTGGCATCTACACCACAATGCTCGCAAAGAAGATACCAGATCGCCCAAACCACGAAAAAACGTGTTCGCGTCTGACAGGCGATTGGTGGGCGATTTGCCTTGAGTGCTGGAAATTTGGACTTGTGTCGCGCCCCTCGATTGCACGCATTTTGCAAGTCCTCACAAATATACAATGGTATGCCCCTCCATGGTTTACTAGCCCACCGTTGTTAACCAAGCCCCGCAGATAAGGGGTCCTATTCGCGACTTTCTATCCTGTGGTGATCCAGCTAGCTAGTGGGTATGATGGTCCTACACAGGTTTTTACAGTAAATGATGAGTAGAATATGAATACTGTATAGTCTATCATTTGACAAATGACAAAAGTTCTACTTATGTCGGTTTATTCCAGAAAATGTGCAGGTGGCAGTGTATGTGACCACAAGCGTTAGGAGTCTGCGAGGTGCCGCAGTGGTCGGGTGATGGGACAGCTGTGACACAGTGGCAGTTTCAATGTTTTCACACACTCTAAAGAGTATTTGAAAGTGAAAATGCAATGTTTTATTATGATTCAAATTACCAGACTCTCACAAGGTTTTATTCCGAGAAGATTTATAATTTTTATTACCAGTCTATATTGGGAGAAACATTAGATATCCATCCAAAGACAATTGAAAATTATATATTGTGTGAATGTCATCAGGTTATTGACAATAATATCTGCCCAATATGCTTTAAAGTGTGAGAAAATATTGAACCCTTGCTTGTCATTGGCTGCTTCAATATTTTCTCACACTCTAAAGAGTATTGGGCAGATACATACTATTGTCAATAACCTTATGACATTCACACAATATATAATTTTCAATTGTCTTTGGATGGATATCTAATGTTTCTCCCAATATAGACTGGTAATAAAAATTATAAATCTTCTTGGAATAAAATCTTGTGAGAGCGTGGTAATTTGAACCATAATAAAACATGTCATTTTCGCTTTCGAATACTCTTTAGAGCGTGTGAAAACATTGAAGCCGCCACTGTGTGACAAACCCTGGTGCTCGAGCACGCGACTGCAGGAGGGCTGCGCCGCCCGTCGCGATTTTTTCCAGAACCTCCAAAATCAAAAGTTTTCACAGCCTCGCCCAAAGACCGGTCACGGACCCCTAGTGTATGCAACAATCTCGATCAATCATAGTAGGGAGTGTTCGAGGTAGCGTGTGCATCAATTTTAATCCAACTGGCTCTTAATCAGTAGGGAAGAAGATCCAGACTCAAGTTTCATACACGACTTGCGATAGATACCCAGTGCGAGACAAACGTCCCGTGAGCCGCTGCAAACAGCTTGGCCTGTGACCTCAAGGACTGGACGAAGATGTCAGACGACTCTCTAGTTCTCTCATTCATTTGTCTAAGCCATGCTGGTCGTGAGCCGGATTCCAGACCAGACGTTTTAGGTTTGGTTACCCTGCCTATCCTGGTCACGGCACACGAGGTGGTTTTAAGAAGCGTTAACTCATGCCCTTTCCCTTCGTTGTTCGCCACCTTCTAAGGATCAGTCGTTATGTATTCGCCTCAAGACCCAACGCATGCTCTAGGAGAATTCGCTCAACGTGCATCCCGATATCGAGGAGGCGAGATCAATCTCAACGGAATGGTGACGAGGGATGACAGGGTCGTAGTGCGGGGAGGGTATGCCACTGTATTTCGCGGAGTTCTGAATCCACAGGGATGGAGGGTCGCCATCAAGACGGCGCGAGGAGAAATTCCGGGCGATGAAGACACCATTAACGTGAGATCAGTACTAGATTGTTGCACGACGCAGAACCTAATCGCCAGGCAGCGTGTCCTCAGAGAGGTTCATTTGTGGTCTAAGCTCCATCATGAAAACATCCTCCCATTGCTTGGCATCACCACTGATTTCGACTTCACAATGTCGATCATTTCCCCATGGATGGAAAGAGGTGATGCACGTAGATACGTGCAAAATATCAACATCGATCCTCGCCCTCTGGTAAGTTCAAGTAACTCGGTGCTATCCTCGTTTCCATTTCTGCTCAGATAGAAGGGATCGCACGGGGATTACACTACTTACACAATTGCGAACCGGGTCCCGTGTTCCACGGGGATCTGAAAGGCGCAAGTACATTTACTTTCAGCAGATTACCCTTACATGACTGACTGAAACCTGTTGTAGGCAAACGTGCTGATATCCGATGACCACAGACCACTTCTCGCTGATTTTGGCTTCTCGTATCTTACCAATTCCTCATTTAGTATGCCCCTTCCTGAAGACACCGGAGGCACGATACGTTGGATGGCTCCAGAAATGTTTGAGGTCGGTAAACCATCAGCGGAGGCGGATGTGTGGTCATTCGGAATGATCGCTCTGGTGTGCTCGTCACTGGCCAGCATAAGTAAAGCTGAACTGAGTCATGTAGGAATTGTTCACACGAAAGGACCCGTTCTACCGTTTCCGGGGACAAGCCGCTATTATAACTAGGATTCTGACAAGTCCACCAGATCGCCCCACAGATGATGACACGTGTCGTCGTATGACTGAACAATGGTGGAGCCTATTGTCTTTGTGCTGGAAAATTGATCCCGGCATGCGTCCTACTATGCCGTACATCATCGAAATGATTGATAGGATAGTAAGTCCCCTTCCTGTGGGGGAGATCCTGCGCACAGTCTGATTTTTGTAGAAAAATCCTCCTAGTGTTAGGGCCAGGACTGGTGTCGACGTTGATGCTGCACTCGTCCGACCATCCCAACGCCAGAATACGTACAACATATCCGGTTTCGTTGCTCCACAAACTAGTTTTGCGGTTGAAGCCGCCAACCAGAGGGCTGTCAATACTGTCACCGTCTTTACTTCTAACGATAACCCCCTTCTCACTTCAGCGGAAGTATGTCTTACCATTGCAGTCGTTAGACTAGGCTGATATGGAAAAAGGTAGTAATTACTCTTGTACCCGATGATCCTTCCGGGATATATGGACGGTATTGGCCCATCGTTTGGAGGGTATGTCTTTTGCTTGCTAGCTAACCCCAGGATTCGATGGCTCACGGCGTTTAGACTCTGAGGTTTCCGGCCAATGGTAGGTCACCTGGATCTCGTCTTGAACTACCTCATGCAGGAAGCAGAAAACACGCACTACACGATTGAGATGCCCGATGCGTAGGTCTACATCAAGTCTAACTTCTCATAAGAAACTTACGAACATCTTATAAGGGTGGGCGTAAGCACGATTACAGACAGAGGTGACGGTACCTTTGTTTGCGTTAACAGGACGACTGTTACGGTAGGTGATCCGCCACATCTAGAGAGATATCATTCAACGATAAGACCTCTGGCCAACTAGCAACATCAAGAATTAACTTTCAAGAATAATCGTTGGGAATCGCGACCCGACATGAGTATCCCTCCGAGCGTCGTGAAGATGAAAAATAGCTGCGGGACATCATATGCCTTCGCTGCATATGCTATTTCAGCTGACCAGGGAGCGGAACCTGTTCTGCATCTTGGCACGTTAAAGTTAGTTATAGGGAGTCTGAAGTTCCGTGAAGCTAACTTTGCAACTTACAATGCAGCAATGGTACCATGGCGACATTTAAATGGCCTGTCGTTCTTCAAGCTTACGTATCCAATCAGTACAAGAGTACGAGGAATTTGTTCTTTGAGTTTGAAAAAAGCTGATTGGATCTAAAGAGGGTCAAGTATTGACTCCCGATATCGGGAGGGCCCGCGTGCACGTTGATACAAGAACTGCTCGTAATGTAAGTGTGGTGTAGTTTGCATGTGGAATCAGGCGTAAAAACCAGAAAAACACTTGCAGGGCATGGTCCAACTTTATACGATGAACAACCAGCCTACTCTCTGGCAGGTAAGATAAACATGCGATTCCGCGAGGATGAAAGAGATTGGAAGGTTCCGAGTTAAGACATGTCGTCTGAAGGAGTGCGATAGTAGTATGTACTCAAAATGTTGTCGATTTCCACACCTACGCGTAGTTTCGTGGCACGAGTTAAGCACTGCTGAATTGCCTTGCCTGGGAGATGGTTGGATGAGCTATCCACTAAATCACGACCGTGCAGGGTTTGTTTTATGCGAGGCCCGGTAGTATTGGCAGCCTGCGACTTCCCTCGAGAGGACGCGAAATTCTTTTTTGTTCGAATCGCGAGCCGCTCTGCGCCCGTTCAAGCGCTGAGCACTGAAGCTGAAGGCCGAGGCCATCGAACGCAAGCCTCTACTGTATTTGTCTGCACCTCATCAATCGCTTTCGCAAATCCCCTCATCTGGCTTGTTTGATCCGTGTTCGCTTGCATCGTCTCGACCTGGCAAGTGCCAGTTTTGGAGTCAAGCAGCTACTGAACATAGTTCTTCTCTATCTAAGATATCTCGTCATTTGGAATTTCATTCCCCGGAGCAGGAACTAACTAGTGATCGCAAACAACCAAGAGTCACGGTTCGTTCGACCTACGCATGGGAGCTCAAATACAATAAAAATCACTCAGCGGTCTTTAGGTCGAACAGGACGCGTATTGGATACGAGAATTAGCTTGCTCACATTACTCCTCTGCAGCCTGGTACACGTTCGAATGGGAATAACTGCGAAGGCTCGGATGGTACAATGACTACGGGACCGAGGATGGTCTGAGATTATGCTATGGATAATTGTCTTACATGTAGGAGATGCGGTGAACCACAACTCATTGTCGGTCTCTCCTGGCGGAGGAGCAAACCACCCAGGAGGACCTTTTCGATGCTAGGTATCAGCATTCGATCCTCCTCGATCCCAAGCACTAGTAACTTACGCGTGTGCATTCTGAAGTTCATTGAGGGCAGTAACCTATCCGTATATGGACGCAATGATGCTATCGTCTAGATAACGGATATTCCTGTTCTCGACGCTAATGGCATATAAAACTCCATCAGGAAGGGGTTTATCGGGAACGGAAGTTGAGTGATCAGTGAGGTTCACGATTTGGCACCGAGATTCTTATTGTATGCCACAGAGGTAATGCAGTACTGGCCTGAAGGTTGACCATTGGAGCGTATTGTAGCTTGGAAAGGTGGAGGGGATTTTCATCCTCTGAGCAGGGGCCAACGAACTAATCATGATCGCAAAAAGGCAGGCACTGAGAAGACAGGTTCAATTTGGGATTCAAGTACGATGAAAATCCCACAACAATATTTACATAGGTCGTACAACAAAACACGTATCGTTACATTTCAGACGCGAATAAAACATTACATTCCTCACACATCACCATCACTCCTCAGGTGCACGTTCGAATCTGTACAGCTGCGAAGGGAGGAAGCGAGGAGGCAAGGAGGGTGTGGCGATTATGGGGCGTAAGACAACCTGGAAATACGCTATGAAGAAGTGTCGCCATATGTGGGGGAAGCGGTGAACCATACCTGACGGATCTCCGTTTCTTCAGGTTGCGGAACAGTCCATCCAACAGGTCCACCCCTCCTTTCGATGCTAGGCATCATTGCATCAGTATGCTGTGGGTGCCAAGCACTAGTAACTCACGTGTATGCATCCTGGAGTTCTCTGTAGAGGATAACCCACTCCTCAACAGGTTCGTTTTCAAAGGCAAAGACGCGATCCTCTTGGCCACGGGTATTCCTCCTCTCGACCAGGATGACATAGGTATTGTCCCCTCCATTGACTGGCTCGACCGTAAACTGCGGCAGACCAATGTCACTGGAGTCTCTGTAAGTAATGCACAAGACGAAAGAGCATTACCCTAGGAGGCAAAACTCCGTCAGGAAGGACTATGACTGGAAGGGGGGGTGGGGGAAAAATAGCGGGTACAATATTGGAAACTCCGAGGTTCTCATTATTCTGCAAAGAGGTGATGTAGTATTGGCCATGAAGAAGCCTGCCGGCCATGTTGAAGGTAGTATGTAGTCGAGTGGCTTAGTTGGAGGAAGAACTGACAATTGGTCTCCCTTTTATCCTCTGAGGACTGGGTACCCTCAAGGTATTTCCGAAGGAAGTTCGCGGATTGTACCAGTCAGGTCATGAGGGCACTTTCATTTTCATCCAGTGTTGCACCAGAACAAACTCTGATGGAATGTCCTGCACGTACCTGAGTGGGTAACTCCAGCACATACTAAGATGGAGTAATCAATGCGAAACCGGACGTACGCCGCCATGCAAGCCCTAGTGGGACCCTGTGTTGCATACTGCGGAAACCGAGGATCGGACACAGGCACAAAATCAGTCCTAAATTGTGTGTAATCAAATCGGAGGTTCGAAGATACTTTAGAACGGTTCGTCAATGTGGACGTTGTGAAATGAGGCATCGCTGGTGGGAGGATTTACTGAGGATGCTGCTTTCCTTAGGGATATCGAAGATCACAAACCCTTTCTCTTCCTCACATGGTCATTTCTGCTAAGCGTGTAACCTGCGAATGTATGGAAAACAATCATTTTTGGGGTTGTTTGCAGAAGTCTTCCCGGATAACGCAGAGGTTGATGTTTCTCGGTTGTGATGGACCAATGCTATGCCCTGAGTCAATACTCGTTTCGCAGTGAGCGGAGTGAGGAGCTCCGCTCTCCAGACAGTCGCAGATCTGACCTGGCACGTGTGGTGGGTATGTATAAGTAAACTCACCTGTTGTTCAATCTATGGAGCACTATTGGCTCATTCTATCCCGGGTCGTTCCAGTCATCTTGCTCTGACATAGTAAGGATACGAAACTACCACATCATATGTGGTAGGAGGTCGACCAGATTCTTCATGGGACCCAATGGGATTGGAGATGAGATACCAACTTCTGATCCCCGCGCTTCAAATTGGAACTCGGAAACTTACGATTGCGAACACGTGTGCGCATGGAAGTCAGTTTATTCCAGGTTACCTGACGTCCAGGTCTGCAGAACAGTCAGATGCCGTGTAAGTAGGAATGTAACAATTCATCATCGACGTTCCAGGAAAACTGCGCCGAACAAATTTGACGTACTACGGTGTGTACGTTTAGCACACCGGGTGCGTGGTGACCTTGCTTGCAAGCAAGGTGATGCCCACAAATCTACTTCGGTGAATATCCCACGAACATTTCAGAAGCCGAATCCAGCTGAGAACTTGTACGACAAACCGGAGCCGGGAGTAGCCACCTTGTCGTAGAGTGGCGACATCAGACCATTTGTGGTTGTCGGTGAGCGGGAGGGGCATGATTTCAGACGCCGGAGAGCACTAATACACTGGTCAGTTCGCGCAGCGATTACGCAAACCGAAAAATAACGAGATGTCAACATTACATACAGGAAACCGCCAACTTGAGGAAGTCCCCGCCGAGGACTCGTGCAGTGGGGAGACAAGGCCACGGGTCAAGGGCAGCTGATGCATTGGTTCCTGACCCGGTTTGCATGGGCTTGTATGGAGGCTGTGGATCGGTGCTGCGGCACTTGAATGAGAGTTTGTCCCGTGCTCCCCCTGGTCACTTATGCATTATCATGGTCCAACCACTCAGACGACACGTGGTCTTAGACATCTGTCTCGATGAGTTATCAGAAGCTGCTACGACCACATGGACAGGTCGAGACGGAGCCCGTGAAGTCGATGTGCTTGTGTACGGTATCGGAGGTGCACACTGCAACCTGTATATCTGGTTGACGTGTTCTCCGTTATCGTCGGGAGCACGCCGATCATGGAACTTGGTCCCGGGGCAAACACTCAATCCGTTAGGTGCATGAACTAGGTTCGCCAACAACGCTGTTCTCCGCACCCTCTGCTAATAGCGATACTGTAACCAGTGCATTCTAAGACTCTCTCGTCTGCTGACCCCGATGGCAGTATCGGGCTTTCCGACCCCGCCAATGCGAGTCAGCGTTTGGACCTCGTTAATCGCCGTCGAAATAGTAAATGTGTCTTTCCTGTTGCATGCCAGCCAACTCATAGGTACACTCCCGTACCCAGTGTGCAGAGGGATTGCCGCCATCCATATCAAAGTACGATCATCCCTCATTAAGTCAACTCTTGGCATTTATTCTCATTGCACTTACACAGGGTATGCCGTTCCCCTTCTCGTTCGACTGTAGTGGGCGGCAGCCTTATCTAGGGCTTCAAGGTAAGATGCGAGCTCACAGGATTTGCAACCTATCATGAATAACCTTGCTGAGGCGGACAGACGAAGCAGATATGCAGATGCGGCTGGAACGACATGGAGGTATGAGTCACTTTGGGACCTGGGTGTACGACGGAAATGAAGAGGTGTCTCATCCGACATATGGTTTGTTTTATATGCCTACTCTATTCCATATACGTGACACTCTGAGGTTGTAGTATTCTTTGTCTCGATCGTTCTTCCCTCTCGTGGTTTCCTATACATGTCTCTAGGGTTAGTATACAGGTTACTAGTCCGTAGCTCAACATAGGTAGCCTCACTGTACCATTTTTCCGGTTGCCTTAGTTGACAGGATGACAGTCAACGCTTCAACTGTAATATGTATGCAGAGGGTCGAACGTAGGCTGCTTCAGTTCGCTGCCGTGAGTGTTCGTCATCGGAAAGCTGTGGTTTCTACCATCAGGTTATGAGGTTACTTTCATATTCGAATATTCCTCGATTGGAACAAGCTCTGATGGAATGTTCTGCGCGTACCGAGGGAGTAATTGCACCACATAGCATGTCGTCTTTAGGCACCATGGAAGAGGATTTGAGTACTCCATATTGCGGAAACTACAGATCGGACGAGACAGGTAAAATCGGGTCTACATTGGAAGTAATCAAATCCTACGAGGCACATACTTGTACTTGCATGGAAGCTTGCGAGATGAAGATTCTACACAATGAGACATGATAAAAGCGAGAATTTACGAAGGACGTCGCCCCTCTTAGATGTCCGCCAAGTGTGTACCCCGCGAAAGCACAGAACACATCGCTCGAGCCATTCAAAGTCCTCTCGGAACTTGGATGGTGCAGAGGTTGATTATCCCCGGTTCTCTACGGTATCCCTTGGAGGACCAATTAACCATGCGCCGAGTTGAACGATTGCTTCGGCAATGAGCGGAGTAAGAGACACCCTGTCCAAACAATTATTTCGCGAAGCCGGCCCGTGGGAGGCGAACTTACCTAGCAATTCAGTTATGAAAGCTCGTACAGACGCCAGCGCTGGCTTACCTTGTAAGTCCTAACTGCCATGCTTGCGCCATATTACGTGTACGCAGCTACCACGTCGCGTGAGTAAACTGCCGACAAGAAACCGGTGTGCCAGGTCGTTGTACTTCAATGGAAAAATCAAACGGATAATCTCTGAGGAAACGGAAAGTCCTGATCCCCACATTTCAGATGTCATTGACAACTTGCAATTGTAGCCACGGGTGGATAAGGGAGGAAGAGTCAGGCTGAAGAATGAAGACGTCAATGGAGCAATCCGCCAACATACCACTGTGCTCAGCAACGTTTAGGAAATCCAACTAGCTGCACCAAGGGGAGACGACGACGATCCTCCTGCGACTCTCGTCGGACCGGTTGGTAAGATGGATCTTGCTACTGGCCTTTTGCAACAAAGTCACGTGAAAACAAACGCTGAACGTTAGACCCATTTGTGGAAGTTCCGCAACCGGTTTTTGGCAGCTGTGCTCCTTGCTCTTCCAAACTGAAATCGACCTTGCACGGAGATTAAATGGCAGGTCTGCAAAAGCTACCTGCGAATTGTGACTCTACAAGAGTTGACAGATTTCCGCAGCTCTTCAGAAGCAACGAAAACCACTTTGGCAAGAGGACCGTGAAAAACTTCGCACACCACATACACTTGAAACCCTGAGACGCCAGTATTGAAGGAAGTTGCTGTCTTCGAAGAAGCGAATCTCGTACAGCATAGGTATGATAACCTTGAGCATATGCGAAACTGTCCCAATTGAATCTCTATTACCCCAAGAAGGCCCTGGCCTGACACCAAGTGATACGTACAAGGAAGAAAAACAGAGTGCCAGCATCTGTCCTTTGCGCGGTTCCTCGGACACTGTGTGGGTCAGTCATGCTGTGATACAGCAGCACTTGGATGGAAGGTTTGCCTCGTGTTTGTTGCTCATTATTCTTTACCCTAATCACGGATGATCCAGGCGCACAGGCGAGGCGAGGCCGGCCGTAGACATAGGGACAAAGCAGTGAACTCGTATCTGAGTGTTGTACCTCATGTTCTCCATTAAACCCAATCTTCGTTTTAGGAGTACGTGGATGCATAGAATTTAGCCGCACTGCAAACCCCTCCCAATCACAACCACCATAAAAGCTCGAGCCGCGAGGTGCACAGACCAGATTCTCCAGCAGCGATGTCCTTCGTACGCAGGTCCCTCCACTGACAGCGCTAGTGGATACTCAGACTTGGCCCCGGCTGCTGGCGCCAATGGGGGTGTTGGACTTTCCAACCCTACCATTGCGAGTCAGCATCGTGCCATGTTGGACCTCACAAACCGCCTTCGCAGTACTGGGTGAGTGTGTGCCCATGTCCATACCAGCCGTACAAATAGATTCTCCTCCGGTCCCATTGTTCGGAGAGTGTAGATGTCGTACCTGGTTGATGTACCTCATTGTTCTCCACTAAATCCAACCTTCATTTTTAGGATTCTATCGACTAACAGAACTTCGCCTCACTACAAACGCCCCTCAGATCCCAACCTACCTTAATGGCTCGGTCCGCCAAGTGCATGAGTCAGCATTCCCAATAACGATGTCCTTCACACCCGGGTCATCCTCTGATAGTGTTATTATGCCCAGTGTGTCCCCCGACTCGCATCCGTCTGCTGGCACCAATGGCGGTGTCGGACTTTCCGACCCTGCCACTGCGCGTCAGCGTCGTGCTATGCTCGATCTCATTAGCCGCCTTCGGAATACTGGGTACGTTGTATATGCCTCATGTTCCATGTCCAGCTGAAGCATAGGTTTCGCCCCCGTACCCAGGGTTCAGAGAGATATTGACCTCCCTATGATTGCCGTCATTGGCAATCAAAGTGCGGGTAAATCATCCCTCATCGAATCGATTTCATGGCATCACCCTTCCTCGTTCCCAGGGCACTTGCACGAGGTATGTTTGCCATTTCCCTTTCTCATTCGATTGCAATCGGTGACACGTCCCATCCTTCGAGGTGTCCCTACGGAGTGCAAGCTTACGCAAGCAGGCACGCCGTGGACTTGTGTCGTCAAACTTCATTTTGTTACAGATGAATATGGCTCGCCCATCAAACCTATCATCTCAGCGTTCGGTGACGCCATCTCTAATAAGGCTGACGTAGAAGAACGTATTCGCCGGGCACAACGTGCAATTTTGAACCCCAACACTGACTACAAAAAATTCCTTGAAGGGTATGAAGTCCCATCTGGTGCAAACGAAGTGTCTTTCTCGCGCAATTATGTTTCCCTGGAGATTAGTGGCCGAGAGCTAGCTGATTTGTCGTTTGTCGACTTACCTGGGCTCATTGCGAGTGTCGGACGTGCAGGGAATGAGAACGACATCGACTTAGTGAAAAGCCTCGTTACGTCATACATCGAGAAACCAAGTTGCCTCATCCTACTCACGGTTGCGTGCGAGAGTGAGTCTTACCATCCGTCAGGTTTGTGCAAACATTGATGTCTCAATAGCGGATTTCGAGAATCAAGGTGCTCATTACCTCGCCAAGCAACATGATCCGAAAGGGAAACGTACAGTGGGTGAGTTACGGCACCCTCTTCCCATTTGCACCCTTAATTTAGCTACGTGGCAGGTGTTCTCACCAAACCGGATCGCATTCCTCAAGGTGAAGAAGAAGCCTGGATCAGACTGATCCAAAACGAAGTCGAACCCCTTGATAACAACTGGTATTGTGTCAAGCAACCCAGTTCGCACGACATATCACTGGGGATAGACTGGCTTGGGGCTCGTAACATGGAGAGAGAATTCTTCACAACAAAGCAACCATGGTCCTGCCTCGATTCGCATCTGCATCGGTTCTTTGGCACCAACAGACTCACAGAACGACTCAGCACAATCCTCGCAGAGCTAATTGCCAGAAGGTGCGTACATAATGGTTACAGGCACGCCACACCGGATCATACTAACTTTTGTGTGTGTATGCAGGCTGCCCGAGATACAAGATGAGCTCCAAGCGGTAATGCAACAAGTGCATAGTGATCTCAGAGAATTGCCGCCAGAGCCGTCTAACAACCCTGTGGGAGAAATCCATCGTGTCCTGAATGGATTCACCAAGGAACTCTCTGAGCTGCTTACAGGCACACCTGACGATGATGGATTGGTACAAACCATACGATCTCATTCTGTGACTTTCAAACGAGAAATCTATTCCACGGCCCCTCAATTTCTGCCGTGGGAGCGGAAGGATTCTCATCGGCACTCAAAACTGCCTCCCGCCACATTTTTGTCAAACGAGGAAAACCCCGACGCAGAGGATGAAAGTGATGATGATGGGTTTGGACTGGCACCACCTGTTAGGTTGCGTGATGACGCCATTTTTATCGACGACGTCATGCAAAGGGTACAGAGGTTGGTATTATTTTCGTGTCTCCTGAGCGTTACGTTAACTCGTCGCCACACAGAGCTCGCACACGTGAACTGCCTGATTATTATCCCTTCGTTGTTCAGGCGGTCTACGTCTCCACAATAATGAAGAAATGGCGAGAACCCGCTATCGAACTCTTTGAGGTTACGAACAGTATTATCAGGCATCGCCTCGGAGAAATGGTGGAGAATCACTTTGCGCATTTGGGAAGGGGTGGCATTAAGCAAGCGGTGCTGTGAGTCACCTTGTTTACTTCTAGCGATCGATACGTACTGAGCCCTCCCAAGTATGATCGTTTACGACCACCTCGATGGAGCTGCGGCTCGTGCAATGGAAAAGATTGATTGGTTGCTTCAAGTTGAGAGTATGCCGGCAACCTTACACACCCATTACTACACCGACTATCGCGACAAGTTCCTTGCATACTACAGAGGCTTCAGAGGCAATGACCATGGCGCTATGTCCAACATTCAAAGGGCAGTGGCCGGCGGGTTTAAAGCAGAGACCGTGAACAAGGCGCTCTCGTCGCTAACAGAGCTCGGAATCTCTGCCAAGGCTGATGATTTGGCGAGATTACTACCTTCGGATCCATTGGAAGTGGCGCTAGGAATAATGGCGAGCGTTCGAGGGTATTTCCAAGGTACATACCATGTTTTCATACGAGCACAGATAACTGATACACGTTCATCGACAGTCGCATACAAGCGTTTCGTCGACATGGTGCCCTTGGCGATTGACTACGAAATGGTTCGAGGAATAGAACGTGGCCTTAACGGTGCTCTTCTAGATGGACTGCAACTCACGGGTGAAGATGCACACGAGCGCTGCGCTGCGATGCTCCAAGAACCTGCAGCTATTGCATCCAAGAGGCAGGAATTATCGAAGAAGTTGGAAAGACTTCGTGCGGCACGTACTGAGTTGAAGCGATTGAGTGTTTGAGGTTCCCATTATTAGTTGAAGCCTGTTTAGCCCCTGTTTGATGACTCTGATTCTACTTCGCCGCCATTGGTCGGCTTTTACTTTACTTGGCTATGTTTGCAAGGACTTCTGGAAGCATGACGGATTTTTACCTCGGGAACCGGCGGTCATTCTGCCGCGGGGGTCTGAAAGAAGCGCAAAAGAGCAGTGCTTATTACTTATAGATTCATATGGAATTTGCCGGTGCGGATGGTTGTACCTCCAAGGTAGGTTGCCGTACAAAATAGCACTACCGTAAAAGGGGTCTTACTTCCGAAGACTAGTGCCTTAGGTGGAGTCTTACATCGGGTTCATGCAAACATTGATGTCCTAATAGCGGATTTTCGAGAATCAAGGGCCTACTACCTTGCCAAGGCAACATGATCCGAAGGGGGAAACGTTGGGTGGGTTACAGGCACCCTCTTCCCGTTTTTCCTCCTAATCTAGTTACGTGGTAGGTGTTCTCATCAAACCGAATTGCATCCCTCAAGATGGAGAAGAAGCCTGGATCAGACTGATCCAAAACGAAGTCGAACCATCAACTGGTATTGTGTCAAGCAACCCAGCTTGCATGACATATCCCTAGGGATGTCTAGGCTAGCTACGAACTAGGCTTTGTACGAAGGTAGTTGACCATGTGATACGGCGTCCCGCAGGCGTGATGCCTGGAGAGCTGCGACCCTCCGCAAGCTTGGCATAGTACCCAAGGTGGGATTGAGTAAGGGGAGTTCCGGAGGGAGCTTCTCCCGTGCGGAACCCCTACGTCACGGCCGGGAACGGATCTTTCGCTCTCGCACCTGGATCACTTCCATGCAATACTGGATCCAACCAGCCACGAGGCCTCCACTGCCATGGAACACATTGTCTATTCCAGATGCCAACATTGAAGAAAGTCACCATACGTGCGGACCCGTACTATTAGGAAAACCACAAGTAGTTTGATTTGTCTGCGTTTGTCTGCGGCAGGCGATGCAGACAGACCAATCACGACCACTTTAAAAGCTCGATTCTCCAGGAACGATGTCCTTTACACTCAGGTTCTCCACTGACAGTTAATGCATTCTAGGACTTGTTCCCGTCTGCTGGCGCCAATAGGGATGTTGGACTTTCCGATCCCGCCATTGCGGGTCAGCGTCATGCCATGCTGAACCTCATCAGTCGACTTCGACGTACTGGCCATGTCCGAAGTTCATACCAACCAACAAATTGATTCTCAGGGTTCGAAAAGATAGAAGTCGATCTGGTTGATGTCCCTCGTGTTCTCCACTAAATCCAACCTTTATTTTAGGATTCTATCGACCAATAGAACTTGGCCACACTGTAACCCCCCCTCCCCACACCCCCAATCACGCCCACCTTAAAAGTCCGATTTCTGAGCTGCATTCCCAATGACGATGTCCTTCACACCTGGATCCTCCTCTGACAGCGACATTATGCCGGGTGTGTTCTCCAATTCGCGCTTGTCTGCTGGCACCAATGGCGGTGTCGGGCTTTCCGACCCTACCACTGCGAGTCAGCGTCGTGCCATGTTAGACCTTATTAACCGCCTTCGAAATACCGGGTACGTCGTGTGTCCGTCATATTGCATGCCAGCCGAAGCATAGATTCGCACCCATACCCAGGGTTCAGAGAGATATTGACCTCCCTATGATTGCCGTCATTGGCAATCAAAGTGCGGGTAAATCATCCCTCATCGAATCAATCTCTGGCATTACCCTTCCTCGTTCTCAGGGCACTTGCACAAGGTATGTTTGCCATTTCCCTTCTCGTTCGATTGCAATCGGTGACACTTCCATCCTTCGAGGTGTCCCACGGAGTGCAAGCTTACGCAAGCAGACACGCCGTGGACTTGTGTCGTCAAACTTCATTTTATTACAGATGAAAATGGCTTGCCCATTAAACCTATCATCTCAGTGTTCGGTGACGCCATCTCTGATAAGACTCACGTAGAGGAGCGTATTCGCCGGGCACAGCGTGCAATATTGAACCCCAGCACTGACTACAAAAAGTTCCTCGAAGGCTATGAAGTCCCATCTGGTGCAAACGAAATGTCCTTCTCACGAAATTACGTTTCCCTGGAGATTAGTGGCCGAGAACTAGCTGATTTGTCGTTTGTCGATTTGCCTGGGCTCATTGCGAGCGTTGGACATGCAGGTAACGCCAACGACATCAACTTAGTGAAAAACCTCGTTACATCATATGTCGAGAAACCAAGTTGCCTCATCCTACTCACAGTTGCGTGCGAGAGTGAGTCTTTCCATCCATCGGGTTCGTGCAGACATTGATATTCTCTATAGCGGATTTTGAGAACCAAGGTGCTCATCACCTTGCGAAGCAATATGATCCAAAGGGGAAACGTACAGTGGGTGAGTTACAGGCACCCACTTCCCGTTTACTTTCCTAATCTCCTTGCGCGACAGGTGTCCTCACCAAACCGGATCGCATTCCTCAAGGCGAAGAAGAATCCTGGATCCGGCTCATCCGAAACGAAGTCGAACCACTTGATAACAACTGGTATTGTGTCAAGCAACCCAGCTCGCATGAGATTTCCCATGGAATGCACTGGGGTGAAGCTCGGAAGAGGGAGACAGAGTTCTTCGCGACAATAAAACCGTGGTCTGGCCTTGATTCGCATCTACATAGGGTCCTTGGCACCAAAAACCTCACAGAACGACTCAGTACAATCCTCGCAGAGTTAATTGCCCGAAGGTGTGTCATATTTAACCATGTCAATCTTGTTCCCGGGCGCGCTCCACCGAATCATACTAATCTGTGCTGCGTATGCAGGCTGCCCGAGATACAAGATGAACTCCAAGCGGTAATGCAACAAGCGCATAGTGATCTTAGAGAATTGCCTCCGGAGCCGTCTAACAACCCTGTGGGAGAAATTCACCGTGTACTGAATGGATTCACCAGGAAGCTCTCTGAGCTCCTTACAGGCACACCTGACGACAACGGACTGGTACAAACCATACGATCTCATTCTGAAGCCTTCAAACAAGAAATCTACTTCACAGCCCCTCGGTTTGTACCATGGGAGCGGAGGGATTCTCACCAGCACCCAAAATTGCCCCCCGTCAAGTTTTTGTCAGACGAGGAAATTGTCGACTCAGAGGATGAAAGTGATGACGAAGGACTTGGGCTAACACCACCTGCTCGGTTGCGTGACAATGACATTTTTATCGACGAGGTCATGGAAAGAGCACAGAGGTTGATGTCATTTCCACGTCTCCTGAGCGCCATGCTAACCCGTCGCCACACAGAGCCCGCACACGTGAACTGCCCAACTATTATCCGTTCGTCGTTCAAGCGGACTACATCTCCAAAATAGTAAAGAAATGGCGAGAACCCGCTATTGAACTCTACGAGGTTACCAATAGCGTTATGAGGGAACGTCTTGGAGAAATGGTGGAAGCCCATTTTGCACATTTGGGGAAGGGTGGTGTCAGGCAGGCAGTGCTGTGAGTCACCCTGTTTGCTTCTCTAGTAAGTGGAACGTACTGAGCCCTCCCAGGATGATCGTTTGTGACCACCTCGACGACGCTGCGGTTCGCGCGATGGAGAGGATTGATTGGTTGCTTCAAGTTGAGAGCACACCAGCAACCCTAAACAATCAACATTATGCCGACTATCACGACAAGTTCCTTGCGTACTACAGAAGTTGCAGAGGAAATAACCGCAGTACTACATCAAACATTCAGAGACTAGTGGCTGGTGGGTTTAAAGCAGAGACCGTGAACAGGGCGCTCTCGTCGCTAACAGAGCTCGGAATATCGGCCAAGGCTGATGATCTGGTGAGATTACTACCTTCCGACCCGTTAGACGTCGCGCTAGGAATAATGGCGAGTGTTCGAGCGTACTTCCAGGGTACATACCTTGTGGTTTTTTATTCGAGAAGAGATGGCTGATGCACTTTCATTGGCAGTTGCATACATGCGTTTTATCGACATGGTGCCCTTGGCGATTGACTACGAAATGGTCCGGGGAATAGAACGTGGCCTCGACGAGGCTCTCCTAGACGGACTTCAACTCACGGGTGATGATGCGCGTGAGCGCTGTACTGCAATGCTTCGAGAGTCCGCAACCACTGCATCGAAGAGGCAGGAAGTATCGAAGAAGTTGGAAAGACTTCGTGCGGCACGTGCTGAATTGAAGCGATTGAGTGTCTGAGATTCCTGTTGTCAGTTGAAGCCTGTGTACCTCCTGTTACTTTACTTTGCCAACCATCAGACCTCCCACTGCTTACGTCCTATATTTGCAAGAGCGTAACGGATTTCCACCTCTAGAACCAGGGGTTTTCCTTGACCCTCGGCGGTGGCACCTGTCCTTCTGCGGGATAAGCCGTACTTCGGAATTGCATGTGTCGTCATACCGTCAACAGTGTCTAGATCAAACGTAGAGGCGACCGATCCCACTGGTCTTGCAACTATTTGGGGTTGATTAGCACGCCTTTCTTTTCTTTCGCTACATTAGTTTTGCTATCCCATCTCTCATCAACCTCCATAATGATCCTTTTGCCCACAGACAGTCATACACCATCCTTCCAAAAGTAAGATGTCGAGTGGATATTTTGTTCACTTCACAGATGGCGATGAAGAAATGATATGTGCCAATAAAGCGTACCAAAAACGCTACTGTGATCCGCAGGCTATGCTCCGCTTGTACCTGAAAAGTTTCCCACCTAGACAAGGGGAACGTGTGGAGTATCTCACAATGTGCAAAGGGATGCCTGACATTGTTGCAGACACCTTCAAAAGCGGGACATTCATTCTGTCCTTGATGTGTATATGCTCATCGGTTGCCATGTCATGTCCGGTATGGATCCTCGACCTAGTAAGCCTCAATGTTGGAATCAAGCGTCCACTAATCACAGGTCACCCACTGGGGTAGCTTGTTATTTGAAATGTTGGAGATTTTCATTTCCGGATCGAGGAATAACAAAAAAGCCACGCACTGCAGGAGGAGATAAAGTAGATGAGCATCATACAACCGTCTTTAGGTCGTATAGCACACGTCATGCCTCGCTTACACGTGCAAGTCGGAGACGCAGCTGCGAAGGGAGGTATTGGGCACTTAGCGATGCGAGTGGTATGTGGGAGAAGCAGTATTTTATACCTCGTGGAGCTTGATAGCAGTGGAGCAGTCCATGCAAGAGGTTCACGCCTCCTCTGAGGCTAGGCATCATTGCCAAACCAGTACCCATGGCGGTCTCCAAAGCTACCTGACCGGGTTATGGATGTGGCACCGCGAATGATTGCAGACTGCAGTTCTTCAGAAGGAACAAAAGAAATTCACGCGAACGAAGGACAAGAAGCAACATGTAATCAGTCAGACCAAACCTCAAGAAAAGACAATCTTTCCCTCCCGACCTTGTGTAAATTTAGCCACCGAAAGTTTCTCACACTGCAAAATATAAATGATTGAATACGGCTCGACGGTATATTCAACGAATCCCCAAGACGCCAAGCACAAAGAATTCCCCATCTTCGAGGGAACAGCTCGCATGGTATGGATATGATAACCTGTGAGTACATGCAAAACATCCCAATTGAATGTCTGCTACGGTTACCCTCGGATGAAACCGCCCAGCCATGGCTCACAACAGGTTCATATACAAAGTATAAGGAAGAAGGACAAGTTCACAAGTCAGGAAGGAGGGAGCTGAAGCACGACTCCTAATTAACTGCTTGCAGGTGTCCATTCTTTGCACAGTTCCCAATTGGACACTGCGCCAGCGCAGCAGTACTGAATGGAAGTTCGCCCCTGCTTTGTTCGTCCCTCATTATTGTTAACTCTGGCTGTATATGGTCCTACCTTTCGGGTTGGACAAAGCCGATAAAGTCGATGTGCTTGTGAAGTATCTGGTTAGTGCACCTCGTGTTTTTCATTATCCCCAACAGGTTTATCGGTCAAGTAGAACTTGGCCGCACTATTACAAACCCTCCCCTAATCTCGATCACCTTAAAAGCCATACCCCCCAGGTGCATCCCCAATAATGATGCCCTGCACATCTGACAGCGATATTATGACAGGTACATCCTCAGATTCTCTCTTGTCTGCTGGCACCAATGGCGGCGTCGGGCTTTCTGACCCCGCCACTGCGAGCCAGCGTCGTGCTATGCTGGACCTCATTAACCGCCTTCGAAATACTGGGTGCGTGTGTATCCCTCACGTTGCCCACCAGCCGACAAATAGATTCGCTCCCGTACCAGAGTGCAGGGGGATATTGACCTCCCTATGATTGCTGTCATTGGCAATCAAAGTGCGGGTAAATCATCCCTCATCGAATCAATTTCTGGCATCACTCTTCCTCGTTCTCAGGGCACTTGCACAAGGTATGTGTGCTATTCCACTTCTCATCGGATTGCAGTCGGTGACACTCGTCGTGTCTGGAGGTGTCCTACGGAGTGCAAACTTACACAAGCAGACACGCCATGGACTTGTGTGGTCAAACTTCATTTTATTACCGACGAACGTGGCTCGCCCATCAGGCCCATCATCTCAGCATTTGGTGATGCCATGTCCAGTAAGGCTCACGTAGAGGAGCGTATTCGCCGGGCACAGCGTGCAATTTTGAATCCCGGCACCGACTACAAAAAGTTCCTCGAAGGTTACGAAGTCCCATCCGGCGCAAATGAGATGTCTTTCTCACGAAACTATGTTTCCCTGGAGATTAGTGGCAAAGAGCTAGCTGATTTGTCCTTTGTCGACTTGCCTGGGCTCATTGCGAGTGTCGGACATGCAGGTAATGCCAACGACATCGACTTAGTGAAAAGCCTCGTTACATCGTACATCGAGAAACCAAGTTGCCTCATCCTACTCACAGTTGCATGCGAGAGTGAGTCTTCCCATCCATCCAGTTCGTGCAAATATTGATGTTCTTTATAGCGGATTTCGAAAACCAAGGTGCTCATCACCTTGCCAAGCAATATGATCCGAAGGGGAGGCGTACAGTGGGTGGGTCACAGGTACCCCTTCCCGTTTGCCCCCCTAATCTGGTTACACCGCAGGTGTTCTCACCAAACCAGACCGCATTCCTCAAGATGAAGAAGAATCCTGGATTAGACTCATCCGAAACGAAGTTGAACCACTGGATAACAATTGGTATTGTGTCAAACAACCTAGCTCTCATGATATTGCCCTCGGGATAAGCTGGGCTGAAGCTCGGAACATGGAGCAAGAATTCTTTGTAACAAAGAAACCGTGGTCTGGCCTTGATTCGTATTTACATGGGCTCCTTGGCACCAGCAGACTCACAGAACGACTTAGCACAATCCTCGCGGAGTTAATTGCCAAAAGGTATGTCGTATACGACCTTGTCAATCTTGTTTATAATAACTGCCCCGAATCGCACTGATGTGTGTTATTTATGCAGACTGCCGGAAATACAAGAAGAGCTACAGGGGGTAATGCTACAAGTGCAAAGTGATCTTGACGAAATTGCCGCCAGAACCATCTAACAACCCTGTGGTCGAAATTCATCGTGTCTTGAATGAATTCACAAAGGAGGTTTCTGAGCTTATTAAAGGCACCCCCAATGATAATGGGCTTGTACAAACTACACGCCTCCATTCTGAGACTTTCAAACGCGAAATCTACTCCACGGCCCCCAACTTCATGCCATGGGAGCGGAAGGATTCTCACCGGCACCCGAAATTACCTCGCGCCAAGTTTTTGTCGAACGAGGAAAACGTCGGTGCAGTCAATGAAGAAGAAAGTGATGAAAGTGATGAGGATGACGTTGTACAGAAACCACGTGTTACATTATATGGCAATGCCATATACATCGACGAGGTCATGCAAAGAGCACAGAAGTCGGTATTTTTTCCACACTTTCTGAGCGTTTCGTTAATTCTTCTCAATACAGTGCCCGCACACGTGAACTGCCCGACTATTATCCATTTGTTGTTCAAGCGGTCTACATATCCACCATAGTGAAGAAATGGAAAGAGCCCGCTGTTGAACTCTTTGAGGTCACAAATAACATAATGAGGGAGCTTGTTGGCAAAATCGTGGAAAACCATTTCGGGCATTTGGGGAAGGGTAGCGTCAAGCAAGCTGTACTGTAAGTGACTCTGTTTTCTTCTCCTAGTAAGTGGCACACACTGAGTCCTCCCAAGAATGATCGTTTACGACCACCTCGACGACGCTGCAGCTCGTGCGAAGGAGCGGATCGATTGGTTGCTTCAAGTTGAGAGTACGCCGGCAACCCTAAACACTCATTACTACACCGACTATCGCGACAAGTTCCTTGCGTACTACAGAGGCTGCAGGGACAATAATCACAACATTATGTCTAACATTCGAAGACTAGTGGCTGACCGGTTTAAAGCAGACACCGTGAACAAGGCGCTCTCGTCGCTGAAGGAGCTCGGAATATCGGCCAAAGCTGATGATTTGGCCAGGTTACTACCTTCCGACCCGTTGGAAGTGGCGCTGGGAATAATGGCAAGTGTCCGAGGGTACTTCCAAGGTACAAACTTTGTGATTTTTCATTTGAGCAAAGGTAGTTGACACACTCATTGGCAGTCGCATACAAGCGTTTCGTTGATATGGTGCCCTTGGCAATTGACTTTGAAATGGTCCGAGGTATAGAACGTGGCCTCGACGAGGCTCTCCTAGACGGACTTCAACTCACGCGTGACGATGCACACGAGCGCTGTGCTGCGATGCTTCAAGAGCCTGCAGCTATTGCTTCGAAGAGGCAGGAACTATCGAAGAAGTTAGAAAGGCTTCGCGCAGCACGTACTGAACTGAAGCGGTTGAGTGTTTGAGGTTTCCATCGAAGCCTGTTTACCTCCTCCATATTTCGTCACGGGTCGCCTCTTGTTTACCTGACTGTATTTGTTTGAAAGATTGAATAACGTTGCCACGAAGCGCGTGGCTCTTTTTCTCAACTTGAAATTCGACTCCATTATTGTCAACGAACTAGTATACTCTGGAAGTCTTGACTGTTTCGGTGGCGGCCCGGTATAACTTGTGTAGAATCCATTGCAAATCCGAGCACGTTCACCATTGCTTGCTACACCAACGAATCGCTTGTCGGACATAACCCAATGTTGTCTTGTTCCGCCTGCAGGTGGAAGGCAAGTTGATTCGCAGGAGAACATTGTTCTTGAGTGGTAATTTTTATTACGGCGGCCCGTCCTCAGAATGGCGTTCCCTACAGGCGAAACAATGAGCGGATTCTGTTGTTCAAGATGAGTTTCGGGATTATTTGACTATCACGTATTAAGTATAGCTCGGATGTTACTGTATACCTCGAGGGATTGGACAGGCGATAATCCCGGCAAGTCAGTACATAGCAAACACGGTGAGTTGGAGAGTGTTCATTTCGCAACCCGTTTTCATTCAGAAGAACACTTCGCCTCAACCAAACCGTCATCAACCGTTCAGCTGACGAACTGAGGAGAACCTACACAAAGGATGCGCATGATAGCGTCCACACCAAGCAAGTCAGGTTGATTTTTCGATGGAAGGACATTAGAATGCGGAGACGTGCGGTTTCTCAAGGTCCGAACTACGAAGTACAGACATTGAGGTGACTCTCCTGGGACAGGGGCCTGTGCAATGTGTACTGGTTACTAGGGATCGCTCAAACGCGAACTGCATGCATACCTACAAGTTGTAGCCTCCTTGTGAGAGGGAGGACGTTGTTGCAGACACAAGTTGAAACATTCATTCAGTCCTTGAACCGTGTGCTCGTGCTCTCAAGGAATACACCGGCCATAGTATGTCTGTTCAGGGCAGTGGTCATGCTATGCGTGGTATGGTGTTCCTTTAGAGCAAAGCGTCCCACTTGAATGAACACAGCTCAGTCATCCCTTGTCCTTTGTATCTGAGATGGCCTCTCGTTTGGGAGTGGACTCATTCCCGGAAAGGGAAAAACCAAGTGTTGACTAAAAGGCCAGAGATTGCGGTGAAAACGTCTGGTTAGGAGTCAAAGTACGATGAACATCACATAACAGTCTTTGGGTCGTACGGGACACGTATTGTTACATTTCAGACACGAGTACAAAGTTATCTTGTCTTCATCACTCCAAAGGTACACGTTCGAATCTGAACAGCTGCGTGGGGCGGAACTGAGGAGGCTCGGATTTTGTAGCGAGTAAGGGGCAGAGGAGGACCTAGAAATATAGTATAGATAATTGTCCTTGTGTGTGGAAGAAAGGGTGCACCATACCTGACGCTCATGCTCTTGGTCGCTGCGCGGCGCTGTCCATGCAAGAGGTTCACCTTGCCTTTCGACTTCATACCTCCTTTCGATGCTAGACATCGCCGTATCAGTGCCCAATACACGTGAATGCCAAGCACCAGTAACTTACGTGTATGCATTCTGATGTTCCCTGAATCGGATAACCCACACCTCAGCGGGTTCGTTTTCGTAGGCAAGGACACGATCCTCGTCACCACGGACGAGCCTCCTCTCGACTAGGATGACATAGGTGTTGTCCCCTCCCTCGACCGGCACGACGGTAAACTGCAACAGATCACGATGAGTCAGTCATTGTAAATAACACATAGGACGAGCACTACCCTAGAAGGCAAAACTCCTTGGGGAAGAACTATAACTGGGACGGGAGGCGGGGGGTAAATGGGGTTCACGAATCGAGAAACACCGAGGTTTCGGTTGTCTTCCAAGGAGGTGATGTAGTACCGGCCATAAGGGAGCCTGTTGACCATGTTGGACATAGTAGTCGAGTAGCTTGGTTGAGGGAAACAGTGATGGTTGATCGCCCTTTTATCCTCTGAGGACTAAGTACCCTCAAAAGGCTGTGGACTTAACCCGTCGGGTCATGAGGACAACTCTCATATTCGAACACCACTCGATTTAGAGTAACCTCTGATGGAATGTTCTGAGCGTAGCAAGGAAGTAACTGCTCCACACACCAAGATGGAGTAATCAATGCGAAGCCAGAGGTACGGCAACATGCACGGGGACCTTGCATTGCATATTATTATGGGAACCGAAGATAGGACGAAGGCGCAAAGGTTGGGTGCAGTCACAGACTGTTTCGTTCGCGCTGTGGATTCTATGACAGTTGCGCCCTGGGGATTCGATGCCATCTGGGCCTTGTGGCTCTGTGCGTGCGTAGTCGCTGGAGATACTACCTCGCTTGACAAAGGGCTGAAGACCAACAACATTCCTAAGAGTCTTCCAGGAAAGCCAGGATGGCATAGGGGTTGATTTTTCGCAGTTCTGTACGACACACCATGGGCTGTGCTGACAGAAGTTAAGGACACCCTATCCAAACAATCATTCTGATCTGGCGCTTATTGTGGAGGTCTTTAGGTGAACATACTTAGTGTTCGAACCCATGGGAGATCGTATAGGCGCGAGCAGCTTACCTGTTAAGTCCCCCTATCCACACCAATGTTTTATGGTATGGGTACGAAACTACCATATCGCACGAGCAAATGGCCTTCAAAGCCACACCCCGATGCGATGTTTAGTACCCACACTTGCGCCGCAGGCTTTAACATCATCATGTAAGGTTTGATCCTTTGGGCCCAGTATTGGCGGCCAACGTGACCACATTGACTTCGCTCAAGAAGACGTGATACGTGCTTCCGATTGCCTGCACAGGCCGCAATCAATGAACCAGGCTTTGCATTGCAAAATGAGTGATGTAATTGGGTGGGACCCCGAAACCACGTTCGCAACCGCATTTTCGTGTTCCAACGCGTCCTGGGTTTGAGTAACTCATCTACTGACCTCCAGCCTGAATCCTACTTTGGGGTCTGGCTACTTTGTCAACGCCCTCTACGGTCTGCTAAGCCAAACGCAGGTGGAATCTTTGCCCTTGGTCCCACGCTACGCTAGCAGGTTGCCCGTATTTCATCACGGAGTGACTGTTTGGGGAGGGTCTCCCTCACTATAAACTGACCTATTGCGAAGTGAGTCCCGCCCCTCCAGCACATGACCACCGATTGGTGAGAACCAGAAAAATTGACCTTTAAGAAGACTTGTGCATCAACATCACAAGGAATGTTTGTTCTCCTTGCGTTCGCAAGCTCCACTTTCAGTGGCAATGACCATGAAAAAAGGTTAGTTGTGCCATCAATTTAGTAGTCTGGAGGCAACGTGGTATTTCCGGTGACTGCCACATTGCATAGAACCCACAGGGCGCAGATGGCATAGAATCCTCAGGGCGCAGATGCCGCAGAATTCACAGTGCACAAACCTGCAAAGCAATATGTGCCTGCACCCAATCTAGGATCAATTGTGCGCCCTCAGTCTTCGGCTCCCACACATGCAATTCAGTTCCCCTGCACGGTTGCGCACCTCTGGCTTCGCATTCATTACGCCATCTTGGTATGTGGTACAATCACTTGTTCAGTTCACGCAGAACATTCCATCAAAGTTTTCTCTGTTCGAATATGAAAGTGTTCTCATGACCTGACAGGGTGGAGTCCGCGGTCTTCCGGAAGAAATTGGGGGTGCCCGGTCCTCAGAGGATAAAAAGGCAACCAACCATCACTGTTTCCCTCAACCAAGCTACTCGACTACTATGTCCAACATGGTCAACAGGCTCCCTTATGGCCGGTACTACATCACCTCCTTGGAAGACAACCGAAACCTCGGTATTTCTCGATTCGTGAACCCCATTTACCCCCCGCCTCCCGTTCCAGTTGTAGTCCTTCCCCGGGACGTTATGCCTCCTACGGTAGTCCTTTATTTGTGTATTATTTACCAGGGTCGACTCATCGTGATCTGTTGCAGTTTACCGTCGTGCCGGTCGAGGGAGGGGAGAACACCTATGTCATTCTAGTCGAGAGGAGGCTCGTCCGTGGTGACAAGGATCGTGTCCTTGCCTACGAAAACGAACCTGCTGAGGTGTGGGTTATCAACTACGGAGAAGCGCAGAGTGCATACACGTAAGTTACCCGTGCTTGACATTCAAGAATATTGGATACCGATACAGAGGACGCCTAGCATCGAAAGGAGGTGTGAACTCGAAAGGAAGGGTGAACCCCTTGCATGGACTGTCGGAGACAATGAGCATGAGTATCAGGTATGGTCTACCCCTTGTCCTATATATGAAGTCAATCATCTATTGCATATTTCCAGATTCTCCTCCGCACCTTAGTGGTTAAACACTCCGAGCCTCCTCAGTTCCGCCCTTCGCAGCTGTTCAGATTCGAGCGCGCTCGTGAGGAGTGATGCGAGTACTGAGTAAGATAGTTTTGTACTCATGTCTGAATTGTAACAAATACGTGTCATGTGTGATCTAAAAGACTGTTATGTAGTACTTGCTCGTTCCTCGTTGTTGTAGTGCCTACTTTTTTTGTACCCGCTTGTTGCGTCGCAGGAATGAAGGTTTCCATCACTCGTGACTCCAGTTCAGGTATTATCAAGAAGAGAAAAGCCACGGAATCAGTACTTTGGAGAGCACTGCGAGCAGCCATACGAGAAGTATCAAGGCGGTCCCAACTTGTAATTCGCACGCAGTTCACGTTGAGTGATAATCGATACCAGTATTCATGTGCCTGAGTGCTTTCTTGGAGTCACTCGAATGTCTGTGCTCGACACGGGTCTTGAAAAACAGCACAGCATTTAGGCATACTAATTTCTTCGTATCGTCAATCGCAACGACTGTACCAAGCTAACTGAAAAAGCAGCTCGACACTGTGTAACAGTGGAGAATTGGAAAGGCGAAGAACCGGGAAGATGGTAGTAACGAAGATCTAGGCAGCATCATTGGTAGGAGAACTGGAGGGTTGACCGACTGAGGCAAAGTGAGCATATTCCGCCTGCCGATGCGGACGCAGCGTTGCTCTTCTCTGGGATCCGTCCAGATATGATTTGGCGGCGTCACGGAGTGGTGGCTGTAGCTGACGTAGACCTGTAGAAGCTCTCCCCGCAGTTGCTTGCATCTTCGTACCCATTAGGATTGGGCGATCTTCCGTAGGTTGAACGCTAGCGGGTAAGCTCACCCTTGAATTTTCACAATGAGTCCCTCACTCAGCTGATTGCAAAGAAATCCGACTCAGGGCATGCCCATTCCTCCCAAGGGTATGTAGATAGTAGAGAACAAGACAAGACTGTCGCGTGAACGGCACGTATATATTACATAATACTCACCTTCCGCTCTTACTAGTGAACACAAATGACCGTCGGTAAGTCATCGCTCCATGACACCTCTCTGGACAGAGACCGTAATGCGCAAACGTGCTTCCCACAGATCCAGGACTGATTCTGTTCGCGCCTTCGTCCGATCTCTGGTTTCCGCAATATGCAATGCAAGGTCTAGTCCCACATAAATAGATCACACTGGATGAATGCCGAACATCTCTTCTTTCACTTCATTCTCTCTGTTCTCATTGCTCATTGTTGTCTGTCTATGTAGATGCTCATAATACCACACCTCGATCTACGTTCTATCGTTCCTGTCTGAGTGTTCTCCCCCATCGACGGTCACTTCCTCGACGTGCGCAGAGCATTGCATCAGACCTTGCTCTAATCGAGTAGTATTTAAATATGAGAGTGCTCCCATGTGGACGGGATGGTGTCCACAGCCTTCCGAAGATCTTCAAGGTTCCCAGTCCGCAGAGGGTAAATACGGCGGCCAGCTGTCGATAATTGCCCAGTCAACCCGTTCGACTACTTATCTTCAGCAAGTTCACAGCTCACTTATGGCCAGTACCACATCACCTCTTTTGAGAACAACAATAACCTCGATTTTTCCCAAACCGTAGAATCCGCTGATCCCCCGTCTCCCGTTCCTGCTATACTCCTTCGCGAAGGAGTTTTGTCTCCCAAGATGACGATCATCCTGTGTGTTACTTCGGACTGACCTTGATCTGCTTGCAGTTCATGGTCATGCCAGTCGATCAAGAGGATGGACACCTAGGTTATCCTCGTAACCTGGTTGAGAAGTGGGTCATCAGTGGTTCAGAGGATCGTGTCTTTGCCTTCGAAAATGAAGCTGGTGATGTGTTATCTATCCTCTACGGAGAGTCCTAGAATGCATACACGTAATGTTATTGGTACTTGGAGTTGGATAATGATACAATGGTATCTAGCATCGAAAGGAAGGAAGACCTGCATAACATGGAGAAAGAATTCTTCGCAACAAAGTCAGGACGACGTGAGTGAACATGGGACACTACAATCCGCACAGCTCCAACCTCGCCGATTTGCAGAAGCAATTTTGATGACCACGAGATTTTCCAAGAACCAAGGAGCGTATGGATCAAGCAACGAGTGAATCCTTGGCTTATAATTTGAAGGTGCCTGCAGCTTGGGCGATAGCCGTATTGTGCGCTGTTCCGGGAGCAACCTGAATGTCTGTACTCGACACGGACCCCGAGCAATCCCACAGAATTTGCGCTGCATATACTGTGTTAACCGAAATATCAACTCTGACCTACTTGGTGCAGTGTAATAGTGAGGGGATAGGAAAGGCGAAGAGCCGGGAAATGGTAGTGGTCGAAGGCCATGCGTTAGGGCCCTGAATTGGCAGTTTGACCGAAGTAAAGCAAGCGTATCCTACCTGCCGATGGGGATGCAGCGTTTAGGACGTGGTTATGTGCTGGAATCTGGAGGACACTGCTGTGTTGAGATGTTCTCAATCATAGGCATTTCCTGCAGAGCTAACAGCCCTTCTTCAAATCCAGTTTCGAGGAGTTTGCAGTCGAGATATCACTGGTCAACGCTACGTTACATTGATTACCACTACGACGCAACTGTACAAGTGACAACGCAGGCACGGAGCCTGACCACGCGAGAAGAATGTACAGCAAGCCATCGATCAACAATGACTGAAGCCACATGGGTCTATAAAAACACATACACAAAAGTGAAACAACAATGAGGGAAGCAATCAAGATGGCTTGGAGTCAGGGATCTCGGCGATACAACCCGTTCTGAGGAACTCAGGATCCAATGATTCACAAATGCATTTTGAAGAACCACACAGTAGCCTTGAAGGATCCCTCTCTACCGACCTTGACCTCTGGCTTGGACCGATCACCACGAATGGCAAAGCCCTCAAAGCACTCTCGGCGGTAGGTCGCCGTGAATCGCTCACTGTTGCCAATAACCCTATCTGCTTCCGCCTGAAATTCCCTGGGGAACGGCAGGTCAACCGTGCAGGAGTTGATTAGGAGAGAAGCTTTGGAACGCTTTTTGTATTTCGAAGGGTAGAAAGACAGGACATTAGCTTGTTTACCCGAGGTAATCTAGATTGGACGTAGTTACCTCAAGGTCCTCAGGAGCTTGGAGAAGCGAGGGGTGAGAGGCAACGGTGACTTTGATAATGTTTTCAAATGCGAGGTCGAAGCTGTATCGGCCTGTTAAGTCCGTACCAGTCGCACTGAGATCGGCTTTCGTTCATCCCCGTTTCCGAAAATCAGATACCCACCACCAAAGCAGTAACCAGTAACACCAAAGTCCTTCACGCCCTGCTCTTTGAGCGCAGCGACGACCTTGTCGATGTTGGACCGGGTCTGCTCATTCCGGCGATCCCCGAAGGTCATACTTGTCACTCTGCAAGACATTCAGGGGACCCTGAGTCTGCGTCGTTGACGGGAATACGTACGGTCATCGCATACTCAGGTACTGAATCACCGTTCAAGTAGTCTATCACGATGGTCTTGCAGGTTTACTTTGTGGTCAGGCTTACAGGTAGCAGGAGAATCATGGCCAGACCGTCACCTTGAATCCATTCTTAAAAAGTCGTCCGCAAGGAGCTATCCATAGTGAGTGTCTCCGCCTTCTGAATACCCAATGAACGACATAGTCAACCTTACCTGAGCGTTGATCAAGTCATTACCAAAGACTTCCGGGAGGGAAGAGGAGGGAAGAGAACGGCCTTCTCCTTGTTGTGCTCGCCGGAAGGTGTGCCGACGTAGCATATCACACCTCCAATGAACTCAATATTGCCTGGATTAATGACAGGTCTGTAGAAAAGGGCTGTAGGCAGCCTCAGTAGTGACTCAACCACTATAATATTCAATGTACCTGTAGGCAGCTACAAGGTATGAGTAAGTAGTCTAATATGGATAATATATGGACTTACCCTCAGTAGTGACTCAACTACTGAGGGAACAGTATGAAAATCATACTACTAAGTGCGCTCTAAGTGCTTATGTAAGCATAGGAAACTCGCACCAAAATAAGCTATCACACTGGGGGATTGATTCAATCTCCAACAAGGTCATGCAAGATGCCACAGTGGTTAGCGAACGAGCGGCCCTTCTGGTGTGCCCTTGTGGCAAACACCTGGCATGGCAATTGGCACTCAAACTCGCTCGGTTAAGATACCACGATTGCTTACCCTTGATACAGTCTGGGCATAGTGACATTTGACCTGTGGCAAATACAATGATCAGTAAGTGATTGAAGAGAAGCGTGATGATGATGATCGTGCTCTGTCACCTTGCTTGCAAAGTTTCGCTTGACCATCATACTCAGATCGTTTGCCCCTCATTTTGGGCAACAGACTAATAAAACAAAGAGCACAGTGGGTGGCGGTTTCGTGGGATAATTTCAAATAGAGGAGTGGCTCCGGTGAAGAATGCTGGTTAATTGCATTCCGATATTGTCAATTGCAACCGTGCTTTTCCAAGTGAGATGACGAGGATGATGATGGCACATCAACAGACGGAAAGTTGACAATCAGACTCTCGACACAGACACGATCAGCTATGACAACTACTGAGTCCATTTGGACAATAGCACTTGGCCACTCACAGACTCCAGAAAACTAACCACCGTCGTCTCTATTTCAACGGCATGGTGTCAGAACCACCCTCATATTTCCCTGCCTGGGTCCCCTGGCCAAGTGAGATCCACCACAGCAACCAGGCATCCATGCAACCAACAGGTCCCCAAACCTATCTAGCCCATCACTTTGTCCATGTATGTCATGCATCCCCATGGACATTCTCCAGCAGTAGAACTAACCTCTCCAACCACTAGTTGCCAAAACCACCCTCCAATCTAGTTCTGAAGAGTTGCAGTTGAGATATTCCTCACAAGAACAATACCTGACTGCTGGTCAATGCTATTACATCAATTACCACCATGATGCAACTGTACAAGTGACAGAGTAGACACTGCAAGCATTGCACAATTTTTCTTCAGAAAACATGCTAAAAAAATTGAAGAAAGTGATACTCTTTTTTCACAGGTGTTTTCAAAGAGAAAAGGCAAAAATAATATTTTCTTTTCTTTGCATTACTTGCCACAAAACATTGATTGATGGT